>JAOXXN010000001.1:4242431-4259013 GCA_026770055.1 Myrmophylax atrothorax | reverse complement strand
GTTGAGAGAGCATGTCCTGCTCCGATACCTGGCAGCAGAAAGCTACTAAAAAACCTTTGTGCATGATTCCAAAAAACTACTTCCGAGTCACAATCAGCCTTAAAGCCATGTGTATTAAAACTCTGCTTGTCAAAAGAGCGTTTAAGGCGTTTGTTAGGAGAGAGGTGTTTTAGGGGTAAGGGAGTTTTGACTGGATTAAACAGAGAAAGTTTGCCTAATGTGCAGGGTCCCCCTTCAGCTCTGCTAGGAATGCCTTTCCATACCCTTTCTCCACAGATCAAAACCAAATCATTTGGCAACCCAATAGGGAAGGTTTTGGATTTAAAGTTCACCGCAGACAAACGCTGCTTGCACCAGAAACTGTCATTGTGATAAGTTCCTTCAGGGGAAACATTTATAGCCAATGGGTTATGTGTTTGTGGATCATCAGGATAAAAATGAAAGCACATTGGAGCTGTTAAGCTGCCCAGGACTTCTAATTCCTCAGGTTCCACAGTCAAATTTATAAAGTGGTTTTGATATGGATTTTTGAGCTGACTTTGGTTTGTTATTTCATGGCAATTATCTATAAGTACATTGTGGATTTCCGGGTGTGAGCATGGGGGTTGGTTGTTTATCAAAAAAGCAACCCACTCCTCTTTGGAGAGTGGAATTCCTACCAGACAGGTGCGGAATGGATTCGTAGGGGTGGCAACTGACAGACACAGTGTGTCAGTTCCAGTGGCCTTTGCCAAGGTTGTCCAAACATTTTTTCTACTGGAGGTGAGCCACTTGGGTGGAACCGGTGCTGGAGGAGGCATTCTTGCAGGCATCGCTGAGGTCAGGAGGATGGCAAGTGATATGGCCGTACGAAGCGTGATGGGATCCATCTGGCTCCGTGATCTGTTAAAACACATGCATACCCTTTTCCCCAAGTGATTAGGGGGCATGGGCCTTGCCATTGCCCTGAAAGTGGGTCTTTAAACATTACTTCAGCCTTAGCTTTATTAGAAATGTGTGCAGGTACAAAGTGTCGCTGCACTGGGGGTGGGTCTTCTATTAACCTGTTTAAGAAATTCAGCACAAACAAAGCTTTGTTTAAACACTCTTGTGGGGTCAGACCAGCAGTATCTCAGGTCCGTCTTTGGCCTGGACTATGAGCCAGGTAAAAAAAATACTGGAAAAGCTCAGTAGAAGAAAGTAAGGCCCAGTGTGAAGGCAGAGATCCCCTGGTGCCTCTGTGCCCTGTGCATGAGTGGCCTGACGTCTCCAAAGGGCATGGTGAGCTCTTGGATGGGAACAGCAATCAGGAGCCCAGTTCCTGAGGGAAGTTGGTGTTTGGTTGCACCCTGACACTGGTCCACTCCCAGCACTCATGACAAAGGTGGTGAACTAGAGTTCAAGACATATCGTCCTGCTATGGTTGTTTGAGAGACAGAACTAAGTCACTCTTAAGGAAGAATGGGAGGAAGATTGGGAAGTGGTGGCAATTTGGTCCCATGGCCAGGAATGAACTCTCAATTTCAACTGGTTGCACCATTCATTTAACTGCTCCTTTGAGTTATCATTTGCACTTGTGATATGCACTGATTAGGACAAATTGGACTTCAGAATTGATAAGATTTTACAAGTCTTGCAGTATTGTATGATTCATCTCCCCTACAGCCTCCAGTCCTGCAAGGATGCAGGAGAAAGGAGTTTTACTGAGGAATAAGAAACCTCTGTTTCCTCTGTTACCCCTGCCCAAGGCTTGCACTGCAAGTTAAGAGATATGCAAATCATGGCTGCCCCTTCCTTTCTCTTCACAGCATCTCATTTGCAGCTCCATCTGGCCATGTCTGTGTTGTTCTGTAATTTTCTTGGTTTCTGTGCAGGAACTTTTGCAACTGCAAGTTGCTTCTGTATACATGAGTTACAAGTTAGAGTTGATAAAAACTCATTAGAGAACTCTTGAGGTAATACATATTTTAACTTCTCCAGTGCTTTATGATGACCTTTACAACCTATAACTTGCTCGGTCGGAAACCTTGAAAAGACTTTGACCAAACTGCAGTCACACATGTAATTTATGGGACTATAATTTTTACTGTGGGCGTGACTGCAGTTAAAGCACTTCAAGTGCCAGGTGCTGAGTCTTTTTGAATGCACGTGTTTTTCATTTTCTGTGCTGTTGGGCTGCACTCAGGAGAGGCAGCAGTCCCTGAGGGCAAGGCTGGTGTGAGCCTCACCGTGGGATGAGGAAGGGCAAGGTGATGTGTGACCTGTGGCATTCTGCCAGGTGGATGGAGAAGGTCAGGTCTGACTGAGCTGCCTAAGAGGCTTTCATGCCACCTGAGACTTGCTTTGAACTGAGTCAGGGGAAGGGGTTGGGTGTTAGGAGAGCAAGTGAGCTGCTTGAAGCTCTCTGCAGAGATAATACCTCCTTGATTCTGTAGTTATATCACCACTGGGATCAAATAAAGTGCAACAGTCACCCTGTGCTGGCACAAAACAGAAAATGGAGAATGCAGGGAAAAAAAGCCCAGTTCTTGGATCTGCACCCCTTCCTTCTCAGCAGGAATAAATTTAATAGAATGATAGAATGGCTTGTGTTGGAAGGGACCATAAGGATCATCTTTTTCCAACCCCCCTGCCATGGGCAGAGACACTTTCCACTAGACCAGGTTGCTCAAAGCTCCATCCAACCTGGTCTTGAACACCCCCAGGGATGGGACATCCACAAGGGCATTTTGGCATAGCCGTGACATGTGCAAGAGCTGCTGAATGTAACCAGCCCCTGGCTGCTCACCAGTGTTCTGCAGTGTTATCAGAAGACCTGCTGCTGTGGTTCCTGATTGTTTTCAAGCTGTCACAGAGCTGGTTGGAGCCTCTGGTATAGCACAAGGTTTTTCAGGAGTACCTCTTCAGGCTGTAGGTTTCCAGGAGCTGCAGGCTTGGGGAAGAGGGTAGTGCCATCCAAAAGCCAAAGAAAGTCAGGGCCTCCTGATGGAGTAAGAAGTCCTCTAAGTCCCTGTGGTAGCAGTCTGGATCTGTGCCAGTACTCCAAGGCATGTGCCAGAACATTGAATTAGAGGTGGAAGACCTGTGAGGTGATGTCATGCGGCTCTGTGAGCCCACTGAGCCTCTTTCTGCCTTCATCTGCCTCCTCAGCTGCTTTGGAACATGACTGGGCTGGGCAGGTGCCCCAGGGTTGGGCTGAACAGGTGCCAGACAGCTTTGGCACACCAAGGGCAGCTCCTTCACGCAGCTGTTGGTGGCACTGGGAGGAAACATCAGGGAGGTTTTCTGGCAAAAGGACCACGTTGTGTGCGGGCTGTCTGGAGCTTTTCAAGCTGAGCATCTCTTGCTTCCACAGCATGAGTGGCCATGAAAGAAGGTTAGGTGCTCCCTAATCAGTCCTGCACAGCACTGGGAAACCCACAACTGTCAGACAGGCACTCCTGACACCAGGCTGTGGGGACCCTGCTGCCTTAGAGCAGGCTAGGAGCCAGTGGTAAGAGGAGTGAAGTCTCTGAGGACATGACTGGAGGGCTGGGGGCAGACATGCCTGGGATTTGAGCAGTGCTTCAGGCTCTTCTCCCAACAGTGAGGCAGCATGTTTCTGCTCAGGCTGGGGGGCACTGGGATATGCAGTCCTGAATGAGTGTCCTGAGCTGCCTTATATTGGGCAGGTGAGCAAAAGTGCCAGGGTCTTGCTTGTGCCAGAAAGTGGTACTATTATTGTTCACCATTATACAAGATGGCTTTTCTGGGTAATGAACCTGGGGCAAAGGACAGGGTGCCCTTCAGGTGAAGGGCAGACAGACACTGTAAACTCCTACTGACCTCCCCACAGGTCCCCTGCCCCCCTGGCAGCCCTTGCTGTCCTTGGAGATGTGTGGGCAGAGCTACTCACAAGGAACACAGGACACTTCTGGGGGATCTATAACATATAACGGGCCCAGAGCCACAACACCTGTGTGGCAGGTGGGCAGTGTTTTTGTGTGTAGTCTTCCCATAGTGCTTGCAGGCTCCCCAGTGAGCATTTACAGCAATGCACATGCCCTTGTGACTGTATTTTACATTCCACAGCCTGGCTGGGTGCAGCTTCATTTTGGAAAATGCAGTGGATGCTTCTTCCCATGCCTGACGAGCAGAGACACAGAGCTCTCCACGCGCTCGGAAATTGTTCAGCAGCAAGAAGCTCCCAATACCAATTGCGCTTCTTCCCAAACATCCTTTCTCTTCTTTGTATCACAGGAACTGTTTTCTTTTTCCTTCAGGATGATTTTCATGAACTTCATCACTAACCTGGTAAAACAGAAGCTTAATTTCTTGGAGACAAGAGCTGCTGAGTGCGGTGAGTCACCCGTGTTCCAGTAAGGAAGCCCCTTCAGGAAGCCTCTCTAGCAATGATGTCCTGTGCAGCCCTGATCCACTGCCGAGCTGTTCAGATCTCACAATGCTGACAGCGTGTAATACTGCCCTGGAAACCTTCAGAGAGTGCTTGTCAGGCACAGCCAGCGTCTCCAGTGCCCAGGCAGCTAATCTGGCAGCAGACAGATCTCGGGTGAGGGAGCCAAGGGGAAGGAGGTGCCCTCTTAGCTGTAAATGCCAAGGGACCTAACAGTGCTGGAGTCATTTCACGAGCACTGATGGCAACCTGGAGCACAGTCAGGAAAAAAGGGATGGCCTCTGGGGATCCTACAGTCAGCTGAAAAGCTGGGCTGCTAAAAACAATAGTGCTGCTGTCAGTGGCGTAGGGAGAGGGGAGGTTTCAAGGGCAGATTACAAGCATGAGAGCACAGTGACACTGATGTGGAAGCTGCCATGGAGTGATGCACTGAGCCTTTAACGGAAGGGAGTTGGTATCCCACAAGCTTTTGTCCCCGGAATGATACACATTTTTCAGGACTGAGAAAGGGAGAAAGTGCATTTTCCATTAATTTTTAATTATAATGGAGTGTTATGAAGTGATATGGAGCTTCTACTGTACGGACTGTCTGCGGCAGGGGGTGGCCCATTGGCAACCTTCTCACTGATAAAAGTTTTTCAGTGCCACAAGAGAAGCACAGAGGAAAGGGCAGGAAAATGTTTTTAAGGCACTGCTATAATGCCACCGAAAAAGGAAACAGTACAACACAAATTAAGTATTTCCACTGAAGTGCTCAGCATTTTAAGACCTGCATTTCAGTTTCTGTGGGGACAAGAAGATTGTACAGCTTGTGCTCCACTGGCGGCCGGGAGATGTTGTCTCTATGGTTCCTGCTGTGGCCTGAGGTGCAGCCCTTCAGGATGAGGGCATAGCTGCTGGGCTTGTTGGGGACTCAGGGGATGTGGATTCCGTTCCCTGTATAGTCATAGAATTCCTGTGTGTCCCAGTAAGCCTCGTGGACAAAATTTGCTCAGGGGCTGAGTTTCTGTTGGAGCATTCCTGATTTCAGAGGGAGTATGCTGGAAGGTTCAGTCATCCAAATTGGATTTCTGCTTTAGTTCTCTTTTCCTGATAACTCTCCTCCTTTCTGCCTTAGTCTGACCTCTTTTAATTGTATTGCAAAAGTCTTTGGGATAAGTGACTGAAGTGTCTGGCAGACATGAGGAGGCTCTCTTCTTGCTTGGCTAGTACTGCTTTCCAAGTAATAAGTGGCAGAGGGAAGGGGAAGAACAAGTCAGAGGTACTGAGAATCCCAGGGCCTCCTGCACCCAGCCTCCAGTTGGCTCTGGGCTCAGTTGGTTGTGTAGCTGTGACGTGGCCCCTACTGACCTGATAGTCCACTGGTGGCAATGAGTGAGACCCATCCAAGCTTCTAAGGGGATCCATGTTTGCAAAATTCTGCAAGTCCTTTCCAGCCCAGGAAATGTTGCTCCTGCCAGGTTACAGAGAACTCAGTGGAAGGCCCTGAACATGCTGTTCCTGCCCATCTATAGCCCAGCTTGCACACAGCAGTGTGAATTGATGTGAATTCTCTCGGGCTTATGCCTGACATGGGTGCCAAAAGGAACACGAGCCCAAGAGAATTCACACAAATTCAGATTGGATGCTAAGATCCTAAATGAGATGCTAAAATCCTAACTGAGACCAAAGCAACCCTTTCTGGATGTCTTGAGGGAAGACAAAGGGCGTTCTGGCACCAAAAGGAAGAGAAAAAAGAAAAATCCGCTTCCAAGGATTCAACCCTTAAGCACAGTGACGTAGAAAGAGGGAGATTCTGTTTACAGAGGAAGCAAGAAAGGAAATGAGAGGGGGGAGGAAGAACCAGTACGCCAAGGAAAGCTCTTCCTTCAGGGCAAGGCAGAGAGGTTGGTCTGTTCTCTGGGGAGCTCTCTCCCAGAGCAGAAACACTGTCTGTGGCTGCACTGCCTGTGGCACTGGTGTTCTGCTGTTTGTGGGCCAGGCTTTGAGGAGGACCTTGTGTCCACATGTTTGTGCCGGAGCACAGGCAGACCTGGCTCCCTTCCCTCCCCTGGAGGGGTCAGGGCAGGATGCTTTTGAAATGCTGCATCTGCTCATTCTTGAGGAGCTCAACTTCCTTGGGAAGTAAAAGGTATGGTCAGGGAGCATGCAACCTAAGACTTGGAGTGTGTCTTAGAAACTGGAAAATGTCCCATGTGTTTTGGAGAAGCTGCTTGAGTCTACAGCATCATTCTGCCTGTGGATCAGTGCATCTCTCAGACCTTCATCAAGCACAGCATGTGTTAGTGCTGCCCTGGCAGCCTTCATCTCCCTGTCAGGTCTCAACAAATTCCCTCCTTCCTTCCTTTCACAAGGTCTTAGAGCAACCTCCCCATCTTGATAAGCCTGCTGGTACCTTTGGACAGTGTATCTGATAAACTGACAGCAGGGCAACTGCAGTGATGCTCCCCTGGACTGCAGGGGCTGCAAATCCTGTGCTAACCAAGCAGGTTGGTATTTCACCTTCTCTGCATCAGCAAGGAGCAGGTGATTGCAGCAGAGGATAGAGCAGAATGAGAAGGGAGAGCAACAGTGGCCAGAGTGCTGCATAAAGTTACCTGTCCTGTCTTGAGCAGCAGAGTCAGGGCACCAGGAGCTGCCCAGCTGTGGCAGGGTGCCTTCTGTGTGCCCCATGGTCATAGCCTAGAGAGAGGAAGGGAAGGCAGGCAGACAGGTAGGTACTGTGAGTTTCTGTTTATCCAGAAACTCTCCCAAGGTCTTGCTGCGGTTCCCTTCCTTCCTCTGCCCTGCAGGGAATGCTTTGGTTTTTTTTACCTTGAAAATCTCACTGTCCTTGAATTCAGAATAGCAGCCAAGGCCAAGGATGCAACAACAGGGACAGGGAAGAAGTTCTTATAGTTGTGTCATGACGGGAATCTTTTTCCATTTCTTGCCCTTTCTACTCCTTTCTGTAAAGACAGGCACCTCCCTCAGTTCTGCTCTTTCCTTTCCTGGCCATTCAGCGCTAGAAAATGTGTTTGGGCCTTTGTATTGACAAAAGGCTGAAAACTGCTGCTGGCTGGGATAGAGCTGGCTCTTGTCAGCAGTGCAAGACCTGATGCTGCTCTGGTTCAGGCTTGTGTGATGGGCATGCAGAGAGCCCCTTCAGGGTCATGCAGATAACACTATCAACTGCAGGGCTTCAGGTGCCTGTGGACAGTGGCAGGAGATGAGGACAACCTCAGTAACAATAAAATGCTACAGAATTAGCACCTATTACATCTTGTGTAACAGATTTTCTGCACAGGGCCAGAAGTAATTTGCAGTTTTGGAGCACAGGAGCTGTGTGCAGGCAGCTGGCTGGATCCAGGGGTGACTCAGCTTGCTGAGCATGTGTGCCCTCAGATCTGGTCATTTCCCGCCTCCTGCTTGGCTTTTCTATCTTACAAAAATATTTGAAGAACTAACTGAAAGTATGTGCTCAACAGAGTGACACAGAATGTGAGTTTGTGTGAACATCTTGAGAAAAACAACATGAATAGTTTTTGGGGAAAATAGCTGGATTAGGTTTTATTCTTATCTTTGTTCTCCTTTATGGGGTAAGATTTATGACACAGAGCAAAACCAACTGCACAAAAGGACAGAAATGGGAGCTTGCCAATAGAAAACTGAAGCAACATGCAACCTCAGAGTCACTGATGTCATTTTCCAGATAAGAAGCACTGAAAGGAATTCCCAAGCCATTACAAATGCTTTGCTCCTTACCTACCAAGTATTCAGAGTCAACCCCACATGTGAGCACTGCTCAGCAAATCTCTGCCTGCATTCCTGCTATGCCAAGGGCTCTGCATGTGCCTGTGCAAGCCTGGAGGCTCCTGGGGCTGGGATGCTCTGGAGCTCTTTCCCAGGTAGTTAAAAGGAATCTTGCCTGTCCTTCCAGGAAAAGATCCAGAGAAAGCAGTGGGAGATTTTGAACAAGGATTGATTTCTTTCCACACCTTCTCTGTGTAAACCAGCAGCTCAGAGCACCCCCGTTGGCCACACCATTTAGCAGAAGTTCCCTGGGCCAGAATCCTTCCATGTGGGAAGATAGTGGGGTAAGAATGAAGCTTGTGTGACTGCAGAGAAAGCAGTTACTGATGGGAAAACCATCTTTTGGTGGCCAGTGTGATTTTTCCCAAAACCTGGTTCCTAAGATTCTTTCATAGTAGGTAAATATACTTTCCTGTGCAATGAATGCAAATGGGCTTCTTGTACCTGTAAGGTGCCCTCTCCCTGCAGATGAGGAAGAATTTGAAGGCTTCTTTTTAGTGTATGCCAACATCTCAGAGGGGATGTGATCCTTGCTTCATCTATTTTGAGATGAATAGGAAATTCCAGCAGCTGCAGAAGGGTATGTTTAAAATCCAGAATTGCACTGAGCTCCTGGGATTGCCAGGCAAGGCATCTCTCTCCTAATGACAACATTTTTAAAAACACTCTCAAGGTTTGATCTTGGTCCCATTGGGCTTTTTGCCATAGATCTTAATGGCTCTGGGGCTGATCTCTTAATCTCTAATGCACCTGTGCAAACTTGACAGTTTATTGCAATTTCATGCTTTTTGGAAATCGTCTCACACTAACGCCATCAGAGAGAGCAAATTTTAAGGTCATTAGCTCAGGACGTAACAAATAAATAGTGAGAGAAAACAATCTGTAAATGTCATCTTTGTTTAACACACAAAGTAGCTCCTGAAGAGCAGTTATCCTTATGTCTAGAGACAGCATGAAAATTACATTCTGTGGCTTGAAAATGTGGATCTGTTGGAAGTGAGAAGAGTATAACACAGCTATTTATCTTCTCTACTCTCTTCCTTATCTCCTCATTGTTTTCCCTTCTCTATCCTCTTCCCTATCTCCTCATTATTCTCCCTTCTCCATTCTTCTCCCTATCTTCTCATAGTTCCCCATGCATCAGTTTTTTGACTTGTTCAACAATATTCTTAAATTTTTTTACTACAGAGCAGGGCTCAAGGCATAACTAAAGGCCTTCAGGTTCTACTGCTGAGATTTTATAACAGGGTTTTTTTCTCTGAGGATAAATAATACTTTCTGTTATTCCCAATAAAAGGAGCCGTGGTGAGTGGGAAGTGTTTTCCCTTCTCCACATCAGTATAAAAGACAGGCTCACTAATGTAACCTGATGTAAATGCTCTCTGAACAAAAAAAGGGAAGAAACAGGTAAAACTTTTAACACTGGAATCAAGTCTATTCCATCAATCACTATGCTTAAATCACAATTTATATTTGCCAGTGTTTTGCTTGTGAAGGTAAGCCTGAATCCATGGCCACAAACAGGCAGTAGGACAGGAAAATCAGTAAAAGACACACAGAGACTCACTTTGCTATGGATTAGATTTGAGGAACAAGAGGAATGTGAGTGAAGGACTGCAAGGCCCTTGTCCTTCTTTGTCACTAGAGCAGCTCTGTCTCATGGCGGGCATTTGCCATGTTGTGTGATGGGGAGAGGCTGCTGGAACATGAACATCTGCCTGGCCCTTTGTCCCAAGTATTGTGTGGCCACTGATACATTTTAATCTGGTCTAGAAAAAGTCTTCCAGCTGCCCTGAAGAAGATCCCTGGTGGTCAGAACAGTGGTGTCACCACAACTTCAGTGCACAGCATCATTTTGCCAGTAAAACCTTCTCCTGTGGCCCATGTTGGTCCTTTCCAGAAAGGCAGGGTGTCCCCACCATGAAAGGAGCTGTGGGCACTGGCACAGTCTTAATGGGCTGTGAAGGCGGTCTTAAGACAAAACCTTCTCTGCTTTTCCCTGGGTGTACGAAAGCAGAGACTGGTATTGTGTTACAATTCCCCAGATAAGAGCCTTTATCCTCCCTGTCACTGTCCACCCTTCCTCTTCCCCAATCTCAGCACAGGACACACTTTCCAGCAGTACTGGAGTTTGTGAGGCAACAGAGATTCACAGATTTAAAAGAAACCCTAACTCCTATCTGGATAATTTTTGGAGTATTTGTAGGAAGTCACTTACAGTGGCTTTCCTGGTGGGGAAACTGGAAGTGGGGGACCAAACCCTCAGCTTCTGAGATGGATGTTCAGTAAATACTCACCCTGCCCTACTTTAGGTGTCTGAGTCAATAGATTTGTCAGCTCTGCAAAGACTGACCGCAGCCCCAACTGAGTCATTTGAAGCACCAAAGTGTTTCTTGGTTTATCCTGGGCACACAGGCACTTGGGCCTCCTGAGGGGGCAGGGGGATTAAATATACTTGGTGTCCAAGGTAAATGGGGTGAAATATGCACTTCTTTATGTGCTACAACAACACCAGGCTATCAGCAAGCCCAGATAAGCTTCGGTAATGGATAATTATTACAAGGCATTGTGTCACACTTGGGTTAAGCATGACAAGAATTTCCCCAGTGTAAGAAGATGTCAATGTTTGCTGAAAGTATGTGCATTTTTTCTTACCTGCTTAAAATATTTGTTTGGTCATTCTGGAGCAAGTTGACACTATAAATTTACATTTTACAATGCAAATGTTGGTCCACTATTTAGTTTTTCTTTTTGGCCAAATTTCTTCAAATATTAGCAACATGTTTAATGGTTACTTTATTCATTTCAGTTTCATACATTCCTCTAGTTAATCTTGTAACTCAGCAGGGTGATTGAGGCTTCACTCCCATTATGATGACGTCTGTTTGCTTTTATCAAGCCCAGTGACTCAGTTTCAATTGATTTGTACATCCAGAGTTTCAGCCACTCTAGGGTGTAGATGTAATTTCAAATAAAGAGAGACAAATTGAAGGGCATATAGAAATGCTGTTGGTTTTGTCATGCATGGGGTCTTGGTCTCTTTGAAAATGTAGCTTCTGTAAAGGCCTTCAGGTTTTGTCTAGTGGAAATGTGAAGTGCCAGGATTTTCTGTTCAAGTGGCAGGTGCAAGAAGTCAAAACCTTCTGGATGTTTAACAACCTGACACTCTGCCATAACTCACTTCAGCAGCAATCCAGACATTCCCACCCAAAATGTGCAGTCAATCAGTGCTAAAGAAACAGAAAGAATTGTGTCTTCCACAGACAGGTTGCTTCCACTGTGGTGCGGGCTGTGAAAAGACAGTGGCAGCTGCATCTGGCAAGATCACAACGCACAGGCCATGATCATGTCTCCAGCAGAGCAGATGCTCTCAAGGAAAATGCTGAAAGTCTGGGGAATAGGTACTTTTCTTGTAAGGAGAAGGGGAGTGGAACAATTGTTCCTGGTCCCTGTTGTTTGTTCTGATCTATACTCTGGAGCATGAGCTGGCCCCTTGGCTTTTGCAAACATTCCTTGGCCACTACCTCCTGCTCTGGCAGGAGAAGGCACTGCAGTACCTCTCCTGCCCTGTAACAACCCCCACCATCACTCCCAGTGTGAGGGGCCAGCCCGACCCATGGTCACATTGCCCTCATCACAGCCTTGCTGAGTCCTGCCAGGAGGAACACATTTTCTGCCTGGGCCCTCCTTTGCCACAGAACTGTGTGGTCCCATCCCATCACCTAGCGATGGAGCAGCTCTCTCCCTTATGAGGGTGCTGTAGGTGCTAAGGAAGCTTGTGTGGATCCGTGAGGAGCTTAGGCAAGTTTGTGGAGGAAAATCCACTGAGCATTGCCAGGAGAGTTACAGACATCACAGCTGGCTCAGGAAATCCCTGAGACACAGGTGGTTGTAGGCTGGAAGGTCACTCAGGAGAGGCATCATATGCAGCTTACCTGTTCATGGTGAGCCAGGGGAGCTCAGCCAGGCTGTGTTTGTGCACTGAGGCATCTTTTGGAGCTCGGCTCCTGCAGTAGCTCTCAGCTCTCAACTCTTTACCTCTGCCTTGCACTGGGGCTCAGCTGCCTTCTCTTGTGCTGCCCACCTGCTCTTGGCTGGTGCTCTCAAGCAGGTGAGACACTTAAACTGGGTCAAACCCCAAGGATTCTTTGCTGCAAGGATTTTTTTTTAAATGCTTTTCTGCTGGATCCATTTCCTAAGCCAGTTCAAAATGTGTCCCCACAGGCAACAGTGCTGGGTAGTGTGAGGGGATGGCTCAGGGGACAGGAAGGGAGGGCAGTGTTAATTGTCTGGGCCAGTATTGCTGCTGATGGCTTTTTATTGTGAAAACATGGCCTCTTAGTCCTGGTGTCCCTGTGTCCACAGGAACCTTTGCAGCTAAAACCTCACCTGATGGCAACAGCCCTCTGGTAAAGTTAGGAGAAGTGTGCTAATTTGCAGCAGCAACCAGCGATTTTAGAAAATATCCCATAACTCCTAATACTCCACATCAATCCTACCCAGTCAGTGAACAGGTTCCTATCCTGTGGCAATGAATTCTTTGGGCTGCTGGAGCTGTTCTACATTCTTTGTAGTCATACAGGTACAGATCTGTAAAAATATTTTTTCTTTCTCACAGTTCACATGAATAAAGTTAATAAAACTCTCCCCAGCTTATCCACGACTGCTGTGTTTCCAGATTTGAATCCAAGGCTTTTAAAAGCCATGTGGCTTCTTTTAATTTATTTCTCTGCTAGGAAAAAAGGAAATAGAAAACACATACCTATGCATGTATATGCCTGTGTATGTGTGTATATATATATAAATACTGAGAAGAATAACCCCTGCTCTCGTAGCAATTTTAAGCAAGAAAATGTTCTGTAAAAAGCAAAGAACATATTAGTCAAAGAAATGCTGGTGTAAAATAATAGCACAGTTGCCTCTGTGAGCTCTGATAGCTTTGCAGCTTCCTGGGAATTCAGTATAGGCAGAAACCCAGCTTATGGATGGCAGCTTATGGCTCGGAGGGCGTAGTTGGATTGATAAATTTGTCCCTATTTAAAGCAGAGATTTTTCAAGTGCAAAGTGCAGCCCCCACTGCTCTCAGAGCCATCCTGTGTGTCCTGTGGAGACCACAATAATCGATATATGGCATGTGAGAGCAATCCTATGACTATGTATCTTGTCTGTTTTATATTGCATATAGTGCCTGTTATACATCTGCCCTTCTGCAGCCTGACATCCCATGATCCATTGACCCTTCAGGACAAAATTTCCCTTTGGAAGTGTAGCAGCTTTCTGTGTCTCCAGAATCCTCACTCCCTCTGGAAACACTAGAAGTAGCTCACTGAAGAAAACACAAAAGTAGGTCTGACGTATTTGCTTGCACCTGAAACCTCCAGAGCAAGCAGGCTCTTGCTGTAACACGATGGGCCCAGCATAGGGGGACAGGGTGGGACTTACATCCTGGCAGTACATTCCTCACTGAATTATAGGCCCGAGGCAGAGACCTCATTTTCTCCAGATGACTCTCAGGAAATACCCTCCCCATTGGCTATTATTGCTTAAATAATAGGGAGGGAAGTGCAAGTGACTTGAGCAAAAAAAAATCTGAGGCACTTCATAGGGCACATCCCAAATCTGGTACAGGGCAAGGCAGCTGAGACAACTGATTATAAAGTCACTCAGTGGGTGTATACCATTCTCTTTTTGCCCCAGTTATGAGGCCATGTGGAAAAATACAGATGCTTGTTTAGAAATAGGTAACTTGCTGAAAAGAAGCATTAGAGCCTAAGCATGGGACTGTCCTGTCAACATTTGTGTCATGGATTTAACTTCAATAATGGGGCCTCTGGGTAGGAAAACATGCGTACCAATGTTTGCAGGATTAGAATCTTAAACGTTAAGTTTCCAGAAAGTCCAGTCCAGGAAGGGAAAAGCCTGTCGAGGGAGAGGTCTGCTGGGGCTTGATTTATGAACAGGACATCCTGCTTAGTTCTGAGATCTTGCAGATACGATTCTAGTGAGACTGCTGGGTTATTGTGATGGCAAAGAAAAGGAGCTCACCCTCTCCCTTGTCTGCCAGAGGCACTCAAACCTGTCTGGGCATCCTATCAGTGCTAAACATTTGGCATTCTTTATCATGTTTCATCACCAGTGTTTACGGAGCGATGTTAAAAATGCATGGCATGTGTGCAGCTCCCTGCTAACAGGCTGGCATGGCTGACATTAATTAGGGAGTTGCTTGCTGTCACCTCTGCAATTAAGCTCAGGGTTGATTCCACGACCCAGCCACAGAAGGTGACTGGCCAGAAAGTTGAGGCAAAAGGCAGAGGGAGGTAAGGCTCTTTGGAGGATGTGAGATGAAGCAGAGTTCTCAGGAGGATGTTTCCCAGTCTGTCTTCTGGATCGCTGCAGCTGCATCTACATTTTCCAGAAGCTGTGACATGGGTCTAGCTCAGCCTGTGCACTCAGTTTTCCTCTGTGTGGGAACCAGGGTGCAAGGGGGATGTGAGAAAGCATGTTTCCCTCCCACACCCTTCTCTAGTAGCAGATAAGAGATATCCAAGACATGCTCTGGGGCACTGATGTTGACACATCCTTAGAAAGCTGCTTTGTTCTCGTGTTCTGGGATGCTCAAACCACTGAAGGACTGACTGCCTGGGCTGCCTGAAACTGTCCCCTGGTTTTGGCTGGAACTGCAGTACTTCAGCACCTCAAGCTACTTCTCTGCTACTTAATTAAATTATGCCAGGGCACATTCCCAGACATTAAGACTGAGTCATCTATTCTGTCCAAAGCACATCTGTGGTCCTTCAGATGACTCCCAGACATGGCTTAGAAGCCAGCAAGGCCTGGAGACCATTCTTGGTAGACATTTGAGATGAAACTGCTTTAGTTTGGCAGATAAGAAAGTTCAATAGTCTGGAAGTGGAGTATCTCATGCTGGCTGGCCTTAGTGCCAGAGGACAGACCTGGGTATATGTGATATGTTATGGACATAGCCTGGATGTCTCCAGCTGCCTGTCCTTAGGATAGAAGGCTCTTTTGTTTACAGAAGGGTTAGAAAGGGTTCTATAGTGCTTTAAAGATCACTGCTGGAGCTGGCTATCCAACTAAATACAACTAAATATGACCAAATACAACTAAATACAATACAGAGTATCTTGGTGGGAGCTGGTAAGGAAGGAGTGGGCTAAACTCACTTGTCTGGCTGCTTCCTCATACATGAGGGAAGGAAATGTCTGAATTAGAAATGGATAAACTGTATTTACCTGTGTTTTCTTCTGGCCACACCACTGACAAAGTTAATTTTTTACCTTGTTTTATTCCTAATACGTAATTTATTCACCTAATTCCTTTACCTGTCCCCACATCCCCACAGACTAGTGATGAATCTTGTGCTTTGCTGGACATTGAAGAAAATCTCAAGCCCACCCTGTTGTCAGTGGACAGCCTGGGTGTGTTACTGGGAGGGATAATTCATTCAGCTGTAGATTAACAGAAGAGTCCTCCAGGTAGAGTTCCCTCCCTACCTCGTTCATTACCTTGTCACTGGCTGAATCCCCACAGTTCATCTTTGTGCTTTGTCATTTTCCTGGGAGTCATGGCACTTCCCTTGTACCTCCAAAGGGAAACCAAATCAGAAAGCCCAGGCAGATGTCTCTGAGCTGCCTCATGAAGCCCTCTGTGTCTTCCAGTTGCTGATGTCCAGTTATAGCTGCGTCACCTCCGGAATGAAAAGCTCAGGGTGGGTTTGGCTGCCCAGAGCTTTCACTTGGGAACCCCCTCTTTCTAACCTTGTAAGTAGCCCTGAAGGTATGTGGGGCTGCTAAAATTAAAAGAGTCTGCCCTCAGGACTGGGATGGATGGCACAACAGCTGTGTGGGTTGTTAATCTAACTAAGGGTGATTGAGCTGTGCCAGCTACACCCACACATCACAGCTGCAGCACTGTCTGACGGAGATGTGACCAGAGACCCACCCTGAGCGCAGGAACCCCTGTTTCCCCTTCCCAGGCTGCTGTCCAACCTGGGCACAGCCCCACTGCAGGGTCATGTGTCCAGGAGGTGGCAAATCTGGGTTTGGAGCACTCTGTCCCAGGCAAAAGAGCACTGCAACCATGTGACACCAAGTGCTTCAGAGGAATAACATTTCTCGGCTAAATCAGAGAGGTGTGAAAAATTCAAGCTGGTGTTTGCACTGCCGTGCTCCTGCAGGGATCTTGACTCTTTGGCTTGGATTTTGCTCAGTCATCCTATCTCCAATTCTTTCTCAGTTCTGCAGAGCCATGACCACAGGTGTGGCCCACCCTCTTTTAAGAAGTTTTGTGCTCATACACACCTTCCTTTGCTCAGATGCTCCCCTGGCTCCGGTAATTCCTGACAGGCAATTGTCTTGTACCAACCTCCTCCACAGCCCTTGGCCTCATTGTACTCAA
>JAOXXN010000001.1:4219710-4242414 GCA_026770055.1 Myrmophylax atrothorax | reverse complement strand
ATATAGGCACAGGTGTGCAACCCACCTTTGCTTTTTAAGCTCTGAATGGAGTTCCATGCAGTGAATTGGGATGGGGCAGGTCCTACCATGGGTGCCACGTAAAAACCCCTGCATCCCCAAAAGCAGCTGGAGCAGGGAGAGGGTAGATAAGAGGACAAGTTGTGGTGTCAGCATTGGAAAAGGGCAACTGAGAGCCAGAGGGTTCAACTGTCTTCTGTAATCTCATGCAGGGACTCTGTAGCAACTTTAAACAGCAACTCAGACTTCCTGTGTCTGGGGCACAGCCACAGAAGAGCAGCTTTTGGGGTGATGAATTGTCAGCTGGCTCTGTCCAGGACAGAGTGATACGACCCCCACAGAGGGTGTTGTAAAGGAGTGTGGGGGTCAGCTGGTGTGGGCTGGGAAGGAGGCAGTGGGCACTGTCAGGGGCACATGTGACTGGTGACAGGCAGAGGAGCTGCCCCCTTCTTGCTCACGGGCTATTTCAAGGTGACTTTGAAGTGGTCTGTGAGAATTTGAGCAGTTTTGTCTGATTTCTGTAGGGAAACTTGGTGTCTGCCAATGGAGACTCCACGAGTGAAATAACATGCCCAACAGCAAAGCTCCTGAGACAGATCCTCTGTGGGTGTAAATCAGCACTGTCTCTTGGTCCCACTAGAGCTGTGCTGGATAACAGCCCGTGCTCCCAGCCATCCTCGTGGCAGTCAGCAGCACTGGAACAAATTCAGGTGTAATTGCTTCTCATGGAAAAAAACTGTAAGGAAAGGCATCTAGCTTAGTGAGGACAAATCCAGGTCTCATTGTTTTCCTTTCCTTGAAGGAAAGCAGAGTTATGATGAAAAGGCACCAAAAAAGGAATGCCATAAAACAAGCATACAAGAGTGGAAATGTTTGCTATCTCACAACCTTTTTTCCCCTACATCCTCCTGCCATATAGCAGCTATCCAAAGGGACTAGAAGAAAACCTAAGGGAATGGCTGCAGGAGCAGCCTTTAAAAAAGCCTAGGCTAGTTCTTATCATCATTACATTGGGTTTTTGGTTTTTTCACCAGTGTTACTTGGTTGATTTTCACTGCAGTGACACAGCTGTGAAACAGGCTTAATGTAGTGGAGAATCAGACCTTATGTAGCTAAATTTGTTTTTCAGATCCCTGCTCTTCTTACAGGGGAAAAAAAGTGCCTCGGGTTTAAGGTAAGCTCCAAATCTTCATCACACCGTGAAGATTTGTAGATATAAATCCCATTTAGATGTCTTTATAAACCACTGATGTACTCCCCAGCAGCAGGATTTAACCTTGGGATGTTCACTTGCTGTAATGTGATTAATGAGCCTTTCCCCATGCATAACAGATATCTAAGCAATTTTTTGTGTATGGAAGTGGAACAATTGTCCGGCTTTACGCAAATGAGGAGCTACTTCAGTGTTTGCCCTGTGAAGAGACTTCAGTTTCAATGGGCTTCAAGATTGCACTTTTGTGTTAAGTGGAGCTGTGATCTTTTTCCAATGAGTGTTGCTATGCAGGGCCAATTTGTGACGTCCATTATTCTAAAATAAGTAACTTCTGCACAGCAGAAATATGCTCCACTTGCACTGCTAATCTCTCACACAAAGGCGTGTTTGGAAGAAAAGTTATTTATTGCAAGTAATAAATGCAGGTTCTCAAAAGCATTTATAACTTAGTTTCCAGAGCACTCCAGTTTGAAATAATTTCCTTTCAATTTTCTGTATTTTCAATCTCTTTCCTGGCTGTTTTACACCATTTATTGCATACTTAATTATTCTCCAAAGGAGAATCTCAGCCACTAAAAATGGGATATTTAGCAACATCCTTCATGTAGGAATTTGCTCTTCAGGTATCCACTATGACCTGTTATAAGAAAGGAAATCTGTCTCTATTGAAGTCATGTTACATTGAAGTGTCCTGTGTCACCTGTGCAAATGGTAATAGATCTCACCTGTGCAGTTTATGAGCTGTTCTCAGTTACTGGTATGATCGTCCTTTCAATGTCCTCTGGTGGAAAATGCAAACTGTAGTTAACACTTACCCAGTTTTTCTGAAATTACAGAGAGCCAGGGTGCAGTGGGATTTGCAGCCAGCTCATCTGGCTTTTTATACAGTATCTTTCTCTCTAGATAAGCTGCATCACTGTAAAAGCAGAACAATTTAAATTTGTCCCAGAAGGACCCAGAAACCTTAATTTCATTGAAAACCGCATGAGTTACTAGCTATTGAGGCCTCCACTAACTTGAAGAGTTTGTACAGGTTTTTTGAGGCTGTTCTCAAGAAGGTAAAATGCAAATATATCAATATTTGGAAAGGTTCCTATAGTTAGTTTGATATTTCCTTGTAGCTTTGGCCATCAGGTACCATGGGATGTACAACTGGAAACTCCATGGCAGCAAAAAAATGAGTGGTGAGGCAGGCTAAGAGATCCAAACCTTTTTCCCTGCCCTAAAAGCAGCTGGCTGTGGCTGTGCAGCTGCACAGCTCTTGCAGTGGGAGAGGGGCTGACTCCATCCTTGTTGTGCAAAGGGTTTGCATACAGGATGAACTACAGCTGCATCCCTCTCTTGTTTTATAATCATGCACAAATTTACAGTCATCCAAGTAGGTATGAAAATAATTAGCAAAGTGGAAATGAATGTTTCTAGCAAATAACATCTGCTTAAAATCCCCACTTGCCCGATGTTTCAGGGTTACTGATGCCCCTTAGGAGTGGGAGGCATTGCAGGTGTTCTGTCATCTCTCTGCCTTTGGAGGAAGGAAGAAGTTAGAGATCAAAGGGGGAGTTAAACCACTTTGCTTACACTAAACTCACACAAAATCTCTGTGGCTGTACTGGAAATATCCACATTTCCCTCTTATTTTCAAAATCCTTCCTGGATTTCATCTTTTCTGGCAGACTATGTTAGTTAAAAGAGGTTTCTCCTGTTGACTGAAAGACCTTTAGCTTGACAGCTCTGTCATCTGAGGAAACATGTCTTCAAAACAGGTTTTCCTGGAACTGGTTTGGTTTGATTTTCATTTTCTCTTTTAGCCACAGTGAAACTTTTATCCCAGTGTCACCAGTTTTCACGATGTTCCCTATAAAACACAGGGCAAGCTGTGTTGACTGTTCCCTCTGGGAGTGAAAAATGAAAGACAGCCAGTCCCCTTGCAAGGGTTAAAGCCTATGTGGGACTCTGGCTTAGCAACTGAGTTCAGGGAGTGTGAGGAACCTGCATAGGCAGGTGCTGGGATCTCTACCCATGTGCTCAGATCTGGTGCTGGGATCTGTACCAGAGGATCATAGAGCACAATTTCCAAGTGCAGCTATTTCCAAGGCATTGATACATTGCTTTTTCAGCCTGTTCTAACCTTGTGACACGTTGCAGGGCTGGCATTTGTTATTCCCAAGTACAGTTATAATGATATGGCTTATGGAGACTGCAGAGTTCCTCTGTAAGCCAGAGATTTCTGGGGATCTTTCCCTTCTCAGCAATCAGGCTGCTCTAATCACAGTTTAAAGGGAGACTGCAAAAAGCTGTGAGCTAATCCATAAAGTCATGGCTTTCTTCTCTTTCACTTCCCTCCTCGGGATATGCCTCCAAAATGAAGCAGATATTTTTGTATATGTGATGCCTGTGCCCTGGGGGAGGCACTCCTGAGTGAGTCAGGAATTTCTTGTGTGCCTAGTTAGCACACTGCAGCCATTCCTGCTCAGTCCTGCCACCCTCAATTTCCATTTATGCCACTGGGAAGAGAGAAGAGAGCTCTTCCCCTGGTGTTGTCACAATAATATGCTGGCCAGACTGGCTTCATGCAGGGAGAGGGGGAATACCACCCCTCCCCAGGGCTCATGCCGACTCCTGGGGGGCTGATCAACATCCATGACGACCCAGACAAATGGGAATGACACAGAGGACAAACCTCGCTGGCGTAACTGAAAAAAAAAATCCTTTAGGCATCATACTGTGGTCACTGATTGTTTGAACCCAGTGAGAGGAGGCTCCACCACTCCCGAGAATATCTGCAGAGTTGCTGAATTTTCTCATGCTGACAAATTTGAAGATAACTCACCAGAACATTTTTGGGCTTGTTCTGGAGGCTGAGACTTCAGCTACAATCCCAGAAAGCTTGAACTCTTAGTTAGGGGTTGAGTTAGCAAGTATAAGTGAGAGTTCAAGTTAGTTGACTGATCCATGAAAGAGGTGCCCTATTTTTTACAGCTATTTATGCGTGAGTGCTCACGCAAGCATATGTATACAAAGAAGAAATATGGGCTGTTCCTTCGACCTCATCCCACTTTCCATGCAAAGAAGTGTTCCCCTGGAAGCTGTAGCCATTCACTTCTCGCAATCTGCCACCTGTCAAAGCAATTTGAGATTTGCTAGTGACAACTGAGTACTAATGTCTGCCATCCTTGCCCTGCAAATAGCTGAGGCATTCCAAATCCCAGGGCCCTTGGCCCTTGTGTCAGCTCTCCTCCCCGAGATTAGTTCAAACCCAGCCAATCACCCCGTGGCCGTTTGGAGTGATTCACTCTTAGAAGTACAATCTTCAACACTCACTAAAACTTCAGGGGGAAAATGAGTCATTTCACATTATAGAAAGTCATATCTTGCCCTTGGTATTTCTATGTATACATGAGTGATAATCATTTATTTTTAGATCAATTTCTCCAGTATAAACTCTGCTTCCTTTGATAAAGGTCGTTTTGAGAGCCACTGCTAATATTCTGCTTATTGCAGAAAAGCTATAGGAGTTCATTTATTTATTCATGCGGTTGAGTGACAGGGAGCCACAGCAGTGGCTGATTGTTGGGAGTCAGCCTGCAGACAGGGGCCCTGTTGCTAGGCTTATCTGTCCAATATGTGTTCAATAATGCAGTGAAATCATCCCCTTTCTGGCATTTGCTCGCTGTTTGAATCACTCAGATCTGCCTCTTAGACCGTCTGGTGATGACGCAGAAAACCCTGGCTTTTCAGGGAGAGCCATTAGACAAGGTATTTGTCACGGTGTCCTGGAGAAGATCTTGGCTCTGGATAACCAAGAGCAAGCAAATGGATAAAGCAAAGCCTCAGGCCTCATTAGCTCGTGTCAACATCCCAATGAACAGAACCATTCAACACGGAGCTGTGGGTGGGTGTGGGTTTGGTCCAAGCGCACCGCTGTGTCTGTGCCACCCACAGCACATCTGTGTCAGGGTCTGTGGCTGTTCTGGGAGGTGCCACACCTCATACACAACCCAAATACTTCAGCTGCAGCACACTCTGCGTAAGAGCCTCACGTTTTTGTGTCAAACACAACAGCACTTCTGTCTTGGGGTCACCTCAGCCAGTGTAACCCCTGGCACGTCCATCCCCTGCCGACCCTGGGTGAGGTGGGCAGCACAATTCCCTCTGCAGGTCCCGAGGGGATCCAGCTCTTGAGCAAGGACAAACTTCCACTGCCTTCTCCACACATCAGCAGGGAAAGGCAGGGAATACCATCTGGCCATGAGAGGCATTTCAGGGCTCTGCCTGAAGGGAAATGGGACAAATTTCCTTGACACTTCAATGTTTAAAGAAAGTGTTCATGAGTTTTATATACATATATGTGTAAATAGATGTTTTTATTGTAGATAGCATGCAAATTAGTATTTAAAACCTCAAATGCAAAGCTATGTGTCCCAGAGGGGAAGTTTAAAATCTATTGAGATTTTGTTTGCTACCTCCCCACCCCAAACAGAGGATGATTTAGATATAATTCTGTGCTGAAGCAGATTTCAGCCCAGTCATTAATGAACCTAAAATAACAGTGACCTTTGCATCAGGTGCTCTGTGTGGCTCAGTAGGCAGATGCTGAATGGCTGGGGATGTTCAGTGCCCCTCATGCCCAGCAGCCTCTCTGGAAGCAGGAGTCATGTGCTCTCACAGTTCTGAAGGTTGGCCCCTGGGTTTTGGGCTGTACCCTTTGCAGAGGAAATGTAGTGTCCTCAGGCACAGAGGGAGAGAGCAGGGGAGGGAGCTGAGTGGTGCAGGCCCTGTGTGTTGCCTGTGGATGCATTCCTGTCTCCTCCCAGGGCAGTGCAGACTCCTGTGCCAAGCTTGGCCTGAGCCTTTCTCATTTGAGCCTCCTGCCCTGTAGCATACATTTTTTGGGGAATTCCAAGTGCCTTTGCCCTTCTGTTTTTCCCTCCCCACTCCTCTTCTGCATCTACCCTGGCTTTCCAGGCCAGAGTTCATCCCTGCTCTGGAGCCTCTCTCTGTGTCCTGTTTCCGTGGACAGGCATCTGAGAGGCAGTTCCCTATGCACCCAATAAAACCTGGTTCAAACTGTGACTGTGGCTCCTTCCCATCCTCCAAAGGTTAAATGTAGTTTTGGATATAAACTGTCCAGATTAAAGAGGTATCTGAGACATTTTACTATCCTACTGGCTCCTAAGTTAAATAAACACTATAAATTGCGGAGCCAGATTCCTCTCTGACTGAACTTTCACATCAAGCTTTAGTGTGATGTTGAAATAAGGTGACACACCGATTTCAAGAGTACTGACTTATCCCCTATTGGTGTTTATGTAAGGAGAGTTCAGCTCATGGACTTCTCCCTTCATCACAGAGATACTGCCAATGTTACTCCAAGTGGTGTTTTCCTTCCCTGTCTCTCACTGTTCACCAAATGTTCAGAGGGAAAACGGAGCTCAGGCAGCATCTGTTTAGGAACTGTTTGAACACAGATGTTATATCTTTTTGGCTCAGGATGGAACATAATTATCAGAAAACATTTCTAAGTAAAAGGATCATTGTCTGCTCTATTTAAAATAATTTCTGGCAAATGATCATATCACAGGCAAAAGACCAGCCATCTTCTTATGGTAGGATAGATGTGTGTGATGAATATGAATGTTAAGGGCCTGAGTGAGAATCAAGTCTGTAAGATGTCTATTTACAGTGAGGCTTTCTTGCTACCTTACAGAGGGAAGAAGGAAACCCAAGGGAATAGACAGGGTACATATGATGGAAGATGTATTCCTGGAATGTGACGTTCAGTGGTTTGGCCATTTTTACTGCAACAGCAAAACATACTCTCAGCTGGCTCAGGAGAGGAAGTAAGGCAAGTACTTTGCATGCCTCCATTAGGACATATTTATGTTTTATGTGACTGGATGACATAAAGCACTGCTTCTCATCTCTTTCTGTAGCTGTGAAATCTGGCCACGTTCATGCTTCACTAGTCCTGCTGGAAGTCAACACATCAGTGAGGATCTCTGTTGTTTGGAAACCAAGGCCATAGAAATTGCCAAAACAGACAGCACAGTGTAGTGCTGCTTGGTTTTTTCCCTGTCTGTGGTCCAGCTGCAGAGCACACTTTCCTATTCTGCTTCTTCAGCACTGTTGGCAGAGACAAAAACTTTTCAAATCTTTTAAATTATTGCAATCGTAGTCTTCAATGCTTTTAAACCCTTCAAGACTGTAACAGGTTGCCCAGAGAAGTTGTGGATGCCCCATCCCCAGAAGTGTTCCAATCCAGCTTGGATGGATCTCTGCGTAACCTGGTCTAGTGGAAGGTGTCCCTGCCTGTGGCAAGGGAGTTGGAACTGGATGATTTTTAAGGTCCCTTCCAACACAGGCCATTCTATAAAGATTCTGTGATCACCTTGCTTGGCCTTTGTATGGTGGAAGACTCTGAATTTTACCCTCCAGTTCCAAAAACAAAGTACAAGAACTTTTGGATGAACAGTGTCTCGTGGAAGTTTTTTCAGTCTAGATGTAAAGGCATCAGGTAACTGGGATTGCATGGTGTGGCTTGGTAATGAATCCCTTGACTGATTACTCTCAGTATTAGACATCTGTAAGAATACTGTTTTCCTGAATTCAGTTTCCAGCTGCTTGTTTTACCACTCCCTTGCCTGCTTTGTGAAGGAACTATCTCCACTTTATATGGCTTCCTTGGCAAGGCACCTGGACACTTCCCTTTGGTGAGCTGTGTAGAGATCCTGACTGACCTCCTAATCAATGATGACCTTTTATAGGGATCTATTCCCATTGCAACTTGACAGATCCATAAGTGACTGGAATTGTGGTTAATGGCCCATGGCCAAGTGTGGGCTTTGTGCTCCTAGGCTGGCTCCAGTCAGATGCTTATCCTGTCTGTGTGGTGCTGAACATCCTCACCTCCCTCCAAAACATTTGCTGGCAGGGGACATTCAGCATCTCTCAGGCAGCCTGTGCCCCTTGGATGATCAGCTTGTGTAAACGGAGTTTACTGACACCTGGAATTTGCTGTCCCTGTCAAAAAAAGGGTTGTTATGTTCAACAGGCCACCCCAGGGGTTTCCTCTTGGCCAGTCAGCAGCCAGTTTGAAGGCAATTAGGGAATCCTGGACAAACTGCAGGTGATTTGTTTGGGTTGTTGTGATAGAGTAAAATGAGGAAAACGAAGGATGGAAAGAGGACAGTATGTACTCCAAAATTCATGTTATTTATCTAATTATGGCTTGTTTTTTGTTTTTTTTTTTTTAAGTTGGGTTTTTTTCCTTAAAGCAATCTCAGAAAGTCTTATTTGCAAAGAAACGTGGTGTACTTAACAACAGTAGAACACAGAACTGTTTGTTGAGCTGTGGCATTTTTAGTTTCTGCTCCCTTGAGCTGCTGCTGAGACATTGAGAAATACTTGTGTAGTGGCCTTATAGTTGTGCAAATCATTCTAGTCAACAAACTTGGCTGCTCTGTCAAGTTTATGTGCCCAAAAATGTAGTAACACTAGACTATTTGTTTTTGCAACATTAATGTAAGTACTTTTGCTTATAAACAAGAAACAGCTATAAAAAGGACTCAGTCAGTCCTGAGTGTGCAATAGTGCTCCTTCCACAGGGCCAGCCCTTTCCAGGAAAAAACTAAATTACTGTCTGTCTGAAACCTGTGGAAGCATTTTCATTCACTTCAACCAAATCGAGATCTGGTATGAAAAGAAAACAACTTCTTGATATCAACATACCCAACCTCTCCCAGATGCACAGACATGCATTTTGGCCCTCTCTGTTTATTTTTAATGTAAATCTCAAAGCATTCTCTAAGTCCATAATCGGAAAATGAAGGTGCAAACACTAAAGCTCTCCCATTAGCTCAGAATCTCCTTTTTCCAGTGAAAATTCCCCTTTTTCCACTGTGCCATGGAAGTATGTCAGAAGCTTTCCTGCTGTATGGATTATATCCTCTATTTTGCAGCTTAAACTTTGGCCTTTTTCCCCATTAAAGCCCTGCTGGAAGTGTTCAGTCATGCAAAGGCTCTAAAGTCAGTGGCAAAGATTCTTATTGACTTCAGTGGAGTTTGGATCAAGGCCATGTAATTAAGCCACAGAAAAGTTAGTTTGCTCTGTTTAACTGTGTTACCTGAAGAGTATCATATAATCTCCGTCCTATATGGGTTATAAAAACTGCACCAAAAGCTGCTGCATCACCAGCAAGTTGCTGAAAGGTTGTTGCTGTTCTTGTTGGAATTATTTGTTGCCACCTGAACCTAATTTTTAATTCTTCTTTTTTTTTCTTTTTTTTCTGGCAAAACATCCTATACCTTTCCCTTTCACTTGTATGATTGATTTTGCCAGCTGATGAATACATGGACTGTATTCATATACCTCTGAAAGAAAGGTCTTTGGATGAGCTGGAATGGGACCATGTCCTGTTTTCTATCCATCTTCCACCTCCATTTTCCACACTGAACTTCTCCAGTGATAGCTGTGAGGTTGCTGATATGGCATGTTTGGATGTGTTTCACCTGTGATAGTAACAACCAGCTTCTGATTTGGGGTCTCAAACTCTTCAAAGGAGCCCCAGCTCTTCTCTGAAAGATACTTGGTATGATTCCCTGCTCCTGTGCTGCTCATCCCAGTATTTCTGAGCTCCAAGACCCCAGAGCAGAGGCAGCCCAAGGAAGAAACCCTCGGTGTCCCCAGCCCTACAGATGGACTCACAAGCAGAGGGCTGCGGGAACAAGAGGTGAAGGGGGAAACACCTGGAGGAGTGAGGGACTGTGATGTCCTTTCATTTCTTGGAAAGGTAGGAAATCCAAGGGGTTTTAAATACATGTATCTCCAGCCTCCAAGAGTTGCTGACCCTCCTTGTTGGTATAGAAAAATCAAAGGTGAGCAATTCAGATCTATATAGATCTTGTGAGACTTAAAGCAGCTAAGAATAATCAAGGCCACAGCTGCTGCAGACTGGTTAAGGAGAAATCACTCCCTAGTAGTTCTTAGCAACTCCCCAGAAGTTTCTCATGAGAACTCTTCAGGTTTCCCACAGAACTCCGGAGGTGTACCTGAAAACAGTCAGGATGAGTTCACCAAAACGCTGGACTTGTGAGATATGGATTATAACCAATTGGGTTTGCAGTTAGATGGTGTGAGATTCAATTAAGCCAATAGAACGTAGCTTTAACCCTGTATAAACCGTGTGCAGTGTGTAATTCACTTGACCACATTGGTCTGGTGTGTGGTGTCCTTATTCCTTGGTGTTATTTATTGTTTACCTCCTTCCTCTGAAGGAAGAGGAGGAGAACAAGGAGGAGGAGGTCTTAGGGCTCCAGTGGCCAGGGCAGAAAGGCAAAAGCTAAAACAAAACAGGGAAATCTGTTTCCCATGGAAAATTAGCAAAACATAAGTTTGTCAAGCCCGTCCCTGATGTCTGTGGCTGTAAAGATGAGGATAAGGAAGGGTGGGTGGGTGTGTCTCTGTGTGTGTGTGTGTGTGTGTGTGTGTGTGTCTGTGTGTGTGTGTGTGTGTGTGTCTGTGTCTGTGTGTCTGTGTGTGTCTGTGTGTGTGTGTCTGTGTGTGTGTGTGTGTGTGTGTATTCTTTTGCCCTCTTTTGTGGTAGAAATTGCCTTGTCATCAGCAGACAGAATGGCTGAAAATGGTAAAGCCTTCATATTTTAGCTGCTAATGGATAAATTCACTCTTGAAAAGCTAGTGAGAGGAGTTTGGGTCCCCATTGCCACCCTGTTCCCGAATACTGTCCCAGAGTGGATACCCTCTTTGTGACAGAGGAGGAAAGGTGCAGGGGAGATCCATGTCTGAGTTGTTTGGGAGAAGAGATTTCAGTTCATAGCCTCTCTCAAGCTCAGGAAATTGAGACTGAATTCATCTGGTTCCCAGGAAGGAGCCATGACCTTCTCTCCAGCCTTCCTGCTGAAGGTGGTGAGTTCCATAATAAGAAAGAAGTGACTTGTAGACCATGAAGGTAACAGAGGGGAGGGAAGGCTGGTTGTGCCTTTCATCTCCAGGGTGCTCCCCTGTGCAGGTGGACTCTGCTGCTGTCTCTGCATTTGCCTCGAGGCAGTGAGGTGGTGAGGATGGAGGCTGAAGTCTCTGATTTATAGACACAAACTCCCTCTCATTCTGTGATTTGCACTCAGAATTGTGGAATAGCTTGGGTTGGAAGAGACATTTAAAGGTCAACCAGTCCTGCAATGAGCAGGGACATCTTTAACTAGCCCAGGTTGCTCCGAGCCCTGTCCAACCTGATGTTGAACACTTTCAGGGATGGAGCATCAACAACTTCTCCGGGCAACCTGTGCCACTGTTTCATGACACTAATTGTAAATAAATGTTTCCTTATATGTAGTCAAAATATACCCTCTTTTAGTTCAAAATCACCACCCAGTGACACAACAGGCCCTACTAAAATTTTGTCACTACTTGGGAAAAATGCTAAAACACAGACTAGCAAAACCTAACCTGCAGGATCATCTTGGAAAATCATTTCTGATGCTCAATTATGTGTCTTGCAGCTCCCCTGCCTTTAGAAATTTGGTCCATGGGGAAGATCTGAAATGTCAGGAGAAAGTCAGCTTTATCCCATCTGGAGGAAGTCCCTACATGTGGATTTGGAAGCAAGGGAGTTGCTACCAGCTTTTTGAGCAAGCCAGATGTCAGGGGCTGAGGGTGGATTTGGAAGTAAGGGAGCTGCTACCAGCTTTTTAAGCAAGCCAGATATCAGGGGCTGAGAGTCACGCTGTGTATGGATCTGTTGTGCAGATTTCATTTACCTCTGGTTTCTGGCCAGGCAGTAAATCAGCCAGGATCATTTACCTCTGGATGGCTGGAGTAAATATGAAAACAATCCTGAATATCCGAGACAAGGTTCTGCATCTAAAAATGGCCAAAGCAAGGACAAGGAGGGGGATGAGGATAATAAATGCAAATTGGATAGTTCATCCCTAAATTAGACCTCGTTTCCATGTCATTTCCCGTGCTGCCTTTCAGATATCCTCCCAGTGTTTCCTGGCAACCCCTCTGCATTTTTAATGTCCAAATTCTCTTCCTTTACCCCAGCGTTCACTGCTCTTCCTGTGTCTTGTGACCGAGGGTTGATTGCAATGAACGTTATTCCTCCAGAACAATCCAGGAGCTGATTGTCCCCTTCACCCTCCTGGATCTCAAAACAAGAAATCCTCCAAAAACTCCTGGGATAACTAAAAAAGGGAACTCACTGGGTGGAGGGAACAAGAGGTGAGGATTTCAGCTGGAATTTTAGTCCCTGTGTTGTCACAAGTCACTCTGTGCAGTCACAGTGTAATGATCATGGCAACTTCCATCAGCCACAGGGATTTTCCACTTCCTCCAAGTGAAACCCAGTCCTACGAGGAGCCTCCAAAATCTTGGGACACTCTGCCTCCTCCTACACATTTCAACACCTTCTCCAGATCAGACTCCAGGCTAAGGATAAGATTTAGACATTTATTGTCTTTGCACTGAAAAAAAAAACCCTCAGCAAACAGTTTTTCAGCTCCCCTTTGCTCACTGTGGCTGTTTAGTGTGTCCTATGATCGTCCCTGGAGATGTCCAGACAGTAGAGCCTGAAGGGATTCAGCTCATGCTCAAGCAGACACCTTCTCCCAGCTGAGCTGCTCTCCAAGCTCCACTGACTCCACTCCTTTTCCAGAGGGAATTTATCCATTAGCAGCTAAAACATGAAGGCTTTACAGTTTTCAGCCATTCCTTCTGCTGAAAACAAAGCAATTTCTGCCACAAAAGAGGGCAAAAGAAGACACACACACACACACACAAAAGTATTAAGCAGAAAAGCATTACAAACACTAAATGTGGAGTCTGGAGACTTACAATTAATTCAGATGCCTAAACACAAATGTTGAGCATCTTGTGGGATCCTTTGGCTCTAATGCTGAGAGTGGTGCCATTTATCTGGGAAGGGGAGAAGATGTGCAGTGATATTTTTGTGGCAAAATTAGCCCATATATGTGACCCAGCCTGTCTTCTGACCATCTTTTGGAGGAACATCCTAAAGATTCCTATAGATCCATGAGCTGGTGTGGCAGCTTTTGTGTCTCAGCAGCAAGGGATGCTTGAGAATGGGCCAGAATAAACATTAATGGACCAAAAAGCTGATGTAAGGGTGTCCAGTACAAGCTGAACATGAACGAGGACTCCCTACTGGACCCCCTTTACTGTCCATTTGGTAATCTCTGATGCTATTTAGGACCTCAAGGGGTGCAGGTTTTCTTGCAGAACAACCAGAAGTTTCTGCAGACAGCAGTGGCTCAGTCCTTTCCATGCTGAGATTTTCCAGTGGAAGCTGATGTCCCATCAGTGAACTGAGCTGAATGATCCAATTCAATAAGGAAAGAAATAGTTGCTGCTGCTTCTCCACAAGGCATGTGAGAGGGTTGCCTTTAGTTGTGCAGCCACGTTCTTCATTTCGTATTTTGGACCAAACCAGAAATGACCTTGCATGCCTGTTTGGCTCATTTCTCCCAAATTTTCAGAGGCCTTCACCTTCTGCAAGCTGTGTTATTTGGTCTGTGGTTATAAATCCATGATGAGCTAGTGTGGCCTAGGAAAGGCACCAGAAAGAGGGGCCCATCTTCGAAAGAGCTGCCTGTGGAAAAGGTGTCAACACAACCACCGGAGAGAGGAATGCACTGGTGTTCCCTGTTGCCTACACAGCACTGGGACATGAGGCTGTAGCTTTACCTGTTCTGGTTGCAATGATTCTAATTCTGTTTTCAGTAGGAAAGAATGAGAGAATTGGGATTGTTCTGCCTGAAGAAGAGAAGGCTCCAGGAGACTTTATTGCAGCCTTTTAGCATCTGAGGGGACCTTGAGACAGGGCTGGGAAACTTTAGACAAGGGCCTGGAGTGACAGGACAAAAGGGAATGGCTTCACACTGACAGAGGGCAGGGTTAGATTAGAGATTAGGAAAATTTTTTTCCCTGTGAGGCACTGGCATAGGTTGCCCAGAGAAGTGGTTGCCCCATTCTTGGAAGTGTTCAAGGTCAGGATGGATGTGATTTGGAGCAACCTGGTCTAGTGAAAGGTGTCCTTGCCCAGGGGGGTGGAATGAGATGGTCTTTAGGGTCCCTTCCATCCAAAACTCCCAGGGGCACAGGGGACCTGGCATCAGAGTATGGAGAGAAGAGGGTAACAGGAACACACACACAAGCTCTGGTGGTATGAGCTCCTTCACTTTGCCTTAACTATGTCTCCTGGTGGAGATTTCTCTGCTTTAAAGGTGAATGTGTCCACATGACATCTCCCAAAGCTGGAGGTGAAAAGCTGTGGTTCCTGCCTAGAAAAAGCTGTGCTGGCTTAGCTGATATTTGCTGTTTTGCAGTGCCTCTTTCCCAGTGTTGTGTCCTGGCATCCCCACCCAGGTAATGGTGAGGAAGGAAGAGGCTCCTGGCTTGGGGGACAAATCTCTTCCTCCACACACAAGGAATTCAGACAATGCTTTTCAGGCAAATGAAATTATTCCAAATATTTAACATCCTCTTGTTTTATTGCTTCATCTCACAAGAAATCGAATACAGGGATCATAGTGTCATTTCACAGCAAAGCCATGGCACAAGAAAGAAAAGGCAAGAATTTCCATTTTGAAACACAGGGTAAAAAGCTTCAAAGTTTTCTCCATTTTTTTTGGCTGAAACAGCTTGCCAAATTTGGCCTGAACTTGCAAAGATATTTGATCTGCCAAAACCTGCGGTTTTGAGTGAATTAATGATTGTCGTGAAAAATTTCAGCCAGCTGAGATGAAACCCAGAGCTGTTTTGAAGAGATAAAGTTAAAATGGTGCAAAAGTCTTTCCAGACAAGCCTTTATGGGTAGCTCCTCAAAGGAATGCTTGTACCTAACTCCCCTCTCAAATGACAGAGAGTTACTACTTAATTCTTGGATGACATTGGCCCTTCATGCCTGTATGGTGACGACTGTTTTCAACAGCAGAAGGGACTGAACCAATGACCACTGAAAGCAAAAAGCAGAGTTGACACCAGCTCAATTCACCCCATCCAAGGATTTCCACAGATTTCCTTAGAGCACTGTGTGAGCAGCATTTGGTGGAACAGCAACAGGTCTGACCCTTCTTCATAAAAGCAATTTTCTGCATTTGGCAGGTTTCAAGACCAGTTTGCTTTAGCTTTGGCTGTAAAATGCAGATTCTGCTGAAAAATGTCAGTGACTGTCTCTACTCTTCAGCCTTGTTTCATTTCAAATCAAAGAACAGCCTCAGCATCCTCCCTCATCCTCCCTTTTATTTCCCTCTTGGCACAAAGTAAACGCGTATATTTTTCCTAGGATGTTGGTATCTCTGCCCAGAACATGCCATGATATTATTTTTAACTCTGTTTTCTCTTCCTTGCTTTTCTTTATGGAAGAGCCTTGAAAGCCTCTTCTTTTTTTTCATCTGCACCCGCATCTGCTTTGCCCTTTCCTTCCCTTCCTCACTCCGCTTGATAAAACACCTTGGTCCCATTCCAGAAAAGTGCCAAATGTACCAAACACAGAGCTGGGCAGAAATACCTTGGCTGATTAAATCACTCTTTTTAAATAGCCTGAGCAGTTAATGTCAGCTCTCCCTGCCAAACTGCTTCTTGCCTACCCATATCCGCTCAGCGGAGTGGCAGCCAACCTCTCTTGCTCTTGGCTTGTGCTGAGGAAAGGCAGCTAAAAACCAGACAGATATGCAGACGCCCTCTGAAACAACTGGAGGAGGTGGGGAAGCAAGAAGAAGCATTTCTGGGCAGATTGGACAGTGCATTTCACCAAAATGCTGTTGTCTCCCTGCCCAGCATGGGCTGAACATCATGTTAAGAGCCTTAGAGGGCCAACTGCTTAGTTGTGGTGTATCTGGGGGCTGTAGGTGAGTTTGAAGCTTCACTGTGCTGGAGGGACAGGGCAGTGATGTTTTTAGAGGCTCAGATGTGTCTTGGTGACCACCAAGGTCCTTCCTTATCTCTGAGATGTTGTGGTGCTTCCTGGTGCCCAGAGTCTTCCTCTCAAGGACATGGGGCAAAGGGACTGCCCTGCTCACGGGTGGCTGAGCTTTCAGAAGCTCCAAGGCTCCTGCTCACACAGGGAAGAAGATGGAAGCGATTCCATCTTGCTAGGAACTCCAGAACTTGCAGATGTTGCACCCCAGAGAAAATGCTGAAGGAGAAAAGGCATGAGGAGGAGACCTGACCTCCTTTGGAGTGACTGCAGACAGTGGATGACCGGGGAAACAGAGACCCTTTTCTGGTTAAGAACAGATTTCTCTTTGAAATGTAAAAGACTTTTTGTCCCCACTGTCAATACTGGTGAGCTGACTGGGCTGCAGCAAAGGCTGAAACATTGTCCTGTCCATGGTGTGTGCAGGTTCAAGTGCCCTTCTGCTTCTTATCCCCAGGCATTGCAGGGGCCTTCATATTTCCTTTTCCTCATTCAGGTCTGGGCCATTAGCACCAAAAAGTGACTGGGCTTGTAGTTCAGTCCTTCTCTTGTTTTGGTGTGCTTGATCCCCAGAGCTCTTCAGTGTATCTACGAGGAATTCCTGGGAAAATCCTTGCCTCATGGGGTCAAAGTCATGGTGGGTTTATAATCCCCATGCAAACAGTGTGGATGCTTATATGGGTACAAAAAATATCCAATTTTATACCAGCAAGACCTTAAATAATATACCAAGGCTTTGTAAGTGACATAAACCCTTATGTCTGAGGGAAGGAAGAAAATGGGGTCTAACAGCAACATCCCATGGGAACCAATGAACATATTTCTGAGGGCATCTGGCACCTTCCTTCCATGCAATTGCTCTTCTCTCCACTGAAGCATCACCCTGGAGCCACCAGCTCGGAGAGGGGGCCCCGGCCCGGAGCATCCCCCTGTCATTGCACACTTGTCTGCGAGCGCAGCCCTTGCCTGTCCTTCCCGTTCCCAGGCAGGAGTCAAGGTCCCGGTGGCAGGAGAGCCTGACGCAGGCAGCTCTGCCCCGTGACGCTCCTGCTCCCGGGACGGAACATTCCCGAGGGGAGCGAGGGGCTGGCAGGGGGGCCGGGGCACAGATGTGCGCTCCCGGTTACCTTGAGCACCGGGAACGGCCCCGGAGCCAGCAGGGATACGCTCGGCTTGTTTTGCCGTCCTGCTCCAAGCAAGAGGTGGAGGAGGAGGAGTGGATTTCATGGGAGGTTGCCTTGGAAAGAGCCAGCACAGCTGGGCTCTGTCCCGTGACCTTCACCTTGCTGCTTTGCAGGGGGAAAGGGAGAGGGGAGACTTGGCTGCAGAGCTTTTTGATTTCTCCTGCCTTCATATCTTGCTTTCTTCCCAGGTGGAAGGACTCTCTGGTCCCACAGGCAGGCAGAGCACCATGGATTGGATCCATTCTGTTAAGCTCTCTCCACCTTCAGAAAAAATGTCTATTTGGACTTTGGGAATGGTCCCTGCCTCATGATAACCCCCAAAGAATGCCTGGGACTCACCTGGGTCAGTGCTAGCCAGGCCAAGCCAGACCTGAGCCGGACTAAGCAGGATGGACAGTTTGGAGATGGAACTTCAAAGGGGTTTTTCCATGTTTCACTGAGAGAGAGGAGTGGTTCACTTTCCTTCTTTGTGAGATCCTCCCGAGTCAGAGGGGACATTGCTTGGGCATTTTCCCTGTAATGATTTATTCTTATATTCCTTCCTTTTGCATCCAAGGGCAAAGGCTGTGAAAATCCCCTGAGTAAAACATAGCCCATCCCCAGAACACAGACCTTCCTTATGTACAAGGAACAGAGGATGGGAAACTGGAGAGGGACTTTGGACAAGGCCATGGAGTGACAGGACAAGGGGAATGGCTTCAAACATGGGGCAGGGGTAGATTAGATACTGGGAAGAAATTCTTCCCTGAGAGGATGGTGAGGCCCTGGCACAGGTTGCTCAGAGAAACTGTGGCTGCCCCATCACTATCCAGAACCAGGCTGGACAGGGCTTGGAGCAATCTGGGATAGAGGAAGTTGTCCCTGCCCATGGAAGGGGGTTGGACTATATGATCCTTCAGGTCCCTCCCAGCCCAAACCATTCTGTGATTCTACAAAACTGTTGTCATGTTCAGCCTGGTGGGTGTTCCTTTTATCCCAACGAGTAGCTTCACATTTTCAGATCCCGCTCTGGGGCTGGGATGTTTTAGGTATATGCCAGAGGCTTCACAATCTCACTCTGTCCCACTTTTCTTAGACCAAATACGTAAGAGACAAACCAGTGGTAATGGTTTAGGAGCACCGGTATGTGCTTCTCTAGCACCACACCCACAAAGCTGTGCACGTGTAGCTGACACTCAGGCACAAGCTGAGCCTCTCTTAGCAATTTTGGCTCCCAGAACACCTCTCCCTCAGAGCCCCAAAGCTCTCACATCCAAAGTGGGAGTGAGAAGGCGGCAGAGGGATGCGGGGGGAAGGGTGTAAATTGCTCACTGAGGATGCTATCACGTCAAACCCACTGTTTACAAGCTGCTGCCAGGTTATTGAAGATCAGAGAGTGGCTGGGTTTAAACACAGCTACTCCTGGAGTGCAGCATGTCGGGGCTGGTTGATACATGTCCACCCGCTGCCCTTGGGTTGACCTTTAGGACCTCGGAGTTATCAGAGGGAAGCGACCATGCGGTGGGGCTGGGGGACCACCTATGGTGTGCTGTGAGCTGGGTGGGATCCTGTACAGCTCAAGGGGAGGAGATCTAGAGATACAGCCTACACAGGCCTGTATGGAACATACATGAGCATCTAAACACCTGGGATAAATAATTGCCAGTCCGGAGATGGCAAGGGGGATTTTTTCCCAGTCCATCCAGTTTGAGTGGTTCACCTTCTCTGAGGTGTCGGCCTGTGGAGTGAGGTGGCTCTGTCCACCAGATGAAAACTAGTGCTGGTGATTTCAGGCAAAATTTGGTTTGTTGGATATACCTGTACGAGTGAATTCAACCCAGCCAGGAATGTGACCATCTGTGTTGCTGAACTGTTAACCTGCTCCCAGCACCAGCCTGGCCCAGCTCAGTTATCACAGACCCAAACAATCCCTGGGCATCAGACTGAAGGCAGCACATGGAGCATATTTTGGATCTATCCACTCTCTTCTGGACATTGTGAGAGTTTAATAGTACATGCGTGGCCAGAGCAGACCAACTGACCTCAGGATCAGGGGAAAGAACAGGTATTTTTTGTTAACCAGTACAGCTGTTGTGAGTAGGGGCAAAAGTTTAAGGTTCTTGAGAGTCAACACCAGCCAGAACAGCCCTAACAGTTTTTATCCTGTCGAAGGAAGGCTCTCAAGGTCCTTGTTTGAAGATGGCATAGGCAAAGTCTAGTGAAAGGTATCCCTGTCCATGGCAGGGAGGTTGGAATGAGATGATCTTTAAGATCTCTTCCACCCCAAATAATTCTGTGATTCTATGATTTAATGAAAGGTGATTAGATGAAGATGGGAGACACAAGTTGTGATAGTAATTCCTGATCTCCTGGATGGGGCAGGCCAATTGTTCTGAAGGTTTGATCTGGATTAGGAAACAGGGATAAAGACTCTCACCTTTACCTGTTCAGAGCAGCTGAACATCCCGCTGCTGGCAAGAGCACTTGCTCCAGTCAAGGCCTATTGCTTTGGCTTGGAGGGTATTTGTCACAGAATCACAGACTATTCTGAGTTGGAAGGGACCCACAAGAATGACCAAGTCCAACTCTTAAGTCAATGGCCCACATAGGGGATTGAACCCATGACCTTGGCACTATTACAACCAAGTTTTAACCAACTGAGCTAATCTACTGTGCTTACGGAACCATTTAGAGTGGAAAGGCCTTCTAAGGTCATCAAGTCCAACCATTCCCCCAGTGCTGCCAAAGCTATCCCTGACCCATGCCCCCAAGTGCCACCTCCACAGAGCTTTTAAATCCCCTCAGGGATGGTGACTCCACCACCGCCCTGGGCAGCCTGTTCCACAGGTGTCCTCATTCCCAGACACCAATATAGCTATAACTTAAATTTCTGGTCCACATGTACACTTGAACATCCACATGGGGCCACATGAACAGCCCACATCAGTGTGCACTGAACCTCCCTCAGACTGTGACCTTATTACATTTATTTTTTTTATCCTTCAAAGACTTCGCTAGGAGCTGGTAATTGCAGCCCACCTTCCTGTTACTGCCTGCTGACCCTCGAGGGAGTCGTGGTGACCACCACAATGTCTAAATCCAGAAGGAATAATGTTTCATGAACTCATGAAGCCAAAAGAAAGGCATGTTGTTAATAGCAGAAGGAAAGCTGCAAGGCAGGGCAAGAGACTGAAGTAAAACTGGTGCTCTTCAAAGCTTTCTAAGGGATCTTGTTGTCCTGACTGGAACATCAGGAAAAGAGGGATATTTTTCCACTTTGGGACTGAACTTTGGTGCATTTATTACAAAGGGACAAGCTATGTGAGTGTTACATTGGAGCAGGGGATGCTTTCCCTGGTGTTCCACCAAGCTGGAATCGAGGCCCTGCTTCCCTTTGCCATCTGTTCTCTTTCCTGATGGACCAAACATCACCACCCCTACCCCGAGCATCCCCAGCCCAGGGCAGGGGACTGACCACAGCAAAACTCCCACCACTCTGCCACAGCTGCCTTTCTGCTGTCTCCACCCTGTGGCTTCAGCCTGCCCTGGAAAAAAAAAAAAAAAAGGAAGGAAAGATAGGGAAGCCAGAAAGAAGTTCAGGTGAGGATGAGTTAAATATAGATTTGAAAGGCTGAGGGGAGTCTCTTGCTATCACAGAGACAATTATGGCCAGTAAAATGTTTGGCTTGAGTACAATTAGGTTGATATCTGGCATTCAGAGGATGGTGGTGGGAACTGGAGGCTCTAGGGAAATGCTCCTTTCTCCTGCTTTGCTGACAGAGATCTGGAGCTCAGGTCTAAGGCAGAGAGGGGGAGCTGACTGTAAATCCTTTCTTGTGATCTTTCTTAGGAGGATGGCAATTCCAGGCTCCCTCACCTCCAAGGGAGTCAGAGCTGGATCTCCTGACACCAGCTCCAGGATTGTGAGCAGACCAGAGTGGTTGGTCACCCCTGCTCTCCAGTGCTGAATAAGCTGCTAATTTTAACTGAGAGTGACCTTGAACAGACTGGTGGGGGAGGGAAACTGTAGAGAAGGAAGGTCTGGAAGCAGCCTAGGAAAGCACCCATGGCAGGTGACAGTGTACCTCCTGTGGGGGACAACCACAGATGCCACAGGGAAGGGTGCAGCAAGAGCCCTTGGAGATCAGAACAAGGAAATCAGTGATTTAGAGACTTTCCAAGCCAGCGATGGGTGTTGTAACACCTGAGTCAAACAACTGAGGGATGGGCAATCATCCAGAAATAGCTCCAACCCTTCTGCCTGCAGCTCAGCAGGACTGCAAGGAGTGTCTGACACATCCCACAGACCTCTCTGGAGCTGCCAAGGGCCCTGAGTGTTTAAGGAAAATGCTCCTCTTAAGCCCTGTTATCCATGGTGGGTTTTTCTGGCTGCTGGCAGAGACGGAATGTTGCACTGAGAAGCCAGTGGAGGTGGAGAGGACTTTCTTTGGGCAGATCTGCTTCCCACCAGTAATACATCTCTTCTCTCTGCCACCTGCACAGAGGCCCCAAGCTCTCCTTTGGTTAGGGGTGCTCAGGAATGGTCACCTACACTTTTCAGACCCCACTTAGAGCTCCATCAGCCTTGGGGATGCTCTGAGCCAAGAGTCCTTGGAGAGGAAATACAGATTTGGCTGTAAGCTCTGGGCTGACCAGCTGCCTGGCCAGGGAGAGGGCCCTTCTGGCAAAAAGTGGTCATTGTTCCCTTTGGTGGAGCAGCTCAGAGCCCAGAGCTCAGCCTGGCAGGACATTGGTGCCCTTGTTTGCTCTGCAGTGTTTGCCAGGGAATATTTGCTCTGCTGTGTGTGGGTGGAGGTAAAACAGAGCGAAGCGAGGGCTCCTCACCACCTCCCTTCCCTGGCAGCCAGGCCTCAGTTTTTGGTGGCAGCGTGGAAAGCTCCAGGCACTCTGTCCTGCAAGAAGAGGGTGGAGACACTTGGATCATCACTTTAACACGCTGGGAGAGGTCCTGAGCTCCTGGCACATGGCAATGTGCATGTTGGTGAGCTGTGACTGCCAGTGCTGATCTCACCAGCACCAAACAAGAGCGCAGCATGGGATGGCACTGGAAAAAGCCCATATCCCAGGACATGAGACAATGGCTTTAAGCTGAAGGAGGACAGATTTAGATTAGATATTAGGATGAAATTCATGACTATGAAGAAATTGTGTGTGCCCCATCTGTGGAAGTGTTCAAGACCAGGTTGGATGAGGCTTGGAAGAACCTGGTCTACTTGTCCCTGCACATGGCAGGGAGCTGGAATGAAGTGAGTGTCTTAGTTTGAGAGGAAAAAACCAAATTGTTTACCCAGAAACGGGGAAGGAGAATTCCTCCACAATGATCACACTACCCTTTATT
>JAOXXN010000001.1:4194801-4204989 GCA_026770055.1 Myrmophylax atrothorax | reverse complement strand
ATTTCACTTGTGCCTCTTGAGAATAGCTCATATTTCAATTTAAATCTAAAAGGTCATTTTTATACTGGAATAGGGGTATTTCCATAGAGAAGACATGATGGTGTAACTGCACCATATATAAGTAACTTCTAACACTTTGATAAGTAGACAAGGTCTTTGAGATTGCATTGAAGAGGGATTCCAGATCTAAATCTTGGCCCAAAGACAGGCTTGAGGCTTACTCCTACACATCTGGGTTCAGATCCTCAGCTGGGGTAAGCTGATGCCACCCTATTGATTTTTGAAAAGCTAAACCAATTTCCAGCAGAGGAGAATCCGCTCCAGATTTCCCAGCTGCCCTATCAAAATCTTCTCAGAGCATTGACTGGGGAAAGAAAAAAGGCCTCAGCTTGATGTGAAAGAACATAATAGAGCTTTAATTTAATTTACTTAATTTTATTGGCAGCCATTGAATGATGAAATGAAAACAGATGATCTGGAGGAACAAGAAAAGGTTAGATGGGAGTAACCCATTAGTAAATATCAAGGCATCATCCTATTGCCCTCATTTAATAAAGGAACGAGTCAGTAAGTATAATCATAAACATTTTTACATTTTAGTGAAGATTTATTTGACATCATTACTAGCAGAGGGATGAATTCTTGGAACAGCAAATGGTGAAACAGTCTAGGAGATGAGAAGCTAGTTCCTTTACCTGGCATAAAGTGGCACTGCTCTACAGCTTGACCTATTTAATTCCACCTTTTTAGCAGCTGAGCTATTACTTTGGACTACTTTTCTTTAAAAAAAAACGAAAACCTTCTCTTTGACAAATCTTCCAAACTTACATCTTCTCTTGCCTATCTCTAATGTCTTAAGCCATGATGTAACTCTATATATGGTATACCTGAGAGACAACCTCCACTTGTAGATGTAGTTGAGTTTCTCCTCAGGACATGATCCAGGGTAAAGCTTCAGGTCCAACATTTATGAACATTTAGCATCCAGCTGCATAAGTGCTCAGAACAGTCCAGGACACAGCTGAGCTTGCTGCCAGCATGGCCAGCCCTTGGTCTGTCAGCAAGCACAGCTGCTGTTGGTATCTCCATAGGCTGTCACCAATCTGCATTGTCAGGGCCACCATCCCTTTCCCTTTCTCCACCCAAGATTTTCCACCCTCCTCCCAGCCCTGGGCATTGTCTCTGGTGCTGCCAACCTCTGATGATTCTGCAATGGCTGGGATGTGAATTGGAATGACCTGGCAGGGCACAGGGCAGGGCACACACCACTGTGGAGTGGGCCAACAAAGCACATTGCCCACAGCCCCCCAGGCCCAGGAGAGCAGGGAAGGGATGGGCTGCTTTGGAAACACACCCACCACACGTCAGACCTCATCTGGAGAAGGAGCTTCTCCCCATGCCTGCTCCAAAATGGTCCTATCTCACATGCTGTGCAACCAAGCTTTCAGCTGTCTGGTGCTGTCTGGAAGTCCATCCAAACAGGATTTAACAGCCACACTGAAACCTCATCCAAGGACAGGAGTATCCTGAGGGTTAGAAAAAATATGATACAATGTGAAAGAAAGAAAATTGAGTTAAGATGCAGGAAAACCAGACATGATTCCTCACTTAACTCTTTATAACTCACTAGTGGTGGGTGACACTCGTTCAAGAGAAGAGTAAGTTTATGAGAAGGTTGTCCAGACAAACTATGAAAAAAGTTTTTCTTAATCACTACCTGCAAATAAATAATTAAAAAACCTCCCTAAAATTAAAAAATAACAAAAAGCTTAGATTTTCCTTCATTTTTGCTGGACCTGGTTAGAAATAAATACTCCAAGAGTGCAGCACTTTTTTGTGGTTATGTATGCTGGGGTTTCATTTGGCCCTGTAGGTGCAGGGGCTGCAGATTCAACCTTCTTGCAAAGATGGGATCAGGTTGTCCAACCTGGAACTCCCACTGAGGAGCACCGACCTCACTTTCCATTGCTGGCAGCTGCCCAAGGGCTGTCCCACTCCCCTCACTTGTAAAGACATGGCCAGATCCTGTATGAGCACCTCAGGCACTCAGGAAACCCCCAACACCTCACACCACCACGCCCTGCATCGGTTGCCTCATTCCCACCCCAGGGGAAACACATCCTGCCACATCCTTTTGTCCATGTTTCCAAGTGATGGGTTGTTCCTGCCTCAAAAGCCCTGGGCTGGGCTTTGCTGTGCTCCAGACCACTTCCATGATTTTGTGCCAGCTGCTGTCCTCATGTGCCTACCCCGGGGTTCTGCTGAGGATTTCTGGCTCCCTGGCAGAGGGCAGCAGGAAGAGGTTCTTGTCCTCCAGCTGGGATGATGGATGTTGCTGTTATCACTATCAGAGCACCCTTATGGCTGTGCTGCTGGGAGTGCTTAGGCTGTGCTGGTGTCTGCTCTGATTTTCTTCTCCCCACCCACCCCAGCTCCATTAAAATGCCCAAACCTGACTTAGTGCTTTCAAGGTACCATTCCCTTCCAAACCTGAGGGCCAAAAAGGCAGAGCCACAACAGGGCAGCCAGTGACACCGTACGAGCTGGTCTGGTGCTCCATGCAGCTGATCCCACAGCAGCAACCTATTTTTACAGTGTTCCTGCCCTTTCTCCCAATATCTTCTCCTTGGGTTTAATGAGCAGGGTCCTCACAGGTTTCACTGTATGCTTGCTCACAGAAAGTTCACAAAAATCAGTGTTCATCCTCCAGTGCTGTGACCAGGAGTGAAGAGAGGATATTAAGGACTCTGGTTTTGGGGAGACACACTCTTGTCCCAGTGCAGAGGCAAGTTACAGGCATATCCTCTCTTCCTGAGCAGCAAGACTACTGAGGGCAGAGTTGTGTGATGCCAGGGTGGCCCCTCTATTATCACATTCCTGCAGAGCACAGCCCTAACCACGGCAGAATACACTTCTGTGAGACCAGGTGTCAGAACTAACCTGAAAAATCCAAACACTGTGTATTTTTCTGTCTGGTCCAAACCAGAATATTTTGCAGGGGATTTCCCTGTTTGAATCCCAGCCCTAGCAGCAGCCTGTGATGCAGGATCAGGACTGCTTTCCTGGCTCCCAGAGCTCCTGTTATCCTGCTACACACCACAAACTGTGCCTGGCACAGGGTGGTCTCCACAGAGGGAGGGGAGGGCTGTTCCCTGCACTGTTACGGAGGAGAAGCTGCTTGTATCTTAACACATTTTATCTGGCAAGCATTTCAAAGGCTTCTCCTCTGGATCGGGTCTGCAGGCACTGCCTACATTTCCTTTTTACAGAAATTGGCAGGTTGAGCTATGCAAAATTCCTTAATCCTGTTTATCTGCTGTCTCCTTCCCAAGAGGTACAATGCTCCTGTGGCCTCTGTGAGCTTTCCTCTATGCCATTAGCAGAGTTAAATTTGTCCATTTCAAGGACAAGCACAGGCAGGGTGAGAGGAGAGCAACTAGTGGCCCTTGGCATCCTGGAATGTGGGATTTCAGTGGGCAGTAAGGCAGGTAAGTGCAAAGGCACTATGCCTCTTTAGCCTTTCCTGGACTAATAAACTCCACAGCAAAGGACTTGTGTCCAGAGCACAATTTTATGTGTTGAGCACATAAAAATAACTGATTGCCCAGGGCTAAAACCTCAAAATGATGATCTTAAGGGAGGAGTGGTGCAGGTCATACTTCTCATTGCCTATTCCTGCTGCCCTGTGGTCCTGATGGGGCAGGAGGAGCATGGTTTGAGGATGCAGGCAGGGGAGCCGGGTTTATCCATCTTCTGGATCAAAATCTTGATCTCAGTGCCCCAAGGTGCTCAATGCAGAGATGCTGCTCTGTGCATCTGAGTTTTGTAGTCCCAAGGGCAAGGAGCAAATAAATCAGCTCTGTCTTTAAGCTTTGCACAGGGAAAATCACTTCTGTGCTTACCAAGAGAGAGTGCTGGTCTGGTCCTCAGGGATTCTGCTGGGCCACTGCTGGAGTGTCCTTGAGGGACAGAGAATGAGAAGGGGCTGAGGTGGGGTGGTGGCAGTGGATCAGTTTATAAAGGTAGGAAGTGAGGCACTGCTGGAGTAGAGGAAGAGGAAATGCTAAGGCAAGGGCAGCATAAAGGAGGAGGAAAGAGGAAAGTCTCACTTTTGGGGAATGGCCCAAACCCGGTGCCACCTGGAGCAACGCTCACCTCCTTGGCTGGGACTGCAGATCGATGGACTCCTCATGGCTGCTGTGGGTGAAGGTGTGTGGAAGCCCTTGGAGTGTTCATGTCTCATCCCTCTCCCCTCCTGGTCTACAGGTGGTCTATGCAGGTATCCCTTATTCCTTGAGGTCTGCGTAGTAGTTCCAGCTGATGAACTTTGAGGTCCAGATCCTGCCGATGAGAGCTGCGGAGCATTCTCGAAGCAGAGCTGGTGGCACATGCAGGTGCACACGATACTCAGAGAGTGTTAGTGCCAAAATTCTGACTTAGCAACCTGAGCGCTGTTCTATCAAAGTTTGTGTGTGGGTATTGACTGAGCCGGGATCCTGCCTGGATATGATTCACCTTCCTTCCCCCTCAAGGGGGGTGCATTTGGGAACCTATCCCCAGGCTGGCAGCAGCTCTGGTGAAATGCTGGCTGTCTTCTCCTGGGGCTAAGAAGGGAGGCCACCTCAAGTACATTTCTAAAATCAGCCTCTTTCTGTTATTTGCGACATAATTTTGCGTAAGGAGAGTTGCTCATGAGTCTGTTCTCTAGGATGCAAAGTGAAGGACCATATGTCATGGTTTGGACTGCCAACACATCAACATTGCAATCATTTGCAGACTGTTTCACATTTCTTTGATTTGGGAATGTGTGTAATTAGCTCCCCAGAACAGCCGGGTGGAGGAAACTCGGTCTGTTATTTAGGCAGAATTAACATCCTTGTTTTCTGTATTGTGATCCTTGGCTTCCTAGCACTGCTTCCACAGCAGTGGAGAGATCAGTGCTGAGGCATTCATTCCTTGAACCTGCCTTGGTTGCAAAACTATTTCTGCTTCTTTGCTAGGATATCCCGAGGACCCACAACTGGTACAAGATGTGCTGATGCTGTAATTAGTAAATATCCACTGCAAGAGACAGCAAAAGATTTATAGCCACCATCAGAGGTTTCAGCAAGAGGAAAAATGCCAAAGCGCTTACGCTCACTACCAGCATGAGAGTTTACTGCTGTGTGCTGTGTTTTTCTCCAGCCTCCCAGCAGGACCCAGCCAGTATTTCCTACCCTTTGTGCCAGAGACAGAGTAGATAAATCTTTACTGACCTGTTGTGGCAGAAGATGTGTATGAATGTGCTGGTGGAGAAAGAGTTACGTTATTTTAGTAGGTTAACAACCTCGTACAGGCTTTGTGCTGTTAGCATTTGGCCTCCTACCAGGCATATGATCATCCTGTTACGCTGTCCGTTCCTATTCTGGTGGTTTATGCGGGTTGGTTTTCAGCAGTGCCTATATACAGACAAAAAGCAGGAGCAGAGCACCTGATTTGAATGGCCTCCCACTCACCTGTGCCTCGAGGCAGGAAAGGGCTCTGTCCCCAGGGAGAAAGGGCAGGCAGTGAGAGGCAAGGATATCAAAGATGATTTCATTCCCACAAGAGTCATCCTAGCCAGGCAAAGAAGGCAATTTATCCTAAAGGAGAGCTCATTTTGTGCCATTTCAAGTAGAATGTCTCCCAAACACACACACCAGCATGACACTGTGTCTAGTGCTTGATTGTCCTCGAAGTCTGCAACCACATGGGCTTGGCCAGAGCTGTTACTGGTGTTTGGACACCTCCCCCATCCTCTATCTTCCTCACTCCTGCAGAGGCCTGTGCACCCATGGGTTCTCTGTTGCCTAGTAAATGGTCTCTCAAACAGGGAAAGTTCTCGTCTTTGTCTGGCCTGGGGTACTCTTACAGGAATGAAGTCGTCTTTGACATCATTAAATGTAAATTTAATCAGAATTGGCCAATAAGTTCAAAAGTTATTGAAGTAGGGTAAGTGAATCAGAGTGCTTTGTTTCTGCAGGAAAACAGGCAGAAAGCAGGAGATGTGTATGTGTTACAGAGAAAAAATGGAAATTACTATTTGCAATCTTAGCATGCTATAGCTTATTTCTCTTTCCCTTTCTCCTCTTCCACACGTAAAACAAATCTCATCATTACACTGTCCACAAAATTATCACAAAAATGATTGTTATTTCCCCTTTCTGCTCCCTTGGCCAGCTCTGCAGGTGGCATGGACAGCCTCTTTTGGTCATTTTGAGTGCCTTTCTCTTCTCAGCCACTCCTTCTCCTGGGAGACCTGTCCTCACTGCCTGGAGGGACACACTCAACTCCTTGGCTACCAATGCAGCAGAGTTAGAGCAGAGGTAGTTTGTCAGGTGCTTTGTTTTCACATGGCTCCTGACTCACACCACACCAGACGTGCTCTTCCAGCAACGCTCTTGTCCCGCTGAAAGGCGCTGTGGACCCGTTGGATGGTTTGACACACCACTGGGCATGACAGCAGGAGACAGAGCCAAAGCCAGGTCAGCTGGATGTGCTGGAACACGTCCCCTGGGAACCGCCTGACTCGGCTGCAGTCGCTGGCCTGTGGCTGACCCTCCGACTCGTGGTGTTTCAGTCAGGGGGATGCTATTTTGATGATGCTTCTGCAGATTTAGTGTCATTTTGGCCTTGCTCCCATTGACGTTGTGGCCATGGCTCTGGACATCAGCTGGCCACAGCCTCTCCTCCTGCTCATCTCTTTCTGCTGCCTTTTGCCTCTCTGTCCTCGGCCCTGAGTTCTGGGCTTTGCTTTCTCTGGGGAAGGGCTCAACAAACTGCTTCTCCCTTCAGTTGCACCAGCTCCCTTCCTCTCCCTCGTGTTGCTACTTTGGTTCATAAACTTGAGATATTACAAACTTCAAGGTACTTGTTATTTAGTCCTCTGTTTCCAGAGGTGTTTTGAGGATCTTGAGGTGGTCATCCCTACTGCTGAATATTATTCTCTCCCTTGGTCACCATCCCTGTTTCAGTCCATTTCTTTTCCATTTGGCTGCCACTTAACCATACAAAAGTTTGGGCCAGCTGTAGTAGTATAAGCAGGCAGGAATTTGACTCCTAAAAAGGTTTTGGAAAGAATTGGATTCTGGATTGATTGGGTACTCAGTTGATCAGTATAACAGAAAGAGGAATTTTTTGCTGTGACTCAGAGGATAGCATTGTGCTGGCAAATCAGGAGAAAGGCAAAAAAGGGCTCATGATGGGTTATTTTTTTGCATCAGAATCTGTTTAGAAGGTAAGAAGGCTTTGGTAAAGATTTTTGTGAATGAGTCTGCTGTTGATACGTATTTATAGATCCCCATGACCCTGAAGGTTTCTGGTAAGACATTTGCAAAGTCACTGTTATTCTGTGAACATACATGTAAATGAGTTGACATTTTCCCAGTGATAAAAGGCCAGCTACAACACAGAATCAGAGAATTACAGAATCATTTAGGTTGGAAAAGATCTTTAAGATCCTCAAGTCCATTAATTTGTTCTCTTTCTGGCTACATATTACAGAATATTTGCAAATGAATGTAGAAAATAGATATTTGAGGTCATAAAAGGGCACATTTGAGAGATTGCTTCTGAGATTTTTCCCAGGGTGATGCTGGTCTTCCAAGCAATGGAGACTATGAGCAAGAAGCCAATAACAACTGGTTAATAAGGTTTGTTTTGTAAAAAGGCCCCTTTGAGTGAGCGGTTAAAAGGCACTCTCTTCCCTTGACTTCTGCCAGAGTAAGCCAGTGACTTTCTGTAATAATTTTTATCTGTGTGTCAAGAATTTAACCTCAAAAGCATAACTGGACTGCATTAATTAAGCTTTATCTAATCTCCAGCTAAAATGATGGTCAACAAACCAACAGAGCTTTCTCAGGACGGAGTTCCCTTGTGTTTATATGGTCCACAGCAGTTTCACCTCCTGGGCAGAAAGGTTTTCCCCAGTCATTTTGTGGTGCACTTTCTGAAAGGAATGTAAACCCTCCTTACACCTTATTTGTGTCAACCAAAAAATATCACTAAGCCTCTTCTTTCAGGAAATCTGGGGGCCAGAAGAGCTGCGCAGCATCTTCCAAACATCCACAGGGTCTGACACCTGAAGTAAAGTGCTCATTTTGTAAGATCTAGTCTTGTTTTTACATTTCCCTCCTTGCTGCATCTAGTTGCCCAACCTAGTGCCTCTTTGAGGGAGGTATGGATTTACATTTCCATCATATCTAAGCTGGAAAATATTACTAAGCCCATGTCTTACACAGAGTTATTTACACAGAGTTGTGGGTACATCCCTAGGACAGAGTGAGACTAGAGATGGTTTTTATTATTTTTTGGCAACAGAGGCCAGATGGGCATTTTGAAATGGAATTCAGTGAAAGACAAGAAATGGGGTAGTAACTATGTATCTATTTATAAAAATATAAGTACACATATATAATGTACATGTATAATGTACATATAGTGGGTGCCTGTGCATGTGTTTTCAAGGAATATCAAGTTGCTATTCCAATTGTTTTCATTAAAACTAAGCCCATCAGTACATTATGTTTTCACAATGGGATTCTCAGGTTCTTTTTCTCTCTGAGGCAACCTCAGTGTCAACCACATCTGAACATGACTATTCTGTTCCAGCCTGATTTTAGTTCAGAAGGAGAGCTGTGAAAGATCTGGTTAACCAGGTGTTCTTGTTGTCTCTGGGTTTCACTGAGGCAAAGGCATCTGGTCTTCCCCTGGATCTAGAGCTAGAACTGAGCAGCCCTGATCCAGGAGAGGGACAGAAAGAAAATAAATGTGCATTAGCAAGACCCATGGGTGCTAAAAGAGCTATGAGGGAACCTGAAAGCATAAATGAAAAATTCCTCCATGCTCAGGAGGAGGTGCATCATCTCCTTTCAATGTGTCTTCTCCCTTGAAACCTTCCATGGGAAGATGTGTAGAAGGAAAAACCTTTTCACTTGTACATGACAGGATGCCAGCAAGTGGCAGCAGCTCCCTGCCTGACAAAGAGACTGTCCACATCTCACATCATCTGCCTGCTCCGTTGTTTATTTGAAAACAGCAAAAAAATGTGCACATCAGAAGCTCCTCTGACACTGCTGGAATAGCTTAGCCCAGGTCTGACTTGAGAGGCCACAAGAGGTGAACAGAAAGAGGGGGGGGAAAGTCCTACACTGATCTCCTTGTGGAGAGGTCCAAGGGGACCAAGCAGTGTGGAGGAAAGGAGAAATGTGGGGTTTAGGAAATACGGAATTCCTTTTTTGCAGGAGGAGCTCCTGTTGCTATTCTGGTCTCTGTGTCTTCAATCATCAAATGCAGCTTTTGTCTTTTGATAGGACAAGGAGGAAAATGTACAATAGTGTTCTGACAGCCTGGCACACCCCAATTCTGTGGTTTAAAGCTTTCTTTGTGTTGAATTTGTTCTTATAGTGCTAATGACCAGGTTGCCATAAATAGACACTAAATAGGTCCAGGCACAGTAAAGAAAAGTGAAGGTCAATGTTGGCTCTTATGTTGTATTTTAGATCTCTGTATCAAAGATCTTCATAAGGAAGGGGAAGGTGTGTTTTCAACTTGGGCTTCCTTTTAGATACAGAGAGGGAAAAGTAAGGCATGAAAAAAAATGCTTGTCAGAGCAAGATGGGCATGGGAATGGATGTGGGCTCTGCCTGATGTCCTGCAAGGTTATTGCCAAGCAATAAGTTATCACCATGGAGGGCAAAATTACTTCCCTTTGAAACCAAAGGTAAAGCTGCCATTGAATTCAGTAGGGACAGGACTTTGTGTGCAGCCCAGCTCAAGCAGCCCAAGTTTTGAGCCAAGTGTCCCAGACTAAATGTCTGTATGGGGAAGGCAGGCATATTTGGGATCCTGGGTGTAGATGCTGTGCTGGCCACAGCAGCTGCATGAGGAAGGCTGGGAGGAGATGTGGAAGGTGCTTGTGTGTGAAAGCAGGTGCTACATTGTGTGGCCCATATACAGCTGATATCTCATTTTAGGGTCCCAGCACCTGACAACATGTTCTCTTGAGGGCTTGGTCACCGATCCTGGCACTCAGACAGGGCATCACTCCTTGGGTGGGTGCCAACTGGGTGAAAAATGTGCCCTAATGAGAAGCTGTCTTGGTTTGAGCTGGCAAAATGCCAACTGCCCAAGAACAGAGAAAAAGTGCTCCTCTCCCCCCCCAACCAGCCA
>JAOXXN010000001.1:4161019-4186809 GCA_026770055.1 Myrmophylax atrothorax | reverse complement strand
GATAAGGTGTCATGTAAAATGTGCTTTGTGTTCTTGTTTCATCTCCCTCTCTCCACTCTCCTCCAATGAGTGTGAACACACCGAAAGCATTAAAAACAGGCTGCGGCTGAGTTTGCTTCACTAACACATCTCCACATCAAAGGCATTGCTGGAACCTATTGATTCTGGCAGAATTGCAGAAACTGGTGATGTTTTCAGTGAGAAATTATGCATTTCTGCGTTGATTTCAGGAAAGATTAAAAAAAAAGAAAACAAAAAAGCTCCACCGTGTGCAAATATTCACCCTACAGAGAGGCTGATAAACTGCAGAATGTTAGGGCTGTTTCCCTCAGTGCCAGCAATTACTCAGGGTTGACTTTATTGACAGACAACAGAACTTCAGCTTACGTGATGTTACAAAAAAAGTGTCCTATTTGAGTTTTGTTTTCTCTGTCTGTGAATAACATTTGACAGTTCTTATGTGTCCTATTTTTTGCTTCTTATTTCTAAAGCAATGCCCCCCATACCAGTGACCAGTGCTGGGACACTTCTCTCAAAAAGCCCAGAGATTATCAACCACACCAGGTCAGAACTGCAGGGCAGATTGTTGCTACACTTTTGGAGTGGCCCAGGCAGATGCAGGTGTACCTTAACAGCAGTCTCGTTGAAAATCAGCTTTTGATCAAAAACTGTTTCAGCTATTTTGACCAAAAATACATATCCTTTTAATTTTGCCTCAGAGATATGAAACCATTGCATTTGTATGTCACTTTAACTGAAACTACTCAGTTTCTCCTGAAAATGTCTCACTGCTGTAAGACCTATATTAACCTTGTGGTTCAGAGCAAAATCTGAAAAGAATATAGATCAAACCACAAAGTGGGAGGAACTGTTTTACTCTGCTCTGGTTTCGAGGCTTTAGTATTTGTGGGATTCTCTGACTTTGCTTTGTTTGCATCCTGCACATGAAGGGCTTCCAAAATGAAAAAGCATTAAGGTGTTTTTCAAAAAGTGCCTGCAGACCACATCTTATCCTTAAAAACATCCTACTTAAAGACTTGCCAGTCTCAGACAGTGATTTCCAAAGCACAGTAAGCCTCTCAGAGGATCTTCTCGCCCTTGCATTTACTGTGCTCTTCAAACAGTCCCTAAACACAAGGCAGCTTGTCCTGGGCAGTGCTGTCCCTCTGCTTCCCAAGGCAATGGGGCTTTCTCCTGCTGCCTAACCCACCAGCTCTAGGCCAGACCTACAGAATATGGTGAAAACCCAGCCTTGCCTCCTCAGGAGGAAGAATATCCGCCTGGGCATCTAATTATAGTGAGATGGAAAAACGACCACAAGAGGATGAGGATAAGTTTTCCAATACGTAGCACAACAGTAATCAATACTTGCATCAATACTTAATTTATCTATGTCAAGTGGAACAGCTTCAGTGGGAGGGAATGAGATCATCTCTTCCAACCCCAGTGTGCTATGCCTTGTCACATGGAGTGGGAAATGTGGGTTTAAATCCCTTCACTCAGAGGTCTTAATTCTCAAGACCTTGGATGTAAGGGTGCTGCTGTCAGGAAGACTCTGACAGGATGGGCCCACCCTTAACTCCTGTACAGAAGCAGCAACTTAACTCCTCTGCAAACCTAACCCCAAACCCTTAACTCCTGAGTAAAAACTCGCTGAAATCAGCATGAGCATCCTTTGATTTTGGGGAACTTTTCAGCTGGCCTCTGATGAAAGGCATTTGCCTCATGGCCACTGAGTCAAGCCCCTGTAGGGCTTTTGTGCTTCTTGTAAAGAGCTGCAGTTTCATTTAGAGATTACAACTCTACCCAAATATCATCCCCCATGAATACCATGCGATGCAGCAGCTGCTCAGCTGAAGTACTTGCAACATTCCCTGTGAGATATTAATTTTTGGGCACCTCCCTGCAGGAACACCGATGGTGTGATTCAGTGGCATGGAAAGATTGCTGGGAAGTGGGGGAGAATTGCCTGCCACACACAAGTGGTGACATAAGTGGTGGGCAAGTTAAAAACTACTCCTCTGTTGCAACAGGAGGTAAAGGTTTCATCTCTCTGTGAATGGTTCCCCTAATGGTGACTAAGCTGTTCCCTCCATCCAGCTAATGGAGAGACTGATACGTACTGTGTATTCCTGTAAACCATCCAGCTTCGGGTCATGCCATTTCAGGGCTTCTCAGAAGGGATCTCTCAGTGTTATGGTCTCATGAAAGATGCTGCATACAGATTAAATTGGATTTCAATCACTCTTCCCTTTCTTGTTAAACACTTCCCGTAGGAGTTGCAGCCCCTCAGTTTAGCTGACAGGAAAGTAAGCACATCTCGCTCTTAATCCCTCTCTGTACCTGTGTTCATAGCTTGGGTCATGCTCCTGAACTGTGTTGTGTGTTACTACCTCTTTGCTGCAGCACGAGATGGCCATCAACATTTTCAGGACACCCTTTAGTTTTGACAGAAAATCTATTTGGTGTTAGTGACAGCTGTGAACTTAAAGCACAGTATCTACTCCTGGGGGCCTCAGCCAAAATGAATGAACTGAGTCACAGGTGTACTCTGGGACAGACGTGGTGGCACACAGGTTTGTCCAGGAAAAGCTATCCCAGACAGTTCCAGGAATCACTGAGGAAAACTGAAGAGGGTAAATCGGTTGTAGTTGTCTCTGTGGGTTCAACAAATCTCAGTTTGCAGAGAGAGATAACAAATCACCTGACAAGGCTTCTTTCTTCCAAGTTTGTATTTCTAAGCTTTCAATGGACCATGAGTGGCCCTTGTTCATGACTACATTAGACCCTACTCTAAATGCCTGTAATGGGATTAACTCATTGTCTGAGTCACAGTGTCCAGCACCCGAGGAAGTACCTCCTGCTGTCCAAGCAATTGGGCTTCTCTTTTTTGGGGACAGGACAAGAGAACATGCCAAATGTTCACCAGATATCCGAGTGCATTACTGGAAGGGGCTCAGACATTGTCGTGATAAATAAACACAACAGCCTACTCGGAACACAATAGAGGCTCCAGTTTATTCCTAAATTATTGATCTTCCCTGAGGAGTGGCTTTATAGTGCTGACTTGGGCACTGTGGGAACAGAGCCTCTTCCCAGCGAGGCCGGTGGGCTCCTCCCTGCAGTATCTCCTGGTGGGATCACAGTGGAACTCGGCCCATCCTAGGCAGGTTATCCAAGGGGGCAGGACATGACTTTCAGTGCTGGGAGAGGATGCCTCCAGCACAGGGTGGCAACCACATGGGTGGTCCTGTGGGTAGTAAATGTCTTCTCCCATGGTTAGCAGGCTGGCAGCACCTTTCCTGATGGAAAATAACATTATTTAGTGCCTTGGGGGTTGTGAGGGAGCTTTTCATTACCACTTTTTTGAATCTCTGCTGTCTGCTACCTACGTGGGAGTATGACAAGCCAGGACTTGGGCTTTTTTACCCCACAGACTGCAGTGATACTCCTTAAAGACTTTTAAAGGTGTTTTAATTCAGTCTCACTGTATCCTAGAGAAGATCTTAGAGCACATAAGCACAGATACAAAGCTGTAGGACACTGTACATGGTGGCCTGTGCAGACCATGGAAGGGACAGGAGGTGTGGGGGAGGTCCTATGGATTCAAGTCTGAGGATAAGAAAGGGGTAAAAGGAGCCCCATGGAGACAGTGGGCTGGGTTAAAGGATGTGGGGAGAGCTGTAGGAGGAGGCACTGTGTGGAAAAACTGAGCTTACAGGTGAAAGAAAATGGTAGCTGACTGCACAACTATCTTACATACATACACCTGGCATGTCTGTTTGTGCTCCTGGTATGTCCCTAAAAGGGAAAGCATCCTTCTATCAGAAGAATCCCCCAAATCCTCTCTCCACTGGGGCAGCTAGCAATCTTTTAGGAGGAAACAGAAAAGGTGGGCTAGTTTTCTAGAACAGAGCTGCAAGAGAGGGAAGGGACTGAGAAACAAAGACCTGCAGTCACACTGGCACGTTTTTGTCACAGGTACTCATAGCAATAACTGCCACTATTTTTCCCCAGGCTGCATCACCCCCCTTGACAAGATAGCACTGGAGAGGCTTTGGAGCATGTAGAGGCTGCCTGGAGCTCTCAGAAGAATTCAGCCTTTTGAAGAAGTTCAAAACCCTCAGCTGTTTTCCAGGCAATCCAGCTACCTCCACCCTCATGCAGGAGCTGTGCCTCTCCCCAGGGCAGTGCAACACAGCCCCCTCCCAGGCACCTCCAGGCCTGGGTACTGGGCTCTGGCAAGACACAGGTCTATTGAGAGGGAGGGAATGGCACAAAATGGTCACAGCAGGGGGATGCCCTCAGGTGGGTCCTGGCACATGGCTGTGAAGGTGTCCTGACAGCTGCTGGAATAAAGAGAATTATTGGAGAAAGTTCCTCTGTACCTTGGGGAGTCATTACTAAAGCTAACAGGGAGCAAACAGCATCCTAAAACATACCTCTTCTATCATGAGCAGCAGCCATAGCCTGGAAAGAGGGAGAAATAAGTAAATCCCAACAAACAGGACCTAGGGTGAGCTGGAAAGAGCAAGGGAAGAAGAGAGGTGGGGAGAAGGGATTGAGATGAGCTCTACAGGGTTCCACTTCTCTTTTTCAGTCGTGTGGCAATGCCATTCATTAGGAAACATGAATCAATGGCATTTCCCTGCTGTGTGCTCCCCAGAGAGCTGTTGCCATTCTCCATGAGACCTCAGCTGGCTTCTTCCTACTCCTGCACTTGCACATGGCAAGGACTGCGGTGATGTAGCGACCAAGCACTCACCCTGCAAGTGTTTCCCCCCCTGGCCATAGGCTGAGCCCTGAGGTTATCTGACAAGGCCTCTGTCAGACGTCAGCAGGAGCAAGGATTGGCAGGAAGAGAGCACTTCAATACGGGAAGTCATTGCGTTCGTGCATCTTGCCCAGCCCTGACGTTTGTGGTGTTTCAAAGGCACACACAGTTTTGGCACCTCCTGACAGCCTAAGAGGCATCACTGCCATAAAACCACCGGCAGCAGCAGAGTGTTTGCTTCACCTCAGCTCTACCACATCACCTCACCTTGCCTTCAAGGAGTGAGGCTTTGCTCCTCTTGGGAGGCACAATTTTCTCCTGGCTCAACAGCTTCCTGGGCAAGGTTGATTTTCACAGATCCCAGCCACGTGTGGTGGAGCATGGATGCTATTGGACCTGAAAACCTCTGTCACAAGTTCAGCTCCTTGCTTCAAAGGCATGTTGACTCTGTAGCTGAGTCACCAGCATTGGCTCTGGACTCAGCTATCTCCTTCAAACACAGCAGGCCATGGCAAAATGTCACATAGGATACTTCACAGTAGAAAGAGGGGCCATCCTCCTTGGGCACTTTCTGAAATGAGGCTGATCCAGACAGATAGGGCACTTGAAGGTGGGTGACAGTCCCACGTAGCCAAAGTCATTGATTTCAACAGCAAATGGCAAGAAGCCAATGGGGAGAAAGGACCAAGACCCTCTGGAGCCATCGGCTCACTTCTAACACCCTTGAGACTGGGCAACCCCCAGAGGAAGAGGAGGGTGCCCACCAGGGTCCTCCCAGTCTCCACAAATCCCCTGGCCATGAGTGGGTAGAAAAGCCACCCCACTTGGTGGCACCTCCAGGAGCTTCTCATTCCTCTGCAGAGCCCCTGCAGCCCTCAGCCCCCTGGTGCCACAGGACTGTCCCCATGGGTCACACCCTCTCAGAGGGCACTAGGGCTCCACAGGGTTTGGTGTGACCACTGAGGTTGCTGTAAAGTGAAATTTCAGTCCTGCTGGCAGCCTTCCAATTTCAACATTTTTTCTGTCTTCCTTGAAAGAAGGCAAAGGGGGAAGCAAGGCTGGGGGCAGTCAAAACAGAGACAGGAGGAGCTCAAACCAATGGCTTCTGACACTTTGTCTTCTCAGAAAGGCTTGTTTGGGAATGGGCCATTTTGAAACGTCCTACTTAGCTGGAAAATGCCTTATCTAGTAAAGAAAGTTAACCTCCTTGTCTGAGACGCCTGAAAAAAATTTCACTTGGCTTCCTTCCACACAGCTGATGGACAACCCCATTCCATCCCCATGGCTGCACAGTGGCTGCACTGTGTCCCATCACAGCTGCTGTGCAGAGGACATGGGCTTACTCCTCTGAGAACAGCAGCCAGGATCAGTGAGGGTGGTGCTGCTTCTCCCATTGCCAAGCTGAGGGGATGGGTGCTGCCAGGGGCACAGGGAAGCTCAGAGCTCCCTGCTGCCTCTGGTTCACCTTCCAGCTGTGTGTGTCAGAAGTATCCATCTGCAGAGTGTAGAGGGGCTTTAGCTAAAGGCCACTGACATTTCCATTGGTCTTATTCACCTCAGCCTGCTCTATCTCCATCATCTCCATCTCCATCTCCTTCTTTCTCCATTTCCAAGCCAAGTCCCTTTTTTCCTCCCAGGAACACAGCCATTTCCCCCCCTCCCATCCAGTGCCATCCCTCAGGGATGGGGTTACAAACTGGCTGCCCTGTCATCAGTGTAGCAACTGCTACAGTTCTGTGGTTTCCTGTCCCCAGCGTGCCTGCGATCCACCTCACACAGCTCCATGTGGTCGGGATCAAAGCAAGCTCCAGCCAGTGGTGGGCAGCATCCAGTTCTAGCCATGATCCACATCAGCAGGTTACCCAGACGGTCTGGGAGAACCAGCCAGGCTTGGGAAGGGTCCCGTCCGTTTGTGCAAACAGGGCATAGTCACTGCTGCTGGGAATAATAAAGGACTTTCTGCAATTACCCGGCATGTTTTGGAAGCCAGGATTTCAAAGGAGCAATCAAGCCCTAATTGATTAATTGCTCACCGCGTTCCCGGGAGTGAGCTGCTGCCCCCGGGATAAATGGGAATAAGTCACAGGCGATTAGCGATTTGCCTGAGGTGCTTCTCTATGTTGGTAATGTCTGGGCTCAGACTCCTCTGGCCCTGTTAGTCATTAGACCACACATCCTCCATCCTCTCAGGGTGGCATCCTGATAGCCCTGGCAGGGTGGAAAGAGCAAAATAATCTAACTCCACGTTTATCTAGGAAAAAGTTTCCTACAGTCTCTTCTGGCTCTTTTTGTTTTGATTCTGAGGTTTTGTTTTTCTGAAAAGTTAAAATAAGTCTTGAACCGAAACTGCGGAGCTTTTTTGAACACAGTTTGTTGCTAGAGCATCGTTTGAGAGAGACACGTTAAAAAACAGAACAGTGTGTTTATCACCAGAGCCGAGCTGGCTGGACGAAGCTGATCAAGTATTTTAAACGCAGGGTGACATTTAAGCATTGCAGAAAGCAGTTGTGGTCTCTCTGAGCTTGTGGCTGCTGCTTCTCTTCCTTCTGGCCTTTCTCTCCGAAGTCTTCACTTTGCTATGCAACTCAGATCCCGACTTTCTGTCTGCCTGCCCTGTACTGCTCCTGTGGTGCAGGGGGACCAGGGGACTTCTCCCATCCCACACACTGGTATCTGACCATCTCTTTTGCCCACATGAGTGGTACTAAGGGCACTCGGTTGGTATCAGTGTCCTGAATCACATCTCAGTCGTCCCCATGCCCAGCCCATAATTTGGCAATCAGTGAAGAAACACTTGCTCTTTCATGCTTTCTTCCCCTTGAAAGCCACTCTAAAGTAAATGTCATCTTCTTTAGGAATGTGGTATTTTCAAAAAGCTTTTAAGATTGTTTTTATCTTTCTCTTTTTCCCTTTGCTATTCAGTACCATCAAAAGTGACTGGAGTGACATTAATGGAAGTTAAACAGAGTTTTGACCTTCACTAGAATGTCTAAACCAGCACTTAGTGTCTCCATCTCACTGCACATTAGTGCAGTTCGAAAATCCTTCCCATGTGATGGTTCAGAGGAGCCTGGCTGGAGGGCTCTTTCCAAGAAAGCCCAGAAAATGCACTCTATTTGCAGGGAAATGGCTATTTGTAGGTAAATGCAGCCCTTTCCCCAGACTGGCTATTTTAAAGCTGTGCAGTAACTACCCCAAGAATTTCTTCAGCTACATGCACAGTGCTGGTCTTTAAAGCCCTGAACTTTGCTTTTACTTGGTGTCTATTTGTTTGAGGATGTCTTGACCTGCTATTCTGGCAGTGTGAGATGGAAGAGGTTGACTGCTGAATTCTGGGAAGCTGGGAGGAAGGGACTCTGTGCTACCAGACCGTGCTTCCTGCGGTGCTGTGGCTGATGTTACCCCAACATGAGCTCTGGGAACAGACAAAGCAACTGTGTACAGAAATTCATAGTGGGATGGTGGCCATCTAGCACTGAAACTCAACTTCAAATGCTTCTCATGGACAAAAGGATCTAATTAAGCCCATAGTGGGCTAAACAAGTACCAAGTTACCACTTTGTTTTGGTATGCTACATATCTTTTTGACAGAGAAAGCTGTTCCTGTGTGTTTCACTTGAAGATGTGGCCTTTAAATTGTAATTAGCTGTATCTTCACTCCAATCAAAGTTATCTTATAACCAAATGGTGTCCTAAAAGCTGATAAAGTGGCATTCCTGACCACTGCACACATTTTTTGAATATCTCAGCGACAGGATTTCGTTCCTTGCAGTCAGCGGAAAAAACCTCCAGTGACTCACCAGGGATAGGAACCCTTAGGAAAATAATCCATGCTGGAAAACCAACACTTCCCCTTCACTATCTGTGCTTGCTGACAGCAGGGGTGAGAGCAGTAGAGCCAGACAAGGGCTTCTCCTACGCGCACTGGGTCAGGTTACATTGCGGGGCACCTGCAGCTCTGTCTGCCCTGCCAGTGCTGCCCAGGACAGACAGCTGCCAATGTCAGAGAACAAATCTGGATGAGAACTCAAATAAAGCCCCTGTGGAACAGTTCTTCAAAGCCATTTAAAGTGTGGTTTCCATGTGGTACTGTTTAGCACACCTCACCAAGCCCCACACACAGAGGCACTGGGAGACAGGATTGGAGATGTGGCCCAATGGAGATGTGCACACTGGGGTCAGGAGTTTGCAACCCCATCTGTTGATGCTTTCATGGTGCACCTTCCATTTGTGTTTTCCAGCATCTTCTTTGCATTGCTCCTGCTTCAGTACAGCCAGCTCTTCCTAGAGATGGGATTGGATGAAGTGGGATAGGGTGGGATGGAATGAAGGTTGAGCAAGCAGAGGAAGCCAGCCCAAGGTGTGGGTGGCATTGCCACAGTATCATGGTGGTAGCTCCCTGGAAGAGCCCATCATAGGGAACCTTCTCCTCTGATGGCTGGGATCTCAAAATGCTGAGAGGGGTCCTCCTCCTGCAGCAAGGTGAGTTCAGGGAGGCTTGTGACAGTAGGATCAGAGCATGGAGAAGGTGCCAACATGGGGTGAGGAGCTGCATCCCCACTCCTCCACATCACTCTACCCTGATGCTCCCTGGAACAGGTCTGCCTGCAAGGGGCCAGCGGATCTCCCCTCCATCCATGGGCTGCATTTCCCTGAGGCTTGGCTGTTCAGCTGCAAGCACACCCTGGTCTTTCTAAGACAGAGGAAATCTGCCTTAAAACCAAGTGGCCTCTCCGGCTGCAGCTTTATCTTCTTCCTGTTTACTGCAGAGGTCCCTGAAAGGGCTGTTTATTCCCACTGTCACAGCACCCAGCACCTCTCAGGGGTGTCAGGATGTCTCCCACCACCCTGGGGGCCCTGCAGTGCCACCTTCCTGCCCCTCTCAATCTGCCTCACCCTGTGCTGGGCAAAGCAGGTCCCCCCACAACACCCAGCAGTGCCAGTGCCCACCTTGCCTGCGGGGCTACCCCTTCCCTCCACTGTCATCCCACTCTCGTCCCTTCCACGTCTGGTCAAGCTTTTCATCCTGACATTTGAAACTGGGCTGAGCAACCTCTGCCCACACCCCAGCTCAGCTTTCCTCCTGCTCTTCCTCTCCTCATGGTAGAACCACAGGCTCATCTCTTCATCCACTCTCTTCATCTTTGGCTCCTGTTCCTGCCTCCCACTCTCCATCTCTCCAGACTGCTCCCTCTGACCATGAGAGATCTTGCAACTGGCCCATCTTCCCCACAGTGCCCCAGAGCTTCCTTCAGCTTGCATTTCACCTATGCTCTCTGCTCAATATTGTTTGTTCCTCTTCTGGGCCTTAGGACAAAAATATCTCCCCACCCAGGCAGCCTGTGCTGCCGGTCAGATTTCCTTCTGAGTTGTGTGAGTAATGGTGTTTATGTGCTGGGCAAATATACTGACCCAAAGGAAAAGAGCAGACAATTCCTGTGAAAACACTTGTGTTCAGTTCTCACTTTATTGCTTTTCTTCAACATGTTTTTTTAAATACATAATTCTCACCAGTTCAATGCTGGATTTTTATTGTGGAGCACACTGGCACATCCCCACCCTCTGCCTCTGAGTGGAGGAGATTATTGCAGTGTTGCAATTCAGTCAAAGAAAACTACCCTCTATATAGAGTGAGACGTGCTGAAAGCCTCAAGGTTGCAGTCATAAATCCTGCTCACCTCCCTGTCTCTTGCTTGCTCTCCCATTTTAAGGTGTGCCAGGCATCCCTGTGCCCCTGCTTCCTTCCTTAAGGAGGTGCCCATTGGTTTGTCCTTCTGGCAGCAAAATAGAGCAAAATCCTGCTGCAGATGTGGCAGGACACAGGGCAGGAGACGTGGAGGTGCTGGTGCCTCCATGGCCCGCCTGAGGGCTGTGGCACAGGATGTGGGAGATGCAGAGCCAAGTGTTTCACCCCTTGAGGGAAACCCACGTCTCCAACCTCCTCCGCAGAGTCCTGACCACGTCTCTGCGCTCTCTGGGAGCGTCTTGCTCTCAGTCCCTTGTGCTGGAGATGTTTCACTTTCCACAAGTTCTTTAAATAGCCAGGAGCCAAAGACAGGATGGCCTGGGAGTTAAGAGGCTTCCTTCTGTGGTGGGACATCTCGCTTCCACTGCTTGCTCTGAAAGAGGCAGATGGGTTTCCCACAGCTCAGCTCTGTGCCCTGACCACAAAATGCTGCTGCTGAGTCCCAGTGGCTTTGTGACTCCCCCCTGAAATGTCAGCTGCTGAACAGGAACTGTGTGCTCCACGGCTGATTGGAACTGTGTTTCTTGAGAATAAGATCTCAGCCAGAAGAGAAACCCTGAGTTAATAAAGTTGTAGCTTAGAGACAAGTGATAGGAGATATAGTTCTGAGAGTCCCTGATGCAGAGTAGCTCCCCACAGTTCCTGAGGTGAGCAAGAGCAGTGTTGCACCTTGTCATTTAAGTATTACAAAACAGAAAAAATTTATCTCAGTCTCCATCCTTCGGGCACCTTCTTGAGTCACTGTGACTTAGACCGCATTGGCCACAGAGTCATAAAATCACTTCTTGTGCAGGTCAGGCAGGACTTTGGGTGACATCTGGTTCCAGGTCCTGCTCAAAGCATGACCAACATAGATCAAACATCTCAAGGTCTTGTCCAGCTGAGTATCTTCAAGGCTGCAGATTATACAGCATCTCTGGTAGCCTGGTCCAGTCTGTGACCATGCTCACAGAGAAAGAATTTTTATAGTAGTTAATCAGAATTTCCCTTTTGCAACTCATTTCTGTTGCCTCCTGTCCTGTCCCTATGCATCTCCACCATCACACCTCCTCCCCGCCCTCCTGACAAAGCCCAAAGAACTCCAGCTCCCTGGCTTTTGCTTTTGAAGTTCTGGCCACTGGAAATGTCAGCTGTTAATGTGGTATTTACAAAGAACCAACAACAAGTTTAACTCTTTGCTATGAGATACAACCCCTGGCAAAGGAAGTTTCTCGTCTCAGAGACAGATTAAATGCACAAGGCTCTGTGCCCAGCCCATCTGTCTGACATGTCCAACCTATCAGCAAAGTTTGCACAGGGTACAGATCTGACCATTTCATGTGACTGCCCCACAAATAGGGCTCTGCAGTCCTTGAGGAGTATTGCACCAGTTCTTCTGCGTTTTATTGCTCAACACTGTTTGGATGTTATTAAGACACATACTGGGATATTTTGGGCATCTCCAACTGCACTTGGGTCACTGGATTCCTGAGGAGCTATTGAAAGTATTGCAGTGCTGTTCAGTGTGGTGGTGAAAGGACAGAGCTCTGCAAAGTGGTGTCAGAAAGAAAGAGATTGGGCTCTTGCCACAGGGGAAATAGGAGCAGAAGGATCAAAGTCTGACTAATGATGCAAGCCATGTATCCAAAGGGTACTCCTACCCTTGTGAACACAGGCAATGCAATAAGCCTGGCCTGAGGTTCAGACCAGGAACACCTTTGCAGAAAAAAAAAGGGAATAGAAAGGATGACAGACTCAAAATTACGGTCCTACTGGGTTCTGTTTCATCAGAGCTGCGCAAAATCTTCACAGCTTGGACCCCAGCTAACAGCAAGATTGTCTTGGAATTACCTATCCTTTGACTCATGGTGTTTCTGCAGGATGCCTTGACTATAATGTTACTCCTTCCTGAGAGCAATTATCAGGGAAGAGTTCATTTTCACTGTTTAACATAATGCAGACATTAAACATGCCTGGAGTGCAGAGGGGGGAAGTTTGTCCTGGATCTGCTGAATCAGCATGGATGTTCTCTGGGCTGTGCATCAGATCCTGGGGGCCAGACCCTGAAAACTGGGTAATTGCTCACTGCTTAAAAAAAAAAAGAAAAAGAAAAAGAAAAAAAAACAAAAAAAAGCCACAAATGGATCTCGTGCAGCCCTTGCTCATTCATTTTTCCACTGTGCAGCGTTAGGCCCCTTCCAAGCACACTTGTGCTGGAGAGAGCTGGCTGGTTCAGTCCAAAACACACCCACAGGGTGAGCCAGCAGCTAAGCAGTGTGAATTGACAGGTCTGCACGTCCTTCTCCACTTATTAATGCAGATGACCTGTAACTGACTACCTGGGGCTCGTTTCCTGCATTGGGCCCCTTCACATAACCTATGACTGAGGGTCGTATTCCTTCTGCAAAGACTATGTGTCAGGGAAGTCTTCATGAATCAATCTCCTTCATGACATTCCTTCACGGAGTAGAGGCAAAAAAGGATGTCTGCACCCACAGACATGTTTGTCAGTCCCTTGAGCCAGCAGGGCCTTTGGTGTTGGAGGTGATGATGGAAGCAGAGGGCTCATGCTTTTCTTTACCTGTATTTGTTCCAACTCTCTAGTCATTAAAACAGAAGTTCAGCCAGTTTGTAGCTATGTATGTCACTGCTGTTTACTGATCTGGCAAACACATCTATTTGCTGGCACAAACGTTTGATATAAAGGCTCTTTCCTCAGGAGCTGGGAGGGGAGGGAGTTGAATGCTGGATCACAATGGTTAGAAAGAAAAAATGTGCCCATAATTCAAAGACTCTTTTTTTTTAGATTTTGTTTTCTTTTTGTGCATAGATTAGTTCGAGTCAAAACTTAATGCTGGTCACTGAGCAGAAAATTTAACCTAGTGGGTGGGCAGTCAGCCCTTGCCAGACTCCTCACATCCCCTCTGTGGGGGTACCCAGAACGCTACCAGAGTTTGCCCAAATCCTTTGTACGCACTCAGCCAGATTTTGCAGACGCTTCATATTTTTCACAGGGTGAATAATGAGGATGCATTGATGCATTGACTGCGTGGGGCTGCTTACGCAGAAAGGCACTGCAGCTTTGGAAACTGAAGACCACACCAACACAATCTGTTTTCTGGTGGTGATGTGCACCTTCTTCCTTTACCTCTGAACACTGAGTGATGCTGTAGCCAAAAGCCAACTGGCCTCAAATGAGGCAGAATATTCTGCCTTTGTGACTGGCAATTAGCACACAATTACAGAGCAGGTAGGGGATTTCTTTGGATTGAAGAAATGGAGACGTCAGAAGCAGCTCACACGAGCTTGTTAAGGAAAGAAGCAGCACTGCTATTATTGCCTATAAAAACCAGCTCTCGGTAGTGCCAGAAGAACAAGGAAGATGAGGTAATTATGGTTTTGGCACAGTTAGCTCCGGCTGAGGGCATTTGCAGTCAGGCCAGGACAGACAGCACGCTGTTTCTTTCCAAGGCAGTTGAGACAATTTGTCCATGTTACAGGAGTCCCTTCTCCCTTTCCAAAATACAGCTGTTAAACAGCACAGACCCTGCACAGCTGCTGGGGGCCATCCCCAAGAACCTGCCGAGTGGCTTTTGGATGGACAGGATGCAGTTGTCTTAAAATATTTCAGACCCAGAGCACACCATTCATCTTGGCTCCAGACTCAATGAAAGGCTGGACAGCTGCAAGGGCTTTCAAGGATAATCAACTGGATCAGCCAGGGAGCCACTGGGAGACAAAGATGAGCCATTTGGGAACTCTGGGAGGAACAATTCCCCTTTGACTACCCTCAGGGCCAAGAAGCATGTAGGATGGGATGACTTGCTCCTGCCAGGACATCCAGTGCCAGGTTTAAAAGGTGCGAAAGAAAGCTTAGGATCCCTCCCAGCTCCGACATGCAGTCTCCAAAGGTTTCTACTGTCAGGAGATCCTGGAGAGAAAGGATGAGGTCTTTTCCTGGAAGGAGGAGCTGGCAAGGTGCATAGAAATTCCCATGCTTAGTCGAGGCTAGAGCTAAATGGAGCCTGCAGAGAAAGCAAGCAACAAGGGAAGGGCCAGGATTCCAGGAGAAAGTTACGCTGGAGCTGCTGGGCAAGCAGGAACCTACTTGCTGGCAAACAGCAGAGGGGAATTTTGTCATGTTGTGCCTGCAGAACTGCTGTGTGTAGCAAACCTGAGCAGCCAAGGAGCCTTTCCCCTCACCTCTGTGATAAGGTGCTGTGCCAACTGCATGTGGTAGTGCCTTACACGTGTCCAAGCTTTTCCCTGTGCCATACAGACACACTGTTCCTGCCAGGAGGATCAGATCCATGACACACTTTGCAGATGAGGAAACGAAGGCAGATATAAAAAGGTGACGAAGGGGAAAAGCCTGTAACAAGGGACAATTTACAATTGAGGAGGAAGGGAAAATGAATGCTTCTATAAAGCTCTGAAACACACACAGAAACAGGGAAAACTTTGTAATTTTTACTTTCTTTCACTTTTAAAAATATATTATTTTTATTCTAGTCTAACTACTACTGTTCCATTCCCAAAGGCTTCAGCCAGGCACACATACCAGGAGCACTTGAGTGAGTGGGAAGCCCAAGAGGAGTACCTGTGTCTGTGTCCAGCAGGGGTCACTGATGATTTCCTTTCTTTTAAAGCTTCTTTTTTCCTTCTTTCTATCTTTTTTGGGAGGGGTGCCATTCCAAGAAATCATCCATGTTGTGAGAAGAATGCACTGTTGGAGCCAAGTAGGACTATGGTGAAATGTCGCCTCACTAAGGCAAGAATGCCTTGAGCCAATTTGCAAGCAGTGGCCCAGCACTGGTGGGACAGATGCAGAAGCTGACCAGGCGCAGCATCCCTCACACTTGTACTGCATTGGCACAGCATCTAGACCAAAGCTCGTGGCCAAGGGACCAGGTCTGGCTGTGAAGGTCCTATCAAACAAGACATACCAGTGCAGATGGTTTGCTCTTCACTGCTTGTGTGAGCACTTGACTTCCTTGCTCTCCTGCCAACTCATATCCCAGATGGGGCAAGAGCAAAAAAACAAACATAGGATCTTCTCCTGTCATTCATGGGGCTTTAGGTGGCAGACACGCAGGGAGGATCTCATGCATTTGCTCTAAATTTGTGGCTGCCAAAGAGGCTTCAAGTGATCCCAGTTCGAGGGGATATAGTTCCCTTCTGCCTGTGGCATGGATGAGATGCACCTGTGTAGTTTCCTACCTGGACAGGTAACAAGCACTGTCTGTGAGAGATACAGGCAAGGGGATCATTAGTGGTCACTAGCATGGTGAACACCAGGTGATGCTGCCAAAACAAGCTGTGATCAGGGTCAGGTAAGTCAGACATTGAAGCAGGGCAGACCAGAGCTCAGGAAGCACAGCAGCAAAACGTCCTTGCATCCCTAAGCCTGTCTCTCCTTGGTGCAGTTTCAAGGACATATGCTCTGACTGTTCACTCCAAATGAAAATGTGGATGGCCAAAATGTGGAAATCCTCTCTATAAGGGACATCTGGACCCCTCTCCTGTTGCTTCACCCTCCATCCTGGGCTGCAGCAGTCTGCCAGGGGTAGGTAATGCCAGGTATTGGGCACCCCATGTACAGCAGCAAGATGATTTAGAGGGAATTCCTCCTCCAGACACAGGTGTGTGACTGCACACACACATTATTGACACATAGCAGGTTTGAGAACAAGATCCTGGATGAAAAGATCTGCTGGTGGTTCAGGGTCCTCCTTCCAGCTGGAGTAAGCCTGTCCTACTGAGACCAACAAGTTCTTGTGGATTTTTGACTCATCTATTGGGAAAATAAATGTAGCAGAAATAGCACCCTACTCACTCCTCATCACCCTCTGATGACAGCCAGCAATTTTTTTCCTGTTTCTCTCTACTCAGGAGCCTGTGACACCCTTCAGTCAGCAGTGCCAGTCCAGTATCCCATGTTTCCTATCACTTCATTTCCACCATTTGAGCTCCAATAACATCCTTCAACTCACCTTCAGACATTCCCAGATTTCCCTCAAAATGCAGTCAGCAGAGGACACAAATCTCAGGCTCTTCAGGGAAGATGAGCCACATAACTCCACTCTGCTCTTTTCTAATGCCAGGCAAACAATCTGCCATTAATAATGTATCCAAGAGAAATTGTCTGTCTGTTGATGAGGCTGGATGCAAAGAGTTCAGAAGGGAGTTTGTTATCACTGGAAATTCCTCAGTGAATGGCTTCAGTGACTGGCACTGGATCACCCAGTGAACTGTACTCTGTTCATGCCTTTACTATTCATCACTCACTGGGTTTGATATTGGCATTTTTTTTTAGCCCTAGCAAGCCTCCTGTTCATGAAAAACAGAACAAAAGAAAACCAAACCCCAACCAAGCCAAAACAAAACAAAAGAGATTCTGAATAGCTTTCTGTCTTGTGAAGATACAGTAATAGGTGTTCTCACCACAGTCCCATCCTACTTGCGGTAACGAGTGTTGCTTCATCCTGTACTTTGTCCCAGCTACACTGCAAGCTGGTGTTTATCCAATTCAACGCATGTTCTGTAAGACAGTTTATTCTCCTTCCCCAAAAGCATCATAACCTTCCACCACTGATAGAGGATGCACATATCCACTTTGATTTCAAAGGTGATAAACTTACTTTTTGTCTGAGGAAAATACTTATCAATATCACTAGTAGGTTAAAGCCTCAAATCCCAGGTTAGACTGCATTTGATATTACAAACCACCAGAATAATTTCATGCTGTCAAAGGAATGAACATAAAAATATACTGGCTTTCTTATGTAGTATCTCTTATTAACAAATTAGTCTGTGGAGAGATTTGGCTATCACATTAGTTTTTATTGGCACACAGTGAAACAAAAAGATATATCTGGATGCCTTCCAGACATTACCACCATTTCTCTCAATCCCAAATCATTACCCCTGATGGAATGTGCCATCTGCAGCTGCAGTCACGCACATGTGTGTCCTCACACAGACCCACCAGAAGAGGTTTTCCACTGCAGTCTAGTGCAAATCAATTCCTGTTTTGTTTTCCTTCACACTCTTCATCCTCCCATTACAAAAGATGGAGTTTAAAGGCTTTAGCCCAAAAAGCCCCAATGACATGAGTGACTTACCAAAGCAGGAACACGCTGGCTGGAGGAATCTACGTCAGATTTCAACTCCTATGAAAGCATCTAAACAACATTTTCAGATGAGCTCAGTTCCAGACTTTCTCACCTTTGCTTGCAGTGGGAATTTCTGTGTAACTAGGTCTCTTCCTAATCTGATTCTTAATGTGTTATGCATCTAGCAGTGTTACTCTTTAAAATAAATACCTATAGAATATGATCTTAGTATACTCAGATAATTATAATACCTTCTAAAAAGGCATCTCTTTAAACCAAGATACCAGTCTATCTTAACCACCACAGTGAGCAGCTACAGATCTTATTGCAAGAGTTTACTCCTGGTATGTACTACAAGACTGGGAACCATCTGCCAAACTGAAAAGCATAAATTAAGCAGGGAAAGAAAATCTATGTCACTGATCTTCTGAGAGGTGACTGCTATTGACAGAAAGGAAACAGTTTGAGCCAACTCAAAAAATGATCAAGAGCATGAAACATGAAGAACTTGAAGATAACATGTCCTGCTGAATGTGAGACAAAGCTGTGTGCTCTCTAGTTGTATCAGCTGTGTAACAAGGGGAGTAGTTATAGCTGAAGTACGAACATCTGGTTTCCTATTTGAGGAGTCACAATCAATCTGCTCCAGTAGCACAAACTGCTCACTCCACCCCAAACTTAAAGCTCCTGTGAAACCATCACTGAAGAACCATCTGGCTTTGAGTTGCCTTGTCAGTATCCATCTTGTGAGAGATATTTTCAGGATGTCAACAAACAACTCCATCCAAAAAGTTCTTCCATGTTCCTTGTCATCCATGATTGTATATATTTAGATCCCATATGCCCTGTACTTTGCTTCCCCGGAAACTCAGGGTTGGCTTGTGCCAAGAATTGCACGTAAGAAATTTCCCCTGTGTTAGTGTTCACAGAATCTTGCTCAGCCCCAGGAATGAAGCATAACACACATGTACACATTTGAAAATAAATTGTCTCAGTGTCCCACTCAAAAACTGCAAGCCAGCCCACCTCCCCCTCTCCTGCTTCACTGGGGTCATTTCATCAGTTGGGGCTTACAAAGCAGGAATTTTGCTAACCCTTTGTTCCTCTGAAACGTTATTTATTGTCCTCTGAAACATCACAGGCAGCGTGCGGAACCAGCATGTGAGAACGTATGATACATGATTCAACACCACGCAAAATTCTGCTGAGCTTCTCACGTTCAGCTCCAATAGGAACCTTTGTCTGGTGTGTGGCTGCAGAATGCCAGCTCCCTCCTGTGCCAAATGCGCTTGACCTTACTTTCAAACACCCACATGCACACTCAAAACCCGTGCAGAACTCATTGCATTCATGGTCCGGAAAGTGGCGTTTTGTTCTCTGTCCCTGCTCTGCCTGACTTGGGGTGAGTGCAACTGAAAATGTCAGAGATGCAGCCCTGATGTAACGTAAGGGGAGGATTACAGTTTTCCTGACATCGGAGGGGTGTTACAACAATGCAGCTGACGTCGGAGGGGACGGATTACAGCACATCTGACAGCACAGCAATTATAGGAAATGTATTTGCAGGGATGGATGGAAAACGAATTGAATATGCTGTTCCAGAGGAGGACAATAAAGGTGTGTTGCAACAGTCCTTCCCCCGCTCTCTGGAAAGCCACATTTCTAACTTGTCCATTGGCACAAACAATCTGTGCTGTATGGCAGGAAATATCAGACGCAAATATCACACTAATCTCTAAGGAAGGATACCTGTTTTCGTAACTTGGTCATTGCCTAAGGATCTCTTAGTAGTGGCTCAGACAATAGGTGGATATGTCAGGTTTTCCCTGTGGAATAACTGTACCACTGGCACCATGCTGTAAATGCAACTTTTATTTTGTCTCTGTTTTCTTTCAGAGTAAGCTAAGTAGAGAAGGGGGAAGGGGAGGGGAAAAGTTCCTATTTTTTTGGTATGCAGAAGACAAATGCCATTAAAAACCTCTTTGTAGAGCCCATGCATACCTCCTTTCCTGGCAGAGGCACAGGCAGGCACAAGCAGGTGAAGCAATTACTTGGGACACCGAGAAAGTGATTGCCTTTCCATTTCAAACTGCAGTGAGAGCACAGAGAATCTCAGACACTAATGCACGAATACAGAGGAAAGGTGAGGGGGGCCCTTTTTCATTTTGTGCCTGGGGAATGATTTGTAGCTTTCTGCATGAATCACTCGCAGGGGAGGGGAGTGGAGGCTGGAGTGAAGGGACATCGGAACTGTCATGCTCGGGTCACTGTTTCCAGCACAGCCATCAACAAAGAACATACGTGTGCAATGAATTCCATTGTCTCAGGATGCTTCCTGTTGGGCACGTGTCCACGTCACCCACAGCTGCACCGCCGGGGCACCCCCACATCCTACGGCAATTGGACACTGGGGACAATCAGTCCGAAAGGAACAAGGCTGAATTCCCTTCCTGTCCTCACAAATTTTCCCTCCAGCCCAGCACAGGGACAGACATCCAGTCCCTAGTGAGGGCATCTGCACTGGCTGAAGTATAACTGGCAGCCCTTGCACAGCTGGGGACACCTCATGGCAAATGCAGCAGCCATAAAGACAAGAGCAACAGCCTTCAGTTTCCTGGCCTGCCCATGGGAAGGTTCCCAAACTTGTTGAATAGGGGTTGGTTTTCCACCACTTCATCGTGACAAAATTTCCCCAACCTTTTTGTAGGGATCCCAAAGAGATGAGATCCCAGGCAAGACAAGGGAAAAGGGGCACAGGAGAATCTGACCTTGAGTTTCAGCTAATTCATAGCTTGAATGTGGAGCTCCCACCACCAGCCCTTCCTCAGGATCAGGGTGCCCTGGGGCTTTGAAGCCACTAGACATGGACATGGACAATGGGGTGACTGAGTGTCTCAAGCCCTGTTTGACAGCTCAGGGCCCAAGCAGGGCAGTTCATCTCTAATCCTACACAGCCTGTCTGCAGCAGTGTCAGTGGGTTTCCTTCCCTCACCATTGCAAGGAGTTTCGAGCACTCCTTCCCTGTTGCTTGTTTTCATCTCACCCTGTCCATGGCCTCTTGAGTCTTGGACCCTTTCAATCTTCATCTCTGTCTGGGACTCTGGGAGGACCAATAGCTTCAGATTACAGCAGTGAGCAGGAAGGATGCTGGCAAAGACAAAGGCAAGGATAATTTCACAGGAATCAAATCCTCTGTCAAATGGATCATGGACATGCCTCCCTGCCACCTCTGCCTTCATATCTGAAGTCTATTTAGCATTTATTTTTACTTTGGAAGCTGCCAGCTTCCGACTGATCTTACACTGCTAAACCTCCCTGATCCTGTGTGGCCTAAAAAAACCCCAAACAACAAAGCAACACATGAGCTACTACAGTGTGTAGGATGTTTCAGGAAACAGTGAGAAGTATTACACGATCTCAACAGAAACTGCTGGCACAGAGTGGCAAAGCTTGGGAGCACCAGAAAGCAACTGACTCCGACCTGCCCCTCTGTCGACACTCCAGCTGGCAGTGGGGCGCTCACATTAAACTACAAGTATTAATCTTACAGAAAGCCCAGCTTGATGTGAAAAATCACATGTAAGAGCTGCCTATTGTATAAACTGTACTGAACCCTGTATGTACATAGCTCTATTTATACCAGTTGTAAGATTAACATTAATCACTTAATTTCAGTGTGAAGGATGACCTGGCAGTTAAAGCACTTTGCCTGAGCTCAGGGCACAGAAAAGTATTTCACAGCTCTGCCACAGACTTGCTGCATCACCACCATGGGCAAGACACTCCATCCTGTAGTCTTTATGCCCTCCCAGTAGTAAAGCAGGTACAGTAAATGGGGGGAAATTACATGTTTTCCTCACCTGTAGTCCCTTTTGTCTGTAAAATTTGTATGGTTTTGGTGGAAAAGTGCCATATCCAAGTTCAGTCTGTTGGCACCTGATCTCCAGGTGGTTCTGCCCCAGGAAGGTGTCCACCTGGCTGATCCTGACGCCAACAGTAACAGTAGCTTAACACTGAGGAACTCAGCCTCAGAGGCTCTTGGTCCTCTTTATTCAACACCTTTTGATAGAATACGTACTAACTGACGGCATATCTTGCAGATGGGTATTTTAAGAGGTGTAATTAAAATGACTTTCAGTTAAATTTAAATGGGCACAGTTAGATTACAGGTGTGTTTTCACTTTTATTACCATCACCACCTTTGGTCATTAAGCTTAAACAATTGGAAAAAACCCTAATTCAAAAGCCATTGTTCAGTGTTGGTTGTTTAGCTTCTGCATTTTGTTTACCCTGGACAATGGAAACAACCTGTCCCACTTCTCTTTTTTACATAATTTTTTTGTGTATTGGTTGCCAGTATTCAGTCAGATTCATGTGCCCCAGCACTACTGGAGTGACAAACATGGAAGGGAAATGATTACAATAAAACAGAGACACTCTCAAGGGCACAGACCACCTTGTTTGTTCAGTGTTTGTACTTCCCTTTATACAAACAAAGACAGTCACAGCCTTGGTATTAACAGTAGATTTAGTAGCACATCATATTTGGGAAAGAAAAGAACCCAAACACACCTAGTGGTGACCCTTTAAAAAGCTATTTCTTAGCCCAAGATAAGGAGGAATGCTGAAAAAAAGGTCTACATCCCTTTACTCTGCAAGACAAGCTCAATGTATTATGTCAGTGAAATGTCATTGTCTTATTAATTATGAAATGTCACAAACCTTAATGACAAAAGATCATTGTTGTGATCATAATTATGTAACTGCAATGCCATATTATGACCAGAGACATTCCAGTGGTCCGAAACATATTTCTGCATACCATTGTGGTGCCTCAGTAAGGACATACTAGCTGAAATTGCAGTGGCAGCCTGGATTTTTTCAATTCAAAGACACTTTGAAGTTGTATTAGAAACAGTCATGCACCATTTTTTCAAGATAATGCTTTTGTCTTTAAAATAAGCCTACAAGTATTTTAGTTGGTTATCTCATCTTCTTTACTTCAAATGTCACTATATTTTTTGTAATGCAATGCCTCCCATTTTACTTTTTTTCTAGACCAAAGTCTAACTTAGTGTGACCAAGGACAACTCTTTTGACTACAGCAAGGTTTTACTCCATTAAGATGTGTAGAATAGCCAAAAAATCTGATTTTCAAAATAATCACACTTGTGTTTGCTGGGGAAAAGAACTACAGCTGTACAGTAAGTAGTGCCCCAGCAAACCTGTCATATCAAGCCAGGCTGACTTCTGCTGTGGAGGGTGAAATTGGTAGAAAGGAATCACTCTGCTTCTTGGTTTGTTTTCTTTTTGCCAAGAAAGTTGCTACTATTATTATTAGTTTGTTTTGAAACTGATAGAAAATGCTGAGTGAAATGACTCAAGATTGAATTGCTGGAAATATCTGCAAGACCAGTTCTGGAAGGCATCAGTCTCCATGTATATTCCCATACACAGATCATGCCAGTCTTAGGGAGGCAGCACATTGCTGCTGCAATGGAAAAACTTAGTATTTGTGTTCTCCCAGCTTCTCCTTCTTCCTAGAGAAATCAAAGGAACATCCTTGTGGATATGCTTTGGAAAGTGTCCTTCCACTTGCCTTGCTTTTCTGCCCTGGTTATGTACAAACCAGCTCTGTAATTGCACCTCTCCCGACCACGGTATCATCCAAGGTGATTTCTGGTTCAGAATATCCAAAACACCAGAGGGCAGCAGAAGTGTTAAAGCAAAAATTGCAAAAGTCCAACCTTCCCAACAGAAGCACCTCTATGAAGTGATAAAACATGATTGTGTAAGAGGTTTGTGATGCTTTCACACTGTTCATGGTGCAAGTGGTAGAAAAATGATGTGAATATGACACTACCAAAACTGTGCAATGATTACTTCTGACCAGTGCTGCTGGAGCTTTTGTGACCCATTTGAATGAAACGGGAAAAGAAATACCAAAAGGTTGCTGAGAGTAATAGATGCATGAGGTCTTTAACTCTCAGCAAATCATACAAGTGTTATAACTCTTCAAAATTATGTGCTCTCTCCTTCACTGCAAACGCTAAATATATCCTAACCTTTGGAAGAGTCCCTTAAATACCTTCCACAGGTAGCAACACTTTCCAGTCCTTCTTGCCACTTCCATCTACAGCAGTTAATTAAAATTAAGATGGTGAATTCTCTTCTGGTGAGGTCTTTACACTCTCAAGACAGTCCCATGGCACAAGCACCAAATCCAGTCCTCTTCTTCCCATTTGGGAAGAAAGAAATTCTGAGTCCTTTAAAAAGAAATAAAAATGTTGCACTCTTGGCTGGGGCTGTCTATCTTTGAGTGTTCTTTCTGAAAAGACTTTGTTTGCCATCCTAAAACACTTAATCAATTTCAAATGAAAGCAGCAACTATAATTAAAGTGAGGAAAATCCCACCACAGCAGAGGTACCATTATTAAGGTAATTTTTTCCTTTGTAACTCCTGGGGCACTGTTCACATGCAGCTGCTACTGTATGTGCTGTTGTGCGTCACCTTCTCCTCACGAGCTCCACAGAGAATATACTGTTAGCTTAATAATAACAATAATAACAAGTCAGCTTTTCATGTGAGTTATTCAAGGCTCTGTGTAAGCACTAATTGAATGCTACAATAGCCCAGGCTGGCTGCGTGCTATTACCCCTTTTATAGCACATGCCATACAGTCCCATGACTTGGGTCACACCATGTAAGCAGCTCCCGTCCTTCAGCTCCTGACCACCAGCTCCACAAGCTGCATCCCTCTCCCAGTGCCACTCAAGCCCTGCACACTGCCAGCCTGCCTGCTCCCAGAAAACAAGCATCGGGACAGCATGATTTTTGTGTACAAAGAAATTTTGGGGGTTAATTTCAGGCGTTATCTCTTCACATTTCTAGGAGAAAGAGCCTGCAGTGTAACTGCAGGCAAAGGGTTGGCACCAACATTGCAGCTGGTAACACAAGCAACAGAGTTCATTTTTTTATATATATTTTCACATATATATATATAGGGAAGCAGAGGAAAACCTGCTTGGTTTGCTAAAACATCCTAATGGATCTCTCTCAAGCGTGTTGATGATACACAGCTCATGGATCATGTAATTTGCTTCATACAGAGCACCACATTTTCCTCATCTGCTCTTTAAATTTACAAAAGCTGACAAAAAACTCGCTTTCCTCCCCTACTGGGTCCCTCTTGAGCCATTTAGGAGTCATTCATGGACCTTAAGGAGGTCAACTGGTGAAAACAGTTACAGAAACAGAAACAGTAAGGGTTGGAGGGACGTCTGGAGACCACTTAGTCTGACCCCTCTGTCAAGCAGATGACACAGGAATGAGTCCAGGTGGGTTTGGAATGTCTCCAGGGAGGGAGACTTCACAACCTACCTGGGCTGCTGTTCCAGTGCTCTGACACTCTCAAGATGAAGAAGTTTTTCCTCATGCTGAGGCGGAACTTTCTTGTGTTTTAATTTATGGCCGTTGCTCCTTGTCCTGTCACTAGAAAACACCAAAAAGAGCCTGGTACCATCCCCTGACACCCACCTAGGAGACATTTACATGCATTGATGAGATCCCCTCTCAGCCTTCTCTTTGAAGAGAGTTTTACTGATTGCTTTGAAATCTTCAGTGTGAAGCAGACCTATATCTCTTGCACCCAAAGCATGACCATATTTCAAGCACTCTTGAAAATCCATTATTTTTCATGCCCTTGGATGGAAAAGGAGGGACACTGCCCAGTGTGCCATGGGCTATGACGGTCAGGTGAGGGGCTTAGTCTAAGAGGGACAGTTTTACCTAACTACTGACTAAATTACTTGTCTGAAGAGAGACTAGGCTGACTGTAATAGAGAAGATAAAGCTGAATAACAGATGTGGCAGGCATTATTCAAGACTTATTTTTGAGACCAAACTGGAATTTGACACCAGATGTGCAAACATTTTTGTCACCTGCTGTAAGAAGTCTGAAGACCTACATGTTTGAACCCTATCCACCTGCTGCTTCACATCTGACCTTGAGAGGAGTCTCTTGGTCCTTTCCAGGATGCTGAGGTTCAGTGCCAAGCAACTTCCTTCAGCCTCAGTGTGCAAAAGGGAAACTTCCCAAGCCTCACTTCCATAATGGCACCACACCTGTGTTCCGAATGTAGCAGTAAGTTGCTATAGTATCACGGGCTGCATGTG
>JAOXXN010000001.1:4125069-4135468 GCA_026770055.1 Myrmophylax atrothorax | reverse complement strand
CCCCCCCTTTTTATCTTATTCTCTCACCTTGTCTTTCTTTCCTCTTCATTTAAGAAAAAAAAAAAGTTTAGCAAAAAGAAAAAAAAATATGAAAAATGTTCCTTTGGGATTTTCTGCTAAATATATCCCAGCATAGTGTTGCCCCAGAAAGTTTCAAGAAGCAAAAAATTCATTCTATATGTACATGCTCACAAAGAAACTAATCCTTTCTAACACACCCCACCAAAGTCATCAGCTAAACAATCTGCAGCACAACATGGTAGATGGAACTGGTAACCACTGGTATCCAGCACAGACCTGAGCAAAAAGACAAAGATTATGCATGACCTGTCTTGGATCAGCCTATGAGGAATGAAGCAGATCTGATTGATGTAACCTCGTGAGAGGTAGTGAATATGTATTAGTTCAGCATGTTACCCTGTTCATGGTTCTGAGCTTCCCTTTGTCATCACTGAATGCTTGAAGGTGGCTTGAAATTGGAGTTTTCCTGAGGCTCCTTGGAGATATTTCCTAAAGTACACATGCAAATAGCTTTCTCTCCAGTTTTCAAGGTCACCTGCACAAACTTTCACCTCATCTTTCCTAATCTGTTGCTGTCAGCTTGGTGTGGCAGCACTTTGGGTGACAGGGAAGGTGTGACATCGCCTGTCCAGAGCCACACGTGTGGACACAGCAGCCAGACCCAACTTAGCAGCTCTGCCACAAACCCACAGATGCCTGAGGTGGAGGCACCTTGTGCTCTCTCCTGAGCACACCAGAGCTGGAACTTTCCTGCCAAACCCAGCAATCACAAGTGGTGCTGCAGCATCAACCCACCATGACCCCTCCTCTCCCTCCCCCACCAAAACAGCCTCTTTCTTTCAGCCAGTTTGCTCGGGGCTGCCAGCACAGGGCTGTGGTGGAGTGGTGTACCTGCGACTCCTTCCCATTGACTTGGATTCTGGGTGGACACAGGACAGTGGAATGGGGCTTCCTGGGCAGCCCAGAACCAGCTGCCATTATGTCCACCAGCTCCTCAGGGCTCCCAGGGAATGCAGTGGGGTACAGGTACCCTGCACCAGGAAGAGGGGGTCTTTCCTCAGGAAAACAGGCTTCTGGGAGAGAGGAAGCCAGCCTTGCTGTCCTCCCTGGGCATGCCGTAACCCTGAAGCCAGGCTGGCTGCAGCTGACAGGGCCAGCACCGGATGGAAGTCCTTACAACAAACCACCTCCATCCAAGAAAAGACAAAAAAATCAAGCCTCCTCTGTAGCCCTGAACCAGAATAGAGATCAAGCACGAGGCTCCTCCCTGGTAGGTGTTTTGTGCCCTTCAGAAGACATTAATTAATGAGATACATAGGTTTGTGCCTGTGCAAGTGCAACTTCTTTGAGAGTGGGTAGCAGGCTTGGAGGACCAAGACCCAGCATGATCCCCTTGGAGCAGGCAGAGCACAAATCCCTGAGTGCTGCCTGATCTCCAGCAGCAAGGAGGAGAGGATATGGGCTCTGCTGTTCCCATCTCAGCTTCTTCCCCAGCACACTGCCTGCTGTGGCCAGTGGGTGATTAGTCAGGCTCAGCAGTAATAAGACTGTTGAAGGAATGAGCTGGTTTTCCAGGGTACTGAGCACCTCAAATAGTGCACATTTTTCAGGAATTCACCATCACTTCTGAGAAAACAATAATAAAAATTACAGAGCCATTTTGGGACAACAAGGGCAGCACAGAGACCCCTCTGTGCTGGTCTCCTGGTAAATGTTGGTGCCTGGCATTCCAAGGGGGAACACAAGTCACTCATAGACCCAGGTGCGTCAGGCTGCTGCCCCACAAGGCCACGTCCAAGAGATGGCAGGAGAAGCAGGAGTTTTCATCCCTGTTTCACTCTGGATCCTGGTCACATTACCCCTACCAGCAGTGCTGGGGGTGGGGCTCACAGACTAACGCAGCCTCCTGGTATTTACAGGTTTCCATTGCTCTCTCCCCCTTCCCATCCTTCTCCTCCAGGAAGGGTCTCTCTCTCCCTGTTATTATTTCCTCAGGACCTGATTACTCACATCATTAACCCTCTTTCAGCTGCCCCTGATCCTCCCACAGCACTTTGAGGAAGTTGTACAGCTCCATACCCTTCTGGCAGACTTTACCTTCATTTTCTTCCCTGCAGTATCCCCCATGTTGTTTCTATTACACCAGATATTTGGGTTGCTTGGTCTGACTGAGGCAAAGGAGAGAAATAAGATATTCCTCATGATCTCTAGAAGTCTCTCCCTAGTTAATACAATTACTATTAAAGTATGTTAATACTTAAAGCACTTTTAAATCAATTTGGTCCAGCCAAAAGCTCAAGAAGCTTCTCTGTTTGTTTTCCCAGGCTTCATGGTGTGATCACTGAGCATATATTATCCAGGCCCTTTCCTCAGAATGTTTTTATTGCCAAGGAATTTGCACAAATACATTGTGGAGCATTTGTGCCAGACTAGCTATCCTTTCCTAGTAAAGTCAATTGGATTGCATGAACTGATTTTATTGGACAGGTCAGCCAAGCAAGGTGAGCAGGCTCTTGGTGAACGTGTTTCTCAGATTGCTATGGCTCAGCTAGAAGTCCTGAATACAATGACTCACAGAAAAGAAGGAAACAAACCCAACTTTGTGGTTACCCTTTCAGCGTGGGGAATTTCTGGATATCAGCTGAGGGCTAAGAACACTCTTTATTTTATCTGTCCTCGTTCACCATCATAAAAGCAGGATCAGAGCAAAAAACAGGTCTTTTCTTTCTTCCATCACTGCTTATTTCCTTCCTGAAGCAGTAATCCTCTGAGCCATCACAACTGGTTGCTATGGAAGTGATGGAAAGCACAAAAGCACAAAGAGAAGATTATGGTTTCAGGTGAGAAAAAAGCAATGGCCATAGACGAGCTCCTAAAATCTAGTTTGGCTTTGAGGAGCAACACTGCAGAGAGGCATTAGAGGACTCTTCCTGTTTTATTTGCCTTCTTTATGTGTTAGTTTCAGCTCCACAACAGCAAAGCGGCAATTACAGCTAAAGTCACACATAAATAAATGGTTTGGGATAAAGGGCTGAGGGAAGGGCTCTGTGGGGAAGCTCCCAGCTATGCAAAAGCATCCTGTAAATCTGGGTTCTATTCTCCCACACGCAGATCTCACAAAAATGGGACCAGTCAGAAACTCCTTCAATCTGGCAGCTGAGGTTGGATCCACGTTGCTCTGCAGAATTCCTGCAACTTACAGACATTCAGTGATGTATCCTTTTGTCACTGAAAGAAGAGTCCAGAAAATAATGAGGTCATAGAAACATAGGCCTAAGGGAGTCTCAAGAATCATCGAAGAATGATTCTCAAGAATCATCCAAGTCCAACTGAAATGATATGGGTTTACTGAAGGAGGACACTTTATTCCACCAAGGGATGTAGGTTCACAAGAATCCCCAAGAGGTGTTTAAATCAGGGTGAGGGGATGTCCTTACTGTGCCCAAAAGCCAAGCAGCAACCCTGGAGCCCCAGGCTGTGGCAGCTGTTTGGGACAGGGATGGAAGTCAGGAAAGGTAAGCACAGACAGTTGGTCAAACATAGAGCTCCATTTCCTTCATTTCAGCCCAGTCCAGCCCTGCTGTGAGTCAGGGCACTTTGATGGAGGGGGGACAGGCTTGACAAACACGTGCACAGAGTCCTGCTCAGCAAACATCTCCCTCAGACACAGCTTTTGCTCCAATCCACTGGTACCTGAGGAATAAAGTGGCCCTTTGGAAAAGGAGAGGTGCAGCCAGCAGGGCCAAAGTGGCTGGAGCCCTGTTTATGCTCTTGCCACGTGCAGTTAAGCCCAGATTGGAGGGCAAAGCCCCAGAGGTTCTTGTAGGAGTGCCTTACAAGAGCTCGGGTTGTCCCTCCTCCCCACCACAGCTTCGCTCAGGGTCTGTAACACTATATGTGTGTCTAGGTGGAGAATATAGCACACTTCGGCTACATGGGGTCTGAAAATATATTTGTAAAAAAAAAAACAACCTCTTTGTTGGCACAGCTCAGGGAAACTGTGCTAGAAATAACTGTGCTTATGCAGAGCTGTCAAAAACAGGCTGTCGCCGGTGCCGCTCGGATGGGAGCACAGCCAGGACCTCGCTGCCCGGCGGGGGGAATGGGCCGTGTCGGAGCTGTGCCTTTGTCTCCACATCGAGGATACATACATCAAAAGCCAGGGAGAGGTGTTTCTTGCTCTGTGCAGAGGAATTTCCCCACTTGGCAAGTCCAGGAGGATCGCAGCACGCCCAGCTCCAGCCTCAGCCGCGCGCGGGCTGGAGGTGGGAGAAGGGCACCAAACTCCTCTTGCCTTGAACCACAGCACAAGAGGTAACCCCAGATGAGCCCTGCAGGGCACATTTGGCAGCAAAGTCCTAAGTGGATTTTTCCACTTACACAAACTGCTCTTAATTAGGCCGGACAATTTTAGGAACTCTCAGAGGTTGGCTGGCAGTTTTCTTTGGCCAGGAGCAGTAGTGTTACCTTGTGAAATACACAGTCAGAAAAAGCAGCTACAGGGTCTTATGTGATAAATTGAAAGGGAGTAAAAAACAGAGCAGCTTGGTAGAGATTTGAGTCTTGACATGGTTAATTACATAGAGCCAATAAAATAGTTAATTAACACTACAGTTGTGAAACACGTAATAAAATAAATAAAAACATATGACATTGATGTAATTGCAGGGAAGCAAAGGCTGCTAAACAATAGCTGTTCACACGTAAAATTTCAGGCTAGAAGGGAGACCCTTTTCATCTTCTGGGTCTTATAAAAAACCTCCTCAGTGAGCCCAAAGACGTCTGTGACTGAATCCCAGGGTACAGGCTGTTCCTTATTTCCCTGTGCTGACACAGAGTCATGACAAGGAATTGTATATTGCATTCATCACGCCTGCTCTCCAGGCATGATCCCCAAATAATTAATCCTTTTAGCTTGCAGTAGCTGCCATCTGGCCAGTTTCCAATCAACCTGACTGGTTTTACTACGGAGTTGCCAGTTGCCCGCGCTCATGTGGATTGCAGTTGTTGGCCTCAGGTGCCTGGGATCTGTATTTTCAAAATTTTAAGTTTCAGATACTCCACATGCTGCCCAAACACAGAGAATGAACCAGCCCTTGCCTCAAAGCACTTAATGTCCAGAGGGAGAAGGACTGGGAGTTGCACATAATACATAGAGCAAGATTCAAGCAGACTTTTTTTGTTTGCTTTGTGCTGAAAAACTTACACTGAATAAAAGACCCAGAATAAAATCCAGCTGTTTTTCTACTCAGTCCCCTTGGTTGTACAGAACAAACATGGCAATGAAATTAGAAAAAGGGAGAAAATTATTTTGACATTGCAAGTCTGGAAAAGGGTGATGAAGGCAAATTCAATTTAAAAGAAGCAAAGTTGTTGTTACTCCAACGTGTCTGACCTGCCTTACATTTGGTGGGCAGCCCTGTGGAGGAGAACTGATGCTCTGGAGCAGCTGTCCCACAATGGAGACTTCTGAAACTTCTTGGAAGGGAATCTCTAGATTCATTCTTAGAGGTTTCATCCTCACAGGCTTTGCATGGACCTGTGATAAAGCTATCACACCCATAGAGAATGAATGCTTCTGAAAATAATCTGGTTTGTGGAAAGTTCATCATTTTGCTTTTATCATTTCCCTAAGATCCATATTCTCCCTCTTTCCGCTGCCACTGCTCCAAGGTCAGGTGGACCTGACCTTGGTTCTCAAGCTGCTCCTTGCTGTGGCCAATGTGGACCCCCCAATCTCCTTGTCTTTCTAGAACACCAAATCAGACCTAGCAAGTGCTAGAACACTTAATCAGTGAATCTTTCCAGGTCTGAGATTCTTGGGTTCAAAGGAATTTGGATACCTGTGCATAGGAATAGCTGCCTAGTGATGGCATCTACTGTGCTTTAGCCAGTATCCTGGCTAAGGGATACTGAGGGAACAGAAAAGATGAGGACCAATGGAGAAATGTTTCTGAAAACCTCAGGACTGGATTGAAAACCATGAAAGTGCAGCTAAATGATTTATGATCATACTCCCAATCGAGTGTCCTTCAGCTGTGGAAGTCACTTGAAAATATACTGTGATTCTCCATGGTGCAGTTCATTTCTGAAAAAGTGCTTTTGATATGAAGATTAAAGTTCTGTATTGACCATTTGGGTGAAAAGTGAAACAGGTGTATTTATGTAGTTGCTTTTCTGTCTCAGCCTAAAATAAGAACCCTTCTTCCTTAGGCCACCTGGCCAGTGATGAGAACCAAGGTGTTGCTGGATAAATCAGGTTCCTGGTGACACCTGAAGAAGCCATTGCCATCAGCACAGACTCTGAAAGGTGCTAGGGCAGGGCTGCTGTGGAGGATTTTAGTAGGCGGTTCTGCTGGGATGCAAGCTGAAGAAGAAATTTCAGCCTGCTGTCTCTGGGGTACTTTCACTCTGCAAAGGAAACCAAAAGAAACACCCAAAGCTTTGTTCTTCATTGCATTTTTATGATTACAGTCACCTGACAGCATTAATTCCCATGGGAAGGAGATCAGCGACTTTACAGGTCTGAGTGAGTGGGACAGAGGAGATTTATCAGAATTCAGATTAACAACTGTTCTGCCAAGGTAAGCCTCTCTCTGAAGTGTGCTTTTAACTGGAATAGCTGGGATAGGTGGATAAAGCCTCCAGGTAAACTGAGCTGCATTTCTTGGTTGTTTTGTTTTTCATGAAACTTTTTGTATTTCCATTTTAAAACTTGAAACTTTCAACTTTTCAAACTTCTGCAGTCCCTTATCAGAATCTATATCAAAGCTGTTCAGCCTAAACTGTCTCAGAAACTAACTTCTGCTGTTCATGGGCTCCATTTGAAAAGAAACAATTAAAAATTACTCCCTTTACATGCACAGAGCATTTGGAATTCCCAGTTGCTAAATCCCAAACTACATAGTAGTACTTGGTTGGTATCAAATGAATTATATTATAGCTGAATAACAACATATCCCAGCTCATGAACTCTGTTGGAGTTGGGTGGATGCTGGATATCCTTGGTATGAGTTGGCTGCAACAGTATCCTGTGAAAGAGGTCCTTTATTTTTAAGGTTATAAGGAACAGGAATTAAAAACTAACCATGAGCATGCTAACACCAGAAGAACAATACATTCTTACAAACAAAGATGTGACCCGGTCAGATCACTACTGCCATGAGCTTTTTTTTCTCCTTAAAACTTTCAGGTTGGTGCTTGGTGAATCCAGCTATGGTGTCAAGAAAGCAGGGGATGTTCTGGAAAGCCGACAGGGAGCTATCACTCAGTCCCCTGGGGATGGTCAGGCTGTGCACCAGCCCTCGTCTCCAGCTTGCCCATTTTGCAGCCCAGCACCTGGCTTGTCTGCTTCTTTCATTTATTGCTAAAATAAGCCTTAAGGGTTAGTTTTTTCTTGTTTCCATGATTTCCATGATGGTGTGGCTGTATCACCTTGTTTTCCCCCTGTGCTCCCTCCTTCTGTCCCCAAGCAGAGCTTTGCTGTCATTTCAGTCCCCACTGCCATCATTATTGCAGCACATTTCTTCACCTAAAAGTAAATGCCCTGTTAAAAGCAGAAACCCCTTGTCAAAAAAACCCCAAAGAACAAAGGAATAGAATTTTAGAGAAGTGAAGGTGAATTGTATTTATAAAAAATGCCTCATGAAAATCTGCTTGTTTGCCAGCCCTGTGTTCTTGCAGCCTGAGACTTCTATTTTTTTGTTGCTGTTAGATTTGTTGGAAACGACTTTATTCACTTAAAGCTTTAAAACAAGTATCTTTAAACATCTCAATGGCTTATCAGCCCACTTTGGAGTGACAGATTTCCTCAAAACGACTGATTTTTCTGGTAGAAAGAAGCACTGCAAGGTGCAAACCAGCACAGCCAGAGAAGCAGGTGAGAATACAGCTTTCACAACTTAAGGTTTCTGAACACTCAGGCAAGTTGACTAAGGCTGTGATCACTTTTCAGAGAAGAAAAACAAATTTTATAAAAGCTGTGGGATGTACCACAGTATCTAATGAGATCTCCCTCTCTGCCTGAAGGTAAATGGGTCACTGCTGGATGAGAGTTTGGCTGTGTTCTCACCCCGGTCTCACAATTGGGAAACTGCTGCGTGCCACCCTCCTCGCCTTCCCAGGCTTGCTTTTCTGTTAAAAATATAAATGTAAGGGTGAGGAGGGGAGGTTTTCAAACCCTCTCCTTCTCCTTTTTTGGGCAAACCCACAATCTCTGACAGCAGTCCCGAGCATCAACTCCCTTCGTGCCCGAGGAGTCCTACGGAAAGCCAAACTCGCGTGTTGGAAGGAGGGGGAGCTGGAACCTGTCAGCGGCAGATGAGCTGCTTTGTGTTTGACATTAAGTAACGAAGGGGTATAAACAAATTAGCGTCGTTGTTCGAGGCTTTCGTGAGTTTGAGTTGGGGCTGGATTCTCCCCATGAGGACAAGCACAGGCAAATTCCGTGGCGGCAGCAGCAGGAACAGACAGTCGTCGTGAAATTCGTCTGAGGGCGTGTCGAGCGATGGGAGCAGCAGGAAAAGGCAATAAGGAAACGCTGAGGCAAACGTGAACCCAGGGGACTAACCAGCCAGCAGCTGAATGTGTGTGTCCAGGGATAAAAAGGCAGTGTGGGGTAGTTGCAAGAGTTAGCTGAAGGAGCACTGAGGGATTACTGGGGAATGGTCAGCCTGGGAATATTTATATAACTGACAATTCCTTGTAAATAACTGCCATTATCCTCGAATACTAAGCTACCTTCCTTCAAGCCTAATTGAATCGACATTTAAGATGTTTAATTTAGTGTATTCCCCATATAACCACGGGATATTTTCACCCTCTCATTCTCTGGGGAGGGAGGAAACTGAATCAGCACCTTCCCCTGATCCAAAGCGGTTTCTCTGGTTTATTCAGTGTCTGGAGGCCACGAGGAGTTTTCCAGGCAAAAGTGAAGAGCTGTTGCTACAACAAACAGCTTGTTCACTTTGCCTCCTTAGGTCCTCGGATACACTTTGAATATGAAAGCATGTGGTTATGATGATGCAAGAGGTCACTAATAATGCTCATACCCATTAATTACAAAAGTATAAATAACATGTAAGTAATGCACCCTTGATCTGGTAGCTGAACTGCAATAAAGAAAAAAAAAACAAGGACAAAACAGTGGTGTGAAATGTTTCAGGGGCTGGTTTTATTTTCCTGCAATGTGACCCCTCCACACACAGTACTTTGCTCTGAGTCAGCAAAAGACAAGCTCAGACCAAGTACCGTGTTTCATCTCCAGGGCAAGGTTTTTCCTTGCACCTTTCCTATTTCACATGTGCACCATTTGGAACAAAAGCTTTATTCTAAGATTAACAAATTGCCTAACTTATAAAATATCAATGTCTTTCCTGATTTTTTTCCTCCTCAAACATTTGTTAAACATATTTTGTCAATCATATTCAAGTAAGCATTTGTATATGTAATGTCCATATGTATATATTTGTAAGTATATGTAAGTATTTGAATATGTAAATAATACTTATCACTCCCATCTGCACTTTTATTATTTATCATGTTCAAAAATCATTTTGCTCAGCTCTGTTTGGTAGTTCTTCCTGTTCTTGTATGTAGCTGGGACCACAAATGTGGTGGTCTACCCCCTGTACAGAGTGCTATGCACTTGGTAGGAAGCAAAACAGGAGGTCTGGCCTTGCTTTACCCACAGCAAATAAATTTACCCCAAAATGTGACTTCATAATTGTGATGTGACATTATGTGGAACTCAAAGAAAGAAAAGAAAAAATAAAGTTTGGTGGTTTTGTTTGTTTTTTTTTTTCCCTAGTGAAAAACTTCTGATAAGAATATTTTAGATGCTTTGGTAGTTTTCAGTCAATCACAGAAAATCAGCCCCTGAATGCTGACCTTTCAGGAAAGTGCTAGTAATAACAGGATCTTTTTGCACAATTATGATAATTTGGGCCAAAAAAGTGTGGGTTTTTTCATCCAGTTGTATAAAATGTGGTGGCTTGGATGACCAATTATAATTACTGCTTTTTATTCCTGCCTTTTGTTTTTGTTTTTATTTAATTTATTTCTATCAAGGCAACCAGATCAATGGTTTGCAGGTGACAAATCCCATCATGGCTCCCAAATTCTGGTCTTGGACAACACCTGTAAAATGGGACTCGCAGAGGAAGGTGCTGACTTTGCTGCAGGCAGGGCAGAGGGTTAGGGCTGAGAGAGCAATCCAGTGGTGGGCTCAAGGCACTGGGGAGAAGGGGGCTGATTGCAGAATATGTAGAGTTTGGGAAGCTTCTGACACTGGAGAAGGTGCAGGGGCCAGTACTTAAACTTCAGAAGTGTGTAGGCACTGGGCTGCCTCTGTATTGCAGACAAATTTCCCCCTCCACAC
>JAOXXN010000001.1:4112348-4124199 GCA_026770055.1 Myrmophylax atrothorax | reverse complement strand
CTCCACACCAGAGCAAGGGTGCAAAAAAGAGAGAAAAACAAATGGGAGGTGCAGACAAGATGGGGTGAAAGCCAGGATCTGTGTCAGACTTGCAGCAGCAAGGCGAGACGTGGTAAGAAGTAAGTGGGTGCTTCCTAAATTCCCTGTACATATGTTTTGGGTGGGTTAATGGCTTGACTCAGCATAGAGGACAGACAGATTTCCTCCTCAAGCACAGCTTATGAGCTCAGACCAAGGTTTTGATTCACACTTTGAGTGGGTTAGTTTCACAAGTCTTCTAGTGAATCTTTGAAATTGGATAAGAGCAAAACCACAGCAAAAAGGGCTTCTTGCATTTCTGAGCAAATAACTGCTGCTATTTCATTATGATCTTATGTTTCATTGACCAAACCTTGGCTTGGGAAATAGCAGAGAGACATGGTAAAACACAATCCCTGAAAGACTAATGCATTGAAAAAACAAAAACTAGAAAATGAAGCAAAAAAATGGGTATTTTTATAATTAAACTGTGACTTGTTTTCCTTTAAATTTATTACTGCTCTGAACCTGAAACTACCAGACATCCTTGAGAGGCAAAAGTGAACAGTAGCAAGCATGGTGCCTGCATGCCCCAGGAATGGGAATGTGATACCAGCTCCCTTATCCCTGGCTGATTCAGTCCAGGCTATAAATTGTGGCCTCTTCATAGGTGGGAGCCACCCATGAGACATTGGCCTCCTCCCAGGCAGACCTTGAGGATGCTGAGAATGGAGTGGGTGCACTGCATGGGCTGCTCTGCTGAAGCCCTTTTGCACAAAGGACTGTCCAAACTTTATCCTGACTTGAAGTTTTTCTGCTTCTGAATTGTTAGTGGTGGCCTGTTTCACAACAAGGATTGGCATCGGCTACCGTGGCATCAACAGCTTAAACACAGCCCAGAAACCTCACCCACTGCAGCTCTGGCTTTTCAAATAGCAGAAAGCTGAAACCCTCTGTAAAGGAAACCTTTTTCTGCTGGAAAATGAGGACAGGGAAGCTGGAAAGTGGCTGTTTCTTGAAGCCATTTTACTGATAAACGTCCCTATCTCTGGAAAACCAGTAGCTGCCCTTGTGAGTGAGGCACACGTTCCATTAGATAAGCTGTGAAAATAATGTTCCTGAAACCTGGCCAAACACGTTACTACTACTACCTTAGTTGGTGTTTTAAAAGCTGTATTTTAAACTCTTGTGCAATTCCTCCTCAGAGCAAGAGCCACCTGCAGCTCTGCCACGGGGCTGCTGAAGTGAGGACAGGGGAAGTGCAGGATTAAAACAAAAGATAAATGAGTTTCCAGCCCCTGTGACCATGACAGGAAAGCTTAGCAATTTGATAGCATGCACCTCAAGAGCTCAGAAGCTGGAAGGCAAGGACTTGATCTGGTGTTTACCATCTTCTAATATTTCCTAGGTTTTAAACTAACAAGGGAGCCTTGCCTATAATCTTGCAGACCCGTTCAGCTGTTTAGAGTGGGTGAAGAGCTTCAGAAAGCGGCTGAGTCGGCCAAAAAACTGCACGCCTATCTGAAGAAGTAATAAAATAAACCAAGAGTGTGCCTCTAATGCCCATGTTGAGGCCAAGTAACATTAAAAAAAAAAAAGTCTGCAAGACTGAAGTAATGTGTACAGGGATTCTGTTGTTTTTTTGTTCCTACCCACATGCCATTGATGTGAGGTAGTGTTTGTTCTTCACTCACAGTGGCTGGGAACGTCACTGTCTGGCACCATACAGGTAATATATTCAGGACAGCTTACAGGTGGTGGCACCAGGCTGCACTTGTTTTTCTTTTCCTTTTGATTGTGTGTTCATTTTGCACGAAGGTCATAGCGTGTGGGAGAGGGAGAAAAATTAAAGGGGAAAAGAATGTGCAATAGAAGATGGAAATTAAAGAGTCCTTGTAACTGTATGTGGCACTGCACTTGCTGGAGTAGCTGTTTTGGTACCTGGTGAGCCTAGGAGCCCTCTCCCTGCTCCTCCAGCCCTGCCACGTCCCTGCAGCAAACAGCTGGGACACATGGAATCTGCAGGGGCTTATAGCCTGGGTTGGTTCTCCATGTGTGAGCTGTTTCCTGGCCACCCCTGCTGAAAGCCAGGTGCTTTCAGACCTTGGAGGATGAAGGCTCTGATCAGGGTGGTGTGGGGAAGAGCTAGGAATGTAGGTACATGCTGTTGTCATGGGCTGGGCTCCACTAGTGTTTCCAGCTGCTTTTTGCATTCAAAATTGGGGTATCAGATGAAGCTCATCAGAGCCAATCCAGGTGGGGAGTGCAGAGCAGGGCTCAGGGACCATGCTATTGCCCCCACCCCATTTGACTCCCTGTGAGACAGGAGGTCTTAGTGTCTGAAATTTATAAACTGTATGTGGAGTTTTTAACTTTTATTTTTCCCCAATATAAATTAACTCTGTTAATATCTATAGATATTCTATCAGAATCAGGAGAGTGATTCTTATAATTGAGATTTGTGTCTATGCTTAAGCTGGGGAACAAGGAAGAAAATTTTGCTCAAAGAGAAGAGGGTGAAAAGGGCACTTTACTTTTTCAGTAGTTCATGACCAAATCCAGAAAGTTTATGTAATCCAAAAGGTGCTCATGATATCACAGTACCTTTCTTTTTAGCAAATGACTTTCTTCCTGCATGGATTTTGCTGTATTGCGTTTATTTGTTTATTTAAAGAGTACAGACCATGAAAAAAAGATAGGAAGCTGAGAACACTTGCCACTACATAAACCCCACCTAACTGAAAGGGAAGTAATTTTCAGTCAAGCTAAAGTTTACTATACTTTAATTAACTGAGCCAAATGTAACTCAAGTTACCAGAGAGAGCTGGGGCAAAAGGACAAACTAACCTCGGCCCATGCAGGAAGGATTCAGCTGCTTGGTTGCTAATGTTGAAGCCCTTGGGAGCTGCCTCAAATCAAGTCCTTTGAGGACTTTTTAGCAGGCTGACCACTAACAAGATGTAAAGAGCAACCTGTAACATGCCTGATAAGGTCAAGGTAAAACAAACAAATGGCTTAATGAACCAAAAGAAAAAAAAACACCACAATCTTTCAGGGCTATGTTATAAATCATAAAAATATACATCCTTTAGTCAAGTCTCAACACTATCTTAATTTTTCTGCCATAATTTCTTTTGATTTTTGTTGCTAGGCCTCACAGAGTCACTTGGAAAGATTAGACATGATTTGTACAGAAATGAATAAGAAGTTATTGGCCATCGGGACCACTAGTCACTAGACAGCCCTTCCCTCCTCACATCTCTCCTTCACACATCTATGCTCTGGCAGATGAAAGCACCTCAGCTCGGGAGCCAAAAAAGCTCTGAGCAGAAAAAAAGAGAGCAAATCTTCAGTTCCTGGGGATCTGAGGAGCTGGATAATGCTCCACACTACAGAAAAAGGAAGGAGCCATGTCCTCTCCCTACTCCGACTGCAGGGTGACAGGAGGGCTTGCTTTCCTTATTCTACATCTAACAACCACTTTAACCTTCAGCACAGAAGCAAGAGACAAACCCATGAAAATATGAAGATTTTCCTGCCCCTACATCCTGTCTTGATCTGTATTCCCCAGTGTAGGGCAGGGAAGGAGCCTGGAAAGAAAGGTATTTTCCAGGCTGTTGGAGTCACTCATCAGAAACATGTGATCATTTGAGCTGCAAACATCAGGTGCTCACAAATGCAATCAGTAAATGATAATTACGTTTCTTTGGTTGAAACCTGGAGGGAGGATAAAAAATTTGTGTCCAAGAGAGATTTTGTAAAGCCCAGATCTTTTGCATAGAACATGCTGGAGATTTAGGGTCTTGACCTTTTATGAGATTTGCAATACTTGCTGGTTTCGGTCACTGAAATGAGATGAGCCTGCTCTGCTATCGTCAGTATTTCTGCTTCCTCTTTTTCCAAAACTGGAAAGGCATGTGGAGGTGAAAAAAAAAAGAGATTAAAGGTGAAACAACCCTGAGCAGGATGAGGGAGGATCATTAAATTTTTGGGTGTAGTTTCAGGTTGTTTTTTATTTTATCTGAGCCAGTTGTCCCACCCCTAATTACAACAGCATTAACACATTCCTGGGTGTGGTCACTTGAAATTCTTAAGTGGGCAAAAAATTTTCAGCTATGTAATGTACTCAAGGTGTGCATCAGCAGGCTGTTTTAAATGGTCCGGCGTGGTGCTGTGGCTTCCTCACTGGCTTCTGACCCTGTGTTTGTTGTAGCTTTAGCACAGAATGGACATGTCATCCCTTTTTACTTATCCTGAGCCTTAGTCAGCACCACAGAGGGCTGTGTTCTCCCAACCACAACCCAGATACTCAGATAAAGCTCCCTGGTTCCACCATGGCCCTACAGAAGGAGCAGAGGGATCAGAGCAGCTCCCACTGTGTTTTCATTGAGAATCTGCAGGGTTTCTTTATTTCAGGTCATGCTGCTGGAAATATTTTCTGTCTCCTCCTCGTTTGTGGGTTTTTCTTGAGCCAGGTAAAAATTTCAGTTCATAGAGCAGTTGGTGCAGCAAGACTCTTGGCTTTGACTCACCAGTGGCTTTTATCTTGTGTCTTAGGATCTCTTGTAAGTCACAGTGCATGTGAGACAGCAGTTATAGTGCAGTAGTGCACAAAGCCTACTCTGGGCAATCTGATAGCTTGTTAGCAACCAGCAGACTAATCCAACTTCAAAACACAGAAATTCTGCCTCCTGTCTCCCTGAAGATGAGTAACATTTGGAAAGCTTTCCCAACAAGCCCAGGTAACCTGCTGCTTTTCAAAGTATCTGTTGTTACCTGCTATATGGATATTTACAAACTTACTGTAAAAAACCAAACATTCAGTGGAATTGGATTGAAAGGCAAGAACAACTGATGCATCATCCAACAGCACAGGCTACATTGCTGGTTCTCACTGGAAGTCCATGGGAAACCTCAAAAATTCAGATTCTGTGTTTGTTCTGCTGAGCATCCCAAATTTAGATGCCACCTATGATCTAATTAAACTATTTCACTTTAGTATGTTGGCTAGAGAACTAAGTAACAGAGGGAAGTACACCTTTGTCTCACTGGCTGGGCTGGAAGGACAATGAAATGGAAGTGCCAAGAATAGCCATGACACTTCTACAGCAGAATCTGGAAGCTCAAAGGTGCTGCTCAGTAAGTTCTCTCTTTTTAAGTTAGTTGACCAATCTTCTTATGGAAGTTCCTTAAAATTGTCTAGATTTGGTTTTGTTCTTCATTCTTCTGAACTGATTTGTGTGTGGATGGGATAATCATGCAGTTTGAGTAAAAACCCACATAGCTTTGCAGCTCCTGCCTGCTGAAAGCCTGGAGGCTGAACTGGGTGGAGAGCGGACTTGAACTCCCTCCTTGCATGGTGTAATTCCATGTTCAGAGGGTCAGGCATGAGTTCTAGGCTCCTGACAGAGGTATGCTTGTGGTAGATGGGGTGGGAGCTCTCATCTTCGATTAAGTGGAGGTTTTAAGTTGTTATGCAAAGTGAAACGTCAGCAGGAGAAACTGAGCTGTGCCCTTCTTGCTCCCTTTGCTCCTGACTGTCATCTCATACGTTCAGAAGAGTCATCTAAAGGACACAAGGTGGGGGGTCAAACTCCTTTGCATGGAGAAATGGAAAATACCAGATCTCCCAGATTCACCCCAGATGAATGATGTGACTGCTGAGCCATTAGACAAGGGAGCACATCTGCTCCTCAAGCATCCCAGGAAACTAGTTCTTCACTTCCTTTATGTGTTTTACCAGTGTTCCAAAATAAAAATATTTTATCTGGGACTAATGGAATACTGATGTTCAACATCCAGAAATTCATCTGGGTTACAGCGTTGCAGGAGAATTGAAGTATGTGATCTGAATGCTTTTCTTTTTTTTCTTGGTCATCAGACCAAAACTTAGATAAAAGACTTAAATAAAAGACTTAGACAGGGGAAAAATATTTATTTACACATTTCAAAGGTAAATGGGAACTCTTATGCTCTAAATATTGAACAAATAATCCTGCAGAAATACTGAAAACTGGTAAAGAGTAAGTGAAACTTTTCGCTTTCTTTGTACACCTTTTTCCCACTTTTTTCCTGCTTACAAGCTGTTTGTATTAGTTAACTTCTGCAAACTTACAATTTATTTTTCAAGGTTACACTTTGAATACTTGGTGCCAAAAACCTGATGATGTAGGCCTGTGTTTGAGACTAGCACCATTAAGCAGAGATACTGAGCTCAAGGTTGCACTGTGTGTTGCAGAGGCCCATAAGAGAAAAAATCTTACAGGTGGGAAGGTTTCAGACCACCTAGAGGTGATACAGTGCTCTGCCTCCAAAATGCTTGATGATGATTGTTTTATTCAAGAAAAGAATTTGCAACAGTTGTTCCTGTTAAGGAGAAGGCACAGCAGCAACTTAAAGGAGACAGAAACACAGACAACTCGTGGTAAACTCATTGCTATTAAAATAAATAAAAAGGTTTGAGGTCTGTGGGACTCACAACTCACAGGGTTTTTCTGGCAAAAGGCTCACCAAGGACAGCACACACTAGAAGACTGAGAGCTCTTTTTTGTTATGGCAACAAGAACAACAGCAACACATAAACTCAAGCTTCAGATGAACTAGGAAGGTTATCTTTCTTTTGAAAGCCCTCTTTGCCATAGATAACAGAATCATTTAGGTTGGAAAAGACCTCTGAGATCAAGTCTGACCTTTGACTGATCACCACCTTGTCAATTGGACCATGGCACTAAGTGCCTCATCCAGTCATTTCTTGAACACCTGCAGGGATGGTGAATCCACCATCTCTCTGGGCAGCCCATTCCCAGGCTGGAAACTGCCGGGGTTGAGTGATACAATGCTTGCCAGACCAGTGAGGACTCTTTTCACTAGAGTTATTCAACTAAGGTGTACAAAAAACTATCAGATGAAAGAAGACCAGGATAGAGTAGATTATAGTGGGTGTGGGGGAAGTCCTGGTTAGTACAGGCTCTGGGAAATGTTGGGTTCAGACACTTGAGAGGCTCACCATAGAACCAACCAACACATGGCCTGATCAATTCAACAAGACCTTCCTTCTTCCTATTTTCCCAAGTGCACAAAGAGGGTGCTTCCCAAGGCCCTGGGAGAGGGCTCTTCAGCTGGAGCCCAGCCCCACATCCACACAGCTTGGCCTTTTAGGGAGCCAACAACATAAGATGAGGGAATTGGCAGGACAGTTGCTGTCTAAAGCACACTGTCACATTTCCTTTCAAGCTTCATGGAGGTTTCAGTTGCTATGCCTTGCCTCCTGCCCTCCTGGTGCTGGCCCACATTGCAATCCAGGGAAAGAAGTCCCTAGGGATGAGGAGAGCCTGAATGGTCAGGCTCAATTGCACTACAAAACGAAAAGCTCTCCCTCCTCTCTCTTACAGGTTGTTTTCTGCAGCTGGGTCCCCTTCACAGGGGCTCTCCCAGCTCTGCAGTGACAGGAGCTCCCGAAGTGCAGGGGTTCTGCTGTGCTTGTGAATCACTCTGCTCTCTCTCACTGACGTACCAGGGCATGTCAGAGAGCTCAGCCAGCCACTGCTTTCCTCCTTAAAGGTTATTCAGCAGCACGGAGGGATTTCCTTAAATGACTGCTAGAAATCTCAATTAGCAAATTCTGAAGCATGAAGGAGGGTTTTTTCCATTGCCTTCTGGCAGAGGGGGTTGTGTTTCTGTGTCCAAGGACAGAGTCTCTGTCCTTCCCCAGCTGAGCCTGTGACTGCCCAGCCTCCTCCCAAACCAAGGAGAGACACAGGTCTGTCAGCTGCATCACCAGGTTTTTCCAAGGAAAGCCTGGATGCAGCAAAAGGTGACCCTGGAGTCAATTTTCTCGGTCTATATCATCGCTTTTTAATCATACAAATGTTATCAGTCTCTTACTGAGCCTGGCCTTTACCAGGCATTTGGGGACATGGCAGATGGGGTGTATTTCATCCAGCTGCAAGTGCCTGCAGCCAGCTCTGTTTGCACCAGTCGCTCTGGGCTCCCTTTACCGTCAGTGAGGAGAAGCAGGATTTTCCATGGTGTGAGTCATCTGATCTCTTTTAGACGTCCACATGAGGATGAGACAAACTGTGTCCCAGAAATGTCCACTTCTCCCCTTTTTCCAAGAAGCAGCTAACTCAGGTGTAAATGTCTGCTTTAGGTGTTTGCTTCCTGTTTGCCCCCAAACACGTCCTTTCAAGGGAAATGTGAATTTTCTCCTCTCTCCTCTCTTTCCCTAATTTTTTAAATTATTTTTCATCTACTCTTGTTTTGGAAAATCTCTGTGCCACCTGTTGAATTCCACTCTGTGATACTTATAGGACCAACTCTACCTTCTTCCCCTCCTTAATGTGGTATAGAAACCCCAAATCTGGGTGACTGGTTGCCATTCAGTTGCACAGCATTCTTTGAAGAAATGGGAGATTGAGTCTTGATGCAATAGCTGTGTTTCAGCCAGAAAACCCCCCACCTTGTTTGCCTTAAAGGATGTTGTCTCTTTGCACACTGAATACATAATTGTATTCTGTTACAGATTGGGGTATTGTACAAAAATAAATCGTGACTGTTTGCCTGTCAGTCTGCTCCTTCCTATCCCTGTCTCTGTAGCAGACAGCTGGATCCTTGGTTTGGAGCCTGGTGAGCTTTAGGACAGGGTTTCTGCCTCGTATTTACACATTCTTACAGCCATGATTCAGTGAGGTGTTCTCATGCCTGGCCCTAACCCATGAGCTAAACCTTAATCAAGGGGCACTGGTGAGCTGGAGCCTGGCCATGTGCTTGGGCACTGTTTAATAAGGACCACCATGCAATTCCTCTTTTCCTTACTGCTTGCTTATTGTCAGTGTTTCTGCTCCCCATGGGTGCTGGGAAAGACACATCCATGCTCTCAGTCAGGAGTGATTTCACCTGCCCTTAGCAATGTTATTCTCTTTCCTGCTGAGCTTAGGCAATACTTTAACATGCCTAAACAGTGCATCCACAACAAGGAATGGCATCATCCTGCTTTCAAAACAAACCTGTGGTGGGTGGAATTAGCTATGCCAGATGATGCTGGGGTGATTGATAAAGATCAGCGAAGAAACTTCTTTGCTATTCAGTCATTCACCTCTGGTCACCCCTGTTTTAGACAGGATAGGAGCTGGTTGTACTCTGGCTTCGTACTGCCAAGACAAAGGAGAACTGCTGATAGTTTTATATTTTTTAGTCAAATGTTCATTGTAATGAATAATGAACTGGGGAAAAAAAGGGGCATTTCCACTTCACTTGATGTGATTGTACCTAATCTGTCTACTCAGTCTACCTTTGTGTCTGCCCTTAATGCAAATCTATCTGCTCCTGTGAACAACAAAAACCACAGAACACCTATCTGTAGCTTGTCCTATACACACACAGACATAGTATTTCCTTCCTAAGCTAAAAAGTTACCTGAGTAAAGGGAAGAGCATTCACTTTGTGTACTGTTTGGGTGAGTTTTGCTGCCTTATCTCGTACATGTGTCCAGTTTTTCAGAAATACGTGAATAATTTCAAAGATGCCATCAGTACATCACATCACTGCCTGGGTGGTCTGCAACATCATAAATGAGCACACATCTGGATTATGGGGTGTGTTTTTTCCCTCTTCCTGTGGAAAACCCACTCAAATTATGAACCTTCTCATGAATTGCACATAAAGAGAAGGCCAGAAGGCTGAAGAGGGGTAACTGTCCAAGAAGATGGTGAGATCTATAAAAAGAGCAGAGTGGGGCCTGGGAGGCAGCAGGAGAGATTAGATGGAGGAATATGAGCAAGGAAGGAAACAATATGGGAATTGGGAAGGATAGTTTGTGGAAGGAAGGCAGAAAGGCTGGTCTAACTGAGGGAAAGGATGGAGGAGGGGATGTCTAGTCAGAAGATAGGATCCCTGGGAGAGAGCTGAGGTTTCCCCTGAGACTTCCAGTGAGAAGGCTGAGGATTAAGGAGGAGAGAGTGCAGCCAGCTGCCGGGCTGATGGCTCCGGATCAGGAAATTCTGACTGAAATGACAAGGACTTCACCTCATCACCTATCAGAGGATATCCAGGGGAGCTAAGGGGGAGAGGAAGATGGATCTGGAACATAGGTGCTTGCAGTCCTCTCATTCTTCTACCCAACTCCAGGATGTCAAAGCTGCAGAGAGCACTGTACTGCCTTGACAAGATAGAACTCCTGAACACATCAACGTAGTCTCCTGAAAAGTGCTGTGTAATTTCATTTTTCTGGTTATTTATAGCTTGGTACCTGGGTTGCATAAAATACATATATCTTCCAATGTATCTTAAAGTGCATATAATTGCATTCATTCCCTTGAGAAATCAATCTGAATATCAGACATCTTTTGTCTAAGATGATGTTTTAGTAAGAAAACTCTTTTGCAGCCTATTCTGCAAAGCTCTTGTTGTGATGTTAAAAAAGTGGCTGAAACCAAGAAGTATAACCAAGTTGTTCCTTTGGTTTGGCTACAAGTGAGAGCATTGGGATTTTTGAGGATTGGACTAGTAGACATCCTGTGGGTATTTTTATTCAGCTGAACATGGTGGTTTCTGTCCTTAAAGATACTGAGCACTGTTACAATGCTGAGGACTGGGAAGGCTCAAGCTCTGAGGCTTTCACACTCTCATTCCCAGGACCAAAACTCATTCATTTATTTTCTGTCTTGCCTCAGTTTTTCACCTGTAAATGGAATTTTGTGAAGCTGGATGAAGCCCCATTGCCCTGATACATTAATGATGATGAGAATGGAAACCACTGCGAAATAATCATTTTCCAGGCAGGGCAGGAGCAGTGTGCAGCACCCCAAGCCTGCAGCCATGTGTCAGTGGGTACAGAACAGGTCAGAGACTTAACAGCAGTGCACTGACCACCTTGTACACTGAGTAAGACATGCAACAGGTAATTAGTGTTTCCCAATGCAGACACACAAGGGTGATGAAGTAAGGCTGCACAAGTGGCCTTAATCATAGCATTTCCTAACTTTGTGCTCCACACCTCCATCAACATTGTTTTTAAGGAGTGCATTTTGTGCTTTAAGGAACTGATTCTGAAGAACACACATCAGCTGTATGAGCAAGATTTCTCTGGTGTGGGTGCAGACTTTGCACGAAGGACCGCTCTGCAGGTGTGCCTCATGCAGGTGAGGCTGTAGGTACCGGTTAAGGAGGTGATACGTCCATAGGAAGGCCTCACATCAGGTGCCCTTTGGGAGGTGAGCTGAGAGAGAAAGGACTTATTTTGAAAGAAGATGGACCCCTCTTCCCATTGTGTTTTCATCTGTCAGAGCCTTGAGGGCCTGCTGTGATTTAACCCCAGCCAGTGACTCAGCCCTACACAGCCTCTTGCTCACTCCCCGTCATTGGGATTGGGGAGAGAATTGGAAAGGTAACAGTGAGAAAACTGGGTTGAGATAAAAACAGTTTAACAGGTAAAGCAAAAGCTGTGCCAGCAAAATAAAACACAGAATTGATTCCCCACTTCCCATGGACAGACAGGTGTTCTTACATTCCCAGGAATGCAGGGCTCCAACACATGTAAACAGTGACTTGGGAAGACAAATGCCATAATCCCAAACATCTCCCCTTTCCTCCTCCTTCTCCCAGGTCATGACAACTGATGGTGTGAGATATCCCCTGGGTCCTGGCTGTGTCCCCTCCCAACTCCTTGTGCACCCCCAGCCCCCTCACTAGGCTGAGGGGCAGAAATAGCCTTTGCTCTGGGTAAGCACTGCTGAGCAATAACTAAAACATCCCTGTGTTTTCAACAGTGTTTTGAGCACAAACCCAAGACACAGCCCCACACCAGCCACTATGAAGAAAATTAATTCTACCCCAG
>JAOXXN010000001.1:4077263-4097771 GCA_026770055.1 Myrmophylax atrothorax | reverse complement strand
CACCCGGTACTAACCGGGGCTGACCCTGCTGAGCATCCGAGATCTGACGGGATGGGATGGCAGGGAGGCATTGAACTCTTTAAAGATCACTTTATCCAACCCCCTCCCACAGGCAGGTATAACTTTCTCTAGATAGGTTGCTCAAAGTCCCATCCAACCTGAACTTGAACACTGTAAATGATGGGGCATCCACGTCTTACTTTGATGCCTTTGGGTTTCTTAGGGCAGGGCTTAAAGGGTAGGAGCAGACCCAAACCAGAAGCAGTGAGATTCTGCTAGCATACCCTGTCCAGCCAGAGGGCAAACCTGTCACTTGGCTCTGTATTGCCCTGACAGTAGATACAACAAAGCTGTGAGTCCTGTACAAAACCTCCATCTTGGCCTATCTTTATGAGGTCTCTGCCCTTGGTGCAGCTGGACCCTGCACTGAGCCACAGAGTGTGAAATTTGCCAGGACCAAATGTGTGAGTGTGTGTTCGTGGAAGGGAGGGAAAATGTTATCTTTTCTTTGGTTGAAAGTCCAGCTCATCAGGAGATCTTATGAGACATTTCAGAATCAAGAGTCTTGTGAAGGTCATGGGTCATTAGAGCAGTGTCTTGCCATTGAGTTTCCTGCAGGCCACCTCCACACTTAGAGTTGCACTGAAGGAGACAGACAGGCTCCTGTTCCTTTGTCTAAGCCTGCTTGAACTGGAGGGCTCTGGTATGTCTTCGAAGGAATGAGCTGGATTCTTCCCCATGACCTGCTTCAAGCAAAGCCCCAGCATCCAAATGGACCATGCTGTGTGAAATGCAAAGTCACACCAGTGTGAGTCAAACATCCCCCTCTGGTGCTGCAGAGTTCGGCTGAAGAGCAAAACAAAGACAAATACACCAGCTCCTGAGAGAAGATGGTTTGTTGCTTTCTTCATGGCAGAAGACTGACTGAGATCAAAAAGTGACTTATCACCTGGAGGTCTGTGGAGAAACAAAAAGATGTTGAAACCTCCCACCACTTCCATCATAAAGGCTTCAGTAGGTTTCTTTCCATGTGTGTTTTCATAGCCGGCTTTGCTAACAGGAACCATTCAAAAGGGACACCAGATGTACCTTCTGTTGGCTGAACCAATTAAAATTTCCCTTCAATGTCATCAGAAGAACACACATGCACACAAAAAAAAGGAAAATTCAGGGAAGATAGGAGAAGCAACACACACACAACTAGACAGCTGGCTAGTTTACTGCTAGGGACTGGTAATGGAACCATACTGACAAGCTTCAAGGTCACAAGTTTGACTTCAGATAAGGTTAGCTACAGCTAAAAATTTCTACTGGTGGCTGTTCAGTGGCCCATATGAAGTTAATGGATAGTCTCTTGCAGCCATTTAATTTAACTAGATAACTTCTGTATGCTTATTAAAAATATCCTCAAATAAAACTTCTAAAGTTGTTGATGAGCTGATGCACATGGAAATGAATAATAGAGTTCACTCAAGTCTTTTGTAATACTTAATTAAATGATTGTGTATTCAGACATATTCAGTCCTGAACTTATGTCCTAGTTGTTGAAGTTGGATTGTGAAGCTTTAGGACAGAGCTGTGATGAAGATTCTTTTGTATATTTGTGACATGTCAAACCCAAAATTTGGGTTTGTCAGTAAGTATGACCAGTCCAAATGCTGGTCGTCTTCCATACAGCTTCCTACAATTTACTAAGAACAACTTGTCTGGAAGATGCAGTTGTTTTATGTTCTATACCTTTAGATGGGGAGAAGCCAACACTGCTGATGCAGGACTTGGATGAGTCCTGTGGTGCTCAGCTCTGTTTTAACTGAGTTCACTGTATCAAAGGGGAAAGTATCAGCGATCAACTTTGTCTTTCACTGATATTTTTAATTATTTAAAATACTTCCCAAACTTTCATACTGCGGTAAATTTTTTGTTTGGTTGGCTCCAGTCAGCTTCAGATAACATAAGTTATACATGCCATTAGTGTCAGCAAAAATGCCAAGATAGACCAAAGGGAGACCTATCAAATCTTCCATTTTTGTAAAGAGGGTTGAAAGAAGAGACTAAAACTGTTGCCCTTTGTTTTGTTTGTGATCATATATATTAATCAACAAGATACTCAAAATCCATTGTTAACTAAAGTAAGAATATCTGATCACAAAGGAACCTCTTGGTACATGTGAGAGATTCATAGAACTGCTTCATTACTATTATTAAATCTCAGATTAGTTAATTTTTTATTATTATTTGAAATGTTTCTATTCTTTGCTTTTGGCAACACTGGGAGCAAAACAAAAGTCTACTATACTTTGTTGCTGTAATTGCACTCTTGACAGGTGCTCCAGCAGGAACGAGGTGCCTTGCACAGCAAGTCCTGGCCCCAGATGTTGGCATTCAGCTCAGCAGCAGTCCTTGCAAACCTCCCACTACATTAACAATCTGCTCTTTGCTTTAAGTGAAGGGTGTTGGGATCTGTGAAGCCCTAGCCAGGACTTCTTGCAGTGAGATTGGTCCTCCTGTGTCCTGGTCCTCCTCACACCATGCCATCCCTTGCAGGATGGTGAGATTTGGCTCAGCTCCACTGACCATCCTGACTCTCTGCTTACTCCCCACCAGCCTTGCTGTCTGCTGCAGATCTCAGATTTTCCTGAGTGTTCACACTGCCAAGTTTACAGTGGCTCCCCACCACCAGGCTCAAGTGCCACTGCCCAGATCTCCAAGGTGGTTCCTCCCCTCAGACAAGGGAAGGATGGTGTCTCCAGCAACATGCAGAGAAGGGCTGGAGAACTCACCACACTGCAGTTGAAGAGGAAATTCCTATCATGATGCCAAAGCAAACACCTAAAATATGAAAGTAAAGGAACTCGGTCAAATGAGTTTAACACAAGGACAGAATGGTGCCAATCAGACACAATTCTTTCTTTTTTTTTTCTTAGTGGTTTTGATTTTTTCCCTGCCTTGTCCATCTTTTTGCTTCAAAACAGAAACTATTTTGAAGGTCAAAGCTCTAAGAGGCAGAACTGGTAGGGAAATCTCAAATAATTTCATAGCCATGCTCTGTTGTCCCTTCCTAATGCTGAGAACTCTTGATACAAAAAATCCCTGAAGTCACAAATCAAGCGTTCACTGGAGGTCCAGTTTGTCCTCTGGCGGTTTTGTTTTTCAGGATTCCTGTCTGCATTTACACATAATTGCACATTGGTTCCTGCATCCAGAAGAGCTGACTTCCTCCCTTCTCCTCCTCAGATGAATGCTGTGTTTTCATGTGGGAATGAGTGACACTTGTGAGAGATAAGCTGCCAAAATATGACAAAAATCATGGGAGTCTGCAACACCAACAATCACTTCGGAGTTTCCATGTCCCTGCTGGGGATGGCAGATATTTTGTCATTTGTTTTTCTTCGTGTACAGTCTGAGTGCATTCAGGAGGGGTAAACCTCTAGAGATGTGGTTTTCAAGTGTTGTGTTGTCGTGACAGGGAGAAGCTGGGCTCAGTTCTCAGACATTATAACAAAATATATAACTTGTTGCAGGACCATTTTCACACATTGCTGCGTGCCTGGAGTGACCCCTTTCGTAAATGGCTTTTGGTTGCAAACAAAAAGCCATTTTCCCTGTACTGTCAGGATAAATTTCTGCAATCCATATCATGTCCTTCTCTGTGCTCAGCTACTACCAACACAGAAAACGCTACACAGTCATGCATAATTCATTACTCTTAATTAAAATGTAAAATTCTTGTCAGCCTTTTGGGGTAATTAAAGCACCATTGTAGGAATAGGTTTAAGTTCTGTACCTGGAGTTCCTTTTGCTGAGATAAACACGTGATGCTTTATGCTGGGATTGATGGCTGGGTGGGACAGAACTGAACTTATAGGGGAGGTCAGTCGGTCTGTGAGTGTCTAATATTCAACAGAGTGTGAATCCACTTTGCTATAAAGTGAGCTGGCTTACTCTCCCAGGTGTTAGCTGCTTGCATTACAGGTTTGGCATAGACAGCAAAGAGTATTAGTAACTCTATTTCTTCACTCAAAAAAAAAATCCAGACTATTTTATTGGCCTCAAGCTGATCTTCAGGAGCCTTCAGAAGGACTTTTGGTGGATTGGTGTGCTTATTGTAAACATTTTACTTGCCAGAGTGTTTTGCAGGTTGGGCTTCATTCTTTATAGACCTTTAAGCCTCACATGCAGCTGACTGTCCATCAAATAAATGATTAAGTACATGAGAAAAAAAGCATATTCCACAAGGATGGGGTAATGACAGAGTGCTCAGTGGGGGACTTAGTTGTAATTGTTAGAGTTTCCCCCTTCTCTCAAAGCAATAAAATCCTTAAATTAAAAAAGAATGTAGAGAAGGTGGTCTTGGGACTGTGGATGAAGCAAACAGAGCTCTTCATGAAAGAAAACTGTCATGGGGCTATACATGGGGGGAAGAGAGAGAGAAAATTCCCAGCTCCACTCTAGAAAGAGCCATAGGGATTAGGAGTATTTCACCAGCAGGCTTTTAATTTTTTTCTCCTCTAACAAAAACATGACCTCTCCCTTGCCTACAGCCTGTCTCTGTCTGTCTCTCTCTCCCGTGGACATTCAGACAGAAGGTCATTTCAGCTCTTAGGGAGAGCTTGGTACTGCACAGAAGTCTCTTGGATATGGAAGGAAAATACTTTGCTTTGCCATTCCCCGAAGTCACATTATTCTTATGTTCATGCTACTCATGACTCTCTTGGAAAATCTGGGATTCATTACCTGCCTTCTGCCCTAACCTTCTGGCTTTGGAAATATGCAGAGTTTCAAGAACAGCTCCTGCGGCCAAACTGTGACATGAAACTGCAGTTGGCCGTGAGGCAGAAACAGGTTGTGTGTGGGGCACTGGTGCCCCTGACCCTGTCCCTGCCTGCACCTCCCCAGCAGCTCTTGGTCCAGCAGGACAAGGAGAGCTGGGGCTTGGCCCAGCAGCTGCCTCCCGTACCTCACTGGTTGGCAGCATAGCAGCAATTTTCTCAACCATTCCCAGACTGCCATGGACTGGAGGAAGCAGAGTCTGACATTTATTTTCTAGGCCAAGTTTTGACAGAGTCTCAGGAGCCCTGTTTAAGTTAGGTTTTCTGTCATTGTCCTTTCACTGCATGCAGGGGATCTACAAGAGGTCCTCTGCAGCAGGAGCTGCCTGAGAGCCACTCACCTCCTCTCTCCTTCTCTCCAAGGTTTCACTCAGACTCTGGGCAGCCAAGAGGGGCTCCAGGCAGACTTTTTGTCATGTACATGTACTCAGGGGACGTAAGGGATGGTGAAAGGAATGGCACATCAGCAGTGGGGCCCTCGCTCAGTGTCAGAGACTGGTTTGAAAGTCGGTCACTGACGTCAGTTCTGTCGCTGTAGGAAGTATCGAGTTAAACTGATAATTATCTACAGCACGTGTACGAATTATGAACCTTTTGATGTTCAGGCTCATATGTTTTGGGTTAGCCAGCACATCTTAATCAGATTTTCTTTTCCTTTAAAATGAAGATTTGAAGCTTTCTTATCTCCCTTTCGCTTCTCCTCCTTTGAACTTTTCCTTCACTGAAATTTTCACAGACCCAGCCTTTTCCTCAGCCAGGTACCACCAGCTCCCATCTACAAAGCCAGCTCAGCAAGGTAAAATGGCAAGTGTTGTTTGGTTTGGAGTAACAGCTTTGATACAACTAGAAAACAAGGAGCTCTTTGTCACTGCTTTTCTTTCTGCAATATTAAAATCTATTTTATTAATGGCGCTGGGTAGTGGAAGGGGAAGAAACAAAGAGGAGAAAAGGAGACCCTCGAAAGAGACTCTGGTGAGTTCAGTAAAAGTCTGCCTTTTTTCAGCATGAGCAATTTACTCACTGGTGCAGCGAGTCTGCAGAAAGCAGACCCTAAAACTCATCAGCTCTGCTTGCAAAATTCAGTGTCTTTGTCCTAACCACAAACACTTCACCAGCACCCCACCCGCCACAAAATACAATAGCTCATTCTCTCTATGGCCCTCCAAATTTTTCACAGATATTAGTCAATGTTTTTGTTTTATTATTGCAGCTTTACTTTATTACTCTCAATTTTTTAGTAGAATAAATCATTCATGCAGCTTTAGCCGTTTTTTCTATTATTATTATTATTTATAACCCAATCTGATTTAATAGCTGCATTTATGATTGAATTGAAGAAGAAAAAGGGTGTAATCAGCTCATTTCAAAATAGTTTCTGAAACGTTTCTTCTTCACTTTTAGTGGCCTACATACCCCTGCGGGGCTCAGGTGTTGGTCAGTGTTTGCATTGCTCTGGCTTGGTCTGGGACAGAAAGCTTTAGCACTGCACTACTTTGCAATTCCCCTGGACTTGTCCTTCTACCATTTGTATCATGCCTGTTGTCATTTTTTCCTCTCTTTCCCTGCATGAGACTGAATGTGATCTCCACAGCCACTGAGCTCAGGTCTCTGCTACAGTCACAACCATCTCCTACCACCCTTTCCATAAACTCCAAAATTAGGCATTTGCTTCCTTACTCTGCCAGCAGGGAATGCCCAGCTGGAGATGGTGCCTGCAATGTCCAACACCATTGTTGTGAAGGCACCATCTTCCCATTCCAAGCCTCAGGCTGGTGTGCTCTGGGATGAGGAGTGGCTACAGGTTAGATCCTGCCTGGAGCCAGTCCCAAGGTCCCCATGGCCTGGGAGAGGGCCGGGCAGAGCCCTGGCATCTGGGGGACTGTGGCTGAGCACATGCAATGGCTTGGCAGGATTATCTCACAGCCATGTTGGAGTAATTTCTCAGGTGGATTACTCCTAATGCCACAGCAAGAGGATGCCATCTCAAGAATCTCAGACAAAGCACTCACAGGGCTGTTTCTCCATCTGTTTGCCCACCAATAGCCAAAGGACTAGTTCAAAGCCACACACTGTTCAGCCTCCTGATGACCCTCAGTGCACACCTGCCCCTTTTCAGGGGGAAGCAGAGGCTGATTCTTGGAGCTGAGAAGAGCTTTGGGAGGACGGCTGCATTTCATAAGGGTGCTGAGCCCTCTGAACAGCGTTGTCAAGGGAGCAGGCGGTGAGCTGACAACTTTTGGGTCAGTCCCAGAACAGCTTGCCAGGGAAGCCTATCAGTCCAACAATCGGGTTTGATTTAAATCTTTCTCCTTCTCATCACCCTTTCTGGATTAAATCATCTCCACTGAGTAAGAGAGAGGCTGCCTTGGGGGAGGCACAGACAAGCTCTTGAATGTGTGTTGGGGAGAGGAAAGGAAGGATAGGTGAGTCACCATTACTTTTGGGTGTTATCACCTCCATCCCTATTTTGCTGCCCTGGTGGAGTCATAAGATGACAATAATGTAGAAATTAGCAGCTTTTGAGCCCACTAATTCTGCTCTGGTCAGCTATATGGTGAATGTACAGGGTTGTTTCCTTGGGCACTCAGGAGTTGTGCTGGCTGCAGTGGGGTGACATTTTGAGATTTTATGTACTGAGGGAGGTGATTTCATAGGGTATTTTTTTCTTGATTTCACCTTCTGTTTCTCACACTGAAAAAAATGCAGCTCTTTACCTGAGGGTACAAAGCAGGCACAGGCTTTCCTTGTGAGTAAGCAGCACCCTGGTTTGCAACACAGTGCTTTTTCTGTGTGCAGCAAGGACAGGAGTACTCAGGGGATCCGGCAAGGTAACCTAGTCCTGCTCTGTTCTTTCAGCATGTCCCACAGAACAAAAAACGTCAGCGTGGTGTTGCCTTGCTCACGGCCTCGGAGGAGCTGGAGGGTGGGTGGGAAAGGTTATCACAGCAAAGAGAAATGAGTGGCAAAAGTTATCTGGAAAAGTCAATAAACACCAGCTTTGCAGTTGGTACCACTCAAAGAAAGAGTGGCATTGTGCCATCAAGGTGAAAGAGAGGGGATATAAACTCCTGAGGGGGAAAAAAGGAGACTTTCTTTACAACCTGTAAAAGACAGGAAGGGTTTTTTCTCCCCAGTTCAGTGCTTGCCCTGTGAGGGTGAGAGGGAGGTCTCTGTGTGCAGTGCATGTGATCTTGCAGAGTAAGAAGGATCACCGAATGGGTGACGCAGGAAAAGGAGGATTACTCTGCATGTGATGGCAGAAGGAGGATGGAGGGACATTCTTGTAGGGGGTGTATGAATGGGGATTACTAAGGGATTTTCTTTGGGATGTAGGTATAGCAAAGAAACTCCACCCTCTACCTTACACCTGGAGTAAGGGAAGGGTCATCAGAAGCCATCCCATGTATGTTAAAAGTCCTGATGGCTTTCTGTCATCCTCTGAAGTGTATGTTGCTTACCCCATTGTCCTAACTACTTACATATATCTATTTCACTGACTTTTGGAGAGCCAATGCCATTTCAAAATCTGTAGTCAAAAAGAAGAAAATGAGGCCGTATTTGTGTAAGCCAAAGTGTCTGTCTCCATTGAAACAACTTAAACAGTTTGGCCACTTCCTCCTTTGTAGTCAAAATACAGTTTCTCATCCACACAAGATTTTGTAAACAAAAGGATGAGCAGTACACAGAGGATGACACACCTCAGTGCAAGAGGCTCTAAAACCTGCTGAGTTAATGGAAAGTTGCTCCCATTCATTTCAGTGAGAGTCCTTCAAACACACTGAGCAGACCAGAAGCGATACCTTGTTGTGCTCATGCACTTTCAGGCCACTGTTGCTGCTTTGTAACAAGCTGGAAAATTCACAAATCTGCATAGTCACAAAAATAAAAGAATATGTTTTTTGGGGTCATAGTCAGTAGGTTCACATCTCCCATGACAGCAGAGGATGATGTGGCCAGTTCACTATAACTGTGACTTGTTTGATAGTAGTAACACAGTTTTACAGCTGTGAGAGGAAGGCTGAAGTCTCAGTGCAAGTGAGGCTTTGGAAGTAGCAGCCTCTGTGAACAGTCCAGCAAAAATGGTTGAGTTTTGGCTCAGTTATGAGGTTTTGACAATGAACAATTGCTGTTATTTACATAACACCCACGCACAAACCATAAACGTTTGGCTCTCTGACCCTGTCCATGACCACAGAGATCTGTAGTAGATGCTCTTCACGTTCTCCCTGTTACACTGCTCCCTTCCAGCTGCCTCAGCAAGGCTGGTCTGGGCAAGGGGGAGAAGAGCTGCAGGTCATACCCACGGCAGGAATAGGGATAAACTCAGCTCCAGGTGGGAAAGTAAAGCTGGCAAGAAGCCAGACTGCAGAAAACACGTGGGTAAACCAAGACTGAAGGAACAGAAGAGGACAGAGAGAAGAACCAGAAGGATAATTGTAGGCAGGGAGTCTGAGTTGTTTGCCAGAGAGAGGTAAGAGCAGCCTTTGTACTGTACATACAGTTTACTATCTCTACATCCTTTCACAGAGGACACAGCACAATGCATGTGATGACAGTTGTACTGTCAGAGCAAGAGACAGAAAATTAGCTAACACTGAAGGGGAATTACTAATAGAAGATCAAAGACCAGGAGGGAAAGAATGGGCAGAGAAAGCTAGGCAAAAAATTGAATAGCTGCAATTAAAATAAAAAACCTTTAACAGAAAAAAATTATGTTCTTCATAAGGGTAAGGCTTATTTTAGCTAGTGCTTTCCCTTTTCCCCATTGCACATCTTCTTTCACATTCTTTGTCCTTCCTTACACCCAGACCTCCCCCTCTCCTGGCCCCAGCCCTTGCCTAACTCCCTTACTGTGCCCTGCTTACTATTTCCACTCTGTCTCCTCATCCAGTGTCCCCTGTATCCTACCTTGCTCCAACAAGGAGCCACCTCTGCCTGCTCTGCCTCCTGTGCCAAGAGCCAGTCCACATCCCTGCTGATCTGTCCTTTCCTTCTCAGCCCCCTTTCAAGTCCTGCAAACATTCCAAATCCCTTGCGCTGAGGCAGCTGTGAATAGGGGGATGTTTTCCCTGTCGAATAGAGATGCAGAAACCCAGGTCTGCTGGTACATGATGTTCTAGTTGAGAGTTCAGCATCCTTGGTCCCTCAGGTATAGCTGTCACTGCAGCAATTGGCTCCTGCCAATATGACTGACTAGGAGGAAGATGCCCACAATGCTGGCAGCCTCATCACCTGCCGCAGCAGCACGTGGCTTTCCCTTGAAGGTACTGATTCTAAGCCACAGCCAAGCTCAAACCCATGTTAAGTCTCTTTCCAAACCATCCACACTGCCTGTGTGTCTGTCCTCAGCCCAGCAAGCAGCAGCCAGTCACTCCTCCTTTCCCTCTGTGAGAAGCCATGGAGCAGGGATGCAGGGCTCAGCCCTCCACGGAGGCAACTCCAATCCATCCATTCATCCCTACACCCAAAGGCAGAAGTAGCCACCTCTCAATTGACAGGCAACTTTTTGCATGGAGCCCAAAGACCCTTCATCAGGCAGAGGTTCTGGCAAGAACTTGCTCCCCTCTCCCCTATGGGCTCTGGTGGAAAGGTCACAGCACCCCGAGGACCCTCTGCCCTCTGATGCAGCAGCACAAGGCACACCGGGACAGGCAGGGAGTTCCACCACGTCAGGAGGTGAAGAGCTGGCAGGACAGATGACAGCAGGATTATCCCTCTGCCTGCCAGCAAGGGTGAAACTGGACAGTTGGGAAGGAAGTGAACCCTACCTGGCCACCGCTGCAACGGGCAGGCGTGCTTGTTTTTAAAACCAAGCAGAAAGGAAAAGTACTGTCACCACATGTCTTGCAGATGAGGTGCCAACCAGGTCCAAGCTGAGTTTTGGGACCCTGGGAATGTCATTTTAATGTTTCACAGTATTATCCACCTAAGACTGAGCAGATCAGGATTTACTTTGCTTTTACTCCTCCTTCACTCCCCCTCGGAGCATTTGCCCTGCACCACTGCCTGTGTGAGAGAGAAGGTCAGATCAGCCCAACACCATTTTCCTGGAGCTGCCACACAAAAGGCTGTGGCAGCTGGATGGGAACCAGGGAAGGGGCTTTCAAAAAGCAGCCAGGAGAGAAATGTGACATTTTTTTTGTCTCTATTGCTCAGGAGGAAAACCAAGAGCAGGTCCACAGCATGGCGTGGTGGGACCTGGGCAGCAGGAGCAACCACCTGAACACTGCCTGGCTCTCCAGCAGGCTTGGCAAGTGCTCTCTGTTGCTGTGGCTCTGTCATGGCTTATACCCACATGAGCTGGTTTAACACCAGCCTGCGTATCCTGTATTAGTGCTTCAGTTATAGCACAAACTATCAGGCTGATCCTGCTCAGGTAAAGCAACTTTCGTTTGCAGCTGTGGATAAAATACCAGCCCTAGCCAATTTGCAAGAGCACCTGCGTCCATAGGGCTTTCCTTCACTTCTGCCAGTGAACTAAGAGCAAAGTACAGTCTCTTAGCTGCTGGTACCATGATCAGCAAAAACATATGAAGAGAGGGAAGCCTAAACCCCCACTGACCTCTCTTTGTTTACCCTTGAATAGAAACTCCGGCCCTTCAGGCTGTAAGTGGACTCATGTCCACGGATCAAAACCCACAAGCCCTGATCAAACAAATCTCAGATGGCAGTTACAATAACTCTTCTGTGTGAGGATGTGCTCCAGCGTTTGACCAACACTGTTAGATAAACAGGTAAATATGTTAACAGTGAGAAGTGCGGGTAATTTGTTGTGGGGATTTGGGATTGCAGCCGCAGTGGCTTGAATAGAGTCTCTGAGCCATCCCAGCTTAATTAGAAACATAGCTGGGTTTTGTCAAGGCAGGTAACTTCTCTGATGTCTGCCAATAGACTAAATTGCATTTGTTTAGACCGCATTTTTGGTCTTCTGACTGATGGGAATATGAACTAGACTGGGCCCTGTCACAAGCAGCTCTCTCCTCCAGTAACTCATCCAGGGACTAGAGTTGTTGCAGCCTGCCAGCATGCTCTGGCTGCTGGCCATGTATTTCCCACTGATCACAGTGAGCCAGAATTTGGTCTGATCCCTTATCTTGATTCTACAGCCTGGGGTTGACCACACAACTCTGGGAAAACCAAGGAATGCAACCTGGTTGAAGGTCTTTGCTCCAGCTGTCCAAGCATAAGCACTGGCACCTTCAAAAGAGCACCAGCGCCTTATTGAAGGGAGAAAGCCACAAAGAAAATGCAGCTGCTGGAGCTTTGCTCCATGCTACATCCTGCTGAGGTGTGTCCCATGCTGTCACAAGCACTTCTGATGAAAAATTGAAGCTGGAATGATGAAGTGACAACATCTGCCTGCCGAGAAATGTTAAAGAACCCAAATTTACCTGCGAGGCATTTGGAGACAGGGTTGTTTATTTTCATGACTGCCTGCCAGCTTGTCCTTCTTCTGTGAAACTGTTGCCTTTGAGGCGCTTGGTGCCCTCTGGCCCTGCAGCTCTCCTGACTCCAGATGGCCCAAAGAAGACAACTAAAAATGGGGTGATTTCAGAAACTTGCCTGCTCTGGTCTGAGAGGAGCTGACAAAAGTCAGCTGCAGAGCCAGGAGCTGAACCCTTCCCTTCAGCTCTCTCGCTTCCTTTAGCTACTGTGTTGAGTGATGTTATTAGACTTGTTGCTCCCAATAGCATCGCTTTTAGGATCAGCTCCAGAATGACTGAAATAAAGGCCGCTTACGATCCAGGCATAATTCCTAAGGTTTCTAACCCCATCAGAGTGGTTGAATAATGAGAGCAAGAGGCAGAAACCATCTGGAACAAATCCTTCAGCCTCTGGCAGGCAGTGTTTTAATACTCCCCTGCGACCTGAAAGCCTGTCCAGAGCTACTTCACCTACCCAAAGTCCGAATGTCCTTACGGGTTGGAAAGAGACGTTAAAAGAGGTTCAAACCCAGTCCTTGGCAAGGTTTTCAGTCCAAGAGTTTCATGGGATGTTCTCTTCACCTTCTGCCAGGGATTGTGCACAACACAGAGAAAGCTCCTGTTGTGCAGATAGTGTCCAGGAAAATTGGAAAGACTCACTCTAAACTTTGTCCAGGGGAAAACCATGCTAACAACCACTCAACAAGGCTGAACGTCCTTGGCAGCTATTAATTATTATCAGCCCTTCACTCCAGCAAAGTGTGTGAGAGGCTTTCAGATGTAGCATTCCACAATCCCCGCACAAGCTGTTATTGATTTGGCAGGTAAAAACGAGGGTGATAAGTTTGTGTTTGGAGTGGGTTGGAAGGACATGAATAAAACCCTACAGTCAGGAAAGTATGTGCTTTGTTTTGAAGGACGTGTTACTTTTTGCTTGTTCAGTTTAACCATTCCTTACCATCAAGGTCTCTTTCCTACTTTTGGAAGTCAATTGATTGATGGAAAGGAAGCTTAGTTTTGACAAATTTCACCAAGGAAACTAGAATTAGTGATTACTGAATGCCAGCAAACCATTTATGGATTTAGATTCAGTCCTTTCATAACCATTTTCTGAGAGCCCTTGACAAAGTTTGTCCCTGCATATTTTTCCTTTGGTTCTTAGGGTTCTTAGTGATGGGACAGAATCACAATGCAGCAACACACAAATGCATGAGGCTGGTGGATCTCCAACAGGACAAAAAGCAGGGATCTTACCAGCTGCTGTCCTGAAGGTCTTTGGCACTACAGTATGTCTCTCTGTTTCCCAGCAGGGCAGAAAACTGAGCCATCCCCATTCGTACAGTGGCCTAAACCAACCTTGTGATTTGCCTTTAATTTGCAGTTAGCTTCCCTCTCTCTCCTGCTTCTTTCCCTCCTCCTTTTGTATTCCTCATTCACACTGTAATCAGAGGTGGGTTAACATAAGGCAACTGTGAATCAGGTTTCAGTAACTACCACCATCTGTGATGAATCAGAGAAGATGCAGCAGGCAGGAATGGCTCAAAGGGAGGTGATTTTTCCCTTTAGAGATTTTAAGCATGAGGGATTCACACAGGCTACTTCAGGCAATCAGCTGAGGTGCCTGTACATTTTGGTGGGGGCAAACTCCCTGAGTAGCTGCTGGACAGTAGATAGTTAAGGTTGCAAGATGTGAAACCTGCTTGTCTTCCTCCTTGTGTAACTGGCCTGGACCATCACATGCACATCACACAAAGAAATTATCTGTGCTAACAAACCGATGAGTACTAGGGGATATGCATGCTGGTATGTCCACAGCATCAGGGTGGTCCCTGGCCTGCTTTTGGCCTGGATCCACCAGGATTCTCCCCAGAAATTCTCCCCTGTGGTTTGGGAGTTGGTTGGAGTCTGTGGATGTTTCCATCAGGCGTTTTGCAGAGGCCATGCCGAGTTGCAGGGTGAACCATCCTGGCTGTGGCTGCTCCCTGGCAGCTGCCTGGAGAAGGGTCTCAGGAAAGTTTAATGTCTTACCACAGACACAGCCTATTCTCTGGGGTTTCTCTTCACTTTCCTCCTCTCTCGTGCCAGAAGAACCCTGCACAAGCCCAGCAGATGGCACTCCACCATGGTGTTACACTGAAAAGCCCCTCATAAATTACCTGGCCCATGGGGGTGCAGGGTGGTGGTCCAGGGCTGCCCAGCTCACTGAGCCCCCACAGGGAGCCAGCTGCTGCTGTTATGGGAAAGCCATGCCAAGTCTGGGCATGAGTTTGAGGAATTTGAATAAAATTACTTCATTCACATTTGTTTGTATATACTTCTATATGCATACCTACCTACCTACCTACCTACATCTCTATGTCTGACAGGGGCAAACCTGCCAACTATGGCTAGAATACCTTCAGGGCTTGAAGGGGCAGTGGGCAGAGTGTGCTCAGTGCTCAGGAAGGTCTGAGGGTGGCTGTGTGTTTGCAGTGTGGTAACACTCACTGGCTCCAAGCAAATCAAGGCTTTGTCAGACCAGCCCTTGTGCACAACCATCATGAGGGACTTGCCCAGACTTTGGTCTGCACTGCCATGGGAGGACAGTACAGCTCTGTGCAACCTGTGGCTGCCACCCAGGTCAGTCTGCTACGCCAGCTCCATCTCAGCACCCACAGCTTTAGCTGCAGAGCCATCCCTTTCTCTTTCTTTTCCCATCTTCATGAATCAGTCCTCTCTCAGCCAAAAAGTATGGCTCAGCACATCTCCTCATCAAACTTCAAGTCAAGAAGTTAAATTCTTCATCTGCTAGTCTTCCAGAGATTGGCTTTGCAGAGCATGACAGGCTTCTCTTCATGATCACTAGAAAATGTTAAAAAACAAAGGTGGACCTGCCAAATTCATTCCTGTGAACAGTAAGTCTTGGCTGTGTGAGTTTAGTCATTTTTTTTCTGAGCTAATTCCCTCAGATAGCTCTCTTTTTGTCTTTTCTGCTGTTTTTTCACCCAACTCCATGCAGTGACAGATGCTTGCAAGGACCAAGCTGTAGCTTCCTTTGTTACCAGATGAGGCCCAAAGCTCAGTTGTTCTGCCTCATGCAGATGGCTGGGCTCCTTGGTGAGCTGGGGTACCATTTTTTTGCTGTAAGACAACTGGCATTTTTACTTGGAAAGAGGAAAGTTTCTGCTTGGCAACAAACTGCTGCTCCCAGGGACAGTGTCTGCACACAGACTCCTCGCCTGAAACTGGAGTGGGCTCAGGGCAGATAATGTGGCATTGCAGGACTGCTGAGCCAACAACCACAGTTTCCTACCAAGCATTTTCGCTTTCCCTAAGTGGCTTTGGGTTTCGTCTGTCTCCTTTTTCCCTCTGACATTTCAAAAATGTTCAGACGGCTGAAAATTTGTGCTGCAGTTTTGGAACAGTTGCCTCCATGATCCTGATTTCTCTCTTAGGGACACAAGATGACACTTCCCTGGAGGTGTTCAAGGCCAGGCTGGACAGGACTTCAAGCAACCTGGTCTAGTGAAATGAGTCCCTGCCCATGACAGTGCAGTTGGAACTAGATGATCTTTAAGATCCCTTCCAACCCAAACCATTCTATGATTCTATGACCAGAAAGAAGTAAATTTTTGATTCCATTTCATGCAAGGGTGTGTTTTTTACTTTTAAATATAGTTTTGGGTTGTTATAAGCACAAAAGAACAATTATTGGGCTATTGGTATCTTTTGCCTTCTGGGGTGAGTGACACTGCTTAGCACTGGTGTGCCTAAGATGGTATCAGAACTTGAGCCTTGAGCCTGTGTCAGAGGAGAAATGCATCTACTGACAGCAGCAGAAGCAGCCCTTGGGTTGTTCACAATGGAGTTTATGAGTTTGCTGTTTCTGCAGCTTAGGTCCAGGTCTGGGCAACAAACTCTTGCAGGGGTCTGTACTGGAAATCCCAAGAAGGATTCACAGCACTACCCACATCGGAATCGCTGTAGCTGTGGGCTTGTCTCCTCTGCAAGCTCATCCTCCTCTGCATCCTCAAGGGATGTTTCTGCTAACAGGGCCTTGCAAGCAAGAGGATTTTCCCCAGATAAAGCAATGCCCCGAGCTGGGAAGTGCTTGCCCTGATCTTTGCTAAATTGTCCTTTTATTCTTCTCTCCCCAGGCTGAGGAGCACTGGGCAAAAAGGATTTGCCATCTCCAGTTAGAGGCACAAAAACTGTTGCCTCCACAACCTGAACTGGCAGCTGCACGTGCCTAATCTTGGAAGAAAAAGGACATCAAGGAAGAAGAAAGACAGGTGGGTAGAGGCAACCCCACCACATAGTCTGAATAAATTTCTTCTTTCCTGGAAAATCTGCCATGAGCACTGGGATCTCTCCTTTGTTCTCTGAGAGTGGCTCACACCTGTCAGTTCATAAGGACCATAAGAGAATCCTCAGAAGGTGAAATCTCTTCCTCTCTCTACAGCTCTATGCTTGCTGTTTGTCCTCTGGCCTGCCATGCTGGAGCTGGTACATGCCATATGTGGCCTGACCCCATCAGTCTCAGCCAGCAGAGTTCATCTCTCCTCCCCATAACAGGCAGAGTTTGGTCTCTGGCTCCTTCCTTGGCTCTTTCCATCACAGATTTTGCTTCAGCTACATCTCAATTTCACCAGAAGTGAAGAGTTTGAACTGAAATTGCCCACATTGAGTATCCCTTTGGGATTTCAGTCATTTCTAGTGTTTTCACTGAGAGTAGCAAGCTGTGCTGGCAAGGGAAAGGCTGAGAAACTGAGGGGCTGGAAAAGGGGATTGGGCATGGAGGGAGACAGGTTTGAAAGAGGCAGGGAGCAGAAATAGGTGCTGTGGTCTTGACTGCCCACTGTGTTTCAGTATCTGCCAGGATTGTGCAAAAGTGGAGAGAGATGGTGCAGGAGAAGCAGAGAAGCTTCAGCCCCAGCCCATCTTCCTTCAGCAGAAATTTCACTGCCACAATACTGGAGGCCAAATCATCAGCGCTGGGGCAGGAGAAGAACTGCTGAGCTGCTCAGCAGCCAGTGGGATGGCCTTTTGCCTCCCTCCTTGGCAGCTGTGTGTGCTGAGGCCACCCCCAGGCACGATGGAAGGTTGGGACGTGGCTCCTTCCAAGTAACCCTGGGTGGCACATAGCTATACCTAATTATGTGGGGCTTGCAGAGCACAGAATTTGAGGTATTTTCTCCTCCCTGGGCTTGTTCCAGCCTGGATTCACATGCACACAATGCTGACATCAGGGCTTAGATCAGTGAAGGCAGTAGCAAGTATGCAATTCTCCTTCCATGGGGTAAAGGATAGGTATGGTTTAGCTAACATGGTGGCTTTTCCAGGCTTCTCCTCCTTCTGGGTCTGTATTCTGGCAAGAATCTCATGGGACATCTGCCTGCAATGGGAGAGGAAAAGTAACTATTCTTATGCATGTGGTACCCTTGAAAGTTGTCTCAGCAACCAAATGAGCACAGAGAAATGACCCTCATTGCTGCGGCAAAGCTGCAAATCAGGTCAATCTGGAGCAAGAACAAATACTTCTCTGGTGGATGCAGCTTTCCTTGTGACATAACTTTGCTGTGGGTATACAAAGACTTTCATCTGCAGGACTGTAATTTCAGTGTCTTTCATTGGAAGTTACATTTCTGCTTAAAGTTAGGAAAAAAGCCACTGCTCTTGGTTCAGACAGTGGCAGAAGACTTGTGTGTGTGTGTGTTTGTGATTTTTTTTTTCCATTTAGAGTGTGAAGGAAAAAAAAGTCTTGTTCTGTGTCATCCAACTGACCCAAAGTGGCCAAAAAGGAAGTAGAAAAGAGGAAAAGAAATTGTATATATACTAATTTTTTGTTCTTGTCATTTCCACTTACACACATAATGCAAAGGCTGCACTTCCATCCCAGGCTGTGATGCCATTACTGGGTATTGCTGTGATAAGCGGTTCCCAATTTAACCGAAAGAGAGGACACAATAGTGCAGAGACAAAGAGACAAAATGTGCAGCTTTTTACTTAAGCGTTTCATTCCTGCAGTTCCTCTTGCCAGGTTGTTTTCTTCTTTTTTCAATGTCTTCTCTTTTAATTTCACCTTGGAGCTGGAGGGCTGGCTCAGCCCGGCTGCCCATAGCTGCTGTATGCCCACACAAACAACAGCCAGATGAACCCAGCCTGGCTTTGAAATGCATTTTAGCGAAATCTGCAATTTCTACGTCTCCTCTTCCAAAATCACCCCTGACTGGGTGCCCACAGAAATCTTTTGTCTTTCCAGACCCATCCAGCTCTACCCAGTGAAGGCTCCAGAGCAGGTGTCCCAGTTTCCAGGCAGGCTGGGAGCAGCCTGCCTGTGGAAAGTGATAAGCCCTTGGTCAGCACCGCGTTTATCTCCCCAGCAGTGGCAGCAGACAAGAACAGCCTGTCCTTGACCCAGGCAGGCGCTGGGCACGGCAGGCTGCTGACAGCTGAGCTGGGGAATGCTATCCCAAATCCCAAGTCTGACTGGTGCAGCACTGTGCTCCCATGGGGAGAAAATTGCTCCAGGCCCCAGCCAGCAGCCGATCACTCATCTGGTTCAGCCTTTGGGGTGATGCCACCTCACATCCCTGATGCTTGGATGTCTCACAGGGGCCATGACTCCCAAATACAGGAGAAGATGGGCAGCCTGGCACTAAGCAGCCATTCTGGGTGGCTGGAGGGAAACTGAAGGAGGCACTGTGTGTGGCTTTTCATTTTCTTCTTGTTTTTCCCCCCTTGTCTGTTTTCTTGAAAAAATAAAAGCGGTTTAATTGTGTGAATTACCATCTGGAGGTCAGGCCGTTGTGAACAATAAGTTTAGGTTGTAATTATATTTATCCTGGGTAGGTTTCTGCTTGCAACTCATTTTAATGCCTTGGGCCTCCCTGGTACATTCAGCTAAAGGAGCTGAGTTAATTGGAGGCATCTGGCTCAAATACTAAAGGTTACTTGAAACCTGCAATTTCGGACAGATTAAAGAAATCTGTGAAAGCACTTAAATGAACCACAGATCCTGAAGCATGCCCATAGTACAACTTCTATTAGCTTGCAGTAGACCACAGACATGGAAAAATGCTTTCAATGAATATTGGTTGGGGGAAAAAGCTAAACATTTGTGATTTACAAAATACTCATTGCCATGATTTGAGCTGTCAGGCTTGCCTTCCTCACTGAAGCAACTGGGCTATGGTTTACAGCACCTACAGAAAGATTTGGCAGGATAAGGAATTATCTTTAATTATCTCTTACCCACGGAACACCCTCTCCTCAGTCACTAACCCCACACATCAGCCTTCTCACCCCTCTTCTGTCCCAAGCCCTGGCGATTAATCTCTGTGCACTCTCTTGAGGACTGTGATGAAGTAAAAATGATGGCTGCGTTCATTTTCAGACATCATTTCCCCCACTGCCACCACATCGCCCTGCATTACAGAGACCATTCATCCCTTGTTCCCTCAGAGGAGCCACTAATGCCACGAGCTGTGAAGTGGGAAGGACTGGGAGGCAGCTGAACATGGACTGGGCTTGTGATGTGGTGTCTGGACTCAGCCCAAAGTTTGGTGTGAGAAGGGCTTTCCCTAAACAGCAGAGACACAGCAAATGTCTCCCTTCACTCTGGCATTTGGCTATGGGCATCTGTGAGGGATGAGGGGGAAGGAAAATAAAGGCAGCTTGCTTAAAACCAGTTGTTTCATTGGAGGGAGCTGCTGGCAAGTCAATATGTGATTAAGCTTGACCCAACAGTTGATCCTGACCCCATGCAGGAATGATGTCCTTTCAGGGAGGAGAAGCGTGCCTGGGCTTTGCAGGCTAACAGGCCACAGGCTCAGAAGGGACCATCTTCCTTTCGTCCCACATCTCTCTGAGTTTTGTATACACTGCTTTTTGTGGTTGGGGGTTAAAGAACAAAAGCAACTGTATAAAACAGGGTTTGTTCAACTTGTCCATTTCATATTCTTGGGATGATGAGTTGGCCAGGCTGTGCTGAGGTCAAAAAGTGAAGTCAAGTTTGTGCACTGTCAGTAGGATAAGGATGAATATCCTGGCAATGAAAGGCCCATCTTAGGGCTTTTTTGGGATAGATTCTGCTTCCAGAGCCTGAATGGAAAGAACTAGCTCAGAAGAGGAGGACAGGCAGGGCAGACCAGAGAAAGGAAGGAAGGAAGAAAGAAAGGAAGGAAAAAGAAAGAAAGAGAGAGAGAGAGGGAAGGCAAGGCAAGGCAGGAAGGCAGGCAGGAAGGAAGGCAAAGGCAGGAAGGAAGGCAAAGGCA
>JAOXXN010000001.1:4033855-4058313 GCA_026770055.1 Myrmophylax atrothorax | reverse complement strand
TAAGAACATTTATCCTTCTTATATACATTTTCTAATTAAAATTTGTTGTTGGTTTTTTTATTTAATAAGGATGACATGGTTATTGAGGAGGAATCCTCTCCTCTGGTTTTGGTAAACATTTTGGTTTCCCTCAAACTAAGACACAGCTTCAGCAGGAGTTTCTCAGGATTCAGATTACCTATTTTAAGATACCAAGTGTAGTTTTAAAGCCCAAGTTTTTAGGCATCCACATATGAAGAAAAATAATGTTAATGAGACCTTAAGTGTAGGAAGAAGGGACCAACTGGTACAAAACAAGAACTTCAATGAAAGGAAAAATTATTGGTTTAAGCTCAGATAAAAAAATTCTCCTCTTGCCTGTCTGCAGGGGGATTATTGAAATGCCAGCTTTGAGGCTGGTGCCTCTGACAGAGAGAGAGGAACTGCATATGGATTTTGGTAGGAATATTATCACTGTATGACAAAGCACCAGTTATTGACGGACACATGAGGCTGTGTGACAAAGCACCAACTTGTCTGGTCCCAGGGTCTGTTAATTAACAAACGAGTCACACAACTGCGATCTGGAGCATGGACACACTGCAGTGGCCTAAAGCAGCAAGTCATAGCACTGACTAACACCTACTTGTGCGTATAGGAGGTGAGTGTTGCTGCTTTCGGGTGACAAAGAGCCGTGCGTATGCACAAACATTCATCATGTACACATGCACTGAGTACTGGGGGATTAAAATTTCATTAGCTGCTGCAGAGCTCCCGGATGCTAATTCCAGGATGACAATGCCGGGATGGCAACACAAAGATCTGCAAATAAGGCTACGCACTGGGGTTTATTTCTTCCAAGTGGAGAGCAGTTTGTGTGATTCAAAAAAATAAAGCAGTAAGCTGATAGGCTCATTTTAGCATTTGTAGTTAATATCTGAACAGGGAAGTGTTCCTGAAATGCATTTTACAATAAATGTCTCCACTAGCTCTCTCTTCTCTGCATTTGCAGAAGTCCTGAAAGAAATCCAGTTTAGCACTCAAATACCCAGATCTACCTACTCATGGGGTGCATTTTAGGCTTCTTTTAAACATCTCTTTCTCTGTAGACACGTGAGAAATTAGATGGTGTTGACTAATCCTACTCCCTTTCTGGGGGGAAACATCTCTCAGAAGGCCAAGCTGTGACCTCTTCCATTTGCCTTCCATTCCAGCTTCCCCAGTACCCAAAGTGGAGACAAGAGCTGACAGGGTGGGGCGTGTTTCTCCCTTTTTCCCTCTGGGTCCCCTCCCTGGGCAGGCAGACACTCAGCTTTGCCTGTCAGTGCTCACTGTGGCTGGGAGAGGGTTTGGGTTCCCTGGATGGGAAACTGAGCCAGTCTGAGGGGTCACTGCTGGGGGCTACCCTTCTCATTCCCAGGAGCCTCTATGGGAAGTGAGAGCCCATGGTTTGTAAACCCCGAAAATGGATAAATGCTTTTGAGGAAATGTTGGATTGGCACCCTCAGCCCTTCCAACACAGTGCCAGGAATAGGGAAGAGGCACTGAAACTGCCCTGTGGGGGAGAGGAGGAAGGTGCTCTGAAGGCCACGGTGGCTTCATGCTCCTTTATGAATCCCTGGATCATGGGAAAAGGCACCCTCTTTTAAGGGGCTTCATCTGGAGACAGTTTTGCTCCAGGGTAGAAACACATTTGGAGATGCTGACATCAGACAGAGCTATGAAAATGAAACGGCCCTTCCTTCCCCTCCTCCCTGTGATTTCCAATACATCTCTCTTCGCAGGGGTCGTGCATTTGTATGTAATTATTTCTTTTTCTGTATATTGATCCTTTTCTGCTTCCCTTAAAGGCACCATAATTATATTTTCCTTCAATGAGTGTAAGGAGTGAACTGTCACTTGGTACTCAATGGCTCGACTTTGTCAAACCAGGAAAGAAAGAGCCCCTATTTTGGGGGAGGGCTGGCAATTGCAGGTTCTGATTCATACCTGTGCAACTGCGACTCTGTAATCAGGCAGTGATTAGTCACCCACAGCCAATTACCAAGCTCAGCTTCCTAAAGCAATTTGTCTCTTGGGGACTTCATAAATCCTGGTTAACTCTGTAGGGAAAAGTCCACTGGCCTGGGAGTGGGGCACAGAGCAAGTGTACCCTCCTGGGTGCCATCCTGGTGCTGGTGGCGAGGTGAGGTGTCTGCCCCGAGCCAGGCAGGCAGGAGCAGCCTCCCTGGACAGAGAGGTGTCAGTTCTGCAGGCTCTGCCACTTCTATGCACCTTCCCATGGGGAATGTGTTTTCCCAATTTGCAGTGGCAAACAGCAATGATGAACCTCTCCCTGCATGGTGGGATCTTGCCTAAGAGGTTTTGTACAATAGAGTTATGGGAGGTGCTGGCACAGATTTGCACGAGCTGGTACCTCATTGCCCTGGCAACTCCTCTTTCTCTGCAGTGGGACCACCCTCCCTTTTTCCATGGAGCTGCTCCTCACCTTTTGCAAACACACTGTTTCCTGCACCTACCCACAACCCAAGTTTTATGAAAGGCTTCATCACTTTCCTAAACCACAGTGATGCTCAGAGACTGCCCAAAGGTCCCCTCACCCCCCACCTCAGTGACAGGGGGTGCAGAGTGCCACCATCACTGCAGAAGAACAAATGACTTCAGGGAGTGCCAGTGGTGAGTGAAGGTCTGTGAATCATGGGTAGATTTTCCTTAACAAGCTCACTGTGCAACTCTCCAGAGCTACCATTAGCCTTTGAAACCCGTGGGCTAAAATGTTTTCAGGGGGAATGGTCTATGGAGCGTCTGCTTTTATCTCCTGCTGATGGTAGGAGATGCCCTGTGCTACCCTCAGGTTTAGGTGGGCTTTCTGCAGGAGTCACTGTCTCAGAGAATCCCCAAATATCACAGGCATAAAGAAAGCTGTTGCCTGCTGGGAGGTTTTTCTTTCCCAAGTGGAAATGAGCTGTGTTTGCTGGAAGCACTTTTACACTGGTGTAACTGTGAAGGAGCAGCAGCTGCTGTTTTAAGCACACCAGCAAGTGTGGAGTGCCAGAATACTTCTGGATAGATTAACTGCCAGTGTCTTTTTTCCTGCCAGGGCAACACTGGTTTGAAAAGCATTGAAAAAGCAGTTGCTGAATTCAGAGTTTACAAAACAGCAAGGCCAGAAGGAGGCAAGGTCCCTGGATAGGGCACAGAGCGGTCTGGGCTGTCCTTGCTTTCCTGAGAGGTGTGGAAGAGGGAAGTCCCAGGTGAACCTCAGCCCTTGTGTGGCAGGGTTTGGGGATGGGGCTGCACAAAGGGGCATGTGTAAAAGGAACTAAGTCCCTGATGCTGGGGACAGCCCCTCCCCTCCAAATGGGCAGGGCGCAAGCAGCTGGAGCTGGCTGGCTGCATGTGCCTCCTGGCAGCCCTCACTCTGCCAGAGTGTGCGTTGGGGTAAGACTGTAGTTTCTGACCTAAACAATTACTTATTTTCTTTTACAGGTCCCCCAGAGAGCCTGGATTCTTGTGGAAGGTTCCCTGTGCCCTCTTTGTATCCATCCCATGACTGGTGCCAGCTGAGTCTGACTGCCTTGATGAAGCGCACCAGGAAATCACGAGGGATGTTAGGAAACCTAATGCAAGTTCTCCAGGACAAAGAGCTGAGAAAAAGAGAGGACCCTCTAGTAAAACCAGGCACTAGCTCTGTCTGGTTCCCCTTTGTTAATCTCACTGACAAGCAATGCCATTCACAATTTTTACCTGCTACTTCTTTCCCCCTTTGCAACAGTAAACAAGAACAAAAGTAGTCTATTCTCTCACGCCTTGCATCTTTCAACCACCTCTGTCTCTGAGGTCCCAGTCCCAAGGTACTCTTTGGCTGCGTTATTTGTTACTCCCTACTAACCCAACAAACCTCAACTCCCACGTATTACCATACCACACGAAGGAGGCTAAGTTTAGCTCTTGTGTATTTTAGTCATCTATCAAGATAAAACTTGGACTGCAAGGAGTCTCTGGCAAGCTCATCTGTACTGAACGTGGACAGTGACACAAGCATTTCCTCTCCTTACTCTGTCTCCCAATAAATCACTTCAGTATTATTAAGTTCACATAAAGTTCCTCGGTGCGTGTTCCAGGGGACTGTTAGAGGACAGGCCATGCTTGGAAATGAGCCCTGTGACATCACAGCTCTCAACCATGACCTCCAATGTTCTCTCTTCCTTCAGCAGCTCAGGTTTTGGCAAATTCATGTAGTGTGTTAAAAACCAGTTGTGTTAAATATCCACAAAGTTATGATTGCCCTCCCACTCCCCAGGCCTTTGTTGAGTAGAGATGAGGATTGCTTTTTTGGGGAGAATATAATAAACATGTTGGAAAATACAGTTTTAAGAATCTTCTGTGAATTAATTTTTGCCCCAAAATAGGCCACCTTTTCATGGGTTAAGAAGAGTGACATCATTCAGCAAATTAAATGTACTATTTTGAATGCAGTGAAGCATTTTGCAATAACTCCAAATACAATTTTTTCATTTTTTTGTATGTGACTGGAAAAGCAAATCCAGTTTGACCTCAATTTCTTAATTTTATCTTGTCTTTATTATAGTAACCAGATTTAAAAATATTCATTCACTTTTTACCCTTCTCATAGCCATTCATGGGAGTATTTTATGTTTCTTTATGTGGTCTTTTTCTTCTTTAAGTTGTTTAGTGATCTCCTTGGGCAGGTTGAAATCTCTGTAAATACCAACTGTTCCTTCTGCTTCCTCTTACTGTTTTCTAACTGTGACACTGCACAATATCAATGAACACAGTCCACTGGAAGAATGAGTGCATCCAGCAATTAATAAAGGAGAAAAATGTCTGTCAACCCTCATGGGAGTTTTTTCAGAGCTTATGTCTGTGCTCATGCTGACTTACCCTGCCCCTTTTTGCTCTGCAAAGAGGTGGGAGATCCCAGCTGGTCCAGGTAAGGCCCAGGAGCCAAAGGAGAAATCCCCTTCCCAGCTTTTCCAGGTCTTCCTTTGTCTTGAAAATTAGTTTTTGAGAAATTTGTGTTACAGATTAGATATTTTGAAAATAATTCCACTAAAAGAGTGGTTATAGGCATCAAAATAAGTTGCCTGGGGAGTTGGTGGGTCACTGTCTCTGGAAGTGCTGAAGAAGAACTTGGGGATGCGGTTTAGGGGTAATTATTCTGGCGCTGGGTTGATTGTGGGACAGGATGATCTTGAAAGTCTCTTCCAACACTGATGATTCTGGGATTGCCCCAACCCAGGTGCAGCATCTTGCTCGTGGCATTGTCAAACCTCACAAGGTTCTTGTGGTCCCACTTCGCAAGTTCATCCAGGTCCCTCTGGATGGCTCCATCCTTTCACAGTGTCACTTATCCTGCTCAGCCTCCTGTCACCTGCAAAGGTGTTGAGGGTGAGCTCGATCCCACTGTTGGTGTCATTGATAAAGACACTCAAGACCCACTGGCCACAACTCTCTGGCTGCATCCATGCATCCAATTCCTCATCCCCTGAGTCGTCCCCATGCAATGCACACTTACATCCCATTTGCACAAGCAGCACACTCAGAACTGGGCCCTGCACATGCATCCTACTTGCACAAGCATCAGCTCCTGTCACACCCCACAAGCAATGACCACTTGGAGGAGAGAGTCTCATGACTGATTAATATTTCAAAAAAGCCTCACAAATCAATGATCTCTCCATCATAGTGTAATTCACTGCTACTGTTCTCTTCTCCTGGTTGGCCTTTGAATCCCCTCACAGGCAGTCACTGCTCTCAGTTTACAATAGAGACATAAATTGAATGTACAGAAAATGAAAGAGAAGAACATTAAATGACATGGGTGTGGATTGAAAAAGTTATAACCCATTCCCTACCACATCAAAAACCATTTTATTGATAAAAAATCAATATTGGTATTTTTATTTATTGTTGTTTTACTGATGTTTTTTGATATATAAATATAGTAACATGTTTAAATTTCCTTTGATAATATTTATATTTGTATATTATATTTATATTAATAGCATATATAAATATAACATTTTATTTTTTCAGACAGATCAAGCTAAGTACCACATATCTGTCATACATTTAATACAAGGCTGGAGTTTCTGGGTTTAGTTGTCATCAGCCTTGACAATACCTTTACAATCTCTCTAGAGGCACACAACTAATTTTCTGTCTCTGGGAGTGTTCCAGCCTGGAGCACTGGGTGGGAAACCTCTCGGACCTCTCCCCTTCAGGTTGGTTTGGCTGTGACACTTATCACAGGCACTGAGATCTTTGCACTGTGTGTGAGAAATGCGAGCTGGGTCCTGCCAGTGGCTGTGTTTGGTGTGGACTGTGTATCTGCTCAGGGGAGATGCTCTGCAGACACTCCCCATGTGATGGCAGGAAGGTCTGTGGTGGCACAGCCAGCACTGGGAGGGCTTTAATGTCCTCTAGGGGGTGACTCCCTGGGAATAAGATGGAGGCTGGGATCAGTATGGACCTGGAACTGGTCCTTGTCCTCATCGTCCACCTGGGCAGCAGGGAAGGAGGTACCTCAACAGCTGATACCCAGCTGGGCGTTGTTGAAACATAGGAGGGGGGCTGCTCCTCAGACCCTGCTGTGTGGGCTGGGACAGGGGAAACCAGGACCATCCTGAGGGTCTCTGAAGCCAAGTACAAAGCCCTGTTGGAAGAATGGATGAGTCCTACAGAGTAGGGATGTCACAAGTGGGCTGGGGCTGATGGTAAGGAAAACAACTTTGTAGGAGAGGATTTTGAGGGAAACTCCAGTGCTCTTTTGTCTTGGGTTAACCTGGCAAAATGCCAACTGCCTGATAGAGTGTCAGAGTCTCCCTCCCCCCGCCAAGAAAAGGAGGGAATAGCCCATGGAAACTCAAAACAGGTTTATATATTTATACAGAAAGGAGAAAATTAAAAGAAGACTACAATGTAACACACACACAAGTTAGAAATAGTAAGATAACTCCCCACTCCTCACTGAACACAAATCCCACTATTCTAGTTACAAATCACTCAAGAGAACTCAGTTCCCTGAGGGACAGACCCAAGCAGAGAGAAGACTAAAAATAAACATTTTACTTCCCTCAAGTAACATGGTGGGAAGCTGGTGCTGGGCCTGGTCCTCCTGTCCCTCCTGGGATGGTACAGTGTGTCTTACTGGGACCAGCACTACGAAGGAACTGAGAAACTCCTCATACCTTACTGCATTTATATTCAGGATGATGTCAGAATATGGTACGGAATACCATTGGCCAGTAGAATTCAGCTATCAGCTAGCCTGACCCAGCTCAAGTCAGCGGATTATCTCAGGCCTACTCTGAAAACTAAAGCCTAAATTTGGGCCTAGCTTAAACCATAACATCTTTCCATAAGAGTGGTTCTGCACAGGGAGAGCCTGTCCAAAAAGGCTGGGAGATCATCCATCGGAAATAGCCACGAATGGAGAGCAACCTGATCTAACTGAGAAGCTGGCCCTGTTCTGAGCTGGTGGTGTGACCAGATGACCTTCAGAGGTCACTTCCAACTTAATTTTTTCTTTGATGCTTAGCTCAAAATAAACAATTTTTGGCACTAGTTATTCCACGTTGGCTTTTCCCTATCAGCCAATCTCAGAAGTAATGTACTGCTCCAGGGGCTGTAGGGTGGCTTGGAAGAGGTCCCGCTCCTGGAAAAGAAGAAGGGCAGCAAGCTGAGGGAGACTTGGCAGGGTGCTTGAGGATTTCATGATCTATTTGAAAGCAGCAAGGTGAATTTTCTCTGACTTGATTTAAACCCTCCACTCTCACACTCTGAAGTTTACAAGCTCTTCTTTTGCTCCCAGCACAGAGTTCCACTTTCATTAGAGCCAAAGCTGGAGTGACTCATCCTGGAGGGCACTGCTGTGTGTGGTCCTTTGCCTGAGCTGTTGCCCTGCTGTGAGAGATCTGCCATAAGAGAAAGCTGGAAACAAACTTAACCTCATTTTGCATTGTCTGCTCCATCCAGGAGTGGTGAGAATTGGAAATCCATTTTTATTTATTCTCTTTGAAGTGAATTGTACTGCCTGCCCATGGAAGAATAGGGTGCAACTGAGGAAGATGCTGCTTTTGTGCAAAAGTGCCACGAAGATTAAAGTGCACTCAGGTACAATGTATGTGGATGACTCAGGAGATCCTGGCTTCAAATGTCTTTTGACTGCCTGCCCTTTTTGGTGAGCCTGGCACAGACCTCTCATTTAAGAATGCAAAACCGTAACAAAAGGCTGAAAGGCTCTGAGCAGTGAACAGAGGCTGCAAAGCAGGGCTCCCCAAGGGTTTCTCTCCACCCCAGGTAGATAAAATACTGCTGCCTGTCTTTCTTGTTCCTGGAGAATGGAGATGGGGCACATGGCTGCCCGCCCTGGAGGTTTGCTGCTCCCACCAGCCAGAAGTGCTGTCAGCTCTGCCTCAGAGCCTCCTGTCAAGGCAGAAATTTCCTGCTCATTAAAACGAGACAGAGGACAATTAGGTTGCTTCCACTTGGAAGGCCTGTCAATCCACCAGGCCACCACTTTCTTTAGGCTTAGAAAAAGTGCCATGCCAAGCTTTCAGGTCTGTGTTAGCTCATAGAATCATAGAATAGTTTGGGTTGGAAAGGAGCTTAGAGATCATCTCTGCCATGTGCAGGGAGGGACACCTTCCACCAGACCAGGTGGCTCAGTCACATCCAACCTGGCCTCGAACACCAGGATGTGTGGGGCATCCACAGCTTGCAGAAAGCCTGATTAGCACCTGAATGAGAAGATCGGCCCCAAATCAGAGGTTTGACCCTCAGGGTCCGCTCTATGCCACACAGCCTTGAAGCTTGGCCTGGATCCCTCAGTGTTTGTAATTAGTTTTGGTATTAACCCAGCAGGTCTACACCCTGCACTAGACTATCCTTTTCCCACCTCAGCAGAACAGTGCTCTCTTTTATCACTGTTTCACTAAACACAGCCCTGTTTGTGGCTTAAAACAGGCCTCTTTGATGAACTGACAACTTCCATCTCCACTTTGCACCCTGCTTATCTGGAAACTGACTTTTACTTCTGATAAGCCATTATCTAATTGTCCACCGCTCTCATCCTCGGCAGAAGTGCAGTGTCGATGCAACACTTTGCCCAGGCAGTTACCCAACATGCAAAAGCTCTCCTACTCATGATAGTCCCCAGCATGTAAACCCAATGTGAGATGCAATGGAGATGGCAAGGGGATCCTCAAAGCCTCTCTCTTCCCTTCCTCCCTCCCTCCTTCTTACCAGGCAGTGGGACCTGGACCGTGCTCAGCTAATAGGAGCCAAGGCAGCATCAGGGACTGCCAGTGTTTTACCCTCCTGTCCATATAGGGCACCCATTTCTACGCTAAAAGCAGAAGACAGTTCTACAGCAAGAGGTAAAATCTTGGTTTCACTGAACTCAACAAGCAACCAATGTGAGTTTGGACAGTATATTCAGGGTTTATTTGCCAGCTGCTTTTTTTAACTTTTAGGAAACCTTCAGACCTCAGAATGCAAATCAGCATCTGCAATTAGCAAATGCTTTTCAGGCATTTGTTCCTTTCCAGAAATAAGGAGTTTCCAAAAAAAAGTGAAATATATTTCAACTGTTTTTCTAGAGCTTCTAATAGAGCATTTACACACTGAAGTTGAGCGTATGTCTAACTGTCACTAGGTCCTGCCAATTTTAGCCTGTCCAGTCATCTCTCTGCAGTTGCACTGTTACAGAGATCTGGCAAACTATTTGGGTACAATGCCATGTATCCAGTCACAGATATCTTCCCTTTCACCCCCCTCTTGTGGAGAAACAAGTGAGAGGGAAGCTTTGCAAGCAGATGCAGAAAAAATGCCAAAGATGAACTTGTGTCCTTCAGTAGCATGAGTGAGAACAGGGAAGGGATGGGAATGGGAGAAATACAGAAACACCTGCTTGCTTCATTTTAGGCAGGAGAGGTGGGAAGGGACCTTCTCAAGGAGGGCTCTACAGCCAGCAACAAGGAGAAGACATGGGAACAGATGCATGTGAGCTCCTGCCCAAAGGGTCTTCACTGGCAGGGGATCGACACAGAGTGAGAGCCAGGACCATCAGCAGGGGTGATGCTGCCACGCACAGCTTAGCCATGACCTGGTGACTGCTGCAAGGAGCAGGAGGGCAATGGGGATCTGTGTCCTGTGTGAGATCCACAGGCTACACAAGGTCTGGAATGTGCCCTTGTCCTGGTCCTAAATGGGACAGGTCCCAGTCCTGTGCCTCTCCTTTACCTTACCTCCTGTGTACCTCAAAATCATCTCAGTCCAGGAGGTGTCTCCTGCCTGCCTCCTGACCCTGCATGATCACCAGTGGAGAGGAGTGCTGTTTGCCACGGTGTGGCAGCCCACATGTGCAAGTGGGTCACTGCTTCACCTTTTTGGTAGAGCAGGACCTTGCCAGTCTGCTGCCCATACTGCTATCACCCTTCTTCTTCCTCCACTGCTTTGCTGCCTCCTCAGCAGTCCAGGCTCCAACCTCTTTGCAACATGCCTGTAAGCTATTTCCAAACCCTTTGTCCAGAGCTGGTGCCAGAGCCACAAACCACAGCTTGCTCCCAGTCCCTGTGCATTCACAGGCAGGGGCTTATCCAATGCAGCCATCCATCAGCTGGAATTACATGAACTGGCAAGGAAAACATGGATGCTGACTGGATGCTTGGTGCTACTCACTGCTGTTTTAGAGGCTGGGCTTCCAGTATTTCCATGTGTTAAAAGGAGGATGAGGAAGAGCTGTGCAGTGCTTCTTTCTTGCCTGAGTGGTTCTCTCCATCCTGTGTGGCTGCCTGCCCTCAGAAATTAGGGACTTGGCTATTTTATGTCATTAATTGCATGGGCGAAACTCTTAGCAACGCTCTGAGCCATTTGTAACACTTAAAGATGACAAAATATACATAATTGCTGCAGCATGCCAGACAGGGAGATTGGGTCCTGTAGTGCTCCCTTCATGTAAACCAGATTTCCATTAGTCACTCCTCGGGTGGCATTAGAAGTGACAGCCACTGATTTTTCCCCAGCTGCCCACAGGGAAGGACAGAGCTGCCAGGGGGCCTGGGACACGATGGAGGGGAACTCCAAGGGACTCCTCACACAAGGAACTACTTCAGAGGACAACTGTTTTTCAGGGAGCACAGTAAAAAATATCTTGCACAACCTGGTGTTTTCTGCAGTTGAAATCTTGGATACTTTCCCTCCATCCTTATTTCCTCACCATTTGTCAATCCTGGTGCCCTTTCAGTCCCTTGATTTTGCAGTGTCAGCAGCAGAGGGATCCCAAAATGCTCCAAAGTCATTTCCATCTTGCTGTCCCTGACACAGAGACCTCGTTGTCCCAGAGTGCCTGAGTCCATCTGCCCTTTCCTACAGGATTTTATTCCTGTGGGGTACAGATATTTTTACAAATGACAGAGGCAGTGTTGTGGGAACTGGGGGAAGAAGCACATTCTTCCTGCCTTAGCAGGGATATCCGTATGGACAGCACACAGAGGAGCTGATTGCAGCCGGAAAGCTGTGGAAATGACAGTACAGCATCTAAACCTTGAACTGAGAGAGGAAAGACAAGGATATCAGCAGGGTGAGCCTCTCTTTTTGGGGTGCCTGTATGGCATCCAAAAAATCAGAGAAAACCTCTTTGGCTCTCACTGAAGTCACAGCTGTGACAGGAGTTGAGCTGCCTTCTCCCACTTTTTCAGGCAAAGAGACTTGTGTTGGAGAAGCTGGTTTACAGTTTTTATTTATGTCTTAGTAACCTTTAAGTCATGGTTTAATCACACTTGATCAACAAAATATGACTGGAAAATGAGAAGTCAGATGTTTAAAATCTTGAAAGTTCCCAACAATGCTCTGAGGTTTTTTAGCTCTGATTTGTTTTTTCCCTCTGGACTGTTTTAGCAGAGAAATTCTGCCCTTCTTCCATTCAAATCTGAAAAGAGTTTCATTTGACCTAAAATGTCCTTTTTCAATGAGTTGTCCATTCATTCTGAAAACAAAATTCATGACAACTTCCAAGCAGAACACTGTCCTCACATTAACATGGTGCTGTGCCTGAACTACTCTCCAGCCACCCCTCCCCTCCACTCCAGGTCTACCAATGTGATGCATTTACATGTGAACATATTTTTATGCACCTTCCCATCCCCAGCTTGGCAAATGAGATCACTCCAGCGAGATCAATGATGAACCCCTCAGGCAGCAGCCATCATACCTCCGTGTTTGTAGCGTTGGGCTGTTTTGTGGTCCTTGGACCTCCCTGTGGGTGAGTTTTGCCCCAGGGGACCGAGACAGCTCAGGGCACAGCAGGACAGAAGAGAAAGGTACAGTTGTGTGTAGACATTAGGCTCAAAGAGAATAAAGGAGACATTTTTACTCCTTTTTCTGACTGGCCGTAGCCATTTGCTGCTTGGCACTTGCTGTTTTCCTCCAGGTCCACATGGCATTGACTGGCTGACGGAATTTGATGGAATTCAATGGAACTGGTTAACTAGCTTGCACAGTTGCCAAAGGAAAAGGAAAGCTGTTTTATCATCAGCTTCAAAGCCATCATTCAGCTGCACACATTAAATACCCATAAATGGAAATAACAGCAGACTACAGATTGATGAGAACACTACTCACAACCTCTGCTCACTACTGACCTCTTGCAAACTCCCTCTTGAAGCTTCAGCCCACCAGTGAACACCATCCCCAGCCAGGCAGCTCGTCCTCAAGACTGGTGAGAAGGCAAGGAATCTGTACCCTGTGGGCATCCTTGGTGGGCTCCAGCCTTTTCAGCCTTTTCCAGGCACACACAGGTACCAACTTGCTAACAGGCTGTGTCCCCTGCTACATGGCAGAGAGGGATTCCTGGAAGGTCATCCTCTCACCTCGGTTATCAAATAGATTTTTGTCTGGGCAGTCAAACCACAGCTCTTACAGACCAAGGATATTGCCATGTTTGATGGTTACTGGGTACAAAACTGACCATACATAGCAGCTTCTCCAATGCAGACAAATCCATGGGATCCCCAGAGCTAAGGAAAGGGGGGAAACAGCTCTTCTACCAATCATATCTGTCTGTTCTCCTGTGTTTCTTCATCTCTCTAATTCCTCTTCCAGGAGAGTCTGGGGTTTTTTTTCTTTATTTTAACCCAACAAGCAGAGTAAATAACAGGAAGCATTTTTAAGTGGGGAGGAAGGTACAACACTAATTAACTCTAAAATACCCGAGAGCCACCACTCATCAAAATATCTGAGATGTTAGGTGTGCAAGCAAAAGGAAGAGATCAACAGGTAGATCAGGTAGTGTAACCTCTCTATTTTAGTGGGCCAAAAAGAAAAATGAAAAATTTGAGAGGAAGCCTGAACAGATCAGCAACTCGGGAAGCGGCAGCCAAGACAGACAAATGTGGAAGAAAACACATCTCCTCCTCTGAAATGGACGTCTTTAAAAAAAAAAAACCAAACCAGTTTTGAGGCTTTTCTGCATGAGACAGACGCTTGGCTCCCAGAGCTGGAATATGGGCCAGAAGTAATCAAGGACGGCAGGGAGAGGCAGCATCCATAACAAGAGAGCCTGCATGTGGGCTCTTATCACTTGGAAGCTAATAGATGATGAAGGCAGCTTAATCCATGCAAATATAGAGCAATGACAACCTTGACTTCATGCGTCATAAAAACGGGGGGAATAGCGGAAAAAAAGAAGAGAGACAGAGGGTGAGATGCAAAAAGCAGTAGCATTTGAATCAATGTGCGTCACTAATGGATGGGGGCATAGAGAAATAATCAATCCCAAGGCAGAGCAGAGCGATGGCTCCCGTTGTGTGCGCAGGGAAACCTGGCAAAAAGGCAGCGACTAAAGCCCTGCAGTGGTAGTGGTGCAATTAATTAATCACCATTGGGATAACTGAAGAGGGACCATTGTGGATTTAGTTGCCACTTCAGAAATTTTAATTATCCATTGGATGTTTTCTTTCACAGCAATGATGAGCTGTCTGTGAAGCAGTACCTCCTGCAGGCCAAAGGCTGTGTGAGGTCAGAGCACGTGGCTGCGGAGGTCCCTGATGCCACAGGTGGGGATGTGGCAGGGTATGAACCCACAAGAGGCACAAGGCCACACAAACAGATGCAAAGCAGCACATCTGATTGTCCCCAAGATAAGCATCCACATAGAGGTGTCTGGGTCTTTGGAGCTTAAAAGCTGCAATTGCTGATGGAGAGGGCTTTCAGCACAATCTGTAGGCATCTCATCCTTGACCTGCTCCTTACCCTCTTCATTCCTAGTAATCCACTCCTCCTCTTATTACTGGAGAGGGGGCCAGACAGATGAGACCCACGGCATTTTATTGTCTGGAGCCTCAGCTATTTTTACAGTAAGTGCATTTAGTTAGTCAGGTCAGATCTATTTTTGGTAACCTCCTTGTTGCATTTCATACCATTTTCTATTAAACCCTATGTCTTGCGTTATTCCTCTCTTCAAAAATAGTCAAATGGCTGTCATACTCCTGAGGTTAAGCTAACAGACCAATTGCTGCTTGGATTAATTTCCCTACTCCTGAAGCCTCAGCAGTTCCCCAGCCTCATGGCTCCTGCTTTCTTTCACAGACTGATCCAAAGTCTGGCTGTCAGGCAGGTAATGTCAAGTGCCTGCTTTCCTAATGGTTTGGAATGGAAATATTGGCCATCTGGATTCATGGAATTCCTCTGCCTCCTCCTCAGGTGTCAGTGCCTTCTGCATACTGACCATCCCCTCCTGCCTTTGCCACATGTCCTGTCCCACCACTCTGGTTCTGGTCTGTATTAGTGCCACATCTTTCACCTCACCATTATCTTGCTATTGTCATGTACTTTATCCACTCAGGTTTCATCTGGTGAAAGAATCCAAATGTACTGAACCTCTTCCTGTTCGTGGAGAGAGACTTTTCACAAGGGCATGTACTGACAGGACAAGGGGTAATTGTTTTAAACTGAAAGGGAAGAGGTTTCAATTATGTATTAGGAAGAAATTCTTTACCATAAGAGTGTTGAGGCCCTGGTACAGGTTGCCCACAGGAGCTGTGGCTGCCACATTTCTAGAAATGTCCAGACCAGGTTGGATGGGGCTTGGAGCACCCTGGTCTAGTGAAAAGTGTCCCAGTCTATGGCAGGGGGATTTGAACTAGATTATCTTTAAGGCCCCTTCCAACCCTAACCATTCTGTGATTCTATGATTTAAATTGAACTAGTAGGTGCTGTTAATAACTATATTTTAATTACCCAGTTTTTTAATTTCACCCAGTTTTCCTGAGCCTGCAATAAGATTCCCTATGCTGTGCAGTCACATTGGTATTCTTTCTACAGAGGAATGCAAGACTTTTTTTCTCTTTTGGTTCCCTGATAACATAAGAAACTTAAGAGAAAGATTGCATGTTTTATTATCAGTTTAGCTATTACAGTTTATCCCTTCATGAAAGCTTAACTATATATCATTTTTTCTTAGGTACAATTTATAGATAAAACCCGGTGTCTAGTTCCTGAGGGACACTTTTAAAAGTCTGGGTTCTTGCAACTTGTTATTCAATATATTGTTTTGGGCCAGTTCCCTTCTTTTGGTACCTCAATTCCTGATGAAGCTTCAGCTCTTTTCAGCCTGAAAATCATATACCTGTCATAAAAACCCTTATCCAAACATCCTCTGTAATGTCCTTAGCCTTTTAATTTGCCCTGTCAGCTCATTTACAGACCTGTAGTTCAGCAACCCTCTGGCAAGCTTCATGCTTCCTGTGCGCCTGAAATGTTCTTGTTTGCTTTAATATCTTCAGCACTTGCCTGTTCTGGACCCTTCTCAGCCGTCATAACTTTTTAATATCACATTTCTCTTGACGTTGCCTGCACGTCTTTCCATTGGCATTATTCACTGTTAAGTCCTTTCCAAGGGAAGAATTTCTGGGGTCAGACTTCCTTTTAACCCTCCCTGGGCTTCAGGAGGTGTTGGTTGTTATGGGTGGCACATAGTGAAAGCTGAACTGTGGCAGGGCCTTGTGGTGCCCAGAATGCATCAGGCAGCCCTTCCTGCCCCTTGTCATGCAGCAAAATACCCAACCTCTTGTTCTGCCTGGCACAGGTCTGCACACTGAGGAGCCAGGAGCAGTAGTCACTTTAATGCCTTGCAGGCCTTTCTACTGAATCTCAATAATCAGATATCTGAGGAGGAAACAAAAACCAGAGCATTACCTGGAGACTTTAATGCTTGTCATTCCCCCTGGACTTTGCTAATAGGAGGGATTGCATCACCTGTCCCATTATACTGCAGTGACTTCAAAGGCATTGCACAACGATAATATCTGCTCTGCAAACAAGTTGCATTCACTGCTGAGGACTTGCATAGCCAAATTGTTCTCCTACACTACTCCCTGACGTGGTCTCTGAGCTCTCAGCACCAGCTGAGCTGCCTGTTATGACTGCCGAGAGTGGGGCGGTCACTTGTGGACAAACAGACCTCACTATGGGCTCCGTGTCAAGTTGCTGTGTCCCTTTATCCTTATCAGGGAGCTGTCCCTGGGGACACAGTAACATCACCAGGCACTGGAAGGTGTTTTAGAGAGGAAGGTGCTTCAGGAATTCAGACAGTCTGCTTGCCTTCTCACTGACCCCTGTGTGTGCTTTTGAAATGGGGAGTCACATTTGCTATACTGATTCTCTTTGGAAAACATATGTTGAAGGTAGGACTGAAAATCTCATATTATTTCCACTAATTAGCACTGAGCAGGAAAATAACACTGTAGAGTGAGTTTATCAAGGCTCTGCACCACTTAGCTTGAACTCTAAATGCTGTTGTCTCACAAAATTAGCACCTGAACTCAATTCCATGAAAAGGGTTTCCTTTGCTTTGATACAAGGATGGTGTTATCTTGTCAACTTCCCCTGTTTCTCTTCCCCTGTTCCCCTTCTCTTAAAGAGGGAATCACTGAAGGCATGAAGAGGCTGCTTTTTGGGGTGGAGGCAGGCTGAGTCCATCACAGCTGGGTCCTTCTTTCAGCAGTGGTGTGCAGATGGCCTGGTGGAGCAATGAGCATCACACCAACATGAGTGTTTTTCCAGAACTTCAGGGCTCAAACCGCCAGACTGAGTTTTCCCACTATCCCTCTCACCACGCCAAGTTTTTCCTTGGAAATGCCACAAGGTCAGGAGGGTTGTGTTGAGGGCTGGGGACACTGATGGGGACCTGCATGCTAACCCAGCTCTGCCACGGGCCAGCTGCATGGCTGTCAGCAAGTCACTTTGCTCTTCCCATCCTCCACTTCTGCAAAACAGGAATAATCCTTCTAAATCACTCACCTTTGTGAGTGGCTTATTGTTGCCCCACACTGTAAAATGCAACTGCCAATAAAAAGCTGAGGGACAGTGATGGCCTGCTCAGGCCATGGTTACCCGAAAAGCAGTGGCACCACCACTAGCCCTGCCTCTGGGTGAAGGAACTGCTTCTTCCTGCTCCTCTGCTCTGGACAGTAAGGGCAGGGCTCAGATTGCCGAGATGCCCCATGCCACCCCTGCCACAGAAGAAGGGAGGATCCTTGCCAGCTTTTTGTGGCAAGCCAGAAGATTCTCCCTTTTTGCTGTCTGCCATTGTGCCTCCAGGTGAGCAGGTCACCTCACCTTCTGGTAAGAAAATGCTGGTTTCCCTTAACTGCCCCTCACACACATCTATGTGTTGAAAACAGTCCTCACAGCATCCATGAGTAATGGTGAGAGGAGCCACCTTCCAAGAGGAGCTTTGGATGGCATGAAGCGAGTTGTGAAGGTAGGATCCTGGTGTCCTTCCCATCACCTTGGGCCTCCTCAATGTTTGGCTATACCACAGAAAAGGACTCTGTGGAAAGCTTACCATAGACAGAGGCTTGAGACATTCAGGGTTCCAAAAAAGTGAACTGTGGTTTCCATTTGCAGGATAAAATGCTGCTCTGGGGCACAGTCAGGTGCTGCTGGGCAATAGGGTGTGTCTGCTTGCACCCAGAGCCATTGCTACCACCTCAGCACTGGTTACAGTTTAGAACAACTCTTCATTTTTTCATTATGAAATAAATTTAACACTGATCTGACTAAATGTAGTCCAGAGGTGGCCCCACGCAGGAATGTCACAGGAACATCACTTCTCTGACCTCTTGGGCTTCAAGCTCCCAGCTCCCCTGCTGCTCCCCATTCCCCCTCCATGGCCAGGAATGGAGTTCTAGGTGTCCACAGGTGGCTGGACTTGGTTCACAGAACCAGCCTGTGCTGGGCAAGGGGCCAGGGGCTGTTTCCCTGGCACAGCAATCACAGAAGGAATCATAGAATCACAGAATAAGAGAATGGTTTGGGTTGGAAGAGACTTTGAATATCATTGAGTTCCAGCCACCCCTGGACATTCTGTTTCAGTGTTTCACCACTCTCACAGTAAAGAGTTTTTTCTAATATCTAACCCCAACCTATGCTCTTTCAGTTTTAAGCCATTACCCCTTGTCCTGTCACTCTGGACCCTTGTAAAGGGTCTCCTCCGTGTTTCTTTTTGGCTCCTTTCAGGTACTGGAAGGTCTCAATTAGATTACCCTGAAACCTTCTCTTTTCCAATCTGAACAATTCCAACTCTCTCACCCTTTCCTCGTAGGAAAGGTGCTCCATCCCTCTAACCAACTTGGCGTCCCCTGGGATCACTCCAGATCATGAGGAGCAGCTCTCTTCTGCAGCAGCGTTTGCTGAGGGAGGTGAGCAGGTAATCAAACAATCGCTCTTGTGTTCCCAGCCAGGGCTTTGGCTCTCAAAGATACAGTCTCTCCATAACCCCTCCAAGTTTTCACTTACATCATGGCTCGCACTCAAGCAGAGCATTTGGAAATGCTTATTCCCTTCCCTGGGCACACCTGGGCAGGCTGTGGTGCTCCCAGCAGCTCCCTGCTCTTTACCTCAGTGCTTTAATTTGCAGGGTTTGCTGCAGCTCCCACTTTTTTCCCTTTGCAGCTGAAACTGTAACCCATTGTGAGGGATTTTTTGATTCAAAGCCTCATGTGCAGTTCCCTAGTGTTTGGACATTAGGCTGAGTGTTCCGTCTGTCACCTGTCTCTGCTTCTCTGAGGGAAAAGCTAAAGCCTGGGAGAGACACAGGGAGAGAGATATAAATCCTATTATAGTTTTACAGGTCTAATCTGCCAAAGCAGAACGGGAAAAAATTTTATAAGCACCCACTTTTAGCCTTATTCAGGGATACCACTCTTTTCCACAATCAAATATTAGTTTAAACTATCTTGAGCTTACACCTTATTACACAAAGCTTCTTAGAAATAGAAATAAAATAAATAATCTTAGACAAAAGAGTGACAGACCAAAAGGGCCTGCAAATGCATGGCTAATTCAAAGTCAATGAGATTTCAGATGTAAGGTACATGTATTTATGAAGCTATTATTCTCCTTCCTCCGAAAATGTTCTTAGTTACAATTTTAATCCAGACGAGGTGTCTGTTGGAGGGTGGTCTCTCCCTGCAAGGTGAGATAGGGAATTTTCCTCTGATTTCAGACAGCCTAAGTCTACAGTTCTCCTCCTGCAAACAGTGGTGTGACAGGATTTTACCCTAATTTCACACCACCTCCATTGAGTATTTACCCTCCATTTTTTTCCCAGACTTCTAATAGGAATTTTCTATTCAGAAAGGTAATTAATCTGAAACAAAGAGCTGAATCCTTCTGTAAGCTCCACAAGAGATTAGACCACTTCTGCGTATCACTCCAGAGATAATAAGGGCTCTGGGAGCTTTTCAGGGAGTAACTTATTGCGCATAATGAGCTTCTTACTGGGGCACCTGCCACCAGTGCTTCTTAAGAATGTCTGCTCCCAAAGGTCTTTTGAAATATAACTATGGTTTGGGGTTTTTCTCTCCTAGTCAGCTGGTGAATTTATTCTTCAGAGACATCACTGGAAATGGCTCTCTCAGAGTCCCACATGGTGTTTCAGTCCAAGACCATTTTCTCACAGCAGGACTTTGCATGCTGTGTCCAGCCTGGGGAGGACAGGTAGCACAGTAGCACAGGTTCTGGTACAGGCTTCCTGTGGTGAAATCCTCTTTTTGAAGGGACATACTTCCTCCTTGGGAGCTTGACTTGGTCTTTGGGTTGATGTCAGGCTGCAGTTAGTGTTTCCTCCAGTCCTTCTCCTGTTTGTCCCTTTTCCATTAGTGGCAAGGCTGTTGTTGAGAATGGTGCTGCCCATTCCTCCCTCTGCAGAGATGAGGATTCCCACTCAGTAACCTCAAGACCTGTATTTTTGCCCTGCCTCCTGCTCTCAAAGCTGGAGCTGCTTCATTTGCAGCTCAGTGCGTGACCTCTCCTGCAATTTCTGACCCCAGACATCACCCTTGATATCTGTGCACAACTAAGCCCAGCTGCTCAGGGTGTGGAGATGGGGAAGAGCCAGAGCACAGAACTGCAACAAAGACCAGGCTGCTCACAGTGCCACTGTACCTTGACCAGACCATCAGGTGTCCCTGCACCTTGGAGATAATCAAGTGACACATCTCTCACAAAACCCGATGAGGCCAGCACTTCCCACTGCACTTCACTGGCCATGGCATCACCTTTGTCTCAGTCCAGGAAGACAAACATCCTCCTGGTTCATCCAATTGGTTGGCCTGTGTCTGGTGTCTTAGTCAAACAAGTTGCCCGGAAGAGGCAGAGCCTCCTTGAAGGCTTAAAGACTCCAGCAACCATGGCTGAGCTGGCCTCATGTTGGCTATATCTCTGTTCTCAGGGCAGGATGGGGGTAGACTAGTTGATCTCCATGCTTCTGATACTGCAACTCTTTATTGCTATATGGTTTATTTTGGCTTCTTCTGTATTCCTTGCAGACAGAAATGTTGTAGCCCAAAGGAAAGATTTAGCAGGGAAAATGATTGGTTTTGGCAGTAGTCAATGTGGCCTCTCACTGAAAAGAAGGCGGGCGGGCAGTAGGTCTCTCTTTTTAAGATGACAGATGGGAATACTAACATCAGTGCCTTTGGTTTGCTTCATTTTGCAGAGAAGTCGTTTGAAACTGCAAGCACCTCTCACATAGCCCTGAAATATGGCAGCCATAAATCCAGATATGCCTTCTGTGGTGCTCCTTGAATTGTGAGCCTCTCCGCAATGGCATCTCAGCAAAGGGAAGGTTTGTGTGGATAACAAGAGCACTGTGCACTCAGCTTGCTGCCCTGAGATAGTCAAGAGCCAGTGCTCACATGCTCTCTGCAAGAATCAAATTTCATTATGGAAACTTTTTACTTGTTGCTGTTTTTAAATATCCCCAACTGGGCCTGTCCTCCATTTTCCCCCATCTGTTTCATCTCTATAGCAAAGAAATAAAAAAGCCCACGTTGGAGAGAGGGGAGGAAGGGCCCTACCTGTTCCTCACTCACTAACTCCACATACTAAAACCCTTTGGCTTTGTCTTCACTTTACCTTCATCACTGGATGGATTTTTTACCAAACTTCACACGTAAGCTCATTAACATCACTTTTCCATCTGACCCACTTAGAGATCTGCGTCACCAGTGATGTTTCAGCACTGAGCAATCTCCCTCCACTTTTCTGCTCATATTCTTGGAGGAGGGGGGCAGTGCATTTGGGTCTTGGCTGAACAGCACTTCCTTTGCATGGATCTATATTTATAAAGAACATCTGAATGGGCTTAGACTTACAAGAGTTTTCTACAATGAACCTTCATGTCAACACCTAATGGGGCCCTTTCCACTGCTGGATGCTGATGTGTCGAGTCTGCGCCGCTGTTGCAGCGCCTGCTCTGCACAGTCAAACAAAGCTGCTTTTTTTAGACTGACAACCTATAATACTGCTGGTGCTGTGGAGAAGTGATAAAGGTAACATTTCACATCGCCAGTCAGAAACTGCCTCTCTTAGGATAACTTGGCAGAGAAAAAAAAGAGGAGGGGAATAAGCACAAAGCAGAGTGCGCAATTGTGAGCAGTGATGACGTCCGTCGCCACATAATCTCTCCTGAGCCATGTTTTGAGCAGGGTTGGGTGACACTGCTGGAGGGAAAGTAGGAACCAGACACCGAAGGGTTACTAGTCCATTGCCCTCCAAACCAGAACGCTGCTCTGCAACTCGTACATGAAAACAAAAATATTTCTAAAGCACAGGCTTGCTGTAAAAGATGACCAGCAAACATGCAGTTTTCTGTGGAAAAAATGGTACTGCCAGTGGGGGGTCCATGGCAGGTGATGGCCCCCAAAGCCATGGTTATTTCTCTGGCTCCCAGACCTGCTTAGCTTGCCCCAGGGAGAAGGCAGCATGCAAGGAAGAGAGGCTTGGGTCTTGCTGCCAGCTTGGCAAACCTGCCCTGGGCTCCGACAGGCAATCTGGGATCATTCCATCTCCTGCTTTATCACCTATAATGGAGGAGCAGCTGGCCACATTAGACCCTCTGGCTGGGATTTTGCAAGGCAAAGTACTTTGTTGTGATAGGGGCCAGGAGCACACTCATCACTCTGGTCTCAAGTGCTGCAGTGCTCCCTCCTGCTCTGAGAGGGGACACCCCACCGGCACCTGTAGGGCTGCATTGTGAGCCAGATCAGAGAACTGATGGAAATTTATTTGCCAGTTTTGGTTTTGGGAGCTTTTTTGATTGGCTTGAGTTCCTGGAGCTCTATAACGTGGCTCTGTAGAATGTGGCCCTGGCAAGCCTTCACCAATGCATGACTCCCCTGGGGCTCATTGCTAAACTAGGGCTGTGCCCAGAGGGGACCCTTTGATACCTGTCTAAAACTGCTGATGTGCCCCATGTGGAGGCTGGAGATAAAATTCATGGTTAACTTTGAGCTGGAAAAGTGTAAGAAAGCTAAGAAAATCTCTTATATGCCTCAGTTCACAGCAAGCTCTTCTCCAGCTACCTCCCCCACAGGCTCCAGGCAGGTCCTTCAGCCCTATACCTGTTCCTCAAGGCCTGAAGGAGCTCCACTTTGGGACTTTTGGGAACCCCACATGAAATGGCTTCACTTTCTCCTGAAGGAGCCCTACTGGATGTTAAAAGATTTGGGGTTTACCTGACATGCTGCTTTCAAGGGCAGATAGTGATTTTCCCCATGGTTTCCCCCAGCAAGCCACCCTACTCCAACCCCATCAGTGGCACCTCTCCCTGCATCCATGGGCTCACCTCGCTTGCTTGACTATGCCAGGTTCAACAACTCCTTTCCAAACCTGTATCATCTTACTTGGAGGTCCAAAAACTTTGCCTCAGAAATTTCCCCCCAGCCAGTGAGCAGAGGAACACCATTTACGCAAAGGTGCCTTTGCAGATAGTCCTGACTGTTCACTCAGCCAGGTTTATTCCCTCAAGTAATCTGCTTGCAGAATAAAGGGCAACAGAAAAATGTCTTAAGCTCAGACTCCTCTACATTATAAAATCACCTGGGAGATTTTTTGTTGCTGTTACAAAAGCCTGTGCTGTGCCCTGATAGAGAAACTGCCCACCGGAGAAGAGTCTGGAGGATCTGAAAGTTCATTGCTCAGGGGTGAGGGAAAAGGGTCATCGCTTGCTTTTTGCTTGGTGCTTTTGTCTGAGGTTGTATTTTTTTAATAGGACATTTTAGCAAATGGATTTTTATCCCTGGATGCTGGTTGTCCTTTTGCCTCTTAGCTGTTATGCCCTTTCTTTGATCCTCCTTCGGGACCCTTCAATGCTGCAGGACACAGGAGAAGGACTGATCAGCTTGTTTTCAGCTCAGGTATAGAAGTAAAGTTGCACAGGGAGGCTGTAGGCTATTGATCCAGTAAGATCTGAATGAACATGATATTTGATCTGTAATTATATAGCCAAAGAGGCTCTGCAGGGCAGGCAGAGTCAGCGTTTTGGATTGGATGTAATGTGCTTTTGTCCTGTTACTGTAAATGAGCTGCGAATGCACCTTTACGTCTCATTTTACAGTGCTCCCTGTCAGAGATCTCTGCCTGCAGCCATGGGCAGAAGAGCTGCACTGAGCACAGAGAACAAAAATCTTTCTGCAACTCCTCCAGTGCCCTTTTCACTTGCCATTCTTGGCTTGCTTTCTGTCTGGGTTTCACCAAGCTATAAAAGTTAACTATGTGCTTCAGTCGTACTTTACGAGGCTACAATTTAATTTAGAAGCTCATTTATGCACGTTATGCATCTCTCCCTCTCTCCCATCAGAAGGCAGCTGTTGGATCCACCCTGGGCTCAGCAGAGTGACGGCTGTGGATAAAGAGCTGGGAACTCACTCCTGGCATCCGATGCAAAAAGGCAGTAACAGGAGGTGTAAGCAAGGCTGGGCTTGCCTTGAAGAGATGTAGAAACACTGCCCAGATGTGCAGGGCAGTCAGGGAATGGGTATGGGGAGTAGGTAGCTGGATAAGATAAACCTGACACATGTGTGGGGAGGAAAAATAACGGTTTGTTTGTGAAGTCTTTGTAACTGATCTATGCTTGAGAATCTGCTTATGTAATTGCCTTTGGAATG
>JAOXXN010000001.1:4010132-4029759 GCA_026770055.1 Myrmophylax atrothorax | reverse complement strand
AGTACCCAGCACAGTGCAGACAGCTGGAATCATTCCAACATACATCATTATCCATAACCACCTTCCTGAGATGCCCCATCCTGTTTGCCTTAGAAACAACTCCTGCTTTCAAAGTGGGCAGGATGGAGTGGGAGAGGTAGCTCTGAAACTCAAGCCCTGCCTCTTCGAAGCTCCTCCTGTCCCCTGCCAACACATCACACACCTGCTGCAAGGAGCACAATGCTGTCCCACAGGCTGGGAGCTGGGAGCAAAGCAAACAAGATTCTGGAGTCCTGGTGCACAAACCAATAAGCAATTTGCATAATTAGAGCAGTGCAGATGTAAATGCTAAGCATCTCCTTTGGGTGCATGGCAAGCTCAAAGGGATCCTCCTAAACCTTCCTATGGCTTGCTGGTTATCTCTCTTTCTGTCTTGCCCATGATGACTCCTTCACAGAGACTTCTTTGTATTACCTCTCACCTCTTGGCTGAAAATGTGTTTGCCACAGCTCACTACACACAGAAGCAAAGTTTCTTAGATGATAATAACATACAAAAGTCATGGTATGCTCCTCTCCTCCATGCAAGGGAAGCACTGAAGGTGAGGAAGGCATCTAAGGCATCTCTAGCCCCCCCAAAACTCTAGGATCAATGCAAAAAGGCAGGGCTATCCCTGGGATCATGTTCCCTTTCTTCAGCTGACTTTCACAGTGTGCCTCTTGTGGCAGCGCTGGTGTAGCACTGAAGGGAAAACTTATGGGCGAGGGCAACACATGTCCCCTTTTCACAGCTTTGGGGAGGTTGCTCACAACTTCTTTGCTGTGTGAATTGTTCCAGCCCAACCGGTTTCTTCTGTTTTCTAATTTTTTTTAAATAACTTCTAATGCCAGTTGCCTTTTACTCTTTCTGCCACAAGGACCAAGAAGCTTTGTGAAGATCTTAGTGTGTCTGTGGCATTAAGTAGTGACTCATCTGACCAGCAGCCACTCCAGCAAGGGATGCTTGAGAGTATAACTACGTGTGCATGGGGTGCACAGTGGAAGGCTCCTGGCTCTGTCCTATTCCATTGCCCTGTCACTTGGCTTCTGACTGATGACAGAAAAAGCAGAAAGACAGAAAAAGTGGAAGACAAGCCTCAGCAGACGTGATGATGGCATTGCATGGAGAGATGGTTGGGTTCACCTGCGAGTAATGTGACTCCTCAGAGAGATTAAAGAGCAGGTGAATAAGTGGGGACAGCACATTCAGGCTTTGCCATCAAATCTGAGACTAGAGGTCCAATAGTACTTCAGTAGCCACTGAAAACCTTTCCTCCTGCTGTCACATGAAACTCTCGATCTCTGGGGCCTGAAGAGGTGCAACACTAGCCCTGGATTTGTGTGTCACATGCAAAAGAAAAGGTTGCATGTTTCCCAGTGCATGCCCTTGGCATTTTGTGTCTGAGTGAACGAATTAATTACTTAACAAATTTATTGATGCATTAATATGGTTAGCCTAAAACTTCTGTCCTACTCCAGCACTTGTGGGTTCCTGGAATCCCCTGGGGCAGGGTGAGAGGAGGAGGATGGCCAAGCTCAGAGTGCTTAGCCAGCCTTAAACAGTGCCTGCCAAGCCCTGGCAGTGTTGTGAGCCAGGGCAAGCCAAATGTTGAGGTTCAGCAGCACCAGGCTGTGCTCTTGGGCTTCCCAGTCCTCTCTTTGCTCCTGAGCACCCTCAACACCAGGCTGCCAAGATTTTCCTGTTCCCTTCTGTGTTTGTCTAGATTTCCCCCTACCTGATCTGCCCTGTGAGAGCTCAGACAAGGTGGGAGGAGGGCAGGGAGCTCAGTATAAAGGGCACCCACTGCCTGTACGTGACCAGTGCCACAACCACTGGGATCAGGCTTTCACTGACATTAGCAAGCACTGGATCAGGCCTCACCTGCTCAGTGGTGGTGGCTGAGGAGGGGGTGGTGATTAGTTGGGTTTATAGAGGCTGTGCTATCCAGGACCTGGAGAGAGCCAAGCAGGGCCCCTTCAGGCTGTGCTGTTTGTTATTCAGCCCCCTCCAGGAGGATTAGAGCACGAGGCAAAAATTTTTTGGCGTGTGATAAGATTTTCTTCCTGAATTTCATGCTGAGTTTGAGCTCACTAATCTTCCCCTCGGAGCATGGTAGACCTCATACAGCTGACACACAATTTTAATCCCTTGCCCAGATGCAGCCACGTGGAACCCACTCGTAACGCCCCTCTCGGGAACCTCTTAGGGAGCCTGTGCACCCCAACAAGTGACACCCAGGGTGGAGAGGACACCCCAGTGCCCCTGGGCAGCCCATCACTCTCCTCCCCACCCCAGGGCTGCTGACATCAGCAGACGTCGGCACAAAGCGGCTCAGGAGGCGGCATGAAAGGATCAAGGAGCAAAGCCGAAAATTGAATTAGCGCTTATTAGAAGGGCGGCTGGCAGGGCTGTGGAGCGGCCACGTGTGCAGCCCTGGGTCCAGCGTGTCCCACACGAGTGGCTGCAGCACACGTGTCACGGCTGGGAGGTTCCCCTGTGCCTGAACCCAGCCACAGTGGGAGAGCTGAATCCAGCCCTCCTCCTCCTCCTGCTCTGCAAAGGACACACGTCAGGGCCAAGGCGGTGGCGTCTGCATTGGAAATGCTCCATGTAGGAGAGGCAAGGGAGATGGTGGCATTAGGAAGCTGGAATACCCTGAGCACAGGGACCTTGGCATCACAGCAGTGGCGCCTGTGCTTGTCCCATTGCCCCCCCACCTTGAGAGCACTTGCTCACAGCTCTGTAAGCAGGTTTATTACCCACGGAGCCTGTGCGCTAATTGCTTTACTAAGCAAAGTCCTCATTAGACAGGAGTCCAAAAGGGAGTACCAAGTTAGTGTCAAGCCTGTGTTCGGGGAAAATTTGCACTGACGCTCGTGTTTAATGCTCCAGCTGTGCCATATTGCAGATCCCAGGGTGAGCAGGACTGATCTTTAAGTGGATCAAAACAATCCTTCTGGGATAAATCACCATGATGTAGCAGGTCCCCAAAAGTCCATTTTGTCTGCAGCCGAGAAATGCTGCCACGTTGTGGGTGTTGGGTGCCAGAGCATAGGAAGGCCCATGCAGGGACTGGGTGGCTTTGCCTTATACAGCCAAGATTGATTTCTGTTGTCTGCAGCCCCTGATGGATTGAAACATCCTCTGTAACAAGGCCTGTGCCGTGGGAGCTCTTTGTAGCTCCACACTTAAAAATGCCTGGCTACTGTTAATCTTCCTAATAACATGGGTCTGCCTCTAGACCTAAGTGCTAGTTATTACTTCAAGGACTTTCTTCTTCGTTCAAAGGACATAAAGATCTCTTTCATTGCTTTGTACCTGCCCATCCTCCTTGCAGACAGTTTGCTTGGTGAGACAAAAAAGTGCTGTTTCACCACATCCCCTTTGTTATAAGTGCTGTCTGTCCCAAATACAGCATCCTAATATTAAATATTTCACAGTACTGCGTGGGAACGTGCTACCTCAAAAGCAATTTAGAGCTTGATGCTTTTGACACTGAGTTGTTGAGAGGGCTCAAAGTGTGGGATTGTATGACACAAGAGGGACTGTGTGACTGCTTGGGGCCAGTGTGGGACCTGGTTGAGGCCAGGCTTCCTGAGGGTGCTGCTCCCTAGGACAGGTGCTGTGCAGGCAAGGGGATCACCTCAGCAGACTGCAGCCTCCAACATGGTACCTTGGTCTCATTTTACTCTTGCATTTGGGTCTTGCAGTGGTGCTGGCAAGATTTCAGGTGGGAGGGAGCTCTTCTGGAGCCACTGAGACCCATCTGGGATGGATTAACATTTGATGGAACTGTTGCAATACCACCCGGCTCACTGGAGTGAAGGCTGAGCATACTGCAGAGCATGTGGCCCATTAGCCCTGACCCAGTTTGTCCTGCAAGGCTTGGTGGTTTCTTGTTGGCTTGCAGAGTAAGCTGCCCTCATACCCCTTTTAAACATCAGCATTCTGCTTCCTCATCACTGGCTTGGGATGAACAGTGTGAGCTTCCCAGCTTTATCTCCTGCTGTGGTTTTTGGGGAGGGAGGCTGCAGGCTGGTGAGGGGACAGAGATAGGATCACAGGCACATGGGGAGGAGGAGAACTAAAAAGATGATTAAAGGACTGGAGCATCTCTGTGACCAGGAAGGGCTGAGGGAGCTGAGGCTGCTCAGCCTCCAGAGCAGACACTGAGAGGGCACCTCCCCCATGTCTGTCGGTGCCTGCAGGGAGGGGGCAGAGCATGGACCATACTGTGCTCAGGGGGCCCAGCAATGGCACAAGAGGAACGGGCAGGAACTGATGCCCAGGAAGTTCCACCTGAACAAGAACTTGCTGTGCAGTGACTGAGCACTGAACAGATTGCCCAGAGAGGGTCTGGAGTCTCCCTCACTGAAGATATTCCAGAACTCTATGCACAATCCTGTGCCATGTGCTTTGGGATGACTCTGCTTGAGCATGGAACTTGGGATAGACGACTTGCTGTGGTCCCTTCCAACCTTACCCCTTCTGTGAATCTGTGACTTCACCTGCAGGGCTTCTCAGGGCTTCTCAGGGGCACAGCCTCTCACTCTCTCACCTGCAGCCAGTGTTTACCTTGGGTTGGCCATACACACGAGATTCTCAAACACTATAGAACATCTTACCCTTTCCCTGCATTTTTTTAATTATCTTTCCCCATGAACTCAGCACAGATAACATTTTCAAAATCTTGCAGTTTCAAGATTTCCCAGCATATACTGGCAGAGTGCTGCTATTTCCAAGTTCTCCCCTCAGGGCACACAGTCCCAGGCTGTGTCACTACTGGACTTTGCTGGCTGAGCCAAAGAAAGGAAAGACAATGTCATTGTGGATGGATGCAAAGGACTGCCTTCCTCATTTGGCAAATAAGAAACCCTGACCACTTTGAGTCACTTAAAGTATTAATGCCATCTCCAATAAATGCTTTGCTTATACCTTTCTCTTCTTTATCCTTTTCAGTGATGTTGGGGAAATTTTGAATGCTCTAACAGTAAGTGGTTTTCTCTAAAATGTCAGAAAGAAGGTGCTTGGATTTTTCCTTAGGTATAAATATTTGTTCAACGGAGCACAAATCTACTGTCAGTCTCTTTCAGCCCAGGACTGCAGGGTTTCAGGACTTATAATTGATTTGGAAAATGTAGACCAGTTTTATCTGTCTGACTCAGCTCTCTAACCCTCCAACAAGAACACCGTGGCTAACAGAAACCTCTTGAGCTCAATTATATGGATATTGACATTTATTCAGCTATGACGTTCACAGCTAGAGATGATAAGTGAGTTTTTTTTCCTTTTCCAGCATTACCTCAGCAATCCTGCAATCCATGGGGAAACTCTAGCATGTGGCATTTTGCACTGAGCACTTATTGCAAACGTTGCTGTATTGACTGACATGCTCTGGCAGCCGAACACATCTCTGCTGCACCTGTGCCTGGCAGGCAGGGAGTTTCTATAGTTACTTACTGCCCTAAGAAAATCTGAGCCAGTCAGTCAATTATTTCTCTTTATAGTCAGATTTCATGTCTGATGTGGAGCTGAACAGTCAACAGAATCACACTATATGAGCCAAATCATTTTGAAGTGGTCTTGCTGCAGGGCTACATGGAAAAAAACCTCCCACTGCACAAGTTCTTAAAGTATCACTGCCCTCCTCCATTGCCACCCTTTGGCTCATTGGGACAAGGAGAGAAGAGAGGGTGTCATGTTGCCTCCATTAGCACTAGGAGAGGGTGGAGTTCTGATCTCACAACAACCACAGGTCTCTAGGAGTATTCCTGATGTCAGGCACAGGCCTTTTTTCACAGTTTTCCAAGGACCAGGAGGGAAAACTTGGCAGACAACATGGCACAAAGAAAAAAAGGGGAAATTTTTTGACAGGAGATCCAGGCAAGTGACTTTTTTCCCAGTCTCCTGCTTTTCTGACACCTGGATACAGTTTACCCAAGAAATTTGGTATTAGATTACCTATTGTCTAATGGAAGGTGTCCTTGCTTGTGATAGGGGGGTTGGACTGTATGATCTTTGAAGGTCCCTTCCAACCCAAACCATTCTGCAGGGTGAAGAAGAGGCTTGGACAGCTAGGGAGATGTTGGAGCTGAGTGAATAAAAACATTTCAGGAAGGTCTTGGTGAAGAAAATTGCTCACCTTGTCCCCCTTCCAGAGTCTGTCTACAAAGATAAATTTACACATCCGTTAAATAAAAAGTGGGAAGGATTTAAACAAAATAATTTGAAGACTCCTATCTAGTAACTCAGGAATTACTGCACTATTTGTGAACAAGCTCTAGGGTGCCTCACAGAGAGCACAGAGGTAACTCAATTTCATAAATCCCATGACTGCAAAGCATTTGACTGAAAAACTGAAACCCCAGGAAAAAATCTTTGTCCCTGCTGGATGAGCTACAAAAGTGTGTCTTTTCAAGAGACAGTACTGCTACATATACAACTGTGCCTGTGCAGGCTGCAAGTGACTCCTTTGTTTCTCCTTTCAGTTTCCCACAAATACAATCTACAGCTGATGCCACTCTTTTTTTTTTATCGATATATTGCTGGGCTTTATCAGCAAAGCTTTTATTGCAGCTCTCCCTGCAGTGAATAAAGGTTAAAAAGACCATCCCCGAGCATATCTGTGAATGGAGCTTGTGTAATCGGGGAGCGCTGCTGGTGCAGGGCTTCGCTGACGTAACCAGCCGGGGAAAATTACCGAGATGCCTGCTGAGGGACAGAAGTGACTAACTCTCATCAGCAGTCCCAGCTTCTGAAGGAGCTGCTGCTAAGGCAATGGGCTAAAATAGACCTGGAGGGAAGCTGATTCTGAGCAGCAAGGGCCTTTTTATTTGTTTTTATGAAGAGCGCTCTGTGCGTGTGGAATCTTTGTGTGCCTCTGTGGAAATTGGAGGAATAAACAAACCTTGGAGCAACTGCCAGTGCTTGACATCCTTTTGCTGGCATTTATCAGCCCCTGGCAGGATCCCCATGAGGATCCCAAGGGCAGCTGAGACCTGGCCAGACCTCAGGCTGTCCTGCTCCCAGCCCTGCATTAGATAAGCAGAGCTGTTCCTCAGAGCATCATCCTGCTCCTAAAAGGAGCGAAGTTCTGGGAGCTTGCTTAAGGAGCCAGAGCCATCAGACACGTCTCTTGCCTCCAGCTGGCTGCGTGATTTTGGGGATGCTGAGTCCTGCCTGAGGCTGTGCAGCAGTGCCTGGCTGGAAGCCACAAGATCTCAAGGGTGAGAAGAGCCAGAGCAAAGCCTTGGTGAAAGCCCCGGGAGCCCATCCAGAGCCAGGGAATCAGAGTTTGGCCCTTGATCTAATCCAAGAAGAATCCTGTTCACGTTGCATAGGCTGCACCTGCTCAGGGCTAGAGGAGAGAAAAGTTAGTTTTCCAGTCTTGCCCTGTGGCTTTTGTGCTTTGGTGATGGGCTGGGAGGACCCTCCAGTTCATCTCACGGGGCAGGTGGGAGGACCTGAGAAGAGAGGGAGTCCTTGGCCATGAGCTCCTCCAGCATCAGGCTTCAAAGTCGGGGTGTTCCCACACTGTAAGGCACATTTCATCCCTGGTCCTCACAGAGGGCCATGCCAGCAAGGTCTGCATCCCTGCCTTGACCTCCAGCTCCACATCTGACCTTTTCACTGTGTGACTTCTGGGCTACAGATGTGCAACCACATTTTCCTGTCCAGCTCAGTGCAACTGAGAAAACCCATGTGGACTCAGATAAATAGGAAATCAGACTGTGTCTCATCCCCTGCCAAGCTGGAAGCCAGTTGCAGACACAGAGCAAGAGCCTCCTGTCCTGGTTTCCTCTGGAAAAGCACAGGGGGCTGGACATAAGGAAAGCAGCAAATCTGTGCCACTGGAGCTGGTCACCATCAGGAGAAGGATGCCGGTTTGTCCTGCTGTGAGAGCACTGACCTATCTTGCTGTCACTGGTGGGCACAGAGTGGCTGCATCACTCCACTCTACTACTGGATGCCAAAAACAAGGGGCAACCAGATGTCTGAGGTGGGGTACATTTATGCTAAAAGGGGCCCCACTGGCACAGCTGGAGCATCACCTCTGCGAGATGTGAATTGCGTATGCAAGTGAGAGGAAGTCACTGGGTGTCTCTGGCAAGGTGGGCAGGATGAGATCTGAGGCTGGACTGCCAGCCCAGGAAAGCCTGGAAACGTTTCCAAGACTTCACAATCTTCCTCCAGCTTCTTAGGAGGCACAAAGCTTTTGCACAAACATTATCTGTGGTGCAGGCCAGTGCAACAAACAGCCACTTTCTACCAAATACTGTGCACAAACTATGTTACTGTCACCATATGTACAGAAGCTGTAGCTGTGTTTGTAGACTACCAACTGTTGTAAATGTATCCCTGTAGGCTTTAAATCCATGCCTGCTTGTCTGATGATTGGTTTAACCAGTGCTAATTCCCTGAAAATGAATGGAGCTACTCATCAAATGTTTCTCCCAATGAAATGTGCTTTTTCTCCCTCAGGCAAACCAAGAGGTGCCCTGAGAGAGTGAGAAAAGCCCTGGGAAGCCAGGATAGCTTAAGAAATAGCCATGAGTTTGTGGGTAGTCCTGGCACAAGCCTGTCACAAGCCCAAGAGCTGCACAGGTCCCGGGAAGCCCCGGCCTCTCTATGTCCTAAGTGGTGCTGACTGTCAAAGCACCAAAAGGAGAGACATGGAGCTCTCCAGGTGAACCAGATCAAAAGTAAGTTATTCCCACCAGAGCCGTGGCTGTAGAGAAAAAGACTATTTCTATGCATCTCTGCTTCACACTCGTGTTAATCTGACCTCCACAGGAGGACAGGGAGCAACCTCTGAGTACATCACCATTCTGTGTCCACAAGCAGGTAAGGGTGGAGGGAGACATGGTCATGGGATCACGGCCTTGCCCTCAATCCCATCATACCATTCAAGAGAGATGTTTTGCCTATTCAGAGTGCACCCAGACTGGTTGGATTCACAGACAACATGGAGCCTCTTGCTGTCTGCCCATGCACAGTAGCTTGCTCCTGTTGATATGCTCACAGAAAACATCTACATGCATATCTTATCACAGAAAAATAGTGATTAGAAAGTAGCTTTGCTGGTGTTCCATGATAGGAAACAATACCAGTGTGTGTTGTGTGTTGTAAGAGGCACTGAGAGGTGTATTCACGTGAAGGCAGTGTGGGAAACGTGTCATGGTGCCATGTGGTGCTTGAGTCAAGGTCTAATTGCTGAGGCAACTTCCTGAAGTGAGGCCGAAGTAGATACGACTGAGAACTGGAAAGTCAAAGAAATTGTATTTCCCCTCTTTATAACTGAATGATCTTTTATATTTAGTTTTAACCCACCTGCTGACAGGAATGTGCAGAACCACAGAGAGGTGGAGAACTGGTGCTGCACCGGAGTGTCAGCCAATCCTAAAGGCATCTAAATATTCCCAGAGGGAAATATTTAGGCAGTGGCTCATTACATTTTATTATATTGATTAGACAAAGGCTCAGAATTAGTGTGGAGGGAAGTGCTGCTTTGCTACAGTCTTTCTGCACAGCCTTGTGCTGGTCATGTAACTAACTCACTGTGTCTCATTTTCTGGAATAACACCACCCATCACCCAGATCTCCTGCAAGCTAACCTGGTAGTTACTAGTAGGGTGCTGTAAGAAGCTGTGCTAGTGCTCTAGAAAGAAATGCCTGTAGAAATTACTTCACAGCTGAGCACCTCAGGCTGGCTGGAAATGGTTCAGGACAAGAAAAATGGACTTTCAAAAGGTGGGGAGCCTTTAGGGCACAGAATCTGAGGTCACTCAACAGTGAAGAAAGAAGTTGTTTGGTGAGTGAACGCAAGTGTACTGAAAAAGCACTGTGATTGCTTCCTTCAAAAAGGTAGAAAGAGATTGCCATATATTTACTGTCTCTGACGTCACTCCTTGTGCACCTCAGGGGTGTTCCCATACAGCCCACAAATTCTCATCCATGCTCAGGGTCTTGTGCATCCAGATGACTGATGTATGACCTACTCTGCAAAGGACATATATATCATAAAATACAAAGATGCAATTCATAAGATAAAAAAAGAAAAAAATCATCACCACTGTGTTCCTTTTTTCGTAAAATCAGACTCTTCTTGGGGGCAATGTGATGAGAAACAGAAAGATGAAGGTTTTTTAGGGGGATCACACTTCATTCTTCTCTCAAGCAGGTGGTCTGGGGGTATGTTTTATAGGGGCACAACCCCCATCCACCCAACCCTGCCAACACTCCTTGATCTAAGGAGTGTCTTTTACTGTAGTTTGTGCACCATACTTGGTGTGGTTGATTTTTCCCAGGCTGCAAGTGGAAGTCACCTCAGGGACTTACCCAGTTCAGAGCTTGAGACAGCTGGTGTCTCTCAGCTTCCCACAGAGTAACAAGACAGAGCAACTGGCTCTAAGTAACTCCCAAACAAGTTCAGGAGAGCCAAAACAGATGAAATGGATGGCACAGAGTTCACTTCCCAGCAATTTTAGTCATCTATTGCTTTTCCTCTCTTTCCCCACCATCTTTGTACTCAGATACACAAACAAACTCTGTCATAAAAGAGGTTTCGGTGCTCCAAAATGGGGAGGAGAATGAAGGCAGATTTTTAACCTTGCTTAAAGTTTTAAAGCCACCTCCATTGTGCCATGTGAAGGAGTTCTGAATGTGGGGAAAAAAATAAATATAATATTTAAAAAAACCTCTGAATTGTAAGAATATTACACTCATAAAAATGCCAGCCCAGGATTATAAAATTTTAACAGTAGTAATATTAAATATGCAGAAGGGACCAACAGAGAGCAAAAGGGAGAGCAGTAAAGAAAAGAACAGGAAGAAATATAGAAAAATATGTGGCTTAGCTCAGGTACTTTAGGCACTGGCTCATCATGAACTGAATACTTTGCCACCCCAAACTTTTTGTCAGCGGCAGCTACGGGGGTAAAGGGAAATGGAAGTGCTTGGAATTTATGAGCTGAGAGTGATGCAGAGATAAAGAGCAAGTGAGATCTGGGGGACAAGGATATCTTCAACCTGGTGTGCAGGAGGGACAACCATTTGCAATTGCAAGGCTAATGATTACAGTTTTTCATGAAGCCACTGGGCCAGGGACTGTGGAAGGGGCTGTGAGAGGAGTTGATATCAAAGCTGGGAAAAGGGAACGAGAAAGGATTGGTGAATGTGGTGGGAGTAGCTATACACCAGTTCATCCAGCCCCTGCAGGAGAAAGGTGTTGGGACAAACTTTGCAAGAAGGAAGAAGAAACACAAGACAGTGATTGGTAAATGGAACAAAGGAAGCAATAGGTTTCCCAGCTGTACAGGCTGTGCCTGCCTTCTCACCTGAGGACACAGGGGAGACCTGGTCTGCCTGATTCCCTGTTGCCAAGCAGGAATGTGCTTGCTAAGGTGAGGTGCCCTGAAAGAAATTTGGTCTGGGTCGAGAAGAAAACAGGCCATGTTGAAAGGGGAATTGAAATTTGGCAGTGAGCTCCTGATGGAGTTCATCGAGGAGCTGTCATGGACACTATCTTAATCCTTATTTTCTTTGAACAACCCTAGCAGAGAAGGCAGGAATGACCTGCAGTTGGGAGTCACTGCTAGTACTGATAAGGGTTGGAATATTGCATAGGAGAAGCTGGGTGCCCTCAAGGGTGAGACTGAGACAAATGGGATGTAATTTAGCAGTAAAAAATGCACCACCACGTAGTTGGACACAACAAAGAGGAATTTCTGCTATATGCTGGAGCTTATCCACAAAGGAGCAGAGATGGATCACTCAGGCATAAGATGGCTGTGAGCCACGAGAAAAGGCAAATGCAAATGGAATCAGTATTTCCAGAAGGGCCTGGAGAGAGCAGTGCCAGGGCGTGAGGACCTGTGGAGACCTCGGCGGTGCTTGGGACTGTGCCAGCTCAGACCTTGGCCCTGTGCCCTGCAATGGACCCTTGCAGCTCCCTGAAGCCTGGGATCTCCATGGGTTGTGGACACTCTCCACAACAACTTCTTTTTCCAACATGTCCACTAAAAAGAGACATGAGTGATTTAAGCTTGAGGATAATGCTGGCAGCTGAGCAAATGCCTCTAAACCATTCCTGACTATGCTTAGACGAGATATGACAGCATTAATAACTGCTGTAGGAATGGAATTCTGAAAAGGCTTTCCTACAGGAATCCTAGGAGCAAAGTGCTGCCTAATTTTAAGCTGGAGCTTTGCAAGACAATGAAGGCAGTTGCATAACATGACTATGGGTGACAGAAGAAGATGTGACACAACAACCCAGGAGATCCTGTCCAGTCCCATGCTTTTAAACTTGTTATCTGTAGTCAGAGCTACAGAAAGCAATAGAACAGGGGAATCCAGCTAGACACTGGTATTAAATCTGCAGATGAATCACAGCCAGTACCTTGGGGCAAATAAACAAGGTATGGTTTATTTCAGATTTGCCTTTGGAAAGCCCCAATCATGACCTGAGAGTTTAGAGTCTCCAGGGCAAGGCAAGTAAAGGAAGCCAAAACAGACAAAGTCACTGCATCAAAATGCCTCCTTTGAAGGGCAGTGCAGATCTCTGTTGTGCTCCTAAAGAGCAGGACAGACACAGCTCTTATCTCTGCCAGCTGTCCCACAGGCTTGAAAGGATCTCTAGAAAGGACCAGAAAGCCCAGAACCAGACTGTCCTCTTAATCCAGCTTGTCTGAGCAGACCTCCAGCTCTCCGAAGCCTTTCTGCTCCAGAGGATGGAGACCAGGCCTTGGATTAAACTCCTCACTGTTCCTTTCCCTTTTCTACCATGCCTTGAGGGTGCTTGCTGAGGTGACAGCCCACTGCTGTAAGATGTACCCACCCTGGAAATCATTTTGTCTCCTGTAGAGGTCAGGTCAGGCTGGAATACAGGAACAAGAAGCAGAACTTCTTGGCCCCTCTGTCTAGCATGAAACCTGAAATGCAGGTGCCAGAGAATCAGCTGCTGAACTTCAAAGTACCCACAGCACTTCATCCTGCAGCAGCTGGGAAGATGCAATGACCTCCAGTGAAAAGATGCAGACTAATTCCTCTATCTTTGACCCTTTTAGAGGAAATTGTTTCTTTCTCTCAAGAGAGGACAGTTTGATTTGAAATAAAGCAGCCGACTCACTTTGGTCTCTAAATTGGTTTTATAGCACCAGTCCTGTGAGAATCCTCCACTTCAGTTCACCTCCTGCCCTCCCCAGTGCAAGGCAGGCTCCAGCTCCTTGCAAACCAACCTGGCAGCCCAAAGTAACACTCCCTGCAGTGGTTTATCCTCTGCCAGACAAAAGAAAATCAACCCCCTTGATCCTTGCTCAGGAAATGAGAGCACTTCTGAATGAACTCCATGTGTTAACAGGCTCTGGCCCTGCTAAACTCAGCCGTAGGAAGCAGCAACATCCTCAGTAGCTGGCTCCTCTCTTCTTGTGCCAGAAGGACTTGCACAGCATGGGGTGGGCTGGCTTGGGGAAGGGGTCAGAGTCACCCCTGGCTCAGCTGGAGAAATGTAAAGCACTGTACACAGTGTCTGAGTTGTGGATCTCAGAGCTGACCTCTTGCTCACACCAAGGGAACCTGGACATTGTGAGAGGGCAACAAGTGCCAGCAAGCCAGACCTGAAGCTTTTTTGTGAAGAGTATTTGATTTTGACTATGCTTGATTTTTTCAGTCTAGATAGGCTTTGGCCATCCCTCAGGAAGGCTGATGGTCCCCTGCTGAGAGCCTCTGCCTGGCATTTGGGTCACTGAAACCTGAGCAGGGACATCAACTTTGTTCCACTGCATCCTGAGCAAAGGAAAATGGCCAAGGGGGAGAGGCTGCCCCAGAGTCTGGCTCTTTCCACCTGGCACACCCTGTTTTGTTCATCTGAGGTCTGGTAAGAGAGGTGGGGGCAAGCTGGGTGGTGGCAACGGAGTGGACCAAGAACTTAGGCACTTTATTTTTCCCCAGGGGAGCAAAATGTGTGGGAGATCCAATACCCTGCCAGGCAAAGCACAGACTTCACAGATGCTCCTGCAGAGCCATCAGGTGTCAGCCAGTGAAACAGCTCCCCAGGATGACAAGATGAAGTGCCTGAGTCCAACCAGACCTGCCAGGGCAAGGAGAGTGTGTTATGCCCCAACCTGTGCTGCCTGGGAAGGTCTTTTAATCATTGGCATTGTTAATCAGCAGTGGTGGGTGTCATAGAATCATAGAATGCCAAAGATCCTTTTTCCAAAGACCTTTAAGATCAAGTCCAACTGTTAATCCAGCACTGCCAGGCCCACCACTAAACCATGTCCCTAAGTGCCACATCTACATGTTTTTTGAACACTTCCAGGGATAGTAATTCCACCTCTTCCCTGGGCAGCCTGTTCCAATGCTTGGCCACCCATCTGGTGAAGAATTTTTTCCTAATATCTAATCTAAACCTCCACTGATGCAACTTAAGGCAGTTCCTCATCCTGTCACTTGTTATCTGGTAAAAGAGGGCACCCCCCACTTGCTACAACCTCCTTTCAGAGGTTATTGTAATTGTAGGGAGCAATAAGGTCTCTCCTGAGCCTCTTTCCTGCAGACTAAACACCCCCAGCTCCCTCAGCTGCTCCTCATCAGACTTGTTCTCCATACTCTTACCCAGCTTTGTTGTCCATCTTTGGATGTCCTCCAGCAAACCTTAGAGTATGTCAGACTCTCCCAAGGCTGCAAGCACCCATCTTTGGGGTTTGAGCCCCATCCCTTCAAACAGGGAACTTAGGAAGCATTGGGAAAGAGTGACCTGCCAGAGAGTCTCTTATCCTTTGCACATTCATTTCCTGTCATCCCAGCTGTGACTTTCATAAACACTGCTCTCTGATCTTCCTTCTTGGGCCAGGAAGTTAAACACAGGGGTGGTTTCTTTTCCATCCATGGGGAATGCCTTCAGCCCTCAGGTGATTCCAGGAGGGCTTGGCCACGCAGCTAGAGGCATGAACTCCCAACTCCTCTTCCACTTCACATTTGACTTGGACCTGCATGACCCTCTGATACAAGAGGGAAAAAAAATCCCTGTAGCTGTATTATGCCTCTCCAAAGTGAGCTGGTCAATCAATCCAAAGAAATCCAATTTGTTGGGCTTGTCAGAGGGCAAGTCAGGAGGTGATGTGATCACTGCTGACAATCCCTCCCAGGAAGAGCTGTGTACCCAGTGGATCCATCGGGATGGAGAGAAGAAGCACGACAGGATGCTATGGTTCCATGAGTGCCCAGGCAGGCCAGCTCAGATAGGGAATAAAGGCATGCATTCACTCCATAGGGATAATTAGCCACTCCAACAGCTTATCAAGGAACACAGTGCGGTGGCTTCCAGGCTTTAAAGTCAGGACTGACTGCATCTCACAAAGATTTATGAGATCCCCAAAGAAAGTCCTGGGTTTGACGCACAAATCACGCTCTGTGTTGTATCAGGGGTCAGGCTAGCCGACTGTAATGACTCCTTCTAGCCTTGAAATTTATGGCCAGTGTCAGAGGGACAAATAACTCCTCCAGCAGTGCCTGCTGGAGGAGAGAGAGCTCCCAGGGCATGGCCATCTTCAAGGAGAGAGTGGCAGAAACACTGCCCAGGTGGCCCTGTCTGTCCTGCCACGGTGGCCACTGATGCTGTGCTGGGGACACAGCCCCCATCCTCCTCCAGGCTCACCCTCCCAGGTGACTTCAAACCCTCAATAAAACCGGTGAGCTGTCAGAAAAAAAGGGACGGATAAATCTTCTGCTTATCTTTCGGGCAGATTTTGTTTTGCAACTGAGTTTTAAACAAACAAACAAAAAAAGAATAAAGTCTTCTGTCAATCCTCTTTTAACACTTTCACAGCAAAAGGATCTGTGGGTCTCAGCAGATGTCCTATTCCTCAGGATAGCACAGTGAGATTGGAGGGGGAGGGTCAGGCTTCACCCTTCCCACTCCGCCTGTCCCTCTGTAACCCTTCCCTGATGCAGATTTCCATTTCCTAAGCAAGCTGCTCATTCCTCCTGTGCAGGGACTTCCAATTTTCTCTCCACACAATGATTGCAGCGAAAGCTCTGCAAGGAGGAGGGGAAAGTCTGTAAAAGGATAACCCAGGGGGTAAATCTTCAACAGGATCTGGATAGTTTTAGCTGTGCAACTGTCATTTACATTAATGGGAGACATACAGCTAAATAAGCATACTGGTCCCTAGCTGCCCAGTCTAAATAATAATCATATTAAAAAAAAAAAAAAAAAACAGAGGGGGAGGAATGAAAAGGTTCTATTCTCCCACCACAGGAGGCCTGTGGCAGAGGCAGAGATGTCACTCACTCCTCACCCGTCACAGCACAGGGCAGCAGGGAATAAGTATTCGTGATGCTGGAGGAAGGCCGACAGCTCTCTGGGCATATGTGACTGCAAATTTGAAATTAGAGCCACTGAGGGGATGCAAAATGACAAACCCAGCTGCCCAACGGCGGGGTGCTGGCTGCCAGCAGAGTAAAGTGTCAATTATTTACCATTTGCTAAAGGACACCGCTCTCTGCAGTCACGCTGAAGGATGTGTGAAGCGCATCTTAATCCATCCGGCATGTGGGCTGGTGGAGGCAGCCCCAGCCCTTCCCTCTGCTGGAGCAGGGCTTGGAGCTGAGGCTTCCCAGTGTGACTCCTGGTCACATTGGAATGGCTGGAGTCTGCACGGGCTCCCCTGGGGTCAACCCTGATAACCAGGGTGGAAAGCAGAGCTGTGAAACCTGAGGCTGGGGCAGGGACAGACACACAGCCGGCATCACCTCGTACCCACGCTCATAAGACTGTGGTTTGCCCAGGGAGAAGTGAGATCAGGCAGCACCTGGGCACCCACCACAGCATGGCACAGCATACTTAGGGTAGGATCCAGGCCAGGAGCCATGTGTGGGACAATCCCACCTTGCTGCTCCCATTGCAGTGGGATGTTCAACTTGAAAAAGTGACAGGGGAAGAATTGCAATTTTATAAACTGAGTGTATGTGTGCAAATAAAGCAGATGGTGAGGGCGTTTGCATTAGCACTCACGCTGAAAGTGCTTAGATTATATCTTCTTTCTTAGCTAAATTAGGGCCAAATTTGGGCTGGGAGCATCACTTTAAAAAATCACTGTTCTTCCTGCTGTTGTGGGCAAATGTGGGCTCCTCTGGAAATCTTTATTCATCGAAACATTCCTCCAGTCTGACCAAAACCTTCTATATTTGGGACCCTGACAAGTCAAGGCACTTCACGAGTGCTGGTGGCTGCTTAATCACAGGGCTCTCATGAGGTTCAGTCATCCTAAATAAGTCACCAAGGCCATGAGTCATGTCACAGGTGGGCTCCACAGTGATTCAAGGATGAGATGCTCCCTCCTGATTTATTCCATGATATCATTACCCCAAAGAAAACTCATTTAAAAGAAGTATTCCCAAGCCTCCCATCCTACCTCTTCCATTTGAGCTCACAGTCTCTCCTTACTGTCTCCTAGGAGAGCCAGCCAGAGGAGCAAGAGATGCTACTCCACCACCTGGACTTGACGGGAAAGGTTTTAGTGGAGTTCTCACTTGACCTTCACTCCCTTGCTGCCTACCCAGACTTCTCTCCAAGCAAACACAACAAGGTTTTTCCCTGCCTGGCTGGGACAGCCTTGTCCTCTGGGCACTTCCAGCAATCAGGCACAAAAGGAGCACTGTTTCTTTGGTGACCAAAGGAGAGGTATGAAACTCACACAACACTATCTGTTGAAACACCTTGGCTGCAGCATGAACGCTCCCCCTCCTGTGTCACCTCAAGGACAGTGACACGTGATTGATGCTCAGCTGTTGGGATCTGTGGATCGTGACCACTGGCTGCAAGCAGCTGTTTCAGAGCTGTTTGCATGCTCTGTGCACAGAGGCTGAGGGTCAAGAGGTGTTTTATGGCCAAACTTTACACACTCCTGTGTATTTAGGCAAGGAAACTGGGTGGCTCATGCCCACCACAGCCAATGGCATCCTGTTCACCACACCTCTGTTTTTTTAAAAGCCACATCCAAGGTGAAGGAATAGAAGACATGAGGTTTCTGCAGTGAGGCAAAAATATCCAGCTGTTCATTTTCTGCTCGCAGGCACGTGGTTTGCCCCTCATTTATCAGACTGAGAGCAAAGGGAATATTTCTGCCTGTAATCTGTTATCAGAACTATGAGTGATAACTCCTGTATTAGCATTTCAGGTGAAGGTAAGGGATGTCACACCCCAGAAAAACTAGCTGGGAACTTGAAAATAAAAGATTATTGATCTGGAGTCAGCCTTTTGTGTTCTTAAAATCAATGGGCAATAAAATAACTCTGTTTTATGCCATGTGTGTCCATATCTGCACATGTGCATATGCATATGCTAAAGGACAAGGCTCATAAGATAAAAAGCAGGGATAAATGAACCTCCTGAGTATAATCCAGGTCTGCACCATGCTCTGTGGGAATTTTATCACTGACTGAAGCGTGGTTTTACCCCACGTTGCAGCAGCAGTTGTGTGTGACCTGGGAACTTTGTACTGCTGGTAAGGGGGAAATCTCAGGACAAGGACCTGGCACTCACTTCTGGCCTTGGGAGGACCAAAGATGTCAGAGGCTGCTGTAGAGGATAATTCATTTTATAGCACTTGTACTACAGCTGTTGTCTCCCAGTAGGCCCTGCACATTTTGAGCCCAGGATGACTAAGTCAATGGGCTTTGCAGGAGGTAGCATTGGAAAAATCGTTCCATTAAAGAAAAATTAAAACAGTAAAACTTCCCTGCAGATAGTTTTCACTGCACTGCAGGTGGTCTCCAGAGAAGCACAGGATGATGCTTTTCTCAAAAGCAGGAGCAAGGAGCATTCATCCTCCTCCTGAGCAGGGCAAGGAGGAGCTGTACAACACTGTGTGAAGGGGGTGGGGAAGGGGAGGGTGCACCTGTGTCCTCAAGGCTCTTCAAAATGCTGTACTGGCAGAGAGGGACCCCACAGCCCAGTGTCTTGGTGGCAACATGGCAGAAAGGACAAAATGCCATGCTGAGCAAATCCAATCTATGCATGACAATTCCCCACCCAACCAGCTCCAGCCTTTCCAAAGCAGCATCCTGCCCCTGGAGAGCTGCTGCCATGGACCCCAGCAGGACAAGCACCAAGTCCTGGGAGAGAACAGGAACCAAAGAAGTTCTTCTCCTCCTTCCCTACACACTGGTTGCTATGAGCTGCATCAGTTTTGTTTGTAAAGGCTTCCAATCATTGGAGGTCTTGAGCACAGAAAATTTCCTCTAAAAATTATTATTTCGACATCAACCTGAAGCAAGACAACTCAAGGGTTAAGGCAGTTCCCAGAGGACAAATGATCATCAGCACCACCAGAACAAAGAGTTTAATGGATCAGATGCAGCTGAGGTCTCTCAGGGTTTATACCTGCTCCTTACAAACCTCTGACATGACATCCACGTGGGCTGTGACACTACCACGGTCTTGTTCCCTTGCCAGCTGGGAAGATAACTGAGTCTGTGAAGTAAGGAATGGATCTCCTGATTGAGACTTGTTTGTGCAAAAACACCCATGTTCTGATGAATGAACTTGTCCAGTGGAACATGAGAATCATGCAGAGCAGGAAGATCAGTGGGAACAGCCAGCACC
>JAOXXN010000001.1:3998492-4008757 GCA_026770055.1 Myrmophylax atrothorax | reverse complement strand
TATGGAAATCAAAGCCTGAGAATGTACATGCATGTCATCATGTATTCCTGTGGGCACTCAGCCTGTTATTAAAGGACCTTTACTTCTTATCTCATCCTACACTAACCTGGCTCAGAGTCCGGTTTTTGGGGGCATTCACGGCATCAGTGTCATAAGCTAAGCAAGGTAATAATATTTTACATTGTAATATCATGAATATATATGACATTCATTATATACATAAAATGTATTTAAATATAAAACATACATGTGTATGTAATTAATTAATCATATTTTGCTAAGGAGACTTTGTTTTGCCAGGAAAGCCATGTAGGAATTGAAACTCAAACAAACCAACAATGCTTTTAAGTCCACATTTTGATACGAAAGACAATAAACTCCAAATATTTTTTTTCATTTTACTTAAAGGCAGAGAGCCTTTTGTTGTTGTTGTAGTGGCCTGTGTGCTCTTCCCTGCCAGACTAATCTGTCTGCTGGCTTTCTGTCATTCTTCAAAGATAATACATATTCTTCATCTTTGTTTTTGAAAAGCCCTTAGGAAAACATAACTTGAAGGAGGAATAAAGAGCTATCGCAAAGGACTCAATTTCTAGGTAATTTCTTCTAAATCCTGCTTTCAGTTTATTACCCTGACAAAGAGTCTCTCAGTTGCAGAGCAGAGCCCTACCTCCCGCAGGGGATATACCGAGAATTATCTACCCTGAAATGAAAGTCTGTTGACCTAGGGAAAACATTTCACTAAATAACAGCAGTTGTGAATTGAAGGGACCTGTGGGGTATTAGACACGGTGTAAAAGCAATTTGAACCGAGTAAGGAAAATAAGTGGAAATAGTTTGGGGCAGGAAAAGTAGGTAGAGAATGTAAATGAATACATTTGTGGGCTGGGTGGAAGTTATGCAAAGGGAAAACACACTCGATTTTCCATGTCTGTCTTTAAAATGGCAACTGCAGAGGTGCTCCAGCCTGGGCAGAGTGCCACAGCTTCCAAAGGTGCTGTCATCCAGCGAGAGGGGACCTGGCCCTGCCCCTCCTCCTGCTCTCCATCATGTTCCCCATGGACCCCAGGATGCTGCCTGCACCTCCGTGGGCATCTCCCTGCCTGCAGGGTACCATTTCATTTCAGAGTGGTGGTGCATTTCTCCGTGGTTGTGCCTCTGGATAACCCTGCCTTGGCCAGCAGATTCTGAGTTTTCAAGGAAATTAGGAAGCCACCGCTGCTTGAGCCATTCCAAATTAAAACTAGAGGAAGGGGAAAACCCATTCAAATTACTAGCCTTAAACTTACCTTCCCAGCCCACAGCCTAGCAGAAACACAGACCTACTGGCAACTTTGACTGAAGCAACTTAAATGTTGGCAAACCAAAGAGTTGGACAGTGCTGTGATGCTCTCTCTTTTTGGTTCACTAACATTAAAAGCCGGAGCAAGTAATTGCTGGCATCCCACATGGCCCCTGGACCACAGGAATGAAAGCATTTCTGCTCTTCTGAGGAGAGTTATGTAGATCCTGCTGCCCTTTTGCCCTGTGTTATTACAGTGAGATGCCGGCAGTTTTTATTAAACCACACCCTCCTTCCCTCCTCAGAGTAAATTAGTTGCTCTCAGGGTAAAGGTGGCATCACACAGGGAAAAATGGCAGGGGATCGGCAAGGCTCAATCTCCATGCTCATAAACTTTCTTTTTAAATCCTGAATAAAACAGAAGGTGGTGTGAAATACGTTATTGGACCAGGAAGTATCTCTGGCAGGGAAATTTTTCAGTTGTTGAATAACCATCTGAGGCACTGATGGAATAGCTACAGCCTAAGTCATATAAAATGAGGGCAGAAAAAAAGACCTTGAGTCTTTTATGGAGTTTCTACAAATCCAGGGCTCAGCAGGGGCTCTGCTGTGCCAGGCAATGTGAGTTACAATAGAAGCAAAAGCTTCTGGAAGTCACCAGTGTTGTTCACACTCCTCAGATTTAAAGGAGCTTCCTTCCAAGAACTCTTTTTGTTGAAAACTGATTTTATTTTCCCAAATACAGCATATCTATGAGAGATAACCCCCTTCATGGACTATATGGATACCAAAGGTTCAACAATGAATTGCTGACCGTTGACGAGAGCTTTTGTAAAACGAACAAACAAAAATTAAAAAGAAGTCATTTGAGAAGAGGGTGAGGCTGCAGTACTGGTTTACAACATCTCCCTGGTAAGGCCGGTGAGATGGGAGATGCTTTTATTCTCCACTTCTCCAGACCAAGGACATATTATTGACCCCTCAGTTGTCCCAGTTCAACAATTTGCGTGCCCATTGAATGCCCTCACTCAGAAGAAAAATATCTTATGTTTTGGGCTCAGGTGATGCAGTGCGATGCCTGCCCAGTGAGCCCGTGCCATGGACAAGCCGTGGAGTGTGGAGGAGGGGGAAGGAAGGGATTTGGGGAGGTGCAGGACTCTGAATGGGTAGAGCAGCCGCTCAAGGACGGTGCAGATCCCTGGGTCCTCCACTCCAGCTGGTTGTTGCTGTCCTTGCTGCACATCCTCATATTCGGGACGGTTTGCATGACTCAGCCAGGGATGAGTAGGAAAATGAATGTCAGAGTTTTGATCCAGTTAAAAATAATTTATCTGGTGCTTTCTCTCTATTCTGTCTCGTCATTGTCCCTTCCCCCTCCCTCCACACTTTTTTTTTTTCCGTTTCTTGAAGAGAACTATTAACATATGCTTAGGAAGGTAAATTGTCCCCCGAGTTAAATTAGCACCTGATCAAATGCGTGCAAAGTGCTAATTGCGCTTTGCAAGCAAAACCAACTGAAAACAACTTTTGAGACGCCCTCGAGCAGGCATGAAAATTGAGGCCATCCCAAAGGAAGGGGAGCTGTCTGCAATATTACTCAGCGATACAAGTCAGAGCATTTCATCCCGAACAAAGCGAGCAGACGCACAGACTTTTCTAAATAAGTATCAGGCAGGTTTTTTGACCCCACTGTTCATTTCTAGACAGGATAAACTTTTTCTTGCGGGGAGAAGGAGGTCTGTATGTTTGGCCTCAGGGGTTGGACACGTATTTCTCGTGGCCTGTGTAGGATCAGGGAGTGCTTCCTCGAGAAACGATGCCGATGTTTTCTTCCCCACTCCCTCTCCCATTCCTGGTGGTCTCGGCAGGAGGGACCGTTCCTGGCAGGAGGAGCTGTGGGGAGGACACAGGGCAAGGCATCGTAGTCACTCCCTAGGCAGGAGCCTGCTAGGATGCCCCAAAGGATTACAGAGGAAACTGCTAAGACCCAACAGCTCTGGGTTTCTAGCAGAATTACTTGTCTGCATCTATTAAAAAAAAAAAAGTCGGGTTATCTCAGGTAACTTGTGGCTTTCTGGGAAAAAGGCTATCGAAGCTTTTGGTTCTTTGAAGATGAGAGACATGGAGAGAAGATGGGCCCATGGTTTTTACAGGGCATGTGATGCCACTGAGGACAGCAGAGATGCTCCCAGACACAGGAGAGCTGAAGGTTGCTGCTTCCAGAGGGATGTGGCACCCCAACAGCCAACGGGGCCCGGTGAGCCATTTGCTTGGGAAAGGGGAGTGGGAGATCCCGAGTGCTGCAGCAAGAGGCTGTGGCTTCCTTGGGTTTTGCTGAAATTGCTCAAAAATTGCTGTTTCCTCTCTCTCCCTCGTGCTCCTTCTAACAAACTGTAACTTTATTTTACAGAAGAAAAAAGGAGCAAGAAATCTTGGGAATTTTCAGTCAAATATTAATTAAAAAATGTTTGGATGGCAAAGACACACTCTGAAGGTAGGCAGGGTGCAGGCTGCCTGCACAGCCTCCTCCTAGATACACTTTATGAAACAAATTTATTTCCAGGAGTACCTGCAATTTTTTCCCATCTTTAAACACTGAGGATACACACCCAAAGGGCTGAAGTTTGTTGTCACTGAGGCAAGTGTAGATGTGACATGTCCCACTGTTAGCACTCCTGATGCTGCCATTTTTTCTCTTAACATCATTTATATAAGTATCACTGGAGTCTCGCTTCTCCCCTTCCACCAGGAACAGCCAAAGCTTCCATTCTGATTATTAAAACCGAAAACTAAACCAGTCCCTGGGATGCAATCAGCCTCCTCATGGATGCCTGTGGCCATCCAGAGGAGCTGCTCTTTGTTCCACACCGTCCTTACAGCAGCGAGTGATAGGATTGCATTGATACTTATGCATTTTTTTTTTAGTTTTCCTTTCTTCTAATTTGCTTGCTTTGACAATTACCCAAACGATGTTACTACTTCTCCCTCCTCCAAGCAATCTCCACCTTTGTGCAGGAATCATGCTAATGTGCCAGAGAGCTACACGGCATTTGCATGTTTTTGCATCTAATTTGGCAGCCTCGGTGCTTAAAGCAGGTGTGATGCTAATAAGGCAACTTGAGCAATCAGCCCAGGTAGAGATTTGTGGATTGCACAGGAATTTGTTTGGAGTGTTTTTCCATGTCTGCGCGCTCAGCGCTAAATATAGGTAGGGGAGGGAGAAGGAGGGAACCTGAGCCTGTAAAATGGGCTGGTAGGAAGACTGTGGGATTTGCTTTTTCTGAGGGCCTTTGAGCAGAGTGTACCTGCACCTCAATTCAGCCTGAGCATCTTTGTGTTCAAGAAATGACCAGAAGTGACGCTGCCATGGTCTGGTTTTTGAGTTATTCAGTCAAAGGTTGGACTTGATAATCTCAAAGTCTTTTCCAACCTAATCAATTCTGTCATTCTCCTCCACAGCCATGTTCAGGACTGGACATGTTTCCAGGAAGAATGGAGGGTGCATGGGTCCCTTTCTCCTCCTGCCTTTAGTGCTGAGCAAAGCACACAGATAAATAGGGTCAGTGGCAGAGGAGTTTTGGCACCTGCAATCTTGCCAACCCATGTCTTTACTGGGCCTCACAGACATTGCTTTTCACCTCCTTAAAACCCTAAACTGCACCACAGAGGTCTCCTAGGAGCTTCCAGCACATGAAGGTGGGTAGGCCAGCAGCCTGTCCTGCTCTCCTCTGGCAATCCCTGTGATGAGGTTGCACCAGGCCCAGCCTTTGTGGGTCACCTTAGCACAAGGCTGTTACTCAGCTTCCTCCAGCCTGGAAGAACATGGTCCCTCCTTGTGCCCCCTCCTCATTCATCCCCTCCTGTTCTCCCTACTGAGCTGTTCAGATCCACAGAGGAGTGATCCGTGCTCTGGGATGGACACAGGGTCTCTCCCAGGGGAGGCAAGTGTGTTGCTTCTCTGGACTGAGCCCAGGTTGAGGACCTGCTGCAGTGTGTCACCCAGCCCATTAGCAACAGCGTCCTTTGGGCAGGCAGGGATGTCAGGACTGTCTGGCTAAATTAAAATCAGTTCAGTCTTTGCTGTCACATCAGCTCCTGCTCTGCCTTGCTCGCTTTTCTCACTCGTTTCCCATTGGCATTGGAGCCCTTGAAGTAAGAGAGGCATTGCAGAAGTTTTCCAGAAGCAAGAATTTAAATTGTTCTAGGTGAAAACTGCATTTCTCAGGTTAAAGAGATTAATTTCCCCCCTCATATCTATTATAATTTATTTTGTTGTGTTTATATCATTATTTATACTGTTACTATTACTGTTGCTATTGCTATTGCTACTGCTATTACTATTTAGTAATACTATTACTGTTACTTTTTCTATTTCTATTTACTTTTCCTGTTACTATTATTTTATTCCACCTAAACTGGGCTATGAGTTGAGAAAGCATTTGAGGATACTTCCTCTCTGCCTGTTGTTACCCAGGCATTACAGGTCTAGGACTCTGGGTTTGGGGGGGGGAAAAGTCTGTCTCAAGACACAGAAATGAGTCTGGAAGATGGTCCTGTTGTGTGGCTCTTAATATCTCTGACCACTGAGGATGGTGGGGCATCTGACTCAGGCCTGAGTTACCCAAATGGGCCGTCATTGGAATACTCATGAGGTGGGTCCAACCCTGGACTCATATCCTACCTTAGATGTTGCCATATAGATCTGCATCTGTATCTGCACAATGTATCAGGCATTAGCAGAGAAAATCTGAGAAATCATCTTCTTTCAGACACCCTCTATGGTAATGCAGGGTTTTTTTCAAATCAGAAAGTGCTCCCCCCCCATATAAAGGTGTGGAGCAGGGAGGGTCATTCTCACTCTGGTCTCCTTGTTTTCTTTTGAACCAGAGCAACAACCCTGACCGAGTTAGAAAGAGACCTTTTTCCATGAAACTTCTGGCTCTCTGGAGAGCAGAAATAACTGGGTATCTCATGGACAACTCCTGGGGTGTGCTGGACCAGGGTGAAGCTCATCCCAGGGGCAGGGGAGGGTGTCACAGCCATCATGTCCCATGCTGCCAGCTCTGCAGGCATTCCCACTGCTCCCAGGACTATTCCAAGATTAAATCTTACTTGACTTAAATTTCCTTCCACTGCAAACATTTCCTTGAATTAATAGTTTCTCAACAATAGATAATCAAAACACCTGCCTGTATTTTATTTTTAAATAAACCAGGTAACAGTCAAAAGCAGACAGAAAACAGACTGATTAATGAAAGAGGGTGCTGGGAAGTTTTGTTAGCTTTCAACAGATGGAAAAGCAATTAATTTTTGGTCTGATTGTGTTGTTTTGATTTATTCTTCTTGGGAATCTTTATAAAGGCTTCCAGCAAGTTGTGGCCCCAGTTAAAAGTGTTGCTGGGAAAGCGGCCACAGCCCAGTGCTCTGCAGGAGAGCCAGCACAGTTCTCTGGGGAGGATGAGAGAGCATGAGATGTGACAGCCAGCTGAAGCAAAGCAGGAACCCTCATTTGTTTGAAATACCTTCTTTAAACACGTAAGAGGATCCCGGGTAGGAATACAATAAAAAAAAATCTCTCTCTCTCTGAAGAAAAATCCTGACGACTTTTACCAGGCAAAATGTCTTTTCCACATCATCTGGAAAGTTTTGCCTTAGCAAAGGGTAGGCAAAAGCCATGGAAGAGTCTTGGGGCTTAGGACTCTGTCCTCACTCCAGCAGCACATCCGTACCCAGCCTGACAGAGACTCCAGAGCCATGTGGCAGATGTTCACAGCAAAGTGTCACCCATCCTTAGCTTTATACTGGGAGCTGGGTTTTAAATGGGAGCTACCAGCCTCCACTTGCAGTCATACACATGCTTAGGGTGGGATGAGGTTCCTAGAGATTCATTTGGAAACCCCAAGTGCCTGTATTTTTCCTGCCCTGATTTCAGAGGGGAATCAGGAGCCTGAGCATTTCTGTGCACAGGTGCTTCTAAACTGGAAATATTTTTTTCCAACTTGCTTCATCTGGGCATACTGTCACCCTGTTCAATGGGAGAGAGAGAGCACAGAGAGCACAGAGAGCAGGGGCTGCCTCTGCTCTCTGAAAATTGTCTGGCTCCAACTTTGGACCTTCTTCAGGGAAAAAACTAGCCCTGCTTTTAGTGAGCTTAAACTCCCTGAGCTGGCCTTGCCCATGACCTCGAGCCAAAGGAATCTCTGGGCTTTCCCACGTGATATTTGTGCCCCAAAACACCTGGATTAAGTGACCCATGTCAAACACGAAATGACAGCAATGTGGTTTGCTCAGCACTGACCCGTGGCCATGTACTGCAGCCCTTCCCAAGCAGGAAGGAGGTGGAATTCAACAGGCAAACACTTGTGCACATGCTGGCAGAGCTTTGCAGTGCCAAGCCTCGATAATTTCGGACAGAAACAGCAGGTGGGGGGCATCCCTGGGGACCCAGGTCTCCCCTGCATGAGCAGCTCAAGAAGCACTAACTGCTCCCAGCTCTCAGTGGCTGGCGACAGGAGCTGGGCTTTTGCTCCCGAGCCAGGGTCAGCACTGTTTTTCTTTCCCAAAGAGCACAGGCTCGCTGGTGAGTTGTCACAGATTTGCAGTACCAGGAATTAGGTTTTTTTTTAATGTGAACACAATGTTATCTCATTATGTGTGCTCTCAGGGGCACCACAGCGTGAGTAAAGCAATGAAAATATCTCTCCCCTCAGGGCAAGGCGATTTTCTAACTGGGACAAGAAAAGAGTTGTCCTGGGCCAAAGCCAGGCATGAGGGATTGCTGGCCAAGGGAGAAGCTTTAATCCTCTAAAGTCTCTCCAAAATCCCACTGGCAAAGCTGGGAGAAGTAAACATCCTCATTTTAGGATGAACTGCAGCACCCAAAGCTGTACAACACATAGACATTGGGCACTGTGATTTGGCATATCCCTCTCATTTCACTCTGCCTCAGTCAGATCCAGACCTTTAGCCTGGCTTGACCCAAAGTAATATTGCTTTCCTAAGAGCCAAAGAGCTTTCCTAAATTTGGCCTAGATTCCTATGGTTCTCACCTCAGGCTTACAGAACCTTTACAGGTAAGGGACCTCAAGGTTAGTAACTAGACCTGAAACTTGGGGACTCTGGCAGAGCCTGGCTCAAAACCAAATGAGAGCTTCGGCCTGTCCCCTGGAAGACTCCCATCAAGACCTAAAGCTTCCCTGTGGAAACTCAGTAACTAAAATCTTGCCTATGCTAAAGCCACAATACAGATAAAGGACCTGCACAGCTTTGAAAAAAATGAATATATTTTATCCCTTTAGATTACAACACAGGAATATACCTTTTCCTCTCAGTGAAAAGCATCCTGCTGTTTATTTTAGCTGGCAGACTTGCTGCCAGAAAGGAAATGAGAATATTATCTCTAATGAGTCTTCTCATAATGGCAATTTTCTGAAAGAGGTACCAATTCTAGGTTTGTGTCAACAGTCCCACATCTGCAAGCCATGGAATAAACCTCCCAAGCCTGTTACAGTATGCAGCCTCATTCCTCCAGAGTAAGTGTGGTAATGTCTTGACAGAGCAGCAATTCCAGTTTTAATAGTGATATAGATCCTTCCCATATGTGCACAAACACGTATCTGAGTCCAGACTGTGTCTCTGGTCTCCTCTAAAACAGTCTAACCCACGTTTCCCTTCTCCACTTACCTGTTGACTCTTTGCCACTTTGGGCTTCCCACCCTTTAAAATCCAGCCCCCAGGGATGGAATCCTGCCTTGTTTCTGTGGAGGCGCCTCATTTTAAGTAATTTGATCCATGTCTGCCAAAGCCATTTGAGAGACTTAAAGCAGCATCTCCAGAGGTCTCTCTGGCCTCTGTGGAGGCACAAAATCACAATGTTCCACCACATCTACAAGTGGGTCAAAAGGCTCACCTGCTTCCTTCTGGACCCTGGCAGCAGTTGGATAAATAAAGCCCTGATCAAACAGCCCTCTGACTTCCAGGCTTTGCAGAATCAAGTTTTTTTTCAGGCTAGCAAAAGTTCACCTCCTTTTAAGCCAGTTCCCAGGTGTGACTGGGTTGTGTCAAAAGTCTTTGATCCTTGCACCTTGTGGCAGGTGAGTTGGTGTGCAGGGTTTGGCTGGGGTAGGTTTAATCTTTTCACAGTAGCTGGTGTGGGGCTGTGCTTTGGAAACAGTGTTGGTAACACAGGGATGTTTTTGATATTGCCTAGCAGTGCTTACCCGCAGCCAAGGCTTTTTCTGCCCCTCACTCCTGTGCTGGGGCTGGGGCTGCACAAGGCATTGTGAGGGGACAGAGCTGGAACAGCTGATTGCAGCTGTCCAAGGGGTATCCCACACCACATGGCATCATACTGAGCATACAGAACTGGAGGAAGAAGAAAGAAAGGGGGACATTCAGACTGATGGCATTCATCTTTCCAAGTCAGGGTTACACATGATGGGAGCCCTGCTTTCCTGGGGATGGCTGAAACACCTGCCTGCCCATGGGAAGTGGTGAATGAATTCCATGTTTTGCTTTGCTTGAATGTGTGGCTTTTGATCTACCTGTTAAACTGTCTTTATTTCAACTCACAAGTTTTTCCATTTTTACTCTTCCAACTCTCTCCTCCACCCACCAGAGGGGAGAGAGTAAGGGGCTGTGTGAGGTTTATTTGCTTCTTTGACAACTGGGTTAAACCACAACTGCTGAACAAACAAGAACAGAGTCTGCAAATTGGTCCCACTGCTTTGAATTCATGTTTGGTAAGATTTTTGCAAAACCCATCTTTGTGCCTGGCCTTTGCACAAAAAGGCTGTGTTTAACTAAATGTTTCATTGGTTCAGCTGCTCTAGGTTTGATCCTTTTCTCCATTTCTAGTGAGTGTGTGTGTGTGAGTGTGTATGTGTGTGAGTGTGTGTGTGTGAGTGTGTGTGTGTGGGTGGGTGTGTGTGTGTGTGTGGGTGAGTGAGTGTGTGTGTGTGAGAGTGTGTGTGCGGGTGTGTGTGAG
>JAOXXN010000001.1:3969264-3997562 GCA_026770055.1 Myrmophylax atrothorax | reverse complement strand
AGTGTGTGTGTGTGTGTGTGTGTGTGTGTGTGTGTGTTAAAAAGTCAAGAAATGCTTGCGGGATACCCAGAAATTAGGAGGTCCTGTATAACTCCATATGGAGAATGATGTCTAAACCAAAGTAACACAGTTAATGATAAAGGAGTGCAGCTGAACAGGGCAGGATTTTAAAAGACCACTGAAACAGAAACTTCAGCTATGGAATACATACTGAGCACACATTACACTGGCTTGTTTAGCCCAGTGTGCAAAGACCCCAGGAATCTATCAAGAATTCAACAGCATATGAAGTTTTCACAGGACACCCTTCAGCAGGACTTGGAAAACGAGCACAGTCAGGGACATGCTGGCAAAGGATATGCCCAGGGAGCAATTAATTCCTGTGCCCTGGTGTTGATTGTAAACCCAAGAGATACTTTGAGCTGTCCTGTGGTGGCAGGATCCAGAGCTACCTTTAAAAGCACAAGCATTTCCCATCTTCCCTTGGACAAGAGGGATCAAGATCCACATTCAAATTTTACACTTGCCAACATGGTGCTGGCATTCATGGCTGCACATTTGGCCAAGGCTCTCAAAGGCAGGGTGGGATTCTTGGAGCTATCCTGTGCAGGGCCAGGAGTTGGACTTTGATGATTGTAGTGGGTCCCTTGCAATTAAGAATATTCTGTGATTCTGTGATCAGTACAGCAGTGAATTTCTTGTACTTCATTATTAGCCTATAAGACAAGAGACACAAAGCTGAAGGTTTTTAAGGATTCACAGGTATTTCAGAGAAGCCAAGGCCAAGTCTCAAGCAAACCTGAGCCAATGCCTTTCACTTGGAAGGTGCAGAGTAACCTTAGACTCTGATAGAGCTAACACCACAGTGGGGTTATAAATTCAAATCCACTAGTCTGCCTTTAAGACCCTTTCAAGATCAGAAGAATGTGTCCAAGCACATTTCCAAGTCCAGACATTTCTCTGCCATAAGAAGTAATGCTTTAATATGAATAAAAATGGAACAAGTTCAATGCCAGACCTGATAAGAGGAGAAGAGTGATTTATTTTCACAAAATGAAAGTCACTCCTCATACTGTCATACTCACATAACCCTAAGCACTGAAAAGTTTGTACCCTCCTGATCTGGCCATGATTCCTCATCCTGGCATAGAGGACCAGAAACACTGGCTGCCCAGCCCTCAACAAATCTCCTGAGTGACACTGTCCAGGTGTGAATAGGCTCTTTTTCACTCATCAGGAGTTGATAAAGATGAGTCTTTCAATCCCGACACACCTCTCCATGAGTCATCAGGATTTTGTCTCCTGAGTCCTTTATCTCCTGAGTCCCTTGTCTCCTGATCTGTGTGTTCTGAGAATCTGCCCCTAAATGCACTTCTCAAAGATCTGCTAGTCCAGGTGCCAGCAACAACTGTCACCCTCCTGTCATGTCCTGACAGTTACTCCTCTGGTAGTTTTGCAATATTCCAGTATTTTGTAATATTCCAATATATTGTAACATACCTGTATTCCGATTCATTCTCCATTTCTCCTTTTGCCCCAGTTTTCAGATTTTTGCCACAACTTTCTGTACCACCACACGGGCTCCACATGAGACTGTGCTTGGGCACACCTTTCAGCTGAGCCCCAGGATGCTACAAAGAGGGAGAGCCCAGCTCTCACACAAACCACAAGGAAGGGTTCAAGGGACTCAGATGAGAAGTAAACTCATCCAGCAGGTCTTCTGAAATCAGTTCTTCCCGAGCACAAGGTGGGTACTTTGGGTGAGATTCATCCACTCAGATGTAGACACTTAAAATTAAATATCTCCTTCTGAGCTTCCTTTCATCCAACAAACAGAGCCCATCCAATGAGCAATATGTCTCTTCCTGGTGGAGATGTCTAAGAAGGGTTAGATGAGCATGCCCATGGAGTGGTTATTCCTTTCTATTGCCTATCCAGGGAGAAAAGTACAATGAGCTCAGACTGAGATGTCTACTCTGTAGAACTCTGAATTTAGGAGAGCTGAATCCTATCCATGCAGCCCAGAGAAGATCAAGTAATAGGGGTGGGAAACACATGGGTAGTGGGGCTTGCCACTCACAACCTGATCCGAAGCCCTTTCTTACCTGTGCATTGCACATGAATTTGAGCTTCCTCACACTTCCTATACATTTCCTAAAAGCCTGAGCAACATCAGAGCAGGATTCTTCCTCTGCAGACTTCTCCCTGCCTTTTCATCTCACAAGCAGACTTCTCCTGACATGCTGCTGGGATGCTGGCAAGGCCCTTTGAGCTCACCAGTCATCCCCCTCTAGTACAGCAGAGTTTTTGGCTTTTGGTCCTTTGCCCTGTCAACTTAAGTTGACTTAAGAATGGTCATGAAGTGCTTTGTGGTCAAGAGTGCATTGAGGCATGGGAAGGAAAGTTTTGTGAGACAGGACAGGCTTTTATGTGGTTGCTCATGACAGTGGGGGACTGGATAGGGTGCACCAACATTCCTAGTGCACCAATAGGAAAGGTCAGGAACTCAACAACCTCCAGTTTCCTGTCCTATTGACATCCAACCTTCCAGTTTTTCCTGGTGACTCTGATTCCTGAAAGGATGAGTGAGAAAAACCTCATATTACTGCTGGCACAGTTTTTAGTTGGCAAGCCTGATCTGACTGCTGCACAGTAAATGTCCAACCAGGATCCAAAGGGAGCCCCAAACATCAGCCAGCATGTTGGCGCCAGCCAGTAAGTTTGTGAGCTCGGGAAGGATGCTGCTTGGAGGTGTTATAAAAGACCTTGATGACTCCACACTTCCCTGGTGCATGAGAGTGCACTGGTTCCATCAGTAACAGGTGTCAAAAGGCCCAGCTTGCTGGGAATAGGCTTTGTCACTCTCTCTCTCCCCATAAAATCCTATTCTTGTCATGCTGGCAAATAAATAGCCCCCTTGTCATGCACTGTGGGCACACCAAGTACTCAAACAGGGCTTTCCTTTGGAAGGGAGGGTTATTTTCAGCAGCAGATTTTAGCTAAAAAAGGGGAAGCTCTGAATAGAGGTTCTGGCATTTTGCAAGGCTTAGCAGAATTGTGCCTGCTGGTTCCCACAATCCTCCTGGCGTGGTGGTGTCACCGTGTCCACACAAACAAGGGTAAAGTGATATTTTGATTAATGTCAGCAGCCTGGCACTTGGTGAAGGTGCAGTCTTTGCTCTGTCCTCAGCTGAAAAACAATATGGCTTTGTCATTCTTCAGCAGTCAGCTGGGACACATCCTGGGTACCAGCTGAGCCCGATGACTTTGTAAGGGGAAAGAAACAGAGTGGGGGGAAACTGCTTATTGTTTTGACACAGAGATTGTGTCTCTAAAATGCCAGGAAAAAGGAGAGCCAGGTGTCTTGTGTGGTTAATGGTCAACAGCAAGTAGGATTTTAGTCTGACAGGCATATCAAGATGGACCTCTGAAAGATCTGTCTCTTCTTCTGAGGGTGGGGGACATGTTTTTTGGTTTCCAGTTGCAACCCAGACATACTTCTTTCATATTAGAGGGTTTAATAAACCACACTGTCTGCAGGGCTATTTCCTTGCCATGATTCAGTTGGGATTAACATGAGGCCAGTTGGTATTCATGTTCTCTCTCCATGGGATGTAGCTCTGAGACACCTGATCTAGTGGAATGTGTCCCTGCCCACAACAGGGGCATTGGAACTGGATGATCTTTAAGGTCCCTTCCCACCCAAACCATTCAGTTAGTCTATGGTACTATTACTGCTTTGGCATTCCCACTGCATGTGTACAACACACCCAGCAGTGCCTTCCTTTATGCACACCAGATGTGTCTGTTCACTGCCTGCCACCCCAGCTCAGATGGAAAGGCTCTTTGGAAAGCACAGCTGCCAAATTCACCCGGCAGTGCAGCTGCCCCAGGGGTGCAGCATCAGGAAGTAATCCCACCAGGTGAGCAGGAAAGAGGTGCTGGAGGGCAGCTGGGAGTTGGCTGCAGGAGGGAGGTGACACAGAGGCAGAGTGAGAGCTGGAGTCAGTTTGGATGTTGGGCAGTGCCAGGGACTGGTGGGTGGATCAAAGGGCAGTGGCCTTTTGAGGGAAGATGCTGGCCAGAAGGAAGGTTCAGAGGGAACCCAGTAAAAATCTCTGAGCTTGTCTGGAGCAGGGAAAGTTGGTGCTTTGCTGTGGAGCACATAACTTATAATAGTAACATAAAACAAACAAAACAAAGTGGTTGTTGTTCCCTTTCTTCATGTTCTCTCTGTAGGAGTCCAGATAATGCCCCTGAGATGCCCCAAGTAGTGTAACTGTGCCTGAGCCCAAACCCAGGCCTTCAGCCCTTCCTTTGGGGTGGGCAGGGGAGTTTCCATCTGTGCATATCTTTGTCTTCTCCCATGAGGCCTCTTCTCCACTGCCTCTTGCTGGGCTAGTTTGGGTCTTTCCCAAGCAGTCTCTGACTTTCCAGCTGCAGGTACTTTCTGCAGGAGCTTTTTCTCCCCTCCAGGACATGTCTGAATTTTGTCCATCCTGTGTGATCAGATGCTGCCAAAAATGCTGTAACGAGTAACAACACCCACACTTTTTTCCAGGGCACCCACCCACCAGGTCCAAAACACCAGGAAAGCCATCCTCAAGGCACAGATCCTGGCTCACATGGGCACAACACACCCCATGACCATCATCAGCTGGTGTTGGTGCTGGTGCCTCCCAGGCACTAATCATAGAAACATAGAATGGTTTGGGTTGGAAAGGACCTTAAAAATGGTTCAGTTCCAACCCCCTTACTATGGGCAGCGACACCTTCCACTAGACCAGGGTGCTCAAAGCTCCGTCCAACCTGGTCTTGAACACTTCCAGGGATGGGGCATCCGCACCTTCTCTAAGGCAACCTCTTCCAGAGCCTCACCATCCTCATAGTACAGAATTTTTTCCTAATATCTAATCTAAAGCAATATAAAGTAAATGTCCTTCTGCATGAAAGAACTCCAGCTCAGTGTGCCTTTTTCCTTAATACCCTCCTGGGTGTTGGTAACCAAATAGCTGTCCCCCCTCTGTGGTACCATCCTGGGTACTGGGTGCCCTTAGCAAGAAATAATTCACAGGCCGGCCCTACAGAAGAAAATGTGTCTGCCAAAGCCCCGTTTCTGCCCATACACTTGTTCATGCAGCTTCTCTTCTGCTCCTCTGTTGGCTTCTGAAATCTTGTCACGCTTAAACTTTGGTCCCTGCTGTCAAGGGGCTCAAAAATCCCCTCTCCCTGTCTCAACTCTGCCTGTGCAGGACTCATGCAGCCACCTGAGCTCATGTAATCTCTCTGCACAGAGCTACCCAAGCAGCTTCTCTACCCAGAGCATCCAGCCTTAAAACCAACCCCATGGACAAGAAGAGTTTTCTCCCCAGCACCTGTATACTGCATGTCTACAGAGTACTTTTTAGTAGAAAAAATATGCCTAATTTTCATGCTTATCTTATAGCAAGAAGTAACGCAGTTTCACTGTATCATACCCATGCTTTTACTCATCTGTATTTTCCAGACTTCCATCTTCTCTTTCCTTAAGGTTTATCAGAGAAGTGAGCTTATCAGAGAAGAGATTAACCAGATTTCTGCTGCTGTTGCACAGTCTCCTAACTCTGCTCCTATTTACTGGCAGACACATGAGTGCTGACAGCACCTGGGAACCCAGGGAAGGGTTGAACTGAGCAGGAAAATTTTGGCGGATAGTCTTCCAAACCCGTCTGGTGCCTCCTGTGCACCACCCTGCCCTCTGCAGAGGTGAGCCCTACAGACAGGACACAGCAGTGGAAGGGGGTAATGTCTAACCCACCATAACAACCACATTCAAGCTCATCTCTCAAAGCCCTCACTGACTTGTAGATTGGCTTCACAGCCCCAAACCTCCTTTAGTTTTTCCAGCTGTGCTAGTGGATATAAGGAAAAGTATTCCCTCTGTCTACAACTCTTTGACCTGGCTTTGTCCTGAGACATTGCAGCTACAGCAAAATATGCTGGAGACCTCAGTGTCTGGTTGTCCTCCAAGGTAAAGAGAGCATTTCACCTCAGATGCTTGAGAAACGTGAGTTCACATCTGATTTATTGGGGGGCTTTATTCTATGGTGCAAACATGTGGTAAGAAAGTTCTCTGTGCCCTGAGTGCTGTGTGGGTCACAGGAAGAGGGGGTTTTGGCACAGTAACTGCCCACCTCAGGCTGACTCCCTGTTACCTTATCATCCCTTCACACAAGACCTTCCTTCAAGGGCTGGCCACGAAAGGTCTGGGCAAATGAAACCACAAGTGCTATAGATACAAATTTTTCCTTCCATTTATGCTTTTTACTCCAAAATATACAGATAAAATGCTGTCAGACTCCACTGTCTTGGTTTTTTGAGGTTTTTTGGTTGGTAGTTTGTGGGGTTTTGTTGGGGGGTATTTTGTTTTGGGGTTTTTTTGTTTGTTTTGGGTTTTTTTTTAATCTCTTGATTAAATTGATGCATTTTCAACTGCTTAGTTAACAACCTAAGCATGGAAGTCACATGCTGAGGCAACTTTCCGAAGTTTGCCAAGCATAAATGTGAAAGAGAAGCTTAAATGCCAGTTCAGCCCCCCTTGGTGGCTGAGTCTGAGCATCAGGTGCAGGGAGGGAGAGCAGGACAGTCCAGCTGCACAGCAACCACACACTGATTTCTGCTATACTCAGCTGGAGAGCATTTACACGTGTTTCAGAAACCAGGGTGGCTCCTGCACTTTATCTTATCAAAGGAAAAAACAGATGAAAAATACATATATAACCTCTGTTGCATGTTTCGGGTTTTTGAAGTTTGTGCTACTGAACCATAAAGGAATTGATCTGTGCTCACTACTCTAGCTGGAGACCTTGTCTCTGAGTTATCTGCCAGCTCCCCAAAGGAGAAGGTGGAGTGTGTCTGGACTGCTTTTTCCAAGGAAGATGGAAATATTGTTATACCCAACTTCACTGGTTTATCCAGTGGCACCATTTCGGGTCTTCATTGCAGCCCAGTCTTCACCTCTCTTACTCCATGCTATCTTTCTTAGTAAGTTAAAATGATTGGGAGATAAAATGATAGTGCAATAGTAGTTCCTGGAAGAGAAAAGCCAGCCTGGCCAGCTTACAAGTCAGCTCTGGCATGTACTGCCAGAGAAACTACTGCCTAGCAAAAAAATAACTATTGCTTTCCTTCACAAAATCCTTTCCCAGACTCCACTGAATCACCCTGTCATTGCTAATTAAGTTCATCATATTCCATTTTCTCTGTGTGGATGTGACAGGGTATTTGTTTTGCATTAAATTCAGGTGAGACTTGGAGCTGACATGTTGAAAATCAATGAGAAGCAGAAATTGTCAGGAGAAGCCAAATTGCTACAGGGGCAGAATAAGCCTGTTGGGCTCCCTGGTTTCAGTCCCATGGACAGGGTCATATATCCTGGTGTCAGGATCCTCACAGGGGAAATAATGACATATCCAGAGACTGAAACAAAGCTATGTATAGCTTTTCTTACCCCTATGGCCCACTGAAGCACATAAATAAGTCAGGCTTTTTGCATTACTGTTTTGTGGACTGTTTGGAAGCAGTTCATAAATATTGGAGAAGAAAGGTCAGGCTTTTAAAGAATGCTTTGGAAAATCAGCATCTTTGGGAAGGGCTTGACACGCTTTGTTTACAATGTGAGAGAGTTCAACATAAAAATCCTCAGAAAAGCCTAAGGAGCCTTCCAGCAAAACCAGTGGAGACAAGGCTAGACATCCCAAATATTTCTCCTTAAGTAAAGCCAAACAACACCAAAACAAAGAAAAACAAACAAACAAACAAACAAAGGCAGGAAATTCAACCCCAGACCCTCCTTAGTCAGCACGGAGAATTATGAAGCAGACTTTCTAAGGCTTTTACAGCTCACCTTTGAGCCCTGGCGACAGGCGTCTGTGAGTTATCTCAACATAAACATCATCAGAGTCAAATGTCACTCCAGTGCAAGACTCAGCCTGGTGCCCGAGGGACAAGGGTGCACTAAAAGGAACCCATTTCACCAGAGACACACCCAGTGGACCGTAAAACGCTTTGGGGGGCATATTCCCCTGCCTTCTCCCTTGTTTCCAGCCTGGTGGCTTGGTGGCGGGGTGACTTTGCACATCCCATCCTCCAGTGTGACTCAACGGGGAGGAAAAGAGCATCAGGGGTGGGAGCAAGGGTTTGGCTCTGAGCGATTACTCCAAAGAAAGAGAAAAGGAAAGCAAAAAGGCGCTGCAATTAGCAATGTGGAGGGCAGACAGCAGTGCATTAAATCCTGCAGGAGGGGCTCACGTCGACCTGAGTGGGCAGAAAACTGAGGCGGCACAGACAATGGTGCTGCTCCTCTTCCTTTTAGCACATTGTCAAAGAAAAGGGGAAAAAGAAAACTGAAATGATTACTGTTGGGAGACAAAAAAAAAAGGAAGGAAAAAACCCATTCTCTGGAGGAACATATAGGAGATGCTTGGCAAATACCGAGTGTGATCTTTCCAAGTGCGTTCCCTTCCAAGCCGGGGAGGCCACTCGGTCCCACTGGTGAGGGGCTGCTGCCACCTCCCGGGAGCGGAATGTGCCGCTGGCACCGGGTGGCCAGGACAAAATTATCTTGAAAGGACCAAGATGCAACACCAGAGCCACTTCTTTGGGAAAAAAACAGGAATGGTTGGATGAATATGTAAAAATCCTTTGGCACGGCATCTCTGAGCGCAGCACTTGAGGCACCAAGGATATAAAGCTGTACATGTGTAAATACTGTGTTAGATACGACATGTTTTGTGCACACTGAATACACACATGTCCAGATCTTCATTACACGGATGGCATTGAAGGCAGAGCAGACTCTGGGTTAAGTGACACCCCTCTCCCCCAATCCGAGGTTAATGAAATGATCAACCAGCCATGAAACCTTCACAGAAAAAGCACTGCAAACAAATAATGGAAATTCCCCTTTCCCCTGACTACCAGATGTGCTGTTGGTTCCCCTGGGACACACCAGCCCACGCCACACAACGGGAACACTGTCCATGAACCCCTTGAGAGGCTGTGTGCTGAAAATATCCCATGCAGGACCTCCCTATCTCTGAACCCTTACACAGACTGACCCTTAACCATCCCAAAATAGCTCCAGCAAGACATGACAGTGCTGTCTGGAGGCAATTAGTGTGAAGGAGGAGGAAGCTCCAGGGCCTTGCAGACCAGCCTCTGCCTATACCCCAGAGTAGTTGGGTCTCTCCCATGTTCCCAAAGCTTCCAACTGACATGTGCTGTCTCCCTCCCCGATTCACAACTCCCCCAGCACAGCTGTGGGGCAGCACCCACCGGCCCCCTGCGCTCACAGCAGTGTGGGCAAATGTGGGCTGTGAAAGGGCAAGCCAGGGAGAGCCACAGGGCAAGTGAAGTGGATGGCAGGGATTTCCTCAGCAGCAGCACCAGGTTTTGCAGAGTTCCTGCCCTGCTGCCACTACCCCTGCTGAGGCAGGGCAGCTTCTCTAGGCCAGGTTGAGCCCACCCTTCCCAGGAAGACTGAAGAGTTCAGGACCCTTATGGTGTGTGATAGGTCTCTGCAAGACAGCTGGAGGATGGCCTTTGAGACAGAGACAAGTCTCCTGAGTTTTGGTCAACTTACATCACTCCATCGTGTTGCCTCATCCTCTCCGACTGAGATTTCATTTGTGCTGCACTTTCAGAAATGCCACAAACATCTGCGCCGTGTCCAACCTCACATTTTTCATTACAAGTGCCAGTTAATGGCAAGCAAATCTCCAGTGATGTAAGCTGGCTCCAGCCCTGCTGTGTGGACTCTGTACAGACCCTGATTGCACTTCTCCTGGGAAAAGCCCCCACAGCCAGATCAGGAGCTGGGAAATGAGGGACTCAGCAGGTACCTCCCCTTCTCAACTGAGCTGGTGCTTTTCCAAGCCAGTTTGGCAAGAGGTGACACTGAAAAGACAAAGTCCAGGTTAGGGGGGAGCACAGCCCATGCCATCCTGGTCTCCTCTGGCTGCATCTCCCAGATTTATGTGCCCAACACAGTGGTGATAAGCTGCAAAGTTGGCCCAGTGTCAGTGTTAAGCACTTTTCAGAGAATACTGGGATTTTTTGGATACGTTTGGAGCCCTTTTTGTTGCCAACAGAGGCAGCTACTGCTTTTTTGAACCTCAGGTCGTAGAGACCTATGTGACAGAGACCAAATCTTGATGACAATACCAAGGAGATGAGGAGTTATGGGGGTTGCATGTAGCAGAATTTGCTTTAAAGAAAAAAAAAGTGTGGGGGGGAATATTGCAAACTTTCAGGATACTCCCAAATTTTATGTAACACTGGCTAACTTGCATATCAATCAGAAACCAAGAAATGCCAGAGTTGTGTAACCCTCACTGGGTCCATGTGCCTTGTGCCCTGCATTCCCGTATTCCTGGGAAGGTGTCGAAACCCGGGAGACTAAGGGAGTCCTTCAGAGAGGCAGAGCACAGGAAAGGCTGCCACCCCGTGGGGACACAGCTTTGCCAGGCAGTCCCTGGGCTCTCCAGGGCTGTCCTTCTGCCAGAAGCCGGGGGACAAGAGTCCAAAAGTAATGGATTGGCCAGGGGCAAGGGGGGAGAATGCAGCATCCATTAACTGTTCCCTTGCAGAAAGGGCTGTGTGAGCTCTGTGTGCCTTCTCCAGAAAAGGGTGAGGAGAGTCCTCCTTATCCCCTGCCAAGGAGGGACCCAAGGAGGGAGCCCTGGCCCAGGAGGCTCAGGGATAGCTTCCTGGCTGGTGGCCTTCATTTCTCCCAGGTTTTCTTGAAGAGAACAGGATCCTGGCAGAGGTAACATACCCTGCCCAAGCAGTGCCATACTGAGGAGGGCAGGGGGCAGGTATGGACCATCAGATGCTACTGCCCCCCATGTCACTGCCACCACCCCTGAGTCACTGGAGCCTCTGGGAGGAAGGGGAGTTACCTGGAAGAGGGTGCACATCTCTGGACAACTGTCTGCTGCATCCTCCTAAGGACCCTTTTACAATTCCTCTGGATGGGAAGCTAAAGTAATTTCTGCATTGGTTTAGGCAAGCAAGGTAATCAGTCTGATTGGAAACAGTGGGCAGGTAATAAAAACACACTGCAAAAAGGATGAATAGTCACCCTGAGCAGAAGCCTCTGGTTACAGACCACCCTACACCAATTTTGAAGGATGTTTTGAAGGTTCCCTGTGGCCAGGGTCCTCTGCTGCCTTTCCCTCCATTACAAAATCATCAACTGAATCACTAACCAAAAAGTCTTCGGGAATTCTGTTAATCCTTAAGGAATGTTATCAACCACGGTCACAGGCTATGAATTACAAGACTTTCTTTAAAAGAAAATTAATCTCCACAAAGAGAAACAAGAACTTTTGTACAGCCAAGTGCACAGAAGAGGAGGAGAAGAAGGAGTATCCCAAAGCGATGTGACTAAGAAGAATTATGGGTGAAAAATGTGAAATATTTTGAGTGACACATAGGCACCAGTAAGCAGGGTGGAGTTAGAGGCAATGCTCAAGCTCTTCTGTGAGGGGATGAGCCCCTCGAGGGCAGGGATACTCTGGGTTTGGGGACAGGCTGGGGAGCCTTCAGTGACATGTTCCCCCTCCTAAACGAAACACCATCAGCCACACAATGTGTCCTTGTACAGAGGCTTTAGAGTTGCTTATCGTTTTAATTAGCTAATGGATTGCAAAAAGGTTTTAAAATCAGCTCTTCTCAGAGCAGTGAGACAGTCAAGGTCTGGTGTCCCTGGGATGTACCCCAAAAGTGAGGGGTTGCATGGGTCCCGAGCTGCTGCCCCCTCTGTGTGGCTCCTGGCTTGCCCTAAACCTGTCCTGATTCCCTATCATCAAAACTCTCACTTTCTGCCATCCAGGCATTAAAAGGGTCCCACAAATATTTCAAATGTCATTTCATGGGACTGACAGACACACAGTCTGCTCAGACACCTGTAGGCAACATCTGCCCTGAGATCGTGCTCAAAATGTGTTTCCCTATTTTTACATTTCTGAGAGGTTTGAATGGGGGCTAAATGTCTGAGGCTGGGATTTTTTTTTCCAACTTGCTTTGCTGAGTTTCTGTCAGCAAGTGGTGGGGAAGCACCAAGGCTCTGGCGAGGAGCTGCTTCTGAGGGGAAAGCAGCAGAGGCTGGGGGCAAATCAGGGAGAGGCAGCTTCAGTTAAAATGCCTTTTCCATGCCTGTAGCAACAGCTCCCTCCTGGAACAAAATTGCCTTGTCCCAAAGTGGGCTCATTCATGCCTTCCCTCTGGAGATGCAAATGCAAAAGACTGCACAATTTTTGGTAGAAAGCTTCGAGATTTCCCAGTAATTAATCTCAGTAAAAGAATGGTTTAAAATAGTGTCAGATGCTGAGGGGATTTATTGCTTTCTAATTTCCAGACAGTAATCACCCTCCCTGCCTGCTCACCCCTGTTTCTGCAGCACTTCCCTGCTCCTGCAGCCTTGCTCTTTTCCCTGGTTCTCCCTCAGCTGCCCAGTTCCCAGCAGGCTCTGCCACGAATGCTGTGATGCTGGTCCCAGTAGTGCTCCCAGCACCCCTGGCCTTGGGGAGTTTGGGCAGGGCTGAGCCTTGGGACATGCTCACTCTCTCTGCATAAGAGGCAATGCCTTTGCTCCTGACTCCCAGCCCTCCCTGGCTTTTGGCCTTGATGTGGCAGAAACAAGTGCTTTTTAAATTTAAATAGTCCCAGAGCTTCTGTGTTTATGGTTCATATTAATATTTAAACCCACACCATGAGGGGAAAAAACCAACTGCATTTTTCTCTCTTTTTCACAGCTAATCAGCAGCAAAGAGGAGGCTGGTGGGCTCAGCTTTCTGACAGAGCAAAAACTCTTTCTCCAACTGTCCTCACCTCCCAGTGTGCTCTTCCCTGGGAAGGGTGTGCTTGTTTTGTTGCCCCCCTGCCTTGATTTGTAGGTGGGATCTGGGGGCCCCCAGGGACATGTTGATTGAAGTAAATGTGTATCTGCTCCCAGTAAAGGAGGGACCTTCTCTACTCGGGAGCCAAGGTGGATCTCAGAAACTCCACCTCCCATTGCAGGCCTTGTATGTGAAGATCTCTACCAAGGGGAAAAGTACTCCCTGTCCAAGCTTATTGTACCTATGGGGTTAATTATGGGATGTAGGGTTATCAGCCTTTCCTAAATATGCTGGATATCCATCTGTGTGGAAAGCTATTTGAGCTGAGCATCAGTGCTGAAACCTTTACTCTTGAGTATTTGCATCTATGCAGACTTGGGAGCCATGGATTTCATGTGTGGCAGCTGCAGGGGTTGCTCATACCTACACCCTACCTGCCCTGCCATCAAGCAACTTTAATCTTTAATTGTGGATTAAATCCTTCACATTGTTCCGTGGAAATGAGGTCTGCACTGCTGTCTGCATTGACCCAACAAACTGAAAGAAGGGCGTGGTTGTTGGGCTGCTGAATTTTGTCCTTTTTCTGATCCTTTTGTTTTGCCTGCATGAAGGATAACAGGAACATGGAAGAAGGGGCAAGTCACCATCACAAATTGTACCTCCAGTGGTGGAAAGCCCGTCCTCCAAACAGTGACAGGCACCATGCTAACCTTGCAAAGCCACACAAAGGAACAAAATGAAACCCCCAAAGCCAATTGCGTGTTTCCTATATCACTTTATTGACCGCCACTGACCACGTTCTCAGGTTGAGCGCCAGATACCAGTGGAAGAGGTGGAGCTACCCTAGAATTACAGGGAGAGCAAGGGACGCGGTGTGTTAACGCACAGGCTGGGGAGAGCTGGCTGGGGATGAGAAGCCTCTGCACAACTGTGAGCCCCCTCTCTCCCCCGAGGGCCTACTAAGACAGTAGAAAGACGTGTTTGTCCTCCTGCCAGTTGTTCCTGAGGGAAACAACAGGGCAGTGGTGTGAACAGATACACTTAAACACTTTTCTGAGGAAAAAAAATACACGTTGCAACCCCTCGAGGGGTGAGATGTTATTACTTCTCCTGCGGCTGCAAGGAACTCATGGCAGGTTCATCGCATGTACACAGGATCTCGAGTGTGGGGCTTGGCTCTGTTGCTGTTTCTTATTTTTTAAGAGTAACCAGTTTAACTCTGAGTGGGGTAGAGCAAGTCTGCAGGGCTTTTCCCCCGCTCCAAGCCTTGCCTCAAGGCTTGGTGCACCCAGAGCCAGCATTACTCGTGCACTCCCTCCTACCTGATGGTGGGTATGGGATACAGCACCGGACGAAGACCCTTTCAGCAAGTACAGCAGCATGGCAGCATCGCCATCCATGCCATCCCCACGGGTTTAAGCTTCAAAGTCCACCAGCCACTCACCCAGCCCCTCGTTCCATTCAAGGGAAAAAAGGGGAGGGGGAGGGAAAAAAAAACCCAACAAAAAAAAAAAAGAGGAAACAAAGTAGGGGAGGAACCAACAAAATAAACCCCTCTAGATATTCACTGATATCTGTGCAATGGCTCTGGGAATGAGACCTGCAGGTGGTGGCAGCCTGCATGCCGTGGTGGCAGGCGGGCTTAGGAGGAAGGAGCAGAGGTGGGCTTCTCCTCCCGGGACACGGGGATGGGCCTCTCGCTGTGGCCGGCGTCCATGTTGGAGGGGACCTTGGGGCCCGAGAAGGTCAGCATGCCATCGTTGGACAGCGAGCAGGTGATGGCAGCCTGGTCCACGTTGGCAGGCAGGCGGTACCGGCGGTGGAATTCCCGGGAGATGTAGCCATGGTCATCCTGAGAGGCAGTGGGGAAAGGGGGGGAAGGAGTGTCAGAAACCCTCCAGCACCACACTGTGCTTCCCTTTGTCCAGCCCTGTGGCTCCGTTGGAGCAGAAGATCCACACTCAGCCAGGATTATCGTGACACTGCACTGCCAGCGCCACTGGGCACATCTCTGCTTTCTTAAGTATTTTACATGTTTGTAGGGACAGGTGTCCCCCATGATGCCCTTGAAGCTGCAAGAGCTGGGCAGAGCAGCAGGGTGTGATTTTGGCTGTATTATAGGTTGGGATCTGTTTTGGGCCCCCAATTTCAAAGGTTGCTTGGAGACAAAGTCTGGAGCTCTGGCAAGGTAAAAGTGAGGCGGACATGTGCACCCATGTATTTATTTACCGGGCTGCAATGCTGTGTCAGCCAAAGTACACAATCCTGGCCCCCTTCTTTTTCTGGCCAAAAGAATGAGAAATGCAATTATTTTTCCTAAGTCGGCCATGAAAACGGCTGCTCCCTTCCCCTGAAAAAATAACTATATTAAAAAATACATACTGTTTCCAGACCAGAGCCTTGTCTGGCCAAAAATGTGTATGAGAAGAATTAAACCCCTGCTGGTATAGTTCACTTTTTGACCCCCACAGATATTTCCATGACATACATGTTAAAAGTTTCCAAGCCTGAGGCACTTGGTTGTTTTTCTTTTGTTTTGTTTGCTCTTGCTTTTTTGTCCCAGATCAGCATATGAAAACTCTGTTTTCACTAAGGATTCTGGCTTATGAAAACTCAGCTGTGCTCTGGCAGTGCCAGATGATGTTCTTTGTCTGGTCCAGTGTTATTAGGGAACAATGGACATCGTCATCTGATGGTTATGGAAGATGATGATTGAAAATAAACAAAAGAGGAGTGGATTAGCTTGTTATTGTCAGATACCAGGATGGGGCTCTAGGGGAATTGGCCATGCCAATAATGACAATAAATAACTCCTTCTTCTGATATATTCTTTTTCTCTCCTTCAGCTGAGAACTGTTGGAAAGGAGGAAAATGGAGTTTGACTCCCTGGTTGCTCCACCATCACATCACTTCCACTTACCTGTCTTTCACTGTGCTTGCCATGGATTTCCACAAAGTCATCGATAATCTTCACACTCAAGTCTTCAGGGGAGAAGTGTTTTACATCCAGCATGATTGTAAACTTGTCCCGATCAGACCTCACCTGCAAGTGCATTGTCAGAGAGTAAGACCCCAGCTCAGAGCATGGAGGCAACACCAGCATCACAACAGCTTAAAAGCCAGAGAAGGGTATTCTGGTAGTGGCACAGCTTCTTCTTCTGTGCCTATGGACCTCACCAGGGCTACTTTTTCCCATCATGGGGATCCAGGGACACTGGGAGCCCATGGTAGGTGTCGGACACTGGGAGGCTGTAATAGGTGTCTCCACCATTGCAACTACGCAGGGGAGAGGTGGTGTCACTTCTTGCTGCTATTCATGTGTTGGGGACCCTTCTGCACTCAGAGAACTGCCAGATGTGCTGGGCATTTGTACTCAGCAGCAAGAGAGGATGGAAATTAGTGTAATACTCTCTGATAGCATGTGTTTTGTCCTTTCAGTGTTTAATAGCTTCTTTGTGGTCTTAGCTCTGGCAGGAAACCAGTAAGAGAGGGCCAGAGAAAGCACTGGTCCTTGAGCTTCAAACCACAGCTCCCACGGCTACACACTCCTGCAGCTGCCTTTGGAGGATTGCTCCAGAGTCCTTCAGCATGGCATTGCTAAAACCACTGAGATCCCACGGTGGAGGAGTGGGCTGGAGAAAGCTCCTGCCCACCAGGGTCCTCTCCCATGCCCAGCTGCCCTTGTAGGCCCTTGCTCTGGGAGCAGCATGGCTCTTGGTCACCACGTAACTCGTGAGCACAGAGCATCAAAGGCAACTTTTTACGTGTTGGTAACAACCACCAGGAGCCAAAATGGTTTCTGTTTCTCAAAGGGAAGACTTATTCCCAGCAAGGGTTTCTCCTGTGCCCAAGAAGGGGCAAGTGGGCTGTGCCTGGTGGTGGGCTGGAGGTCTGAGCCCCCTTCCACCGCAGCATGAGGCTACAGCCACTGGTGAGATGTGGGTGGGGAGGAGCAAGTGGAGGCATAAGGAGGGAGAAGAAGGGAAAGAAGAGGAAGTCAAAGGGCCCTTACCTCTGAGATGCCCGACTCCAGCACGCTGCGGAAGAGGGACTGCCTGTAGTAGGGGCTGATAGTGGATGAGAACAAAGGCAGGAGGTCATACTCAAGGAGACCCTCTCCAAAAAACTGGTCAAACAAACGGCTTGGAATGAGGGGTCCCAGAGCACGCTTGAACCAGGGGTGCTGGATGGTAATGTCCATGCTGCTGCTGCTGCTGCTGCGACCTGTGGCTGCAAGGGGAGAGCAGAAGGGGCAGTGCCGCTGCTGGGGAGACGGCGATGCCTTGGCTGGACTGTGTGGTGCAGCCCCAGGGAAGCTCCCCCTATATATACCAGCCTCGCAGAATGAAGGCATTAGCAGGATTCCTCTGGAAAGACATGATCTCATGATGGAGGCAACGTGGTCAGCAGAAATGCGGAGACTGACCTGGAAATGACAGTCTGGTTGGAATCGGTGCCAGATGTCCTGGAGGGATGATGCCAGGCAGCAGCAGGCTGTGAGACACGGTGTGCCCAGCGGGACAGGCAGGTTAAACAGAGCACCCCGGTGGGCATCTCAAGGATGCTTGTGAAAGAGGTCTGCTCCATGCGTCTTTGTAACCCACCCTTGGCTCTTCATTAATTTGCTTCTGTTTCTGCCCCTCCTTGAAACAGAGACTCAAGATTTCTTCTAAATAATTGAAACAGCTTTCTTCCAAGCAAGGGAAAAGGGTCTGTTTCAATTTGAAGAAAGGAAAACTTTTTTGTGACATGCTATAAAGTGCCTCTACCGCTTGAGAGGGGTCCGATGCCCCTGGCACAGAGGTCCTGCCAGGACTGGCAGGGAAGCAGGACTAACAAATGAAGCAGACATGAACATGGGTCTGACAAAACAAAAACTTTTAACAAAAAATACTTTGGCAAAAGAAAGAAGGAAAAAGAAGTTCGGTCGCTGACCATAACAGCAGTTCCAAAGCTGCTCTTGAGAGGATCCTTGTTTTGATTTAGGAGTGATGTGGGAGATGCATTTATCTCCTGGTGTCACAGCACAGATCCTGCTTAACACGCATTTCTGTTTACAGCTGTTTTTCATTTCTGTTTCACTTAAAGCCTCCTTTAAGGGGTCATCTGGCACCCCGAACTGCCCGGGCAATGGGCTCCCTGCCCGCTGCCAGAGCAGCAGCCTCTGCCAGAGAGCTGAGGTGGCTGGGCAGCAAAAGGGCAACGAGGCTGCCCAGCTCCACAGCAGAGCTCAGCAGACAGCCAGAACCCCATTTTCACCACTGCCAGTGATGCAGGGACTGCATTCCTGGGGCCTCTGGGCAGCAGAAGCACCTGTGTTGGGAGTCTTGTGCATCTCAGCACCTTTTGTAGTCAGCAGAGAGCAAGGGAGAGAGAGGAGAGGGCACTTCCAAACGGCATTTCAGGGCTGAGGGACTGAATCTGCCTCTCATATTGCCAAGGACTAAAGCAACCAAGTATGGCTGAGATCCTGCTATCAGTGCTTCAGAAGAAATGGGACCAGTCCAGGCCAAAGGAGCTAAATTCAGAAGAGCATTGAGGCAAAGTGGTATGCAGCTGAGCATTACCTGTCATCCAGGCACCGTGTGGTCTTGGAAAATCCTTGGCCTTGGGTCCCACACATGACCCTTCCCCACACAGTGCATGGACACAGGAAAGGAAAAGTTGAACAAGGAGATCCTGCTACAGAGTCTTTCATGGAAAGTGATAGGTTGAGCAGAAAAACAGCCAAAAAGACAGTAGAGACCACTAAGAAGACAAACAAGAGTTTAAGTTCCAGCTTACCTAGTTCCAGCAAGAAAAGGCCCCATGGTCTGGCCGTGGCTCTCGGGCATGAAGGCTTTTTTAAAATCAGGTGCCAAGGAGTTCAATCCCTCCTCAAACCATGGAGGAAAAACCCACAACAGAGAGACCTAACCTCTCATTTAGTCCCATTGTCCCAAATCTCTTGTTTTGCTTGAGAAAATGAAGGGAAAGCATACAAGTGTGACAAAGCACTGGCAAGATTTTTCTTCAAGAGCCCTACAAGATTTGAGTCTTTGCCCCAGGAGAGAAGAAAATCTCTTCTCAGCCACCCAGTTCCAGAGACCTGCTAACCTGTGTTTAACCAACTGCAGCAGTGACCTGATACAGAAAGCATCATCTGGTATACAGTGAGAGGTAAAATGAGAGGAGAGATACATGAACAGGTTCAAATCCCAAGCCACTCACTGGAGCACACAAAGCAAGTTATTTATTTGGCTGGCAGAGGAAGAGGTGGGAACTGTACCCACACAGAAGGTGAGATACATTTGGGGGTCTGACATACCATTTGGGCTCCAACGATGCATAAGGGATGAATGCCATCCCTAAAGTGTGTTGGGAACACCTGCTTTGTGTTTCCCAAATCAGGGGTTATGCCAGGAGCACAGGGAGCAATGCACACAGTGGCAGGATCCTCTCAGGCCATCTTTCAGTCCTTATGAAGCTGCCAAAACCTTGAGCTCTGACCTCCAGCATGTTCCCCAGACTGTTCCCTGGATTATTGAGGAGGGGAAGAGGGAGGGAGGACCTTGAAACTTTCAGAGTTGATTCCACAACTTCTCTGGGCAACCTATTCCAGTGGGATGGAACACACACATGTGTTCAACTTGTGACCAGAGCAGCCTGTTCATTGGGATAAAAGGAACTGGGTGTTTAGATAAAACAACCAGTATGTCTTCAGCTTCATTTTATCTAAAATTTCATATATTACCACACATTCAAATACTTGAAAAGTGGCAGCCAACTTTATGGTTTTATATCTTTAGTTTCTTTTGGACCCACATTTCCATGGCTTTCCCTAGAATTAATCGTATCCATATGTCTTTAATGGACATTTTTGTCTTTTATGGGCAAAGTATTTCACTGCAGTGTAAATTTCATTTACAGGAATTTTTTTCTGGCAGAAACTTTACACTGCCTGCATGCTTTGGGGGAAAAAAAATCTCATGAGGTGTATCACAACTAACTTCCAATGCTCTAAAACTTAGGTGTCCAGCCCAAGTGAATGGTCCATGCTCCCTCTCCAATTGGTGGAGACAGATGCCTCCAGATGGCTCCTGTTATAATGTGGGTGGGTAGGAAAGGTGAAATGAGACCCCTTTCAGCAGTGCCTATGTCTCAGCTGACTAAGAAGGCAGCCTGGACAGCTGCCTTAGAGGAGGCAATTCTAACTCTAACCTCCTTCTGGACCAGCAAAGCTGGTGAGATGAAACCCACCCAGTGGGAATTTGGTATGAGAAGAGAAAACAATTATTTTGCACCAGTTCAGTAGATCAGACCTCACAAGACACAAAACATTTGAGTATCATTATCACCTGCTGAGCAAAAGCAGTGAGATTTATTTGTGTTCCTGTAAAAGGAAGAAAACTAATCCATGTGCTTACGAGTACACCCAAAAGCAATGCATCAAAGGCAGGTTTTTCCTTCATTACAAACTTAAAATGTGAGTCCAACTGAAAAAGTCCTCCAGTACATCCTGCTGCATGGCTTACCTGTGAAATAATCCCTTCCTAAACTGTGATGCATAATTGCCAGCACGTGAGATATTTAGTAAAGGATGTTGCCCAGTAGAAAACTGCAGAAATCCTGTATCACATTCCTGAGTAAAGCTGGCATCAGCAGTCAAGTACAGCCCTTTGCTTGTATTAGCTGCTTTTACCTTGCATGACTGACTCTTACCTACCAATTTCTGGGCGAGTCCAGGGCTGCCTCCAACCCCCAAACCCAAAGTGAAGAGCCAAGCACGTATTTAAGTGGAGCAGTGACTGGTCAGGTGTAACTGTGGAGGGTTTGTATGAGATTCTGAAGTGTTCATAGAACTGGGATTATTGTTTCCAGCTGGTGTGTTGCAGCTCCAGGATTGCCCAGAAAGCGAAACTCTGATTCTGCATGTCCTCTCGAGTCAAGTGTGTCCTGTTAACCTGCAGAGGATACAACTCTTAGGATAGTTTTTATGGAAAACAAGAATGAGTTCCAGGGCTTTTTCTTTCAAATAAACCTCTCAACCAAAAAAAAGTACAACTGTACTCATTCAGATGGTCTTTGCATTTAGATACCAGCTGGTTAGTAACAACATAAGGGATTGAACAATATTTGGCAATATTTAATTTTAAAATTGTTGCAGCACGTCAATCAGACTAAGTTTCCTCTTCATAGGAATCCATGAGGGTACAAAAATGAGTTCATGACTGGCACACAGAGCTGGGGCAAGTCATAATGAGAATTTGTTGCAAGTTTTCCTCCTACCAGTCTTTCTGTGGTGGAGAATACTACATAATGTGTGTGAGGGAGCTGGTGAGTGGGAAAAAAGAAAGACCATTCTGAAATTAGTCAAGCTGAAAAGGAGCCAGCGTTATCACTTTTCGCTGCTAAGCACTTAATAAAAGCTTTCCCTAGAAATGAACACGGAGTATTTCTTTCTTTCTTTTTAAGGGAAGAGCCCTTTCTTTAGAAGACTCATGTCCTGTTCCTCACGGCCAGGAGCTCCAAACTTTTCTACCACGTCTGACCTGGGATGCTGATGAAGGCAGAAGCAGCTGATTATAACAGCAGTGAGATTCATTTTCCTCTGCACTCAAGCCCCACCAGATACCATGGAAAGCACTAAAACAGTTAATCTGATGAATTTTGAATGCTGTTGATACCTTGCTGAAGTTTATAATTACGGGAGGAGGCCAAGCCACGTTATCAGTGCAATTTGCACGATGCTTATCTGGGGCTGGGGCTGCAGAGCAATGCAAAGGGAGGGCGGGCGTGAGAAAAGGCAGGTGTAATATTGTTTTATTAGATAAATGTTTCTAGTTAAAAATAAGGGGAGTACTTGAAAACCTTTATCTCTGAGGATAGTTCACAGCAAGAAAGAAGCCAGTTAGTTGGAGGGTTGCTGCATTCTGAGCACCTTTGAAAATCGAGCCATGTATTAAGAAATTTAAAGGTAGATCTAGAAGCCTAACTCTCTGCAAGTATATTTAAAAAAACAAAACAAAACAAAACAAATCAAGCACAAAATGTGGCTTGCTTTTCTTTTAAAGAAACACTCAAACACTATTCAGCTGCCCCTGCCCTCCCTGCCTCTTGGCTAAGCCTGTCCTTGTTTAAATCCCCACAGCTCTCCCTTCCCTCACCTCTGCAACTCTTGCCTAATAACCAGTCAACACCTGTACCCCAAGTTTTCTCCCAGATGGTCCCCACTCATGCTGACAATAGTTTTTGTCCCACAGGGACTGTGGTTGCAATGTTGCTGAACACCAGAGCCAGGGAAGGAGAAATCACAGCAGGAACAAGTTGCAGAGGGGACATTTCTAGTTTTCTACCTAAAAAAAAATCTTTGCCCCACCATTTTTAAGGCACAATCTCCTGTTTTATTGCTGGCCTTTGGGATTCTTTTTCTACTCCAACGTCTCCTTCTTGCCTGTTTCAGAGGGATGGAGCAATTTTTATTTCATGGCTTATAGCGATACAATTCAGCTGTACACTGGAAAAGTTAAATTATCCACTCTACTCATACAAAGACTGATATTTATTTTATCTAAAGAATTTATATAATATCAACAGTCTGCCTTGGTGCAGCCAAAGAGGCTTAAAAAATTACTAGCAATCCCTTTTTTCCACCTCAGAGCCCACATCCTAAACACTGAACAAATCCCATCAGTGTTTAGGGCACATAATATCATTGTTGTCAAATCAATGGTGAATTTACGTGCTGTTAATCCTTGGCACTTAGTCAAACAAGCTCAGCAAGTTTTAGCAGTACAATGCATTTTATGTTTTCATCAATGGATTTGCATAGGGAATGAGGGATGCTCTTTGCTTCCCAGTCTGCAGCAGAGACCAGAGTGGGAGATGAGGGGAGAGCATCTCACGCACCCAGAGAGCAGGAGAACGGGGACAAGAGCAGGTTTGGAAATTTTCAGCTGTGAATCAATGGTGCTTCTTTCTCCCCATCTGTAGATCTCAGAGCACTTTCCACAGGGGGTAAGTATCATCATGGTGACTGGGAACAAGTTAAATGAGTTGGCAGAGATACGATTGAGCCCTTTTCACTCCCCATGCCCTTTCTTTGAATAAAACCACCTTGCTTGCAACTCCACAGAGATTGCTGCTGAGAGTCCCTCTGCCTTGCAAGCAGATCTCATCTCCCTGAGCTTTCCATGGCCCCTCTTCCCACCGTGTAAAATATTCCTCTGGGTCTGGAAATTACACTCTTTTTTTTCAGACCAGAGAATTTGAGAGTATAGGGGGTTTGGTGACATAATGTTAGCTCATCTGAAGCAAATAATTATGGTTAGTGATATAACAGCTTGAGGAATTAGCCAAAATAGCCAAAATCTTGGCTATTTTTCAGAGGAAATGAGAAATTATGTCTATTCTTGGTTTGGTATGAACCTCTAATAAATAAATAAATAAAATATATCTTCAGACTGCGACCTCTTTAAAAACAAATCACAACTTGCTGTAACTTTGATTTCATAAAATAGTTTTTTTTTCTTCCAGTGCTCTTGACAGTTTAGATGTAAGTTATTGTGGTCAAGACAAGCATTCCTGCACTAAGCAGATAACCCTACAGGACCCATAGCAGGATGATCCTATAGATTTTTGTTTTCTCCAAAGGATCAATACCCAGCCTCTGTACTGGGAAAGCATGGCACCAGGGAGGAGCAGGGATATTACAGGGACTGCTCTACCATAGATAACCAATCATGCAGCAAATAGGCAATGTGAAAGGCTTGGGAAGCAGATGAGACTGGGAGCAGTGTTTGGAGAAGGGGAAAACAGATTGCAGGAGGGGGCAGCCAAGAGGAAATGTGGCTTTATGTGCTGGTCTGGAGAAAGAAGGAAGTTGAACAAGTGGTGCTGATCTAGTGTGGAGGGAGAAGTAGAAGGAGGAAGTCTGTAGGAGCACTGAAAGAAGACTGGAAGAGATGATAACATGGAAGGAGGGTGGTCTGATCAGGACAAGCAGCTCTGTAAAAAGCATTCTGCAAACCCTGCAGCCACTTGGTGATCCTGCAGAGAACCACACAGTCCTGGTCTCAGCCTGCCTCTTACTGAGCAGGGCTTGGAGAGAAAACACGGGACATCCAAGGCAGATGTCACTGCATGAATCATTAAGCAATCCAGGAAAAGCTAAAAAAATTGCCTAATTGCAGGTGATGTTTGTTTAGTGCTCAGGTGCAATTCTGGCACTGGGAATTGAGCTTTTACAGTATCATAGATTGCAGAATCCCAGATCAATCAAGTTGGAAAAGACCTCTGAGATCATCAAGTCCAACCTATGATCAAACGCCACCTTGCCAACTAGACACAGAGTGCTGCATCGTTGGTGCTAAAGGGACCATGGAGACTGGCTTATAGAGGTGGACAGGGCAAAAAGGCAGTATCTGGTCTGAAAGGGACACTGATAAAAGGCAGGCAGAATTATATTATTGACTCAGGTTAGAGAGTGAGAAGCACTGAGACCCGCTAGTGCTACAGAGCCTGAAACCAACAGGATTCTCCACCAGCTTCTCTGTGTACACAGGCTATCTGTTTAATGAGGTTCTCTAAAAGTCCAACCAAATTGCACAATACAAACAGCATGCAGAGACTACTGCAAGGAGCACCTCCTTTCACAAGCTGCCATGGCCCACCTAGGTGAACCTACAACAGAGGTGAATCTCTCTGAACCTCCAATGCGTTCAGGAGTACCTGCACAGAGCTATAGGATCTGCAAATCTCCCTGTGCTGAGGAGAAATAGAATAATCACAGCTTTCATCTGGCTCAAAGGGATCCACTCTGTCCATCCTGCAGCGTAACTGAGAGCAAAAAAAAGGCCAGCTCTTGATGGGATAAGGATCCCTTACGCCTGGATGCCAGACGAGTCTGTTACGGTGGCAGCTGTCTGGTGACTTGGAGAATTTATTTTTACAGTAGCCCAGTGATGGGAACCTCAGAAAAAAACATCACTTGGCAGAGAAAGACCCTAATGAGCCATTTGTCTAAGCTGCTCCCAAATCCTCTTGCTGGATTTGTGTGCACTCATGTGAGGATGAGCATTAGTGTGAGGGTGGTGGAGGTTAGTGGTGAAGAGATTAGGGCGATGGACCGGCGAGCGAAGTGCTGAGCGCGGCTCTCGTGCGTCACCGCGTGTGCGCACGGACAGTGCCAGGGCTGATCCCAACAGAGCTGCTCAGCTGCTGCACACCACAGGTTTATGGCTGCTCTGCATCACCCGAGCACGGGAAGGAGTCAGAACGAGCCATCAATCCCCTTTTGAAGTCTCTTATGATCTTGTGAGGTAAATCGAGTACACAGGCTGCGGACTGGAGCACGCTCCTGGGGAGGAGACTGCAAAATAAGGGATAATCAAGCTGAAGAGCATCACATTTCCCAGGCTTTAACCCACTGGAAAGAGTTATATGCTCAGCAGATGGGATGAGACTTCAGATTGCTGATTTAACACCAATGGACACGGTACTGCTGTGTATGATTAAAGTTAAATGATAAAGATTGTCACACATTCTGTGGTCTAAAACAACCCCTCTTTTCACTTCCTTTTTTTTGTTTGTTTTTTGTTTTATGCATTTTGTCAAAAGGTCATAGCCAAGGAACCAAATACACTGAGGGAAAACAAGCAAACAGAAAAATCCCCACTGCAGCTGTTGAGTAAAAGAAATAAAGGAATTTTGTATGTTACTGCTGGGAAGAGCAGAGGAGGAGAGTTGCAGCTGTGGGTGCAATAATAGGAGGCATATTTACAGCAGTCATTTTTAAATGCAGGGCCCCAAATCTAAATGCACAGCATGCAAACACAAAAGTCCTTGCATAACATTTCTCACTTCCAAGGGTGACACAGTGACCTGTAGATCACAGAGGAGCTTTTCAGTGACCCAGCGAGGGTGCTCTCAGTTATAAAATTTTAAGTAATGCACTTTATGAGTAGCTGTGGACGTAAGAGAGTGGTTCTGGCAGCCTCTGATGGCATTTGGGCAATGAGCAAATAAAAGTATCCACTGTGTTGCCCAAGGCTTGGTGTTCTTTCTCCACCTAGAGCACGACAGGAGGAACATTCTGTAGCCACACTGAGCATCCTGAGAGATGACTCTCCTGCAGTGATACACACTGTTTTGTCACTGACTGAGTGTGTTCACCCTTCCTTTCTCACTCTAAAGTCTTGTCCTACCGTCCCCTCTGACTCCTTATTTTTATCCACCGGGATATCTGTGTATTTCTGTGCTGCAGAGAGATTAAAACCTGTCAATGCTGATCAATCCTCCTCTAGGCCTGTGTTGCTTAACAGTCCTGTTCCAGGGTACCTAAAAGAGACGCTACTTTCAAAGAGCTGCTCACTCTTCACAACACCACAGCAAAAAGCAGGCCACCATCCTCTGAAGGGCAGGAAGATTTGACTGCTGTTAGGTCCCTGTTGTGGCCATCCTCTTTCAGTGTCCCAGCCTGTGTTGGAAGCTGGCTCCTGCCCCAGGGGTGACCTGAGCATGAGAGATAAGAGAGTGAGGTCAGACACTACATCTTTCCCATGGTAATGAAAGGTGGTACTGGGGGCTCCATCAGCTCTGCTGCTCTCTGGGGTGGGCAGTATTTCCCACGTGGAAGGTTCTGCCTGCAAGGAGACATTCAGACATTGGTACTAATTACCCTGGGAAGTAAAAAAAGGGAACCAAGCACAACCACATTGGCTATAGTACCAGACCTGTTTACTGTCCACTGTGCTCCCATCAAAAGATGTGTAAAGAAAGCACCCACAGAGACCAAATGGATGTTTCCCTATGGGAAAAGTATTTCCAAGAGTCCCATGCTCTTCCAACTCACACCTCTAACACCAGCCGTCCTTGTGCACTCTGTTCCTCCTCTCTTGAACCACCTTCTTCTCAAATTTGGAGGTTTCTTTTTTTAATGAAGACAAGAGTTTTAAGAGGCTGCAACTCTGAACAGGCCAGTCATTCCATCTCTGTGCACTGCTGCAGCCTGTGCCACTTCATTGCAAGCCCCTGCCCTGATCCAGGAGGAGGTTACCTTGACCTTCAAGGTTTCAGTTTGGTTGAGGAAATAAACAATCAGCCAAGGGAATACCTGCTGTAATCAATGAAAGCATCAAAAAAAGATTGGTTAGTATCTTTAAAAAAATGGGGACAGCTGTCCTGAAAACTGCTTCCCTCCCTCTGGGATTCCCAGGGCCTCAGAATTTCAGGCCATGTAAGCAGAAGCGCAGCCCTTGTAAAGATATAAATGTCTTCACACAAAGCAGAAAAAATGTTGCCACTGTTCAGTGAATGTTATTGGAAGGGTTTGGACATGGCTGCTCTATGGCTTACCACAGCTGGCAAGTGATTTTTATCCCTGTAAACTGTAGCCCAGGCAGGTTTTCCAGTGTGTTCACAGCATATTAGAGGCAATGTGCAGCCTTCAGTTGAGATCACAATATGCTCTACATCCATTTAACATCTATTCCCAGAGGTTACCACACTGCAGACCTGGCTTTTCCTTTACAAAGCACTCAGGCAAAACGTGTTCCAGGGTCTGGAAAGGTGCAGAGCTCTGGAAGGGGTTCAGCAGGGTCAGTGTTACCATTCCCGGGCACATGCAAAAGACTTTTCTGAACCTCTGAAAAGCACCAACACCCAAACTGCCTACAAGATGACCTGAATTAGTCAGAAATCTCATCCATCCTGTTAACTTGAGCTATCAATGTTATTCTCTACATAAGGGACAAATACAGGTGCTTGTTTTCACCTTTAAACCAGGATCTCATTTTCAAAGTGTTATTCTACCAACTCATTTTGAGCCACAGACGACTAAATATGCCCAAACAGCCCCCAGGCAATGTGCCATATTACTCTAATACCCGGCACAGATAGGCAAGAGGTGGAAAGTGGCACTATCAGCCAAACAAAAGAGGGTGCAAAGGAAAGAGCTGAGGTTTCACAGGTGCTTCTGCCTAATTTTACACCCAATCGAAGGTTACCTTTCAGTCTTTGGAGGAAAGCACTGGTTTTTACTTGTCCCTGCAGGCTGGCTTCTCAGGCTGAGTGCATTCCCTGGCCCACAGCTACATTCTTCCAAGTGCAAAGGGAATTTCAACTCCAGAGCAAAGCTACGTTAGGTGACCCTCCATCTAAAGGCCTTACACTGCCCAAAATCCAGAGCTGAAATGTGTAGCCTGAGCCCTCTTCAGTTCTGGTCTCTAAGCACGATTACTGCATCTGTGGCTTCCCACATGGCATCTCCTGAGCTTTGCAACAAGTACTCCACTAGCCCAGAAGCGTCACACACCCCCCCAGGCTGGATATGTGCTGGACATGGCACTCGGCGCTCAACCAGTCACAGCTGGGGACAAACAAGGGATGGGGAATCACCAGGAAAAAGGAGCATCAATTTCTTTTTCTTCCCCTGCCTTT
>JAOXXN010000001.1:3957930-3968809 GCA_026770055.1 Myrmophylax atrothorax | reverse complement strand
CTGCCTTTAGCTGGGCTGTAGGAGTGCTCAGAACCAGACACACACTATCTACCACATCAAAACAACATGAGGAATGACAGCTGTTTGATTTGACCTTGTTAATCCAGTTATTTAGTAGAATGTAAGTAAACAGCAGCTGTAGGTGAGCCTGCATTGATATACCTGCGTAATACCCAGGCACTGCTAACAGGACATTTTTTGCAGTTGTGACTTTAGAACCATTTCTGGTCTAGAAACACAGCAAAATTCCCATGACATTCCAGTAAAGACAACTGCTTAGGAAAGCAGTTTATATGGGGGGAAAAAACAAGCAGGCTCTTTTGTAGGCATTGGCATACTGATTAAAGTGCCATGTATCTTGCCTTAGGGTGCTCACTGTGGCTGCCCATTTGTTGAGAGAGACAAAGGGCAGAGAGAGCATGCGTGGAAAAGGGCACAGAAACGGGCTGGGATGGACATGTGCTGCTGTTCAGCCACTGGAGAGATGGAAGTGGTCAGTTGTAATGATTGCTACCAAAGGTAGGCTAGCAATCCCTCTTCATCTTTGTGGAGATACCTCCCTCAGTCATAGGATCAAAGAACAGTTTGGTTTGGAAGGGACCTTAAAAATCATGTTCCAACCCCCCTGCCAGGGGCAGGGACACTTTCCACTAGACCAGGTTCCTCCGAGTCCCATCCAACTTGGGCTTGAGCACTTCCAGGGATGGGGCATCTACAGCTTCTCTGGGCAACCTGTTCCAGTGCCTCACCACTCTCACAGGAATTTCTTCACAGTATCTAATTGAAATCCCTCTTTAGTCTAAAACCATTCCCCCTTGTCTTATCACTAAGTTGGTCTCCCTCTTTTTTATGAACTCATTTTTAGTACAGAAAGGCCACAATAAGGTCTCCCCAGAACCTTCTCCAGGCTGAATAACCCCAGCTCGCTGAGCTTGTCTCCATAGCAGAAGTGCTCCAGCCTTTGGATCATCTTTGTGGCCTCCTCTGAACCTGCTCCAATAGGTGTGTGTCTTTTTTGTGCCGAGGACCCCAGAGTTGGAGGCAGCACTGCAGAGATTTCAGGAGGGAAGAGTGGAGGGGCAGAATCACCTTCCTCACCTGCTGCCCACACTGCTTTGGATGCAGACCAGGACACTGTTGGTTTCTGGGCTGCCAGTGTAAATTCCTGGGTCATGTCCAGCCTCTCATCCACCAGCACTCACAATTCCTTCTCAGCAGGGCTGCTCTCATTAAGTCCTCCCAGTCTGTGCTCATGTCTGGAATTGATGGCCCCAGCCCAGGTGCAGCACCTTGCACCCGCCTTGTTGAATCTCATGAGGTTCTCGTCCCACTTCTCAAATTTGCCCAGGTTTCTGTGGATGGCCCCATCCTTCTATTGCGTCACCTGCCCCTCTCAGCCTCCTGTCACCTGCAAACATGCTGAGGGTGAGCTCAATCCCACTGCATTGGTAAAGATATCCAAGAGCCCTGGTCCCAAGGCTGAGCCTTGAGGGACATCCCTCATGCTTGGCATCCACCTGGACTGGCCACAACTCTCTGGCAGCATCCAGTCAGCATCCACTTCAAGGTGGCAAACAACCTGATTACACACCACAGATGCCACTTCCTTCAAAAGAACTTCATTCCCACTTTGCTTTCAAACACTATAGCAAATGTGTGAACTTCCTGGGTCAGCAATTCATCCATTTTCTAATAAATTCAAATGTTCCATATCAGTTGAGGTTACAGCAGGCTCCCTCCAATCTAGGGCATCTTCAAGTATTAGCAGTAATTTTATCTCATTTTATTAAGGAGAATAAAGAAATAAAATTCAGGCTCTTTCTGTGGTTAATGAGACCTGGAAAATGACTGTGACCTGTGAGACCAGCTCATTGAGACTGCAGCACTATGGTTGTAAAGTGTCCTGACCACTGCAGTGTGCTCCTGACCCATCTCGGGAATCTCTGGGATCAGGCTGGAGGGTGTCTGCAGTCTGGGAGCTGGGGGGACAGCAAGGCCTGTGTGGCTGAGATAAGGGACCCCCAAGTCCCTCTGCAGCTGCCAGCCCATTGCCAGCAGCTGCCCAGGCACCTCCACAGGGTCCACAGGGAGCTTTTCAGCTGTTCAGTACAACAAGAGGGAATATGGGCCAGAGAACTGAAATCAGCAGTGCACATCTGAGCCTAATGAGTGCCAGGGGCTACAGGAAAGCTGTTCCAGGTGCAGTGGCAAAAAACCTTTCAGCAGCATCAGTGAATGGAGAGAGAAGCCTGTTTAATTTAGGATCAGCTGAATGGCTGAGTAGCCTCATGACAGCTGTGGAGTTACTGAGCTATGCTGCAGCTTCAGCTCCCTTGTCCTAGCAGAGCTCAGGTTCCCTCTTCATGACACTGCCAACCTTCAGCTCCCTCACTACCACTCATAGCAACAAACTAGTTGCTCTTCTTGTAGTTGTTTTAAATACATTTTAATCCTCTGGGAAAACAGTTGCCTAGTATTACTCTAGCGTTCAGTATTGATCAGCTCCAAAACCCAACTCCAAAACTGGGCTCCTGGTACAGTCCCTTTGTCTTTTGCTAATCCAGAAGTGTACAGTAAATCCCCTCCAGGACTCTGGTTGCGCTACACCCAAAGGACATTTTAACAGCCATCCAGTGTTGTGTAGGTTTCCTGTAACAGATTTACACTCCTAGTGCTACTGAGTTAGTATTATTTCAGCTAGAGCTACTTTACAGTGCTAAATCTAGCACTATAAATACTATCGATCGTTGGCCTTGCCCTGAGAAAAACACAGTTCTGCTGGATGCTGTGAACATTTGCCTCTTGCTAAGCTCCAGGGAAATGAGCATATAGATTAGCAACAATACTGACCCTTTTTTCTAAGCCTCATTGCTTCCCTAGTCAGGTGGCAGCAAAGTCTGTTGTTGGAGTTACTGTCCTGAAATTAGAAGCTAAAACAACAATGGGAGGAATTCACATGAGGCAACTTCAGCCCTTCAGCTGCGTCAGAGCCAGCAGCTTTGATGCTTTCACAGGACTGACTAAACAGATCGATTAGATCTGCATTAGCCATTCTGCAAGTCATAATTGGAAAATAATATTTTCACAGGATTAGAGTTTCTTGCTTTGAAAATAAGAAGCTTGGCTTTGGGTAAAATTTTCCAAGGCACCTATGTGTGATGCAGAGAGCTCAGCCCCATTTCAGCACAGGTCATGAGACCTGTGGCAGCTTACCTGGCCTCTGAAGGGTGATGGTGACAGTGGAAAAATGACAGCCTGGGCTTGAGTTTTACTTCACCTGAATGCCTCTGAGCCCACTTGCTGGCAGGTTTCTGCTGCCTTTGCTTTTGGAGGTATATCTGCTCCCCTGCCTCTCACCTGTGGTAACTAAGCCTCTCTGACAAAGGCCACAAACACATCCCCAGGTGCAGGCTTGTCTGTCATCCATGCCATGCACCTGCATGGTCACATCAGATGGGGACAGCCTGGCAAGGACTGGTCTCCACCTTCTGCTCACATCAGGGAAGGCTTTATGTTAAGTTGGGATGAACACGCCACAGCACAGATACCTGGACAAGGCAGAGTGGACCCCTGGGAGCTGAACAAAACCCCATGTCAAAACTGCAGTCTCCTTGCCCAGCTCTGCCTCCCCGGGGAAGCACAGAGGTGTTGCAAGCAGTCTCCACTGCAGCCTGCTGGCCTCCGCAGGAGCTGCCTCCTGCCACAGGATGCTGCAGCGAGCCAGGAGGGCAGAGCTTGCAAACCACAGCCACACTTAGCCAGGGACACAGCACAAAGCAAGAGGCTCTGGTTTTCATCTCATGAGCTCCTGAGGTGTCACATTCCCGGTATCACATTCCCATCCCCTCTCAGGGCCTCCCTGTAACTGTCCTGCTTCTCTCTCTCCACCAGGAGTTTGACCAGAAATGTCACCTCACAACTCGAGCTGCTCTGGTAATGCTTTCCTAAGGGCTGCCATGCCGGTATAGGGTCAGGCAGCTTTCCCCAAGTTATCCCTCCTCTCTCCCCCAAAATAGATCCCATATCTGAGTCCTCTCATGGGCAATACCAGGATCTCCACATCTCTGAAATGATTCAGCATCACCCAGCATCTGTGTGCTGAGGTGAACAGTGGCAGTACAACCCTTGGCACTTTGTTCCACAGGCCAGTAAGAGTGACAGAGGCATTAAACCCCCATGTGATTTACATTGCTGGGGGCTTCCTGCTGCTCTGAGGATCCCAGGTGGGGACCCACCTTGCACCCACGCTGGGGAGAGCCCACACTGCAGAAGAGGGAGATGCAGACTGCAAAAGTGTCAACCACATGGCTGAAGCAATTCTCCTGATTCTGGAGTTCATGGGGCACTCATCACCCTACTCTGGGCTCCGCCGGGCCCACGACGCCCATCCCGAGCGCCTCATGCCATCAGCAGGGTCATGGCAAGAAAAGCTGTCCTGGATAATATCCAGCTCATTTCTGCAGAGGATTTGAAGCACTGCGGTGGGTGAGCCCTTCTAGCCGAATGCCACCGGAGGGAGCTCCAGCAAAGCAAATAAAAGCTCACGGGAACTCCTGCATCCCTGTAGAGTAGCTGCTTTCACCCGAGCATACCCTGAGCCTCCGGAGTCAGGGGGTTGTTTCGCGGGGGTGTCACGGAAAGCAAACCGAGAACAGCACATCTGCTGCCAGGAGTGTCCATCACTGCACGTCAGGCTGCTTCTTTACTGAACCACAGGGCACGGTGATGCAAGAAAGCTTTAGAGCACCCACTGAGTACCCGAGTACCTGTGTCACAGCCTGTTCACCTGCACTTCTTACCCAAGCCTGGTCCAAGAGAACCCCTGGCAGAGTTGGGGGAGTTTGTTTGTGTGTTTGTCTGACACAGGGAAGCAGCAAGAAACCTATTTTAGTGTAGTGTGAGTTGCCTTTCCTCAGGCTGTTGTGACTGGGCTGTTTTCCTAAACAAAACTTCTTCTGTAAACATATTTCAGAATAAATCTGGCATGGTCCCTTTTTTTGTGAGTGTGGAGCTGTGAGCAGAGTTCAACTGCAGACAGCAAAGGAAATGTGCAGTAGGTTCCCCCACCCAGCTACAACCATTTGCTCTGATATTCCTGCTCTGGTTCACTGGCAAAAACACATCCTATTTTTAGATTTAATATTTGCTGATAAAAAAGCTCCATTGTGAGAGTACAGTCCTGTGATGGCCTTGAGCTGAACAACTTTGCTGCTGCAGAAAGGGAGAAGCCTTCTGCCCTTCTATCCTTCCTGATTGCCAGCCCTCCTCTCACCCTCTGCTCCCATCTGTGCAGCGCAGCTTCATTTTCCCTTGCAAATTCTGATTGCAAGATAAAATGATTCAGCTTGGCTATTTGAGCCAGTTCAAGGTGCTTATGATGCAGTCAGGCAAGTATGTGAGACGGAATAAAAGAAGCACCGAGAGGGGTGGAAGGAAACCTGCCCCTTATACAGGGGTTAAGCTCGTGTTAGCCAAGCTCTGGCTGTACCAGGAAACAGGAACCAGAACCAAGCTGGAGTCAGGCTGAAAAGAAACAAAATTATGGGACAAGGATAGGAAATCTGCAAGAATGCTTTGTTATGCAAAGAGCCTACATGGGCTCAAAGGGCATCAGGCAAGTTGGAGGAGAGATAGAATAAAAGTTTTCCACCAAACTCTCCTTTCACTGCCTTGCTGTCCTCTTGTTCTTCTGAGTGCCACAAAGTACCTGGGGACGGCAAGCAATACCTGGAGAATTTTTTCCAAGAGTACTCAGAAAGGTCCAAAGATATCAGCTTGTCCCACAAAATGCAGTTTGGAAACTGCCTGGGACAACAGGAACAGTGCAGAGAGGAATTTTCCTCAAAGAAGCAGCTGGATTTTCTTGTCAGATGGATTTCTGATTACTTTCCAGTCAATCCTTTCAGCCCTTGGGGGATGGAACAGTGGGGAGGTGGCTTTGGGGCACTACTTCTCAAGGCTGGGAAAGGAGGTCTGAGACAGCAGAGCCAGGATTGTGCTCACAGGGGCAGGCACTGAGAGTAGAAGGAAGAAGGTTTTTCTCTGTTTTCTGGTGAACAGGGATGACATTCCCCCATGGACACAGCACAGTGATGTTTCCCAGTTTTGTCTGCATTTGGGGAAAGCTCAGGGGTCAGCACAGAGAGAGGCCAAGGGATGAGGTTCTCCTTAAAAATACACCTTCCTGGTCTAAGAGCTCTCCTGCCAGCTCTACTGACTTCTCTTCAGGGTTAGGCTAGCACACATTCTGAACAAAACTCGAATTCCTGCCTATAAAGGGGGGCTGGGGTACTATGGAGGAAGACAATAAGTGATTTGCACCAAGATAAGGAGAGTGTAAACAACAGGGTACAAAAAACCAAATCTCACTGCTAGCTAAGAGTTCCTCCTGGTTTTTGAATGTGAGCAAGGAGACTAAGCAAGTGCAGCCTGGTGAACCCTCTGTCTGAACCACCAAGGCTGCTCCCAAATTCTTATCCTGATTCCAATATCCTGTCCATCTTGATGTTGGGAAAATTACCTGATTTCTGTGTTTCCTCTGTAAAGGGAAGAGGGTGGAATTTTTGTTTGTAAGGCAATGGCAACGAGAGAGGACTTTTTATAAAAAAGAACTGCCACAATCATGGTCTTGACCCCAGACTACAGAGCAGCTTGCTGGACCAAAGTGCTAAACACAACATCAAATACTGTATTGAACTTGCAAGCCCTGCAGCTTTATTAATTTTTTTCCTGCTTTACAATTGTAAATCTCTCTGTAATAGTAACAGTTAACAAATGAGCAGTGTCCCTAATCAGGGGTTGGGTCTCAAAAACTCTCCAAGGAACAGTTTCCATAAGACACACAAATCTGCCAGCCATGCTCTGCAGTCTATGTTAATTGACTCAGCATTCCTTCTTCTCTTCCCTGCTGTTCACCCCACCCCACTGTCTGCCCCTCATGCCAGAATAGTTCAATTTACTTTCACCCACGGCATCAAAGCAGTGCCCTCACACCACTGATGGCGATCAGTGCTCAACTGTGAGTGACCTGGAGGCCTCAGAGAGGGTCTGTCCCCACATGCTTGGTGGCAGAGTCCTTCATGTCTGCATATGTTGCCCTGAGAGAGGAAACAAAGCCACAGTCAGTCCTCCTCCAGACCCATATGGAGGATATGGATATGTCTCCAAAGACCTCACCCTTCCCTCTGCTGTGTTCTGTAGCATTTACTGGGCCTGCTATAATTAAGAATCTTTGATAAGATCTGCTTATATAACCATGGTGATTACTGAAGTATAGGCATGGAAGCAGATTAGACAAGATTACCAGCTACAGCTCTGTTCTATGTACACAAGCTGCATTCTCAGATTAATTTTTTGACATTACATCCTAAATCAGTTCTCTTTCCTCATGGTTGTGCCTTGTTCCAGGAGGTGTCAAGCAGAGAGCTGGTAAAATTGTTCCAAGGGCTTGTTGGCTGTGGGTCACTAATTATATATGCACTGTTAGCAAAATCCCTTTAACCCGAGAAACCAAGTCCTGTGCACTGTCCTGGAACTCCAGGTACTTCTTTAATTAATGCAGAGTTCTGGTCACTGGCAAAAAGACAGTGCTATTTTCCACTGACTGCACTAAGTACTTCATGTACTGACCTCCTGGATGTGTTTCTGTGTTGTTTTAGTCTTTTCTTCTATATCCAAGCACTGTTGTCTTTTGTTTCACAACCATTTATTTCACCTTTCCTCCTTGCTCTGCCTCCCTTAAAATTGGCTGCTTCCTCCTTATTTTTTTTCTCACCTTCTTTATCTCCAAACCCAAAATGGGTGGCACCATTTTGTCCTTACCACATTTTAGCTGGTGTCCAGTGATGACACTGGGCCTTAAGAAGGCAGAGCAAAACAGGAGGGTTTGTGGCATCATAAGATTTCTGCTTGTCATGTACAACGGGGATATTTCCAACATGGGAGCAGCTGGTTTGTTTTCTGACAGCATCTCCAGCTCAAGTTGTTTGTCTGGGAAACATGGATCTCAGGGTCAGCAAGGCTTCAGCACAACAGAATTGTGGGTCTAAGTTAAAGATACACTCTGGAAAATATTTCTTACCCTCAGCAATACACCACACAAAGGGATATCTAAAACTAATGGGGCCTTCACAAAGTAAGGGCTATAAAAACCCAGGACATTTCAAATATTGAAAATGTATTTTAGTTCCACAGGAAAAAAACCCCACATTTTGACCTATCTTAGCTGAAGACTTTAACAAAAGCATTAAAGCAAAAATCAGTGCAAGTTTGTTGGAAGTAGAGAGCAGTGGAGAGCAGGTGAGCTTTACACCCTAAAAGGTGTAAAAAGAAAGAGCATGGCAGGACACAGAGCAGTGCCAGGAGGACTATCCCTGTCCTGTGACAGGACACAGCATCTTTGAATCAGCTCAATCCAGATGAGGAATTTCAGGAGGTGTAAGGTTGGATGCACCTTGGAGCAGCCTGACATAGTGGAAGGTGTCCCTGCCTGTGGCAGGGGGTTGGAACTGGATGATCTTTCAGGTCCCTTCCAACATAAACCATCCTGTGATTCTCTCAACAGTCCCAAGGGTTGCAACTGTGGCTGTGAGCACTAGAAAGCATATTGGTTAATACTTTGAGGACTTCCAAAACATCTAAGGAATTAATTTTACTTGTAACACACTGAACTCTCAGTCTTGAGCAAAACAAGTTTCTTTCATGATGTGATTTTAAAACTGGAGCACCACCCTCGTTGCAAGTGATGTGTACCGTTGGACTATTAGGCATTCATTGCTATCCCATTAAAAAAACTTCCTTAAAAAAATCAATTCACTGGGTTCAAACTTGCAGCTTTTGGCTCATAATTCCAAGAGACTCCCCCAAAAAAATTATCAGAAAGAATTTGTCCTACTCTCCACAAAAAAAAAAAAAAAAATTATCAGGAAAAATTGGGTCCTACCCTCCACAAAGAAACTATCAGGAAGAATTTGGTCCTACCCTCCATAAAAAATGACCAGGAAGAATTTGGTCCTTCCTTTCTTCACAAAAAAAAAATCAGGAAGAATTTGGTCCTACCCTCCACTCTGGTTTTAACCAAAGTGAAGATTTTACTTTGCATCCTACCCAACTTTGTTTATTATTATGGAGTTAAGAAACAATCAAATCCAATAGAATAGAACAATAGTTTTCCTTTTATTCAGCGCTGGGTAGATGGAGGTTAATAATTACACCAAAGACTTGCTCAACGAGACTTTTGTGTTTCCAGGTTTATATATTTAGTTACACCTGATAACCCCTCCCCAAAGTTAAGCAGGATATTTAGGGTGACTTTTAACAGATCTAATGGGCTGCTCTTATCTCTGCAGCCCTATATTTCCTTTTAACTAAACAATATCACAGCTTCAAGCCTTAATCTACACAGGTTTTCTGATTTATTTCTTACAGCTTAGCCTTTGATCTAAATAAGGTTTTGGTTTATTTCTTAAAGTTCAGCTTACAGGGTTAAATTCCTCTTTGTCTAAAGCTATGCATGGTTAAGATCACTGAAAAACTAAGGTACAAGCTAAAATCAAAAATTAATATAAAATACAAAGTTAGTTCAGTTCTGATTAAAAATTAGTAAAGACCACAAGATTTTATGGAGAGGGGATAAAATCCTTTTTCTTGAGAGGTCCCTGTATCACCATTTAAGGTGCTCTTACTGAATACATAGTGCCTTGGTTTGTGTGGGGTGGTTGGATTTTTTTGGTTTGGGGTCCGTTGTTTTCTTGTTGTTTCTTTTCCCCTTGGTCACTTGTCGTTTTTGCAGTAATACCTCGTAGGTCTGAGCCAGCTGAAAATTCCCTGTAACAACAAGTCTGCTTTTTGTCACCATTTCTAGAGGATGAGCTGTAACTAAAAGCTGCTGCTCCTTGGGTACAGTTCAGAGGGCAACCATGGAGGTGCAATTACAGGATTTTATTGTTGACTGAGTGCACCATATACATTTCTCATTTTTATTATGTTAATAATTTTCAGTGGTTTGAGCCTCTTCTATACAACTGTCTGGTTGCAAAACTTTCCCCAAACAAGCCTTCAATGATTTGCACTGCTGCCTTCTTGAATCTTTATATAGGAAGAACCACAGTACTTTTTTTTCCTTAGCATTCAATTCCAAGTCCTTGTGATACACTTAATTTCTCTGACTCTATATCTCTGCTTTTCCAAGGAAGGATGAGAGTACTCGATGGCTTGTTTGAAAAACAATAGCTGACAACTGTGGTTGGTTCAAGAGGCTGTTCAACTATTGTTCCTCACTTATTGGAGTCTGTCAAAGATGTATCTGCTATAGAAGACCTAATTCTGGTACAATCCTGCTCTTGTAAGGTTTAGTCTGACCTGACACAGAGACTTTGCCATGCACATAAGAAGTTACTCTGACAATAAGAGAAGAAAGTTACTTTGAAAGAAATGCCACATGTCTGTGCTCAGAAATCTTTTATTAAATCGAGTCCAATTCTTTTAAGTTTCAAATGTCAATTAAAATATCACACCTCAGCAAAACCTGTTATCAGTAGCCAGAGAAATTCCTTCTAACTGGTTCAGCTGAAGGGAGAGGGGGCCCCTTTGATGAATGTGGGTGTCAGACAGTCTCAGATTTGCCTTAAAACCCATTTCCTTGGCTATAGCTCAGAGGAGAGAGGACAGAAGGCCTGAGAAAAACCCAGCAACAACCCATGGTGCCCACTGTGACCTTGCAAAGAGATTTAGGGCCAAATGTGCAAAGAATTTCATAGAATCGTAGAATGGATTGGGTTGGAAAAGACCTCAGGGATCATCAAGTCCAACTCCAGTCCCTTTACCAGATCATGGCACTCAGTGCCACGGCCAAGCTCAGTTGAAAAACCTCCAGGGATGG
>JAOXXN010000001.1:3924334-3944326 GCA_026770055.1 Myrmophylax atrothorax | reverse complement strand
GCCCCCTTGTCCTATTGCTGAGTGCCTGGGAGAAGAGACCAACCCCCACCTGGCCAGAACTTCCCTTCAGGCAGTTAAATGAGGGAGGAGCAGCTACAGAGGACTGAGTTGTAATTGCTAATTTATGCAATTGATTTAATATGAGTGGACTTCCAAGCCAGCTGTAGGTTTTTGGCCTTAAGAGCTATTCCTGCCTGCCAAAGCAGGTGTCCCCTTCTCCTGCTTCTTTAACGTAGCAGTGCCTTTGGTCCCTCTCCCTGCCTTCCCTTAAGGTTTGCAGATCCATTTTCACAGGTGACTGCAGGGAACAGTTAATTCTTGTACCAATATTTGTTGACTCCCTAGTATTAAGTTTGTGCAGTTTGTAAATATGTGGTTTCACAGCCTGAGTGCCAATTAACCAATCCTTCTAACTACACGCTGCCTTTCTTCTCCCTCATTACTCACATTCTTAATTAAGTGTTCCACTCTCTGGTACTACGAGTAAACTGCTGGCTGGGATGAAACAATAACATGTTCCCACTTCTCTCTGAAGGCATCGATCCAGGTCGAGGTCCCGTGAACGCCGGTCTAGATCCAGAGATCGCGGCCGTGGCGGTGGCGGCGGAGGAGGAGGACGGGAGCGGGACAGGAGGCGGTCAAGGGATCGTGAACGATCCGGTCGATTCTGAGCCATGCCATTTTTACTGTATGTCTGCTAGAAAGTGTTGTAGTTTGACCAAACAAGTTCATAATGACATTTTTTTTAAAGATGGGCTTCTGAATAAAAAATTTGTAGTGATACAGTATTCTTTGTGTAACTTGTTTCTTGTGGGGGGAGTCTTTTTAACTGTCATTCCTCTACCTTGACAAATACCTGGATTAACTCTGCCTGAGGAAAAGGTGGTAAATGTGTTGGAGGAGCGCCAGTTTTGGTTTGGTTTTTTTTTTCATTCGGGTATAATTTGAACTGTTGATGAAAATGTATGTGTATATAATATAAAATATTATATACATAGTAAAAATAATATACTGCTTAAGAAACAGTTACTCACATAAGTTTCCCTTTTCTGCTATGCTGTCTGCTTATTTAGGTTAGTTTAGGCACATTTAAGAGGAAGGCTGTGCGAAATGCTTTTATTTAGTAGAAGCGCTGAGTTACAAAAATGTATGTTTGTTTGTTACCAGAAGTCTGTGCTCTGTCTATCAATGTGACTGTGGCATTTACAATAAATCCAATTTCTTGGTGTAAAATCTAAAGCCTATTTTCTAAGCACTCTGGAGTAGCTGAGTTGCTACTCCTGGCTGCCTATTTTCTAAGCACTCTGGAGTGGTTGAGTGGCTGCTCCTGGCTGTGCCAGAGTTCATAGTTCAGGTTTTTATAACTCTTGACTAAATTCGTTGTGTTTGGCTGGAAAGAAAGTTGCCTAGTGTAGTGTGGAAAAAATAGTATTTTTATTGCAATGACTCATAGTAGGCAGGTGAGGGTTTTGTGAAAAAAAAAAAAAAAAACACACCAAATTTTGCTCCATGCAAGGTGATACAGAAGTGCTATTGCAGGAAATGCAAGGTCCTAAATACAAGGACCAAATTTCTTAACAGATTGATTTTTTTATTTTTAATTTTTTTTTCAGCCTATGCTCCCTTACCTGTCGTATAATGAAAAGCATTTTGTTAGTGTTCACAGTCATAGGAAACTAATTTGATGCTAGTGGAAAATGAATCTTTTTTTTCCCCACATTTATTTGCTTTCTGATAGTGTGAAATGTGATAAAAGCTAATGGACAGATGGCAGTTTCTTCACAAATTCATATTTTTTCTGAGCTTGAATTGCACAATCGCTGAGCATTGTAGGTTGTGTCTCAAAGCGTTAAAGCTCCACTGGAAGTGTTGGAACACCTTGAGAGTTTGTACAAAGGCTGACTTGCAGTTTCACCTCATTCATGTCTGCTTTTATTCAAAGTGTAACATAGCAAGAAGTTCTGGTCAGTGATCATATTTTTGCAGGATATAACTTTATGTGCACGAAGCTACCTGATACAATGCAGTTTTTAGTGGGGGAGAGAATTTATTAGAGCTTATTTAGGTCTGAGCCAGATAACTTGCTAAATGATAAATCTGCTCCTTGGTGATTGTTAAAAAAAAGAAGTAGGATATTGATTCATCACATAAATTAACAAACCAGCTTCTTTCTGCCTCTTAAGTATAAAACCATTTTACTCACTGGAACTTGGAAAACAAAATAACGTTGAAAAATGAGCTGTTGTAGATGAATCTGCTTTGCTTCTTACAACTAAATTCTTGCACCAGTTCAATTTGAATTTATTTTGTTTCCACTGGATGGTTTGGCCAACCACACTGTGGGACTTGGTTTGCCAGGACCCTTTTTGAAGAAACACCACTCAAGCAGTTGAAGCTTGACGTCTCCACAGTGTTTTGTTGTTAAGTATCTACAGCAAATGATGCTTTTTTTTTACTTGAAGAAATTGAGCAATGCCTGGCATTAAATGGCTGAACTGAAATGTATTTCTCTAGACATTAAGAATTTCACATTGATAATGTAGTTCTTGCAGTTTACAGGATATTAATCCAGTTTCTGGTTTTGCCTTCACTGAAATTCAGGATTATTAGTGAGCTAATTTAAATCTTAGTATCCAAAAGGTGACGATAATCTTTCTGGTGGTTTGGTTTTCTTTTTTTTAAAACGTTATTTAATGCAATGTGGATACTACTTAAAAGGTTTAAGATGATTTTTACACAAGTTAATGACAGACTGATTTGCTCTGTAAACAAGTTAGTTTAAAACAAGTACAAATGTGTCTCTGTAATGGCTTTAATCTGTTTATCCAAACCCTCTAGTCTGCATGTATAGTTTTGCATGAACAGATGCTGGAAGGTTGATTTCTCTCTTCCCTGATATGATTTTACTTAGGAAAGCACTCCTGACTTCCACTAAATGTATGATTTTATGGTCTGATTGCATGGCTGCCCGAAAATCACATTCTAACTGGAATACATCAGAATGGGCACTGAAAGCAGTGGATTTTACTGGATACTCCAAAGGGTGCCTGGTGACAGCATTCAGCATCTAAACTAAACACATATCTCGTTAGATTCACTTTTTAAGACTGTACTATCAGCAAAATTCATAACATTTGAAATTTAAACAGCACCAATTTGGTAAAACACATGTGATAGTCCCAACTATTGGTTTACCAATATAAACCAGGTGGAAATTCTACCTCCCCCTTCTCTTGTTGCTCACAATGTCTTTAAGATTTATTTTTCCCTCTCCTCCCCAAGGTACCTACTTTCAAATATTTCATTGTTGACTCTTCTGTTGAACAGTGAATCCTAATTTCTGGAATTCCTTTACCTCAAATAAGGGACAGCATACAGGATTTTCTGAAGTCTGAGTCAATTAGGTTGAAACTGTTAATCCCAAGTGGCTTCCTCTTCTTTGTATTTGGCTCTTATTCTGTGAAAATGCTGCTTGTCCATGAATATGATGTATGTTGAGACTGTAAAACCAAATGGAGAAAACTTGTTCAAAATAAAGCCTTTTTTTTATAAGAATCTGACAAAAATTATCCCTTTCCTTTAGATGGGATGCTGCTCTCTAAATGACTGATGAGGTCATAGACTAATTTTCCAATTCTTCATCCTTGGGCTATTTTTTGAGCAATTCTTTGCCTTAAGTTTTCTAGAGCTGATGAAGCATGTCTTCAACTAAAATAGCCCCAGCCTCTCCATATTTACTTGATAAAAGCTGAATTTCAAGATTGCAACTTGGGTTTAGGAGTTAGGGTTGGGTTGTTTCAGTTGGTGAGGGTTTGGGGTAGAGAGATCCTGTGAGTTTCTGTTGGTGGTCCTCAGAAGACAAGAAGGCTTATTTTTGACTGAGTTCAGTTTTGCCAGAAGAAGGATGTTTAATTGAAAAAATGAGTAATTGAAAGGGCTCATGGCTTTTTAAAGATGATTCCTCCTGGTGGTGTATTGCTCAAGGTGCAAAACTTTGGGTGTTAATGAGTTTGTCCAGGGCCAGTGTTGTACAACAGCAGCTTGAACTGTATCTGCTGTCTTTACTCATCAGAAACAAAACTGCTTTCATAGCAGTTGTGGGGTGTGTGCAGGTGAATCATTCCCTTCTCCAGATGCTTTTAACTGCAACTGCACTGAAGACTGTCCCTAAAAACAGTCCTGTTTAGGAAAGCTCACACTGAAAAGCAGAACCGAGTCGGTGTTTCATTTCACCTGGTAAAAGGCTGTGACAGAAGAGAATGTAGCTGCATTTGCCACTTACTGCAAGGCTGAAGCTGAGCTGTGTTACTGGAGAGAAGTTTTACCCTTGGAGCAAAGGAATTTAAAATGCCAAACTTGCATCAAAAAGCCTGTAGAATAAATCAAATTCATGTTGAATTGATCCACAAATATTTCTAAATTCATCCATTTGGCCAATGTTGCTTTTATACGAATCACAGAATGGTTTGGGTGCAAAGGGACATTAAAGCTCACCTCATTCCAACCCTGTGCCATGGGCAGGGACACCTTCCACTAGATGAGGTTGCTCAGAGCCCCTTCTATCCTGCCCTGAGCACTTTCAGGGATGGGAATTCCATAACCTCTCCTGGCAACCCGTGTTGCACTGTCACATTGATGAGGGTGTCTCCATTTTTTTTTTTTTGGCAATTTTCCTTTTGTTAAATCCACATGTATGGAAAAAGGAACATGCCTCCTCAACTACATAGACAGTCTCCTTGGCAGCAATGTGCTCATCAAGTCATAAACCTCTAATCCCCTATCATGTTTTATTTCTTGTAAAACTAAACCCTTCAGCAAGAAGAGCCACTGCTGAGAGGACCACGCTGTCCCACTCCGCGTTCCCGCGGCACTGCAGCAGCAGAACTGCTTCAGAAGATCCCTGTTTCCCTGCTGGTGGTTGCTGACAGAAATTTATTCAGTGTTAATTCAATCGATCTCAAGTTTCAACTGTAAATTGGATGTGTGGAATCGGGTGGAATGGTGGAAGCCAACAGACCGGGTCTGCTGCCAGCAGCCCAGCTCCGGTAGCCAGCGGCTTCCTCTCAGCGTATGGAAAGCAGGAGGGGGAAGGGTGTTCTTATCTCTGACCGTTCAGATGCAAGTGCCGACTCCTCGGTGCTCTGAGATAAGCATCGGGTTCAGTACTTTTGCATAATTTCAGGTTTGGTGTTTGCTTTTGAACTAATTGTTTTGACAGGACAACTGATGCAGTGGTGGGGAGGGCAGCAGCTTCCCCGGCGAACTGGAGCCCTGCAGCAGCCTCTGTGTGTGGCTGCCCCTTTGATCCAGCCACCTCAACAGCATTCAGACTTCTGCAAGCTGTGCCCACGAGGAAGAGAGAATTACTCTGATCCAGGTGTTCCTCTGGGACAAACCAATGCCTTTCTGACAAAGGTCTGCAGAGCACTGTGAGCTCGGGGCACCATAGGCCACTTCCAGCTCTCCCTTTCCAAGATTGCACATGTAGGTAGTACTGAAGGAAAAAAACCACTTCTGCTCTGTTTCCAGTGAGCCACGAGACAGAAGTGGGGAGAAAGGCAGCAGGGACCAACAGAGCCAGTGTTGACACCTCTTCATTTTTCATGGAAAAGCCTTTAGTCTGCCAGGCTTAGGCCGGCAGTGCCTTTGCCAGTACCTGGCTTGATTTCAAGTCTTGCTACCTATGCAGCTGAATATTGGATGTGTTTCAGATCCCTCTCACTTTCTTCCTGGAGCCATCTGGGATTGTGGCCAGGGAGAGGGAGGAAGGGAAGGGAGGGAGCTGCTCCCACTGCGGCTTCCTGGGCACGGGAGCTGTGGGAAGCGCCAAGGGGAGCAACCTCCCTCCCTTCTCTGCCCACCCATTCCCCTTGAGAGCTAATGCTGCTCATGTCTAAGAGAAAGATAAGAGAGAGCTTCACGAATCAAAGCAGTCCTGCACCTTTCATCATTCCTTCTTCCTTCCACTCAAGTGAACATGCTTGCTCTGGTGTTGGAGGAAAAGAAGTCCTGGAGCCACATGAGGAAGAGATTTGATAAAGGGACAGAGGCAGGACATGAAGAACTGGTTTCTGGACAAAGCACAAGTGGAGAGTGAGCTGCCAGCCTTCCTGCCTTGGGAATTGTGTGAAACTTCATCAGGCAAGAGAAATTCCAAAGTCTAAGACAGCCCAAAATCTTAGCAAGTAACACTCTCATTAATATCTGGGCCATTCTTTTCATTCTGCAGGAGTTTGACTCGTTATTTTTCACCCTTTTATGTGACCATGCTGACCACAACAAAGAGACATTTAATTGCCCTTCTTGCTCAGCCTCCAAGGAGGGAAGTCTTTGGCCTTTTGGACAACTCTGGGGCTCCCAAGCACATGTGTGGTGGCAGCTGTAACACCTTCAGCAAACAGAAGCAGCAGATTATGTAATCCTTGTAGTACTGGTAAGTGATTTGGACAAGGTTTCTGATAGTCTCTGTTTTCTCTGAACAATTTATTTCACTTCTTTCCGTCCTTACTCCTGGGCCATGCTTCTCTCTACACTTTGTGCTCCTCAGGCCACATCCCACATGGGCCACATCTTTTTCTGAAATGTAGCATTCCAGGTGGGACAAGGTGCCTCACCAAAGCACACTGGTGCTGCCATGTGTCCTGCAGGCTGCATTCCTGTTTGCCTAACCCTGTATGATGTTTGCTTTTTGCACAACAGCAGGGCCTTGTTGACTCACATCGAGCTTGCCTGGCACTGTAGTCATACCTTCCACTCCACACAATTACTGTCCAGATAGGCTACTCAAGCAGTTTATTCCTCCTGTTGCATTTGTCCTTATCAGCCAACTTCCTGTTTTACTCTATCATCTCATTTCCAGTGTCAAAGATCATTTTGAAGTCTGTCCTCCAAATTATTTGTGGCCTCTTGCATGCAGTTAAAATGTGGAATGTTTTCTTCTCTTTGCATAAAAACATTTCCATGAACTTGTATGATGGCCTTTTGCTCTACCTTCCCAAAAGGGCTTTGGGTACCAACAAAACTCCAGTGGTTCTTTGGGTGCCATTATTAGCTGGTCACAAAAAGCCTCCTCCACCTGATCTTCCTCCTTCAGTGGTCCTACCACAACAGCATTTACCTTTTTTCCCCTCTGTCTTTAATCACTGACTGCACTGGTCCAAGGATTCTCTCTCCTCAATCTTTGAGTCTTAAGCATGTCTGCTCATTACTGATACAAGAAACATCATTCTCTGCTTGGCATTCCTAAACAAGCTGTTTATTTCCATGTTAATATTCCAGTTGGTGTCACATCACTGCTATGCTGATCAGATCATAATTTTGATTGTATCCCAACCCTCACTGCCATTCCTCTTGTTCCTTGTGAGAGCAATAAACCCAAGCATTGTCAGAGCTCGGGAAATGGACTAAGTGGCTCCACTTATGATATTGGTAGTGGCCTGCTGATTTATGGGAGTTATTCACAACACTGGGTTGAAGAATAATCTATGTATCCCACTAATTGGGCTCAGCCCTAATGCATCTAATTAGTGGGCAGTGGAGAACAGCTCTGTGTGTTCATTCACAGACATCATGACTGATTTTAATGCCCATAATGCCAATGGCATGGTAGGGGTCAGCATTGATGTGGAGATCTTTGAAGTAAGTTTATTCTGTAAGTGAAAACTCCCATGTAGTGGAATGGGACTTTTCTCAAGGGCATGTACTGAGAAAATAAGGGGGAATGGCTTTAAACTGAAGGAGGGTGGTGTTAGAATAGATGTTAAGAAGAAATTCTTCCCTGTGAGGGTGGTGAGGCACTGGCACAGGTTGCCCAGAGAAGTTGTGGACTCTCCATACCTGGAAGTATTCAAGGCCAGGCAGGATGGGGCTCGGAGCAACCTGGGTTAGTGGAAGGTGTCCCTGTACATGGCAGGGAGTTGGAACAAGATGATCTTTAAGGTCCCTTCCAACCCAAGCCATTCTGTGATTTTCTTGTAAGTGTTGCCAGTTTACCGTCACCTGGTTCTTGCCACAGTGATGGAGATCAAATTTTGAGTGTGGAGCTGTCTGTGGTGCAATTACAAATCCCTCTCATTAGCCTCACACATCATTTTGATATCATTTTGAATATGTGTGGTGCTGTCACTTGGTCTTACAGGTCTCCTCTGAGGTATCCCTTATACCTTTATAAGGATCTGGCATTCCATCTGTGCTGATGATTTCATACGACACCCATCTGCCTGAAGCTGCAGTGGTTGTGCAAGGCTGGCACTTCTTCAGAGGGAACAGCTGACTCAATGCCTCTTCCCCAGTCCCTCCTGAAAGGCATGAAAGGTATGGTTATCCCTCCTTGGATACCCTCTGTGAGCATGATTGTGGTTTGCAAACACTTGACACTCATTCTGCTCCAAATATTCATGGATTTTTGCTTAGCTGTGCTTGCAGCTTGGCCTCGTGTGGCCTGGTGTCTCATGGTTTTTCTGATACCCATATCAGGGGCCAGGCCTTCCTAACATCACTGTTTTCACACTCCACATTCCTCTTGTGCCATTCCATAATTTAGCTGCCCCAAACACAGGATAGAATCTGTTTCCACGTATTTTTCCAGTTGATGTTTTGCCTGTGGGGCTAACAGTGAGTTGTACAAACCTCACTTTATATGCATATTTCAGATGCAATTAACTAAGCAAACTGCAATTTAAATTAAATAGTTGTCCTGTTTAAGAACAATATTTTGTAGTAACCCTTTCTTTAGGAAAATGAGAATGAGAACATGGAACTCAAAGTAGGTTTGCATTCAGTGAGTAGCTGGATTTTGATGACCCTTGTGGATCCTTCCCAACTCAGAATATCCTGTGATCCTGTAATTTGTCATCAATGTGGATGTTTCTCTGCAATTTGTGTGGCTTGTTAAATATGTAATGAAACATCTGCTTCAGTGCCTCTATTTAAGGCAAATATAAAATAACTGGCTCTTCCTTTTAATTGCTCAGTGTTTTTCCTGCATATTTTTCATAAATTTCATCCCACATTCTAGTCACAGTCTGTTTTCTTACCAGAGAGACCCTTGACTTTGTAATGCTGAAACTGGTCCCTCAACTTCAGACAAGTCACATCCAGTTGTAAAGTCTCTTCTTTCACTTTTAGCACTTGGTTAAAACATCCTGTTTTTTATTTTTCATATTTATACAGAATGCAATACTCTCCAAATAGCTCTACTACATAGCATGTATATGTACAGATGGAGATGCACAGTTGTCTGCAATCCTTCAATTACCTAAAACACATGGAACACTTCAGGGTGAATCACGTTCTAAAATAAACCTCCTTGAATTGCTTTTCTCTTTATTGGTACTTTTTATAGATACAGAACAAATTGCTGCTTGGATTTCCCACAGCCACAGGCTGTGTTCTTGAGGCATTTCTCTCTGGAAAGCCTTTTCAGTACCTCCTGCTTTCATGCAAGGATTTCTGTTTTGTTTTTTAACTTTCTCCATAATTTAGAGCACGCTGTTGTTGTGAAGAATAACTCTGACACAATTTGCATGGACTGCATTAAATTCACCTGTTACACATCACCAAGCTTTGTTCACAACAGTGTGGATGCAGCTGTTGTGACACTGAGTGACTTCCCAGGTGAACACCTCAGTACCACCTTCTCAGATGCCATCAGAATGGCCTTAAGCTGAAGGAGGGCAGGGTTAGAACAGATATTAGGAAGAAATTCTTCACTGTGGGGGTGGTGAGGCACTGGCACAGGTTGCCTGGAGAAGTTGTGGATGCTCCATCCCCAGAAGTGTTCAAGGTCAGGCTGGATGGAGCTCTGAGCAACCTGGATTAGTAGAAGGTGTCCCTGCCCATGACAGGGGGTTGGAATGGATGATCTTTAAGGTCCCTTCCAACCCAAACCATTCTGTGATTCAGCCTCCCTGCCCCGAGATGGGTATTTCTAGGGCTGCCTGGACGTCTCTCCCCCTTTGCTGAACTGGGAAGCTGAGATTGGACCCACACAACCCTGAGGCCTTTTGGGGGGGGGCACCTGATTGCTGCCCCAGGTATGAAGGTTCCTCCTCATACGACCCCTCAGATATGGTGGGTATTTTTCCTCCAAACCAGACAAGCAGCTTCTACCACAGGCACCTTTGGGAGCCACCCTCAGCCACATGTATGTCCCCCCTACAGCCACTACATGATTAAAACACCTTCAAAGACCAGGGCCTGGGTGTAGCCCCAGCAAAGCCCCCTCTCTGGTGTCACACAATCACAGAATCAATTAGGTTGGAAGAGACCTCTGAGATCGAGTCCAACCCATGACCAAACCCCACTGTGTCAACCAGACCATGGCACCTGAGAGCCTGGGATGGTGATCTACCACTTCCCTGGGCAGCCCATTCCAATGTCTAATGACCCTTTATGTGAAGAAATTCTTGATAATATGCAACCTAAACCTCTCTTGGTGCAGCTTAAGATTACGTCTTCTTGTCCTGTCTCTTGTTGCCTGGGAGAAGAGATTGACCCCCACCTGGCTATAACCTCCTGGCAAGGAACTGTAGAGAGCCAGAAGTTCCTCCCTGAGCCTCCTTTTCTCCAGGCTAAACACACCCAGCTCCCTCCACTGGTTCTCACAGGACTTGTGCTCCAGAACCTTCCTCATCTGCTTTCCCTTCCCTGGACATGCTCCAGCACCTCAGTGTCCCTCCTGAATTGAGGGGCCCAGAATTGACACAGTCTCTGAAGACCCTGTGTGTAAACCTGGGCATTTTCCCCTGATTCTGCTCAGCGATCCAGCTGAGCATACCTGGACACCAATGGAACACTGCTGGACATTGCTGGACATCACAGGGGATTGCTGGACATCTCTGGACTTCACTGGACACTGCTGGACATCACTGGACATCCCTGGACACTGCTGCACGTCCCTGGACACTGATGGACACCACTGGAGATCCCTGGACACTGCTGGACATCCCTGGACACCACAGGACCTCACTGGACACCGCTAGACATCAATGGACATCTCTGAACACCGTTGGACATTCCTGGACACCGCTGGACACTGCTGGACACCACTGGACATCCTTGGACACTGCTGGACATCCCTGGACACCACTGGACATCACTGGACACCGCTGGACAACCCTGGACATCCCTGGACATCCCTGGACACCGCTGGACACCACTGAGCATCCCTGGACACCACTGGACATCACTGAACACCGTTGGACATCCCTGGACATCCCTGGACACCGCTGGACACTGTGGGACATCCCTGAACACTGCTAGACACCACTGGACATTCCTGGACACCACTGGACATCCCTGGACACTGCTGGACATCCCTGGACACCACTGGACACTGCCGGACATCCCTGGACACCGCTGGACATCACTGAACACCGCTGGACAGCCCTGGACACCGATGAACATCCCTGGACATCCTTGGACACCGACGGACATCGCAGGTCCCACCCTGCCCTCGGGGCGGCCGCGCACCGCCCTCCCATTGGCTGGCTCGGAAGTGCCAACGCCCCCACGGCGACCAATCAGCGCGCGTCCCGCCGCTCCCGCCCCTCTGGGCGGTGTCGGGGGCGTGGTCAGGGCGGAGGAGGGCGTGGCCACGCGGCACGCGCGCTCCTCTTAACTCCCCGCGCATCCTCCTCATCCTCACCCTCCTCATCCTCCTCCTCTTCCTCCTGGTTTATCCTCGTCATCATCATCATCTTCGCCACCATCGCCACCGCGGTGGGGTCCAGGATCGCGCGGGTGAGGAGGAGGCGGGGGCGGGCGGGGGCTGCCGCATCCCTGTGGCCGCACGTTGCATCATCCTTGTGAGCGGGGTGGGGGGCGAGAGCTGGGAGCGGCTGTGCCCCCCACCCCGGCGTGGGATGAGGGATGGGGGGCTGCCAGCTGGCACGGATGCCCGTAGAAAATGTAGAGTCCCCCTGACTGGAGATATTCCAGAACCATCTGGACGCAATCCTTTGCCATGTGCTCTGGGATGACCCTGCTGGAGCAGGGAGGTGGGACCGGGTGACTCGCTGTGGCCCCTTCCACCCAGACCCATCCTGTGGTTCTGTGAATGTGGTGCTGCCGCACAATTTGGCTTCTGTTCCGTGTCTGTAATGAAGGGAAGAGGTGGGAAGGGGCAGCTGCGGGCCAGGGAGCCCCGGAGCCGCTGCCGGGAGGTGCGGGGGATGCGGGAGATGCCCATGGCCGGCCGGAGGGCGCCCCGGAGCCCTGCTCGGAGCAGGGAGCAGCAGGAGAAGAGACGGGCTCTCAGCTTCTCACACTGGCTCACAAAATGACTTTGTGCCTTCTGGTTTTCTCTCGGTTTGGCACCAGCTCTCCAGCCACTCTGGGCTTGTTGTCCATTGTTCTCGTGGGTACCATCAGGGGCTCTTGCAATGTTTTTTTGGCAAGTCTGGGTAATGGACTTGCACCATGAAGCTTCTTTTTCACATTTTATTTTATATATTGCCCTTTCCCAGCTGGGAAGGGTCTGAACTTGACTACAGCCTGAGAAAGCTGTTCAGTAGCAGCATTAATTAATAATACTGCTGGCACATTGAACCAGCCACTACTTGAAAGACAAGTGATTCTTCTCCTATTCCTGCTTGAGTATCTAGTCTGCTGTGTGTCTCTCTAATCCTAAAGCCTTTGACCAGGGAGGTTTTGGAGTGCTGGGCCCTGTTCCAGCACGGTTGCTCACATTGTTTACACTTTCAGTGAGTCTGTTTGCTGATTTGTGGTGTGAGAGCTCCGTGTTCTGCAAAGCTTGTGCTGCGGAACGGTGGAAAAAAACAGAGTATGGAGAGAGGTGAAACGTGGGGATCTTATGTTAGAGAGGAAAGGTGTTTCAAAAACCTGAGATCTGCTCAAACTTGGTATTTCTCAGCGGGGCAACAGCTGTGAGATCACCACTGATGAAGTGTGGTTTATGTGTTAGAGTAAGTCCATTATTAGGGGGTTTGCACAGGTCATCCTTTTTCATACTAGCTGGTGGCAGTCAGTGTCCTGCCATGACCTCTGCATGTGAGATAACCAGCCTGCTCTCCTGCAGCCAGAGTGTGCTTCTAACAGGGGTTGGTAGCCAGGGGCAGGAGGGTCCCGTGTCCCGCAGTTTGCAGTCCCAGGTTTGTCACCAGCCTGGCACTGGCAGCACATCAGCCTGCCAAGGTGGTGGGATGGGCTGGCCCTGGCTGCTGGCAGGGGCCTGTGAGCTGGGCACAAACAGCTCCCTGCCAGAGGCTGCACTGGGGGTGTCTGCTGAAAGCTCTGCAGGTGTAGCTGGAATGGGGGCAGCTGGCCTTTCCCACAAAACATGCACCAGCTGAAAAACTGGCTTCCTGCCCAGGCAGTGGTGACCAGCAGTTCTCTGCCAGCCTGTATCAGAGGTCCCTGGGCTAACAACAGTTGTGATGCCTTGCAGGGAGGCACCATAATGCCAGGGAAGGGGAGCTGTGCTTCTGTGTGGATTACAGACCTCTCAGGAACTGAGAGCAGAGCTCCAGCTCCCTCTCTTTGTCATGCTGGGCAACTTGCTTCATCTCTGAGCCTCTTACCTGTAATGCTTCTCTCCCCATACTTGGTGTGTTTGGCAGATCAAAAACACTGTTCAGGCTGCAGTGTTGGTCCATCTTTTTGTGCTGAGCAGAAAGAAGTAGAAGCAGGAAAAGAAATAATGAAAGCTTCTGACTGCAACAGGTAAATGCAGATAAAGCTTTCTCCAGTCTTTTCTCCAGTGCTGTTGTGCTCCTTGAAGACTTCAGTTTTCACTCAGATGACTTATAAGGTGGGTTCAGACAGGGCTGGAATGAACTCAGGAAATGGAGATGTCAGAAGACACCTGGGTTAGGGCTGCAGGCACAGCTTCTCTTCTGTGGGAGAAAGCAAACTGAACACTTTGATGTTTTCCCTGGCTGATTCCTAGCATAGCAATTTCCATAGCAGTGAAAACTGCTTTGCTCTTGAAGTTTAATCTTTGCAATGTTACAGAGGTGGGGGCATTCAAGAACTACCCATTTCCTATCAGGAATCTTAGAAATATGTCAATCTGGCCTTGAAAAAAGTGATCATTGAGAGGGCATGCATGTGCTCATTGGCTCTGTGGGACAAAATGGAAATAGGACTGGATTCTTGAAGGACCTCTTCCTAGAGCCTCAGTGCTGTTAATTCATTCCCCAGTTCCTTCAGGTCACTTGATATCTCCTGATACAGGAGTGGTGTCTGCCTGCTCCTGAGGAAGGAGCAAAGAGACACACACTCACAGAAAAACCACAACTGCAAAACAACCCAAATGTCTGACTGTCTCCTGAATCACTTACAGCTGTGGTGTTTCTGATCAGCTTCCAAAGGCTGGATGGGCACTGCTATATCTGGCTATCTATAGAGATACTAAAGTTTTCTAAGACCCTGTGAACTCAGAGTGAGCAGAACAACTGCTTTGCAGTGGTTTACCTGTGCCTGCTTAATGGCATAAAGTTTCCCATTCTCAGGCTGCAGCATAATGGAATTCTGTATCTCATCTCTTGCTGAGGCCTGGGGGCATTTTTCTCTGATTCACCTCTTACACCTGACTTTTAGACAGCTTTACTTGTGCTTCAGACAAGACTCAAGTTAATTAGGTTCTTGCACACATGATACTTAAATAGTACAGTAAATTAGTGCTGATATCATATACTGTAAACAGCTGTAGAAGCTGTAGCTCCTGACTTATCTATGGAATGAGTTCATCTCAGGCTGTTTGGGGATTAATTTCACTAACTGGCCTTCATTCCTGTTCTGTACGAGTTGAGAAATAGTTTAGGTCTTGGGTTCCCTGTGGAGATAGATCCAGAGATGTGAGCCTTGCCCATGAGACTTTCTGCATCTCATACCTCTGCTTATGGCCCACTCCCCTTCATGACATGGATTTAAATGGCTTTGTAAATTGTCTTTCTGATTTTTTTTTTTTGCCTCATGTGCTCTGCAGATACAATGGCAGAAGTTAGTCAGGCTTTTCTAGTTAGACTCCAGTCACACTCCCAGCTAGTTATGGGAGTGTTCCCTTTTACAGCAAAATTAAATCCAGGCTGCCAGAATTTCTTTCCTGCAGATGGGCAGATGTTCCTGCAGCTTGTTTTCCTCAGACTCTCTTGAGCAGTGTTGAACTGCAATTACAGGAGCAGAGTTGCCATCCTTCCATCCTGTCTCCCCAGTCTTCATTCCCAGAAAAAAGAAGACTGAAAAGAGGGCCAGGCTAGCAAAGAAGTTGCTGTCATCCTCACCCCCTTTAGGGTTTTCTGCTCACCCCCTTTTCTTTGTTCTCCAAAGATCTCCCCAGTAGAAAAATGCACCAGGTTCCTGTGGCCTGTTTGGGTCTGTAGGTGGGATCATGGGGGAGGATTTGCATGTCCTAAACTACCTCTGCCCCCTATTTTGCTGAAGTTGCATCATCCAGGGCTGTAAGCAATGAATTATGTTGCTTAAGGTTAGTATTTGATTAAGATTTTTGTTGGCAATGCCGGAGGTTGGTTTTTGTCCCTCTCCTTGTTTTTGTTCAGAACTGAAGCCCCATTGTTGAAGCTTTGATCAAACATCAAGTATTGCCATTGAAAAAACACAACAGAACCTCACAGCTTAGTTGAAGGCAATAAATATAGCTTGTTCCTAGTTTCTGGTTCCAGAAGTGGTGGGAGTTGCTCTTAGTGAATTATGGATTTTTTTGCTTTAAAATAGAGGAAATGAGATGGTATTGTCTTGATCAATCCAGAGGGAATCCTCTAAAAGGCAGTTTTTTGAGATTTCCTGCTGTCAATACAAAGAACAAGTACTTGAAACCTCTTAATTTTTTTTTCTGCAATGAATTTCCCCTCCTTTCTCCTCAATTTTTGAACCCTTTTGAAGGATACGGCAGATTGGTGATTTTTAAAACTTTTAAAGGTTTTGTGCTCCTATTTTATGAGAACCTAGAAGATTAACAGAAGCTGCTGTTTCCTGTCTCTACCCCCCTGCTGCTTTCCTCCTGCACATTGAAATGGTTTCCTCCTTTGGCAGCAAGGTCCCCTTGTTAGATGGACTTTGTCAATGTTGTCACTGTTACCTGTGAGCAGAGCCAGTCATGTCTATGTCCAGTGTTTCATGCCAGCAGTCTGAGGGAACCTGTGGAAGTGGCTCAAAGGAAGCCTTGAAACTTCTCCAGTGTTTTTTCTTTACTAAAAAATCCACTGGTATTCTGAATTGTGAACCAGGAACCTCCTAGAAAGAGAAATGAAAGGTGGGTTTCATTCTGGAACTGGAAGTGAGCTGATTTCTGGTAACATAGACTGGTTGGTGTTAGATTATGTGTATTTATAAGATCGTAGCTTTCTTGGGCTGATGTCTCTCAGTTTAATCCTGGTCAGTAGTCTAGGACAGGATATAGTCCATCTTGGCCCTTGGGCATGTGTTGATCTAAATGAAGTAAAATCATACAATTTTGGTGGCATGGAAGCCTTGATACCCAGAAAGAGAGTTATTCAAGTCTTAGACTGGAAAGCTGACACTTTTAGAAGGTTTTCTTTTTTTCCTAAAGGAGAGAAGTTTAAATGCTTTAGAAGTTTTCTTTAAATCAGCATGCAAGAAAGGAATTAGTGTGCATAAGGCAGTAGTGGTTCGAGGTCCATGTTTACTTGCTAGAAGTTCACTGAGCCTGTGATTCAGATTTCTTTCCATTGTGTCACCAGACCATCAACTCTGTGTCTGTTCTGTGTGCATCCGTCAGAAGAAGGAGAATGAGGCGTGGGGACTCTTTCCAGCACAATTCAGTACTGGAAAGAGCTGAATTTTGCAGCAAAGTGGTGATGAGAAAAACAAATATAAGAGGAAAAAACCCCTCCTGATTTCCAAGACTTTAGCCAGATTTTTTGCCTTTAATGGAAAGGAAGCAGACAGGTTCTGTGAACAACTGGCTGGCACAGGAAAAATGAACTTATTTCATATTTTGTATTTACTTATTTCTGAAACAAAAAGCCTCCTAGAAGGCTGAAGTGTTTGCTGTGTGTGTGTTTTATATCCATCATCACTGTAGCTGTGCATGCAACACTCATTCATTGTGGGTAGGAACTTGTGAGATTTTGGTCTCCTCAAGGGTACAGAGGCCTCTGCAAATGTTCCTGGATAAACCCTTTCCTAAGTTGTGTACAGGGTATTTTGGGGATGGCACCATGAAGCCCTTACACCCTTTGTGCCCCTACAAGTCTATGTCCTGTGAAATGAAGTATTTCCTGTTACCTTGTCTGGCTTTCAGGCTTATGGAATTGCAGACGGTCTGATAAAAGATGTTTGCTCCTTACTTTCCTGACTCTGAGAGACAAGATTATGTAATGCAGGAAGGACAGGGCCGGGGGACCCTCCATCAACCTTGTGCAATACCTCTGCTGCATGATTTATTTTTTTTATCCTGTTTATACAAATCATCCTCATTTTGTTTTGCAGCCTCTTTTTTTCTCTATGAAAAAGCTGTCTGTGTTTTGTCCCTGTGAGAGACTCTTTCCTGATAGTTTATTTTTTTGTCCTAACTTGCATAGCTTTGAAGAGGATTCTGCTCTCGTGACTCTTTCCTGAAGGAATTCCAGTCTTCTGTGCCATCACCTTCACCAAAAACCATGGAGAAGTTTGTACCGGACAGGCCTGTTCCTGTGTCTAAGGTACTCACCGGTCTTTGGGGAATAGTCTTAGCCCATCTTCCTGTCACCAGAGTCTGGGAGAACCCCATCTGTTCCCAGAGAGATTTCTAGGTTGTTTTGCTGAAATGCTGTGGTGGTAGATGCTGATGAAACCAGAGGCCTTTCTGGAATGCAGGGTCTTTTGGCACAATCTTCTAAGTAGTCATCAAGTAGTCTTATTATATTCCCATTCTGCTTGGAATGGGGAGGTTTTATTTCAGAGAGCTTTTGGTGTGGGAGGGGTGTCTTCCATGAGACTAGTCCCATGGTTTTGGTATTTATGGAGGCTTGTTACAGAAAGCACATGCCTCAGTGTATTTAAATTATTCTTGTGTTGTTGATAAGGATTTGGCAAATCAAAATGATGCTGAAACACTTTCCCATCCTCACAATACTATGGAAACACCAACTGACCATTAAAATACCCATTTTTGAGACCTTTTTCACACAAGAAAATAACAAGACTGAGACACTGGAGGATGGGATTAATTTAATTGAGACATGCTGTGTTTTCTTCCCCAACACCTGGACCTTGGGGGCAGTCGTAGGATCTCTTGTAGACAGTGGCAGAACCTGTTCTTGGGTGTTAAAACTGCTTTTTGCCATTGCCCTTGTTAGTTCATGGGCAAGAATGATTTCCTGAACACTGTCACCAGGGTATTTGATGTTCAGTCTTCTCTCAGGAAAACTGCATGCTGGAACACCAGGCCAGGAGTGAATATATTGGTGGGACAGAAACAGAAAAAAGGGCTCCTTATCAGCAACATGATTTTTAGCTGTTTAGGAGGGGCAATGATGTGAATGTGAATGGGGAACTTCCCATGGTGTGTAACTTGAGTAACTCTGATAATCTCAGAGATGCTCTGACCGTGTTACAGCAGGGCAGGCGAATCACTCACTCTCTTCTCAACTCTCCATTTATTTTTTTTTTAATTTTTCTTTTCCTTCACCCAAGAATGAAATCCCTACTCTTCCTTCCCAGAAGAAGCCAGATACAAACTCATGCCCTCATGCACCTGGCAAATATATTGTCCCTGGTGGGGTGAACAATGAGAATTGCAAGGCTAATGAGAAGGAAAGGCAGTGGATCCGCCCTGACACACCCAGCAAATGCACATGGAAGCTTGGGAAGCCCCTCTCTGCCTCCCCACATCATCATGTCTCTCTGTAAGTATTTCAGAGAGGTTTTCAGCACTAATCCGGGTTCCCTCGGAGCCATATGGATTTAACAACAGATTACTGATTTAAATGGAGTCTGTTTAGCCTGTAGATACGCTGGTGCTTTTTAATTTCCATGTCTAATAAAAGCTAAGAACCCAGACTGAGCATACAGAGGGCCTTGAACTGTGGATGTGAAAGTACATGGACTGGAATGAACTTACTTTAAGTAACCTGGCATGCAGTTCCCTGACTAGATGAAAGTTTGCACTGTAATGCCTGTTGGTTATAAAATAACTGACTGAGGAGGGCTGAGCTGCCCCATGCCAGGAGAAACTGCAGAGGACTTAATTCTCACCTCAGCACTTGAATTGATGTCTGATTAATCCTTGTTTTGGATCAAGGAATTGTTGTTTTATGAGTTTGTACGCAATGGATAGTCTTTAAACTAAAATATCGAAAATAACCAGCCTGATAAAGGGGAGGGAGAAAGCTGTTAGAAATAAAAATGCTGTGTGGTGGTTGTGTGACCTGCCTGTGGCCCCTTCTGGGAATACACTGACTTTGTTTGTATTTGTCCCAGGCCAGAGCCTCCAAAGATCCTGCCGAGCATCCTCAATAAAGTTGGCAATACACCTTTGGTGAGAATCAACAAGATTGGGAAGCACTTTGGGCTCAAGTGTGAACTCTGTGAGTACTGCTGCAGGCAGAAAATCAAACTAACAAACACTCTTTCAGAAACTTGGGTAGTTCTGGTTAACAGTGTCGTGTAACCCCAGGAACGAGAGTGCAGGCACCTGGCAGAAAATGGTGAGGAAAAGTTGCTCTTTTTCTTTAGAAGATTGTCAGGATTTTAGGATTTGGTCACCTAAAACATCTTTCAGTTTGTACTTCATGAGAATATTTCCTTCAGCTTTTCCATCTTTGTAGAAGAAGCAAAACATTTTCCATAGAAAATAATTTTTTTAAATTTAAAAAAAGCTGCATGAAGGTTTTGACTGCTTCTTGTATTCTGATACTCCCAGGCACATGGTGTGACTCCTGGAGATGGTCCTGTGCAGGGCAAAGGGTTAGACTCAGTGATCCTTGTGGGTCCCTTCCAACTTGAGCACAGTCTGTGACTCGGGGTATTCATCAGTGTGTGTAAAATGCAGATCAGCATTACTCACCA
>JAOXXN010000001.1:3885833-3912180 GCA_026770055.1 Myrmophylax atrothorax | reverse complement strand
CAGGGGAAGAGACAGGGAGATGTCAAAACAGCTCTGCTGAATAATTTCTGTATCATCTGAAATCAAGCAGCGTTTTTCCTTATGTATCAGATGCCTTGCAGAGGCAGGGCTTGGCTGCTGAAAGCTTATGTTGTCAAAATATGTGAATTTTGGTGTTGGCCACTTTCACTTGTCCATTCAATGTGGTGAGTGAGGGTGGTGAGGCCCTGGCACAGGTTGCCGAGAGAAACTGTGGATGCCTCATTCCTGGAAGTGTTCAAGGCCAGGTTGGATAGAGCTCTGAGAAAACCTGGTCTGGTAAAAGGTGTCCCTGCCCATGGCAGAGGGGTTGGAACTGGTTAATCTCTAAAGTTCCTTCCAACCCAAAGCACTCTGTGATTCTGTGATAGCACAGCTTCCCACCTGTATGGGCTCTCTTATAAAATATGTAAGTACTGTTGTTGTTGCTTTGCTTCTCTTGCAGGAAAGAGTTTTACTTTTAACATGGAATACTTGACTTAATTTTCACCAGGCTTTAGCTTGGACAGTGTCTCAAAGTAGATGAAGTGCTGTTTTCTGGAAGTGTATGTAATGCTTCTGTTCAATCCATGAACCACCAGGTCCCTGAGGCTGAGCAAGGATACTGGTTCTTTATGGACACATGTAAATTTATTTTTTCCTTCCCAGACAGATAATCAAGCATCATGTGGAAATATGGTGCGTACCACAACTGCTTAGTTCATGTTCTCCCTCACTTGGACACCTTAAGAGTTTCTGGGGCTGGTGGTGTGCATTTGTTTCTGTGGCTACACTGGTGTTGGCTGTATTAGCCAATTCTCTGCACTTCTGAGGTTGTGGCTTTTGCCATGGGCAGCTTGAATTCTCATGCTTCTTCAGTAAAGAACAGCCTAACCATTTCTTTTCCCTTTAGTTCTGATGTTTTCTTGGTGGAGGATGGAAGGGGAGTGACACAAGCAGTGGCATTGCTAACATGCTGACTGGAAGCATCATTTGTGGTTTTCTTTCTATTTGAATTGGTAGCTTGATGGAGAAACATGGTTAAATGCACATAACCTCAGAAGTAATGTAGATTTTGCTTTTCTTACCACTTTAGTCAAGATTATTTGGCTTGCTTGGTAGTGAAATTGGGAAAACAGATCATCTGTGTCACTGAAATGACTTCTGATATCCCACATAGGATGCCACAGCATGCACCAATGAGAGGTGGGCTTAGCCTGTGGCTACCAAGGCAAAGGTGTCTTTTTGTGTCTTCTGGCTTTCTTAGATTGTCCAGAGAGGTTGTGGACTCCCCATCCACAAATCTGGTCAAGAACAGGCTGGATGGAGCTCTGAGCAGCCTGCCCATGGCAGGGGGTTTGGAACTGGAAGATCTGTAAAGTCCCTTCCAACCCAAATTGTTCTGTGATACTATAATGTGGGAAGCTTTCTTTGATAGGATCACCACAATTACTTTGTGGCAATCTCTTAGAATGAAAGAGGAATGGTTATAGCTTTTTTAAAGTCCCTCGTAGCATAGTGCTCTGGGAATCTGAAATATTAGTCGCAGGATAATTTGCCAATCCAAACAAGTGCTGTGTACTGGTGGAGAGGAGTCAGATATTAATTCCAGTGGTCTGGGTTCCCAGTCATGTGTAGTGTAGTACCATATGTGTAGACTCATTGCCTTTAAGACTTGGTAGGTTTCAAAAAAAAAAGCCTAAATGAGGGAAAACTTGTGGGTAAAATGTTTAGGGAGCTTGAATGAGCACTACTGGGACACATGAAAACTCTGTGGGAGTTGTGTTAAATTTCCATGGGGCATCTCAAAATGTATTTATATCTTCATAGTTGTCCCAGTGCTGCCAAATGGCTGCTTGTCGTGGTTTCCTTTAGCCTGCCCAGTCCCTGCAAACAGCTCTATGGATGATAAACAATCCCATGGCAAGGGGCTCTACCTCATCAATAAGCTTTGAACCCGGGTTCAAAAGCTGGGCTTTGTTCGCACATTTGAACAAAACTGCTTGTCAGTGGTGGTGACTGATAGGTGGCCCCATGTGGCAGTAAACCCAGATTTCCCAAGCCCCTCCTTGCCTATCCCACAAGTTTAGGGGTAGGTGCCTCAGTCTGCACTGCAGCCTGCTGCCCCCTTAAACACTGGGAATCCTTTTGATCTCTTCTAACTTACAGTAAGGACACAGAGCTCTGTGTTCCAGTGCAGCCCACCTGTTCATGCTGTGGCATTTCTTCCTCACTCATCAGCTGAGCCCACTGCAGAGTGAAGGCTTTTTGAGTCTGCAGCACAGGACTCTTCTTTGCTGTGAATTCCTTTAATCCCCTTTAATAAGATGTCACGTGGTGGGAATAGTCACTTAAGTGATGGACCTGTGGCTGCTGCTGTATATGTTAAATCATGTAAGAACAGTTTTATGTAGTTTTTTAAATGTTTGTAGCAGGTGATTAGCAAAGTGATTCAGAAATATCTGTATGTCTTCAGGGTCAACACAGGGTGCTGCCTTGTTCAGTCTTAGGAAAGTTGAACTTCACTAAAAATGAATTCTTAACTCTCAGTTCCTTGATTTGCACCTGAATACAGTGGTAGTTCAGCAATCTTTCACCTTTGGTTTTGTTTTTGGGCTTTTCACCTGCTTCCTTTGCAGATCATGTTCACTTCCACAATGATTTGCAGCCTGATTCATTCACTTTTTCCCAATTTTGCTAGAAGAAAATCACCAAGTATAAAGAGTTTTTATGGTAACTTCTTTTTTAAGACGTGGAATACTTGACCTTCTTCCAGTATTAACGTTTTTCAGATATTCAGTATATTCATTATGTTCACAGAATCAGAGTGAATAACTTTATGCAGTGCTTCATTTTCTTGGAAACTAGAAACAAAGAAAACCAATCTTCTAAGTTGGCCCTGATTAGTTGGTGTTTTACAGTACTTCAGATGGGAGCAGTGCACAAATTCTGATGTATTGTTTTTAGTTCTGCACGAAGTATGTGGGGATTATGAACCACGAAACATAGAAAAGACTTTTATTTAAGTTTTGTAACTCTCTCCTCAGATTAATCTGAAAGACAACTTGGGGAAGCTCTCCCATATCTTGGAAATAGACCACTTTGCTCTAGTGGTTCATGAACAAATTCAGTGTAAGTACAACGTACCTGTGGCTTGTGAGAGGAAATCTTTGAGTGATGACAAGAAGCAAGTGCAAGTGTAAATGTGTGAAAAAGCTGTGAAGAAGCCAAATCCTCTTCCTCTGTCTGTAACTATGTGTTACTAACACTAACTTCCATCCCTGGAAGTGTCCAAGGCCAGGTTGGATGGTGCTCTGAGCAACCTGGTTGAGTGGAAGGTGTCCCTGCCCATGGCAGGGGGGTTAGAATGAGATGATCTTCATGGTCCCTTCTCACCCAAACCATCCTATGATAGAACTAAGACAGTAGCACTTTAATTCTGAGGTTGCTCGGTTAACTACACTACAATTTTTTGTCTTTCTAAAGCAAAAAATTTTGCACCTTCATAAAGTTTAACAATATTGAGATGTTAACACTGACATTGCTGTCTCAAAACAGCTCAGTATTTTTTCCTGTTTATTTCATTTAGACTAACTTATTCCTACTGTGGTTTTCTTCCAAACTCTACCTTGCTCCATCCTTCTCAAAACTCCTTACACTGCCTTCTTTGTGAACTGGAAATGACCAAATAAATCTTCAAAGCTGGGGTGTATCACTGTTATATGTGAATAATATATTTTCCTATTTCATCTTCCTTGTAGCAGGCAGCTTGTAAAACTACAAACACTGAGAAACTAAATCAAAACCAACATTAAGACTCACCAGATAAATTTATCTGATAGCTATCTCAGTTATAACTGTAAGAAGAATAGACACCAAATTTGGGGTTGTTCCTGGTAATCTCCATAAGGATGTGCTCTTGGCTCTGTGCTGACTATTTATAAACTTAGAATCTTGCAGTGGAACAGAGATTCTGTAAGTGTAAAGCCCGGGACAATCCAGCTGGCTGAACAAACTGAGTATAAAGTAGACTAAATATCTCAGTACTTTAGGAACAGGGAATTAAGACCATAGTTAAAGGGCCAGAGTTCACATGGCCACTTGGTTCCCAGGTCAAAGGGTTAAAAAAGAAAAATCACTTCCATCTGTGCTCTCAATGCAGCAAAGAATAAATGGTTAGTAAGTTTTTTGGATGTAAATGGGAAAATGTTGTATTGTGGTCTTTATGCTGATTCTGTATTTGACAGTGGTGCAGGAAAATGGTAGTGTCACATTTCCTCCTCAAAATATCATTCCATTGGGCCATTCAGGTGGCCCCTGGTTCCAGTGGGATAATGCCCCTCGCAGCTGTTTCAAGCAGAGCCACAGAAACTAATGTATGAGGAAAATACGCTTTATAACAGAGGGGTGTGGTTTGAATTGTCATGTCAAGAAGGAGAAATCTGGTGGACCTTTATCCTTCCTTCCATAATGTTTCAGTTTCTGTATCCTTTTTGTTGAGAGCCTTTCTGATCTGAAAATCCTTGTCACTTCCTCTGTGACTGTTGGCCAAGGTGCCATTTGGGTTCCGCCTCTGTGATCCAGAGTCACCAGAGACAACCAGCCCCAGCCCCAGGCCCTGGCACGTGGAGCTGGGATGGTTTGGCTCTGCCTTTACAAGCAGTGCCATCAAAACCAAGCCAGAATTCCCTCTGTCTCCGTGCAGATCACACTGATGGTTCCTCCAGCAAGAGGCAGATGGTGTTTGGCATCGTCACAGCCATCGACCTGCTGAACTTTGTGACCGCGCGAGAGCGGGAGAGGAAATCCAACTAAAGCCAAGCAGCAACGTGGAGCTTCTTCAACAACATCTGGCAATCTCCAATGAAGAATCAGGTTTATTTCTTTAGTCTTAGGGTGTTGTTTGTTGGGTTTGTTTTTTTTTTAATTCTGAAAATAAGCAGTTTGCTCTCTTGGCATCAGCTCCACAGCCAATGTGCTGTGTGTACTGCACAGCTTCTGGGGACTTGTTTCTTAATCAGCTCACACAATGTTTCTTATCAAGACAATTTTATTTTTTTACCTATATATATGTGTGTGTGTGTAAAAAATACTGCCTAAATTAACTGGTGTGTTCCTTGCTATGTCTAAAGTCTGGATCTACAAAACATTGTTTCAGATTCATAAAATGTGTTGAAATAAAGAGTTAATGAAGCAGAGGCCCGAGAGAGCTCTGGAAAGTTTCAGATAATTTCTCCATGCAAAGGTGTTAAGTTAGGTATTACCTGTGTGGAGACAAAAATAGGGCTGGGGCATGGGGAAAAGAAAGGAGGGTTTCCCTTTTGGTGGCATCAGTGTAAAACAAGAGGAAATCTTGAGGGCTGGAGCTGAGACTTGCTTCAACCATCTGTTCTGAGATAAAACTAATTTGAGTAGAAACATGGCAGTGAAGTGAAAAACATAAACTAGTGGCTTTGTTGTGCGTGGTGCACCATCATTCCCTGCAAAGGCAGACCAATTTTTTTTTCCAATGGCACCCTGATAAGTAAACACAAGTGGAAAGATTAAAAAGGGTCAAGCTTCTTGCCTGAAGGTTTTTTAAAATCACACTGTTTCATCTATTACCTTCCCCTTTACCTCCCCAGCTTCTTATTTAAGTGCTTTTTTGTGCCTGTTTTAGAAGAGCTAAACTCTTCCAAGTGTTGTTCAGGTGCTCCTACACTATTAGTGCCTTATTCCAGGAGAAAAACCCTGCTATTAATTGGATTCACTGTAGAGTGATGTGCAGTAGGTACAGAAACTTTTCACTGTTTCTGTAGCTCAGGACTCTTCAGCCATGTCTGATGGTGTGGCCCTGGCACAGTTTGGTACCAGCAGCCCCAGCCATGCACCCTCTGCTCTTAGTGGTCATGGTGAGTGGAGTCACCCTGTGGGGACAGGAGAAAAGTAGCTTTGAGCTGATTGGCCTTTTGCCAAGAATAAAATTTTAGATCAGCAACAGTGACATTTTTCTTGGCTTGTCTCTCCACTCAAGTTAAAAAAACCCACAACTATTTAGGCTGGGGCTATTGCTGGTAGGATAGTAAAGTTGGTTTTGTAAAAAAAAACAAACCAAAAGCAAACAAAAAACTTGGTTTTCACAACTTGAAAGGAGTTGTGAATCGAAGAGGAAACAAAGGGCTTATAAAAAGATCAGTTACTAGCTCCTGTATATAGATCTCTTTCTACCTTGCTGGCCTCCCTGTGGCAGCAGGATTTGCTGTCCAGTTTGCAAGTGTGTGCTCAGAAGAGAGGGGTGGTGGAAGCAAAGAACATCAGCAGAGCCTTTGCAGTTGTGCCTTGGGTAATGGAGGAGGGAAGTGATCCAAAGGGATCCCACCAGGGATCCTGTCCCCCTGCCAGCAGTGGGACAACCCTGTTTGTTTTCTTGCTGCTTCTCTCTCCTAATATTTGTACATGTTAAGAACTTTGCTGCCATAATAGAAAGCCTCAGACTGAATTTTGATTACTCTTCAGTTCCATACTGCTGAATGCTAAATTTATTCTGTCCTCATTAAGTTTATTTCCTTACACATTGGCTGCCCTTTCAGGTTAGGGCTATTGCTGAAGTTACATGACCCATGCTTACCTTAAACTGGAGTCCAACAATTACATTCATATACTTCTCTAAGATATAAGACAACTTTTCCCAAGGCTCTGGAATAAACTACTATAAAGTCTAAAAATATCCAAGTTCAATAATAATTGGCTCTAAAGAGGGGGTTGGTTGTTTCTTATTTTTTTTCCCCTTATGCTGTGCAGTGATTTCTCTCTCACTGTTCCCCCTCACTGTAGGAGTAACCCCAGCTTGGGTGCTCTAACTAGTGGAAAGGTGAACTCATGTGAGTATCAGATGTGTGTACCTGTGTGTTAAAACCACTCTTTTTGAATCTGTGTCAGCTTTTCTAGGCTGAACAGCTCTGTCCTAACTCTTGTTGCTGCCTGGCAGAGCCTCATAACTCAGCTTTCAAACTGTATTTATGAGCTGCTTCACAAGGGATCTTAAATAACTTATCAGAGTTAAGGGCAGGGTGTTTGATTCTAGAGCTTCTGACATCCTTCATGTTTCTTAGTGAATGGTCAGTTGCACCCCTTGAGACATCAGTATTTCAGCCAAGCTTCTAAGCCTCTTTCCCAATTACTTCAAATACTGTTGCCAGATCCAGTTCTGTATCTATTCTTAATTTACAGGGAAGATCAAGAGATTTTTTTCTTTTGATTACTCATATTTTCACTGCACCCTTTTATTCCCACACTTGAAAAAGAACCTGTGAACTTCACTAAATGCTACGACCTGAAGGGTTTGCTGCAATCTTAGCTGTCACTGCTGCTCAATTTTGGCATTACTGTTGCTTTTGAATATTTACTTTACTGGCTTTTATCTGATTCCCACTCCCTTTCCCCCCCAAATTTTCCATCTGACCTTTGCTGACAGCAGCAGGGAGGGAGGTGCTTGAGTAGCTGGGGTTTTTTCCCTTTTCCCTGTGAAAGCTCCATGTGCTGTTCTACACTGGCACAGGGAGAAAAAGGCAGCCACCAGCCCCTCCTATTCACAATAGTAACCCTGTTTGACCAGAGGAACTGGGGAAATAAATGGAGTTGCAGAATGACTGAAAAACTTTCCAGAGCTCTTTCCCATAGCAGGGATGAAGGCAGCAAAGAGAAGAGGACAGGGAATCCTGCAGGGCTGAAGTTCCTCTAACAGAGGCTGAGAGTGTGATGCTTTTTTGCATGTCTGAGAATCTCATTGCTGACCTGGTCCTGGTTAGTCCTGATAGGGTTGTATTAACACTGTGCTCATCTTTGTTTCACATACTCTGAGGACCAAGAAGGACATTGCAGTTTGTTTAGTCTTCAACCTGAATTCAAGACCAGAGCTTGAACACAACTGTATTTTTTTCTCTGAAGTGGGTGCCTTGCATCTTCTGTTTACCTGTGCTGATTGTGCAAGTGCTGACTAAACCTGAAAACTCTTTTGCACATGGATATTTGTATCAAAAATTTATGCTGTATTTGTTTGTCACTGTGAGAGAATATCAGTCCTTTTGGTCCAGTGTTGGCTCTGCAATAATACTTTTATTTTCTCACCTGAAGACAATTATCCAGTAAAATCTGTACAATATTTTGCAAGCAGTTATCAATGACTTAAGGATCATGTTGAAGCTATGTTCAATGTTATTTCCTATTCCTTGCACATGCTGTGGCTGACTCTAGAACTCTGGCTAGCAGAGGTTCCTCTAAGCAGCCAGAGCAGTCTCATCAGCCCATCAGGCTCATTTCTGAAAATTTCTGCTTACTGTTAGGAATTTTATGCAACAGTCACTGTCAGAGCTGCCTTGTCCCTGTCATTCAACAGCCTTTCTTACTGTGTAGTGTCAACACACCACTATGACAAAGGGAAGAATTCTTATGTTTTAAGGAGCTGGGAAAAAAATCAATACTATGAGGTGTATTTATTGCACAAATATTCACAAACGTACAATATAAAGAGTTCAATAAAAACTGATTGCAGAATGACTGTGAGTGGTTTTTTTAATGCCAGTTCAAGTTTATGTGTGTTAGGCTGTAAAATTAGTGTGTGCTGCAGAGGACCCCTTGCTTTCAGTGTGTGGACTGTGAGACTCTGCAGTTCTTTTCTTCTGCCAGAGTGCTGCTGGCAGGGCAGGGCAGGGCTGGCTGAGCTGCCCATCCTCTGCTTCTCGTGGCTGGCTTAGGACCAGTGCTGGTGTTTCTGTGCAGGGCATGAAGGGAGGGATGCAGAGCAAGGGCTCGGGTGCCACTGCTGCAGTTCCTACAACAACGGCTACCTGTGCAGTAAATTGGACAGAGATTCCTGAATGGATGCAAAGGGGATGGGCCAGCCTGTGTTTCTGGGGGAAGGCAGTGTCCTTTGGGAACTGTGGTGAGGCTGTGATGTTAAAAGGTGCATGAGTGCATGAGGTGTGTGGGTGTTCTGTGTGTAAGGAGCAGGTGAGAGGAACCAAAGGGACTGTCTGGCACTTCAGAGCTTTTTATTTGTGCTGTCACTTGGTGTCTTGGGCAATTGCTCAGGTTAAACCACTATGAGGTGTTTTATATCTGGCTAGTGAGTAAACCACTCATCCCTTGGGTTTTGATCCCTATTTCCATATGTGGTCCATCCTTGCTCAGCCCTGTTCAGAGAGCTGAGAACCCTGCTGGCCAGTCTCAGGGGGATGTTGTTCCATCTCAGAGACACAGGGAAAGGCTGGGGGAAGTAGGTGCAGGGAGGCTTCCTCTGCCTGCCTCGGGGGTCAGGGGCAGTCCTACCAGCATGATCTGCTTGCTTTCATGCTTGTTATTCAGGTACTTCCTCACGCACACAGTGTGCTCTGTCCTCAGCTTTATCTTCCTTATGTGACACATCCTTCTCATGTGACACTTGAAATGCTGCCATTGCCAGCAGCAAGTGCAGATCACTGCCTCACCTTTTGGCAGTCCACTCAGAGGGGAGGAAAAAGGATCCTGATATCACAGCCTGGTAGGCCAAAGGCCAGCATTGCTCCCAGGATCACGTGTGCAAGAAAAGACCATTTCAGCATAGGGCCAAAGGCTAACCAGACACAGCGAGCAGCAGGCAGTGTGTGGGATCAAGCAGGCTGGAGGCTCCTGCTCCTGCTGCTGGGCTGTGGCCACAGCACTGAACACAGGGCTGAACAGGTTAAGAAATATCCTATGAAGTAGATCAGGTTCTAAAGCAGATCACTGGTTTTAGCCAGTGCAGCTATTAAGAGAACCATCCAGGGCTCCTTGGTGCCCTGTTAGCAGCAGCCCCCGGGTCTGAGCACTGAGAGCCCACACCCCACTTTTGCAAGAGCTCCTGAGAGCTGAGTCACAGCCTAATGGCACCCCTGGGACTGAGCTGGCCCCAGCTGAGGAGCTGCCCCTCCTAGTGGGTCACCAGCAGGAAAATTACTGGATACAATCAGCTGTTCTGGATCTGGAGATAAAGGGAGGACTTCAGTCCAGAGAGCTGCCTTATGAAAGCAATAAATTCCCTTGGTGGGGGGGAAAAAAAGCCTCACCACCAACCCACATTTGTGTTGCTGGTGGAAGTGCTGCTGCCTTTTGTCACTGCAAGGTAAAGGCAAACAGGTTTGAGCTTTGCTCATGGAATATTCCTAAAGGTGTTCTTTATCTATATGGACTTATGGGAAGTGGAGGAATATGGAGAGGAAGGGGCACAGCCCCTGCCAGGGCACAAGATGTCCAGCCTGCACTAGGGGTAAATGCCTACAGTGGGGATGCTCTGTGTGGGGAGGGATCCCACAGAGCCCAGGCTTTCTCCCTCAGCCCCTGCCAAAACTCGGCTACAGCCATGCCCGTGCTCAGCTTTGCCTCCAGCCACCATGCTGCTGTTTTACCTGCCAGGACCCAGCCTGTCCCCAAAGCTGTCCTGGCTCTGCACAGTGAACTGCATTACAGACCATGCCCAGCTGAAATCAGCTCTTTCCACACCACATTACCTCATCAATTAAATCAATTTTCTGGAGTATTTTTCTAGATGCCTGGAATGGAGAGGGCAAAGTATGATAGGGATGGCTGGGAGGGAGGACTGCAGGCAAGGGGTGCTTGGCTGGCTATGGCTGCTGTATCAGACAGCAGCTCCTGAATATCTGGACCATCCCTGTGCCTTCCCCAAGGTCAGGGGGATGATGGAGGAGAGCCACTAGTCCAGCCACTGGTGTCTTCAGTGCCAAATGCCAAGTCACCCAGTGGCTGTGGTGCTGGAGGATGGTGAGTGAGGGGAGAGCCCAAGGACCTGACTCTTGGTGGGGCAGCAAGAACAGCCAAGTCACCTGCCAACACCCTGCCTCAGCCTCAAGAAAAAAATCTACCCCTATTTAGAGGAAAAAACAGGGGGTGTTTGCACTGTAGGTTGCACTGCTCTTTCAGGAGATAAAAATACACCATGGCTTTTTTCATACCTGCCAAATCCCAGGCTTTGGAAGGTCACTGCTTCCTCTAGAGGTAACCAGCTGGGTATGTGTGCCCACACAAACAGGGCAAGTGGCCTGTGGGCACCACCCACCCCTGTATTCCCTGTGTAGTGTGCCTGTAACAGACAAGGATACAGGAATGAGTGGATCAGCCCCATGGGACAAACAAAGAAGGTCTGACCTCTGAAGGGTGGGAAACCCAGAGTGTTTAGAGCTGCTCATGCCTTGGGTTCATTCCAGTGTCCTCGTAAGAGAAGCCAGGTCTGCTCTTCCCTTGCTGCCTCTGGAGCATCACCACCAGCAGTAGATGCACTGTCAAAGGAGGCTCATCAGATGCACTGAAACTCCAAGCAAATGCTGACCTCTCCTGAAACAACTGGCTGTGAACAGCTGCTTCAGCACAGTAACAAAAATTTAGCTTTTCTAACCCATTTCTACCTTGGACTGTGACAGGCTTGGACTAGTGCACCTTACCCTGAGTACTTCACTCCATCATACAGATCCCTTCTCAGAGAGGCTGCTCACAAAACACAGCCCTGCTCAGAAGTGTCAGTGGGCTCTGGCCATGGGCAATTAAATTTTTTATCTGTTTTGGCTAAGGCTTACATCATGGGGTGGAGGGCTGCACAAACTCCATGTCTTGGACGGATGGTACACATCATTTTTCAGCTGTAATAGTTTTGCACTAAAGTCAGACTTTTCAAAAAGTGTGTTGAACTGGTGAAAAATATGTTTAACAGCAAGTAACATCCTCCTTTCCTCCAGTTCACCTGCATAATTCAGATAGCAGGTATTATCACCAATATTCCAACTCACAGTCCAATTCAGCTTGACCAGCAGCAGTTTTAACCTCATGACCTCATAGCAAAATTGCCCTGAATTATCTCCTGGGCCTTCCCAGAACATTGCTAACCCTTCTCCTAACATCCTCTCGAGCCCTGCTGTGAAGCTTCAACTGCTTTGATAAAGCCATTTTGATTATTAAATTACATGGGAGGGAAACACATGGATTTCTTCCCACTTGGTACAGCAGAATGAGGAACATTTTAAAACAAGATTGTCTCTTCTGAGATAAAAACTCACTGTGAGGGGAGACTGGTCACAAAGATCTCTCCTCCCAAGTGCCCAGAAGTAAAACCCAAGTGCTGCATCCCTGCCAAGATCACAGAATTACAGACTGATTTGGGTTCAAGGACACCTTAAAGACCATCCAGTTCCAATCCCTCTGCCATGGGCAGGGACACCTTCCACTATCCCAGGTTGTTCCAGGCCCCATCCAACCTGGACCTGGACACTTCCAGGGATGGGGCAGCCACAGCTTCTCTGGGCAACCTGTGCCAGGGACTGCCCACCCTCACAGTAAAGATAAGATGAGTACTATGAAACTATCTCTGCAAAGTGTTTTTGATGATGGTTTAAAAGCAGAATGCCTCTCCCTGTGCATGGACATGAACTTTCTCTTCACACCTTGTGAGAGCACAGAGCCATTCCAGTGTTCTCAGCTGCCTCCATCACTCCCTGCACCTCTCTCCCTTTTTATGGCCGGCTGGCTGGTTCCCTCCAGTTGCTGCTTCCCAGCCCGAGGGCACTAATATTTAGTCAGTGGAATCCTGCAGGTTAAATGCTGCAAGGTAACTCCAGATAGAAGATGGGGCAGTGTGAGCCCACCGTGGAATCTGCTGTGTGTACTTTGTCAGCTTAGCAACACAAGCACTGCAGAATGGCAAGGTAAGATCAGGTACCCGTGGGACATGTTTTTATTATGTGCGCAGGCTGTGAAGTGCCTGCTGTTCTTGCGTGGGTGGAAGCACGACAAGGATGCCAGTGCAGACCCCAGCCGGTCCCCTGCAGACCAGCTCCTCCTCCGCTCTTAACCCAGGCACAGGAAAAGCAGGAAAACTCATGCCGAAACAGCTGCTGTCCTCACCTGCCAGGGCAAAAGCAGTTCTGTGTGTGTGTGTGACCGTAGGGCTGGTGATGCCACAGGGTTGGACTGCACAACAGCTCTGGATAAGGCAGCAGGATAGTGGTGGTGGGAAAATGTCCTGGTTTAACCCCAGCTGGCAACTCAGCCCTGCAGAGCCCCTCATTTGCTGGGGGTGGGAGAGAGAATTGGAAGGGTAAAAGTGAAAAAGTCATGGGTTGAGATAAAGACAGTTTAATAGGTAAAGCAAAAGATGTATACACAAGCAAATCAAAACATGGAATTCATTTCCCACTTCCCATGGGCAGGTAGGTGTTCAGCCATCCCCAGGAGAGCAGGACTCTATCACAAGTAACGGGAAGGCAGATACTGTCACTGCAAATGTCTCCTTTCCTCCCACAGCTTTACATGCTGTGGAATATCCCTGTGGTCAGCTGGGGTCAGGTATTCCAGTTGTGTCACTCCCAAATCCTCGTGTATCCCCAGCCTCCTCTCTGGTGCGTGGCCTTCTCCAGGGACCACAGCACCTGCAGAGATGTACCTGCTCCAGCATGCCAACATGGCCTTACTCCTGACTGCAGTCCCTCTGGGATGGACCTGCTCTGCTGGGGGCTTAACCATGACCACACACTTTGAGGTGCTCCAGTGGGACCTCATGGAACAGACACTGCTGCTTCCAGGAGTACCTGCTGCCACATGGACTTACCCACAGCCACAGGGGCTTCAGGCTGCTCTTCTCCCACAGTGACTCATCCACAGGTTGTGGTCCCTTTGACTTGACTTCCATTGGAGTTCCAACCTGTCCAGTACAGCCAATGCCACAGAAGCAGCAGCATTGCCCTGGCTGGCTCCCAGTGCAGGCACATGGCCATGCCAGTTCCTGGAATGTCCCCAGGCACAGTGGAATAAGGTGCCGAGCAGCAAAGTGCTCCAGAAAGCAGCAAAAGCAAAAAGCAGCCACTCAGAAGCACTAGACTCTAACACACAGTCAGGCAAGCATAGGAGCCTGATAGTTAACAGCTAAGAGCACTAACGTCTATAAATTCAATCTAGCACATCCTTATCAAATCTGTTGCCATCTCAAACCTTCCAAGCCTCAAAATGGGCACCTATAAAGCCTGTTGGGGCTTAATCCCAGTCAAAAACTAAGCCTGAGCATTCTGATCAGATGCAACTTACTGCTTTTACCTTGCCACAACAAAGGGACATGGAGGGATTTTTTTGTTTCAAAGTCCCCAAATTTGCCATTTAGACCTTTTTTTTTGAGGAATGTCTTTCATTAAAAAATGTATTTGTCTAAATGAAGCATTTTATTTCAAAATTGTCTTCTGTCTTTCCAATACCCCTCTAAATTTCAGTTTCCTTTCAGGTTGAAAAAATCCCCATTTCTTGCAGTTTGTTCACCAAAGAAAAGAATTTTATTTTTTGAGCACACACTGCTGCAGGAGACAGCCAGGCAGGGGCAGCTGGGTTATCCTGTAACTTCAATGCCCAGAAAACACAGTTCTTGCTGGGGTTGGGGTTGTTTGCAGCCTCTTCACAAGAGACCTCCGTGCTCTGTGTCACATCAGATAGCCCACAAGATTTTGTTATGATGGATTACCTCTGGTAATGTTTTCCAAAGAGTCCATTTATTGCAAAAAGACCAAAGGTAATGTCCTTGTGCTAATACCTACACCACTCATGTCTTCAAAAGGTTTAATTCCAAAATAAGCATTCTGACAAGCCTTATTCTTGCCTGGTCACCTCAACAGTAGTGAAGTTTCCTTCACCACTGTGTTTTGGGGGACCTAGGCCAGGTGGCTCTGTATTGCTTCCCTGGCTCTGTGAAGGAGTGGGAAAGTGGGGGACTGAAATTCCCATGGGCTCTTCCTCTTCTAGTAAAATCTGCATCCAGATATTTTCCTGATCACCCAGCTGGCATTTGGGAATCACCACAGAGCAGAAGCTGTTCACTGCTCTCAGCTGATTTAATAGGAAAGCAGTCCCATGAGGAGCAGGAGCTAGCAAGAAAAAGAGGTTTAGAGCTGGAAGTGATGCAGAGACTAATCCTAGGATCCCAGAGGACACAGAGCACCAGACAGCACCTAACATCTTATGTAATTTCTGTCATTGCTTGTTCCTGATTCAAAAGCGGATGGTGAGTTTAAGCCGAGTTTAAGCAGCAGGTTTAGTACAAGACACAAAACCAAATCAGCAACAAAAGTCTAAAACAAGCACAAACTTGCTGGGGGCTGGGCTGAAAGCACTCCTGAAGAGAAGTGCAAATTAAAACAAACAATTGCTTATCTTTTTTTTATACGCCAATCATCTACCCCTGGAGGGCTGTCAGGTTCTGGGCACAGTGAGGTGTGGGGCAGGACCCAATCAGCGTCCCTCCAGGAGCTCACGGGTGTCCCCTGCCACCAGCACATATAAATTCAGCTCTGGAGTGCAGAGAAGGCACTTGGCTGACACGCTGGAGGAGGTGAGTGCGGCTTATCTCTTATCTCATGGGACTCAGGTAACTTCGGTGTTATGGAGAGACTTGAAATTTGGCAGCCTCTGCTCCTCATCCTGAGCAAAGGCTGACTGACCTGGGGAGTATCTGTGCTTTCAGCAAGTTCTGAATAAATCAGGCAACCTGGGAGATTCTGGCTTTACACTACAAGGTCAGTTAGGTGGAGGAGAGAGTTGTCTGGAGAGCTTGTACAGCTCCATCCTTGGAGGTTTTCAAGACCCAAGGAGGACAAACCCCTTAGAAGCCTGGGCTGAACTTAGTGCTCCCCATCTTTGAAGCAGGAGGCTGGACTAGGACCTCCTGAGGTCCCTCCCAGCCTGGGTCACTCAAATGATGTTGCATTTGACTTGCTCAGTGACAGCAATAACATTTCTTTAAAATAAAGCAAGAAAATGGTTTTGAATGTGGTAAGTTTGCATGTAATTCCTTCTGCCTTGCTGAATTCATCTTATTTTCCCCAGGTTACCTAATGAGCATCTTGATTTTCTTCCTCTTGAAGTTATTAGTGCAGTCTGATAACCTAATGACTGCAATCTCCTATCTGCAAAGTACTCTATAAACATTAGCCTATGCTCCTTGTCATATATTTTCATTGAGTGACAGCAGCTGTGTTATCATTCCTGTTCTCTTGGCTTGCCTCCCAACTCCAGTGGAGATATCCATTCATCCTTTGCCCAGTCTTGTGCCATCTCAAGATCCTCTATTTAGCAGGAAGTAATGGGGCCATCACAGGACACCTGTAATCGGTCAGGTGTGTTTGATGCTGATCAGATGATCTCTGAAGCCTCAGGCAGGGCTTGGGAGGAGTTTTGGGACACAGGTAAGGGGTTTGGTAATCCAGAGAGGATTCTGCTCACCTCCCATCCAGCATGTTCATGGGATGTGACTACTGAGACTGTCAGCATGGGAGCAGCTCACTGGTGTTTTGTTAAGGCCTCCAAAAGACACAGGAAGGTCAGCTTCTTCCCATCCTTTGGTACCATTTCAGGTTGTCTGCCATCTCTCATAGTCTGTTTTGGGGGTTCCACGCTTCAGGCAATTTTTTAGATTACTTTCAGAACCACTGTGGTTTTTTGGCATATCTTAATCTAAATGTGGATCCAGACCCTGGGCACAGTGATGCAGTGATTTGAGTGTGTATTTTAACTACATCCATGTAGGACATCTGTGCAGTCCTGCAGGACAGTGCCAGGAATTACCCAGCCCTTGAGGATACACATGAGGAATTCTCCAGCAGAGAAAAATGCAGATGTTGACCAAGTCAAGGACCAGCTCTTGTTCTTTGTTCTCTGGGTGTCTAGAAAATACCTCTGTATCTGTTTTAAGTGAAAGAAAAAATGAAAAAATGCCATTCTTGACATTTTTTTGTATCAGATGTCAGGGGAACTGAACATAGTGAGCAGAATGGAGCCTGATTTTAGTAGGTGGGAAGCCAGTAATGCTCTTCTTTCCATGAAGCCCTCCTGCACCAGCCCCCTCAGCCCAGCTGCTGACTCCCACTCTCGGCTTTTGGGACAGAGTGGCTGCTCCTGGCAGGAGTGACACTGGGGCCTGAGGTACTGCTTTGTGGTGCTTGGACGCTGCTGCTCCCAGGGGGATCTCTGAGGGGAGTCAGGGCGCTCCTGAGCCCCCGGGGAGGTCACCCACCTTCACCCAGGGCTTGGCAGATCTCCTGCAGCTCTGTGAGGTGCTCCATGGGGGAAGATGGGCACAGGAACCGTCTACCATGAAATGGTAGAGATGAGCATCACCAGCAGAAAAAAAAAAGAAAAAAGAAAAAAATATACTCATAAAATTCAGTTTGCCAACATTTGGAGTGACCTCAGTTGTGAAAGTGTGCTGACACTGCAACTTACCTCTTCTTTACCCACAAGTGACTTTTGCTCCTTCCCAGTTAATTCATTAGGTAAACACAGATCTTCTTCAGGAGGTACACTCAAGGCCAACACAAATCCTGGCTTGCAAAAAAATGTACTTTTTTTTCACTTTAATCCCTTCAAGAAGCAGCAGGTTTGTCAGTGGTGCACCAGGAAGCAAAGTTCACTGGGAAAGCTTTTGTCAGCTGGAGGATCCAAACCATTGTGGTGTGACTACCCCACACCCTCATGGTTTCTTGGCAGTTTCTGAGTCCAGTATTGGTGGATATGGAGGAGAAAAGGTGGCTCAGAGCCTGATGTGGAAGGTGGACCAGAGTTCCCTGCCTGCTTTGGTTGTGGGACCAGGCAGTGACACGAGGTTGTTGACCTCTATCTTTGGAGGTGCCCTGGAGCCTCTGGATAAGAAGGCAGCTCAGACACACACCACGGGCTGTTTCATCCCTCTGGTGTTGCTGGAATAATTGTATGCTGTGTTTCTGTCTTCCAGGGACAGCCCAGCACCCAGGGAGCAAACCACAGCCCCATCCTTCCAGCCTGGTGTGGAAACAACCAGGAGGGCACAGCACAGACCTCAGGGAGTCCTGCCACACCTCTTCAAAGGAACCCCCACCAAGAGGGTGAAACGAGCAAGCAGGAGGAGGAGAATGGCAGAAACGGTAATTAAGGCTGCCCGTAGGCTCACATATCAAGCCACAAATTAATTAGATAATCAGGAGCCAGCCACAACATCCTGCTGGCTGCTTGTCCTGGCTACTGTGAGTCAGTCAGGCAGCCCAGGTGCCCAGGAGGGACAGGGCAGTGGCTTTATGGCCTGGGATGAAGATGGTGCTCCACAGACCTATTGGCCTCTGCCATGCTGGGCACATTGGCTCCAGCATCCTCCTGCCACCAGCCTGAGTTCCGTGTCCAGGGCAGTAGATAGAGTGGATTTCCCACATCCCCTCCACATGGCAACAGGTCTGGCCCTACTGCAGGTAGTTCTTTATGTTTAGAAATAAGGTATTTCATCTTTGAGTCACTGATTTGGTTCTATCAGATTTCAAAATGACATTTTTTTCCTCAATTTGAGGTTAAATGTAGAAGGAAGGCACAGCAACATGCCTTTGACTATTTCTACCACAGCAAAGTTAATGAGAGCATTACATTCTAATTGTAAAATGTACCACAACAGAAGTGTAGGAAGACAGGGAAGACTATGCTACAAAAAGCAGGTAAACACAAGCTTTCATCAACAGTCTAAGGAAGACACATCCCCATACATGACCCTGTGGAGCTGCAAGGACCCTTTATTCAACCAAGGATGAATCAAGGCAAGTTGATTCTGTGAACAAGCCAGAAAAGGAACTTCCAGGTGTCAAAAATCATATGTCTTTTCTCCAAGTGGCTGGTTTCCTTAGCACAGAAGGGTGGTGGATGAATTGCAGACAGGATCACACCAAAACTCCATGTAACCCTTGTTACTGCTGTTGGTCAGTAGCAGATCCTGAGAATAAACCCACACTACTCCCTTTCTCTGCATATGCACCAGCAATACAGAGAAGACAGCACAGCAATTTTTCTTCTTACAGAGCTCAGATGCCATTAGGACTTTTATGTTTAAAACTTGTTGTGGTATTTAACTCTCTTCTTGTTCCATTTTTACCTGATTTGCTCCTGTAGTTGTTCTTGGTAATTCCATTTTGCCTTTATTTGAAATTATTTGATGCACCTTCTCCAGCGCTCCCAGGATTTATTCCCACTCTCACCACCAGCCACCTGTCTCATTTCCAGTCTGATGAACCCTCCGCTCTTTAAGCTGTTTTACTGTGGAACTTGCTCTGTACCCTTGAGCACCTTTGCTTCCCTTCCCTAATGTTCTGCTTCTATTGAAACCCTTTTTTCATTTTTTATACACTTGAGTAGAGGTGTCCTCTGGCCCTCTGAGATCCACCACCACAGAATTATTCTCAAATTATTGCTGGGTACATTTACTTGCAGTTTCTTCACTGCTAGAGTGAAAAATACTGCGCTTCACCAAATAATTAAATAGGGAACACCAAATTTTCTAGTGGAGGGGATGTTTTTGAGCAGAGGAAGATTTACTGGAGAGGGTGCACAGATGATGGTTTACGATGTGTGAGGTCTAGTATACCACTCTGAAAGATGATTTTTATCATAGAAGCATAGAAACATACAATTGTTAATGTTGGAAAGACCTTTAAGGTCATCAGATACAACCATCAACACAGCAGTACCATGTTCACCATCAGACCATGCTGTCAAGTGCCACATCCACACATTTTTGGAACATTTCCGAGGATGGTGACTCCACCACTTCCCTTAACCTCCCCTGGCACAACTTGAGGCTATTTCCTCTCATCCTGTCACTGTTACCTGGGAGAAGAGACTGACATCCCCACCTCACTACAACCTCCTTTCATCTATTCATCTCCTTTCAACCTCCTTTCATCAATCTAACCCTGGTTTTGAAATGCCAGCAGGATGTCCCATGCAGGCCACCCTGCCTTCACACGCAAATGTCATTTTTTTGCCTTCAACAGTTATTTTCCTCCCAGCTGACCTTTATTTGCACAACACAGGAGCTCACCAAGACGTGCCCACTCATGAATGGCAGTTGTGTGGGAAGCCAGGAAAGCAAAGCCGACAGCACGTGGATCCTTCCCAACTTGCCCAGTAAGTGCACATGGACAGCCACAACACCTGCCAGCAAGTCTCCACACTCCTGCATGCCCCTGTAAGTAATTCTTTCATGCTTGCTACTTCTGATACTGCACCTCAGTATCTTCTTCTGAAGATGAAGTGCTACTGTTACACCAGGACTCTCATGACCATAAGTTAGTTGTTAAACTAATGATGATTCACTTTCCAGAAGGCAAACCCAGCCTAGTGTCTCCTATCTAGGAAGCTTTTTCTCACTCTCTTTAATTTTAAGATGTAGCTGGCTTGAGTCTCAGCTCTGTATTTTCCAGCACACTTTTGAAAGCATCTGCTTGTTTGAGGCATCTTAATTTAGACGAACTAAGAGGAACATATTTCATGGACAGATTTCAACCAGGGACTTGCACACTTCTGCAAAGAGGACTCTCTGAGGTTTGGTGTCCCACAGCAGAAGCACAGGCACTCCCACCTGCCAGGCACTTGAGGAGGTGCAGGAATGGCTCTCCTAGCTGTAGCACAGGGCAGAATACACCCCAAAATTGTGGCACCCATGCCCTCATACAGCCCTGTCAGTAACAGCCCTGCAGCCATTTGCCTGAGGGCTGGAGTTTCACTGCCCTTGTCTGTTCAAACAAACTGAAGCTGTGTGTGAGAAGATGTCAAAGTAACAGCAATGTCTTTACTGATGGCTGAGAGACCTTCATAAAAGTAGATTACCATGGTCTGGGCTTGTAAATAAGTAGAAACTGGGCTCACAGAGTTTACCCACTCTGTGTAAGCAACCCAAAGGCTCAGTGCAAAGCAAAGTGCTTGCCCTGAGCTCTTCCTGCCCTCACAGCACTGAGTTCCCTCCCAGGGTGAGGTGAGGCTGCCAGAGGGCCCAGACTAGACTTGACAAGAGGTGCTTTAATGACCTGGCAAACCAGACACAGACAAGCTATTAAAGATAAGACTCTCCCATAAATGTCAGGGGAACTGCAGACATGTCCCTGCAGTGCAAGGGTGTAAAACAGGAATTCAGCTCCAGCGAGTGAGGAACTGGAGCCCACAGGAGGGGCAGCACCGCTCTGCGTGGTAGTGGTCATGCCTGACCACATGTTAGGGAGGACAAGGCTAGAGCACAGGCTTCAGCATGTGTGAAGTCCGGAGCAGCCTCTGGGCTGGCCCATGAGGGAGGGAGGAGTGAACTCCAGAGCTTCCAAGCTGATCCAGCAAACTGCATCCAGCAATTCACTCGGTGCAACTCCTGCAGATGGTGCCCCAGGATAGAGTCAGCTCTTTTCAGTCCAATTGATTTATTTTTCCTCAATTATCCTGAGCAGGAAAACATTCTTGGGGTTTATCAATTTAGCATCAGGGTGCCTTGGGGCAGCAAGGTGGTGCCAGTGTCAGGACCCATTCCACCCCCAGACAGGAGATGGGCTGCCAGGGGGCATCAGGGCAGCCCCAGCCCTGGGCATCAGACACCTGTCTGGGGATGGGATCCAGATGAGGGTGCCCACACAGCATCACTGGGGCAGGAACTGAAACATAATCCACTGTACAGCAGTGAAGAAAATGCACTGGGACACGTCACACCTTTTCTTTTACAGCACTGTGTGGAGGGGCTGGTTTGGTTTCCCTGCTCACAGATGGAGACAATGTAGCAACAACCTCTGCACTTCCTGAGAGTCCCATGTCAAATCTGATTGAGTTTTGGAGGTAAAAGCAGAGAGAGAAGACAAGATGTTATTTTAATTAAAAATATTAATTCTTTATTTTTTTCAGTAATACAAAATTAGCTCTGCTATCCCTTGAGCTAATTCTGACCTCAGCAAGAATCCCTTGCTTTTCCAGGACTGGTTTTCCCCTGGGTATCTTATGGAATAACAGGCCATGAGGAAAGGCAGGAATCCTGAAGAAAAACCATCCTTGTCCACTGCAATCCTGAACTGATATCAGCATCTGCAGGACTAGACTGCCAACCACATCCAAAGGCATTTGTCATAGACCTTCTCCCTTCAGGACATGCACACAGAGCTCTCACAGCTGAGAAAGGAAGATGATCATTAATTATTATTTTTGTAGTAAAATATGGTAGTGATTAGGAAAGGAATTAGATTCCTTTCTCTTTCCCATCCCCTCACCAGGCTTCACCACAGCAGAGCACCTCTGGGGTCCCTACCACAGGAAGGACATGAACCTGTTGGAGTGAGTCCAGAGGAGGTACCAAGTTGGTCAGAGGGAGGGAGCACCTGACTGAGAGAATTGGGAATGTTCACTCTGGAGAAGAGAAGGCTTTGGGGTGACCTAATTGCAGCCTTCCAGCACCTGAAGGGAACCTACAAGAAAGATGGAGAAAGACTATTTACAAGGTCCTGGAGTGACAGGACAAGAGGAATGGATTCAAAATGAAAGTTAGATTAGATATTAGGAAAAAGATTCTTTACTGTGAGGGTGGTGAGGCACTGGAACAGGCTGCCCAGAGAAGCTGTGAATGCCCCATTCCTGAAGGTTTTTGTGGCCAGATTGGATGGAGCTCTGAGCAATCTGGTCTAGTGGAAGGTGTCCCTGCCCATGGGAGAGGAGTTAGAACAAGATGATCTTTAAGGTGCCTTCCAACCCAGACCATTCAATGATTCTGTGATCATGCCTTTCTGGGCTTCAGAGGACATGGTAGCATCCCATTTACCACAAATAGGGGGTAAATAAATGGCCTTGCTTTCTCCTCTCGAGCTGACCTGCAACCTAGCAGAGTAACATAATAATCTCTTGAAAGCCAGGCTCTAGTTAATTGTCACCTGAAGGAACTGGAGCTTTCTCGTGCCATGGCTCAGCATCCCTGAAATCCCTGAGCATTTAGTTGGATTTTAGAGCAGATGTGTACTGGCTGCAGCTTTGGGGGGAGCTCATTTATTATTATTGCCTCACATTTACCAGCACCCTGCAGAGGCCACGATGTCTCTGCAAACACTTTCCACAGAGGGAGGGGTAACAATACAATACTCCATCATTTCTGGGCTTGAGGCGCAAGGAGACTGACTCCTTTTGGTAGTAAAGGTCTTCACTAAACCACAACTCCTGCACTCCTGCAAGGCAAGAAATGTTATATCATGCTTGCAAAGCCTGGAGGAAGGTGTGTGTGTCTTTAAGTAACCCAGCATGTCACCCTGCACCACAAGGACTTTCTGTCAGCAGCCAGACATCTGTCTGGCCGTGACAGCAGACAGGGATAACTCCAGCTCAAGGTTCAGAGGATGATAGTGGGTGAGAGCTGCACAAAGCAGAGCTGAGCAGTGAGGGAGTGGGGGTTGTCACCCCACTGGGGGAGAGATGTGCTGGTTTGCAACCAGGCACTATGCTTCTGGCCCAAATAAACCCAGCCCTCAACAATCCTCTCCCTCCAACTCTGAAAGAGCTCAAGGGTGTGAGTTCCATGGCTGCCTGGCTGGGTGTGTTTGGTTGTGTGTTGGGCAAACAGGTCTTTTCCATTCTGGTTGAAATTGCTGTGAGGTGGTTCTTGGCTTCTGCTGGAGTCTGGCAGTGAGTAACAAAACCAGGCAGCTGGATTTCACTGATCACAGAGCCCAGTTTAATTATTTGCAGAAAAACCTTCAGAGTCCTGTGTGGCTTGGGCTTTTCTGACGGCTTGGAGACATCCTTGCAAGTTTAGGAGTCCTGGCTGGGCAAGGAACTGTTGGCCCAAAGACAGCTGGAAATGCAAAAACAGAGGTGGTGCTGGGTAGGACAGCAGAAAGAGGAGGAACCCTGTATTGTGCACGGTCTCCTGGCTTTCTCACCCACAGCATAAAATCCTGAGGCTTCTCGGCCTCTTCTCACTCATTATAGAGGCCTAAGGCCTTGTAGAACAAGACACTTCAGAACAACCCTGAAAATTAAGTACCTTAATTTTTGTGCAAAAGAAGTATTAACTCATGATGGAAACCTATAACTAACTCCTGGGGCCATTAGTTGTTGATGGGGACTTTTTCTCTTGGAGTTGAGGTGTCCCCCCATGGCTTTGATAAAGCTGTTGAAACTTCACTCAGATTTTATCTTGGTTCATGTTGCATAGAATAGCTTTGATATGACTTTTTTTTTCCTGTATTATTTCAGGACAGAAGAAAAAAAGGTCTTGCCCAATATCCTCAAGAAAGTTGGCTGCACCCCAATGGTCCGAATCAACAAGATTGGGAAGTCCTATGGGCTCAAGTGTGAGCTCTGTGAGTGTTCCCTTTCCACCAGGTTTTTCCATGCCACGAGGTGAGGGTGAGGGGCAGTGTTGGAGGGCGGCTTCAGAGGAGACTCTGTGAGAGCAAGCACAGGTGGGGAGGGACAGATGTGGCACATGCTGGGTCCTCCTGCTTATCAGGTTACACTACAGTCTTTTCTTGGACCAAACAGGATGGTGTCAAGCAGCAAAGAGCAGGGTAGTGGAGCATCTCTTCTCCTAAATAACAGCAGATAAGCCCAAGAACACGACTGGCCTAAATTTGGGGGTGGGTGGATCACAATTGGCATCAGGCAGGGATGCTGCAGCACCTGAGGTAGCACATGGTGCACACAGGGGAGACTGGCTGAGCCCTCCTGAAATGCAGTGGATGGGATGGGGCAAAGGGCATGGCAGGCCCCTTCCTGCAGCCTGCCAGGCACAGGGAGCAGCTCAGGCTGTGGGGACACACATCAGTGTCACCCCTGGCTGTGAGGCAGAGCTCCCATGCAAGGGGGAATCCTCTGCCAAGCACTGCTGACTGCTGCATCACTGCCCCAGGGCAGCTACTGCTTCCTTTGGGGACTTTCCCAAAATGCAGCCCCAGGCAGAGGTGAGGGGTCTGCAGGCAGCTGGCATGATCAGCAGCATGGGTGCCAGTCCCTGGTGCTAACAGGCAGGCCAAAGTGCTCCTGGAGGGACAGGTTTTCCAGCAGGATCCAAGTCCTCCCCATTTGGAGATGTTAGCATAGCACTCGTGCTGCCTCATGGAAGGGTCAAGTTTAGCCTGGTGCCCTACAGGAGAAAGGATGATAAGATCAGATCTGTGCATATGAACTTTTCAGTCTCCTTTCCTGTAACTTCTAACCCTAATAATTAATTTCATTCAAATTGGGCAGAAAGACGGATTCTCAGAAGCAGGAAATTTTGTGAGTGTCGGATAGCTGTGTGAGGAGGAAAGACTTGATGAGTGCTCATCCTTAATGAAATGGCTTAGTGGGGCCTCATGATCCTGTTTGGCAGCTGGGAATCCTCAGAGTGACCAGCCTCCACCAGGCACATGGACACATGAAGCATGCTGTGCTCTTCGTTCAGATCCCTTCTAGAGGTCTGGGATCTTTTGGCCAGTGACCCTGCAATCTCTACATTGCACTGCCTCTCACTTCCCAGAATGAGACCTGAGGGGATGATAGGAGACTGGAACAGAGGTGGTGGAGGTGGCAGGACAGGTGACAGTGACTGGTCCACCTCTGAAGCAGGCTGTCCTTTGGAGGATGTCTTGCTGGGACAGGAGCCTTAGAGGCATGGGGAAATTTGGTGCTGGAGAAGCCCAGCAGATCCCGTTTTCTGGGATGGTGTCTCCCTCCCCTGGCACAGCAGAGGAAGGAGAGCAGGACAGGAACAGCAACTACAGGGTCCTCTCCAGCAACAAGTTAGCACAGGGGCTGTTCCCAAGCAAATACAGGAATGTTTGCAGCACAGCTGCCTCAAGGAGCAGTTACAGCTGGATGGGATTGCCTTGTATTTTCTGTGCCTCCAGGGATCTCTGTGTGGCTGAAGTTGTGGCACTTTGCTTTACAAAGTATAATGATATGCACAAGATTTCTTTTCCCATTTGGGACGTTCAGGTATCAGGCTGATTCCTCAGACTGAAGTAGCTGTCTCTGCCAGGATAAAGTGAATGACATCCTGGAAGAACCCATTTCTCCCTGGTGTCCATAAAACAAAGCTCAGTACCATCAGTTCAGATGTAGATGCTCATCAGGGCCTTGGTGAGATAAGTCCTGCCCCAAGCATAGCAGTGTGGAGGGCCCAAAGAGGACTGAGGCATGCCCTGAGTCTGAAAGTGCCTTGGAAACTTACTTGATTTTTCAGTAGCTCAGTGAAGAAATTATAACTTTGGCTGACACTTGAAAGTGTTCTTTCTATTGTTTGCTTTTCCTTATGGCACCCCATTCAGAACTACAGATCATCCTTACAGAAGGGGACATTTTGAGATACCTATGAAAAAACTGACAGAGCCTCTCCTTTCATTTCCAGTGGCAAAATGTGAGTACTTCAATGCTGGGGGCAGCGTGAAGGACCGAATCAGCCTCAGGATGGTGGAAGACGCAGAGAGAGCTGGGATTATAAAACCTGGAGACACACTGATTGAACCCACTTCAGGAAACACAGGTAAGAAGGGCAGGGATTATCTCCCTCTGCCTGAGGACAGAGTGGGTTTTG
>JAOXXN010000001.1:3856476-3885085 GCA_026770055.1 Myrmophylax atrothorax | reverse complement strand
ACTTTGATGCCAGACAGCTTTGGCTCCATTGTCCCCTCAGTTCCACTACTGGTAGATATGGCCATCTGGTGGACATGGATATGGGGTGTTGAGTTGCCTCGCTGCTGAAATTCCTGAGGGCCTGTGAGGGTCCCACACCTGCCCAGGTGTGCCTGGAAGGTTATGTTGTGGCAAGGCAAACAGTCTCAGGAGCTGGGGCAACTCCAGGAACTTTCAGGCTGGAAAGCTTTTGAATACTCAGAAGTTCCCACAGAAGGTTTCCATGATGGGCTGGAAAACGAATCATCTGATTTTTTCCTTGTCACTGTCACCTGTCCCTTCACCATATTATGGTTGGCTGCAAGATAAGCAGGCACAACAGATTTTGCAGCCTCCACAGGATCACTAGTTCACGTTTCAATGTCCCTTTGCTGCTCCCTGCCCCATAAAAAGGACACATGTGTGTGCACAGAGTGCTTCCATACAAAAAGGCACAGCAGAGGCTGTCAAGGTGCTCTGGATGGAGTTGAGGCCACATCTCTCATTGCACTCCTGCCTCATCCTCACTAGACATGCAGAATGGGTCTCATCTCTAGGAATTTTGCCCCCTACTGCCACAGGCAGCCCCAGAGCCAGCCTCTCCTTTCCCCAGCCACCCACCAGCCATGGGGCAAGGGAATCAGTGTTTCCCCAGAGCTGTTCCATAGGCCGATCATGCTGGGTCCCTGCCAGCCTGGGGCAGCTGGAGTCATGCCAGTCTCCCTGCAGCCCCTCACAGGGACACACTGCTCCAGCCTCACCTTCCTCCTCTGGCTGGGGAGCAGCTGGCTCCATCCATCACCCCCAGTGAAATCGGAGCAGAGGTGCCCTTCGCCTGCTCGCCTCGGGGTGACATGTGCAGCTTTGTGTGTGTGTGTGTGTGTGTCCGTTCCCACCACAACTGAGAGCATTTGAGAGGGAGGGGAAGGCACTCCTGAAGCAAAATCACCTCTCTTGCATGTTTCCAAACACAAAGGAAGAGGTCTGAGCCTCGGTGAGGGGGGGAAAATGCTCCCCAGCCTTGCCATTTGCTCTGTGCCAGCTAATAGACTCCTGAAAGCAAGAGGGGCACTACAGCTCAACTGACCTGTTAGCACATCCTTCCACACTTCTTGGTGTTCCCAGCACATCCCAAGAGTCTAGTGGAGGATGCCCTCACCTGTAATTCACCGGTGAACATTCCTAGGTTCCATTCACTGAGGGAGAGAGGAAGAACATCAGTCAGTTGGCTTTTCCAAATGCTGTTGTTAAACTATTCCTTTTCCTCCCCAACACCAGGGATCGGGCTGGCACTGGTGGCAGCAGTGAAAGGTTACCGCTGCATCATTGTCTTACCGGAGAAAATGAGTATGGAGAAGGTCAGAGCTCTCTATGGTACTACCCCACAGCCGGGGAACACCTCCCTCCCTGCCTCTCTCTGCCTTTCCCCTCCTAGAGCTGGAGTAACCGCTGCTTTAACGGGTAGCAAGCCTTGTGCACACACTGCCAGAGCTCTGTGGCTATTCAGAGGGTCAACTCTTGATGGAAGAAAGCATCATGTGTTGGCCTGGCTGACTGGCTGGTGTCAGCAGTGCTGCTGGGGTGGTGTGTTAGCCAAACACAATGCATGGCTGCAGAGAAATATTCCCAGTAGTACCTGCTGTCTGGGAGGGCGAGGCCTGACTGGAGTGCAGGAGAAGCAGACAGATGCCAGGGCTCACCTGCCAGGCCTGCCCACTTTCCCTCTAACATCTGAAAAGTCACTTGGTCTTTCTGGGTATTTATGGTTTTCTTTAACATGGAGACACTTACGGTTACCTGAGCTGCTTTCTTGAGGTGGTGAAAGTCATGTCACTTGAGGAAAGCTGATGATCAGGTAAAACTGCCTGATCTGGAGATGGCAGAAATCCTGTCTTGGTGATCCCAAAGCCTCACAAACTCCTCAGCTGAACTTGTGCCAATGAAGTTAGACTTGGACCCTGACCAGGCTCAAAAATGAGCCCTTCTCTGAAGTGAAACCCTCATTTCAAACCTAGACTCACTTAAGCTCAGTCTGGATCACATGCCAATTCCAGGTGCCTCAACACTCCCCTACCCTCCTTTTTTGATCCTTTCTCTCCCTGACAGCCCCATCTCCCAGTGGATTATACCCCAGGGCTGATTTGTATTTACTCTTTCCATGTGCTTGGGGAGAGAAGAGAAGGGACTCAGGGCAAAGACAGCTTTAAAACCTCCTCTTTGCATGCAGGGGCTCGGGCCCCAGCACAAAGGAGACACTGTTCCCTAGCTGGTTCCCTCTGCCCTTTTCCCCTAGCACCAAGGAGCAGCACAGTGTTACCTCCCTCTTCCCTGTCCCCAGTCTGCCCTCCAAGTAGGACAGGGCACAAGGCCAGGCTTGAATCCATGTGCCAGCTTCAGGCAAGAGGCCCTGGGGTGCCAGGAGCATGTCAGAGATAGTATAGTCCAGAATTGGACATTGTAGCTCCAAATGATAAATGTCTCCCCATGCAAAGCTCTGCTGGCATCTGACTCTGTCGTGAGCCCACAGGTTTGGATTACCATCCCTACATGGGGTCAGATGCATTACATCTACTCTTTTCCCTCTCAAAGGTCGATATTCTGAAGGCACTGGGTGTTGAAATTGTGAGGACCCCATGCACCCGCTTTGATGCCCCAGAGTCGAACATCCGTGTTGCCTGGAAGCTGAAAAGTGAAATCCCAAACTCTCACATCCTGGACCAGGTAAATGCCGTCCCTCCACTGACCCTCTTTCCAAACACAGTTTATAGGGTGTGCTCCAAGTATGCCTGTGTTTGGGGACTTCATTCAAACTGGCACAGGAGGCAGATTTCATCAGTGTTTCATGGCTTTTGAAACTTAATCTCCCCTCTGCAAGCACAGGGTGACAGAAACAAATTAAGGGACACTTCCAAACCTGTAATACTCCTGCCAAAACCTGTGTGTGGGCGAGGCTGGTTTCCTTGCACAATTCAAAGACTCCTCAAATTGCTTCAGATTTAACTTTGACCTGAAAAAAAAATCACTTTTTATGCTGGGCTAGCAAACTTGGTTCTTCCTCAGAAATAACCTCATGCTGTAAAGGGTAAATCCCCATGACTCATACTGGCAGTGTTGGGTCTTGAACAGGAGGACACTTCTCCCTTCAGTCTCAGGGAAGGGAGTGGAGGCTCACTGTAGTGAGTAGGGAGCCCTTGGAGTGCAGGAAAGTCAGGGAAGCTCCTTTCTTTTAAGAAAACAAAGCTCAAAGACTGAATATGCTTTTCAAAAGCATCCTGGTCTATGGGTGTGAATGTGGGGTGCACACACATCACCTGTGCCCTCCCTGTGGCAAACTCTCCTGCACAGGCAGGAGAACTCTCCTGGCCCACAGTTCCCAGCCACCTGAGCATCCCCACACCTAGTGGGCACCAGGTGCCACAGAGTGAGTGTTTGTGGGCACGTTTAATCTTCCAGTGTGGAAAAATCCCAAGTGTCCTTGGGAACCTGTCCCAGAGCAACAACCAGAAGGAATACCTATATCTGCTCTGGCTGGGTCGCAGTTCACCCCTCACCAGGGAGAGGAGGGGGCAGTTTCCTGCTTTGGGTACAGCTCTCCAGCAGCTATTGCTGGTTTGGTATTTGACCTACACTTCACATGGTAACTCCTGCTGTTCTCTGTTGAAATAAACAGTACAGAAATCCGAGCAACCCCCTGGCTCATTACGACACCACAGCTGAAGAGATCCTGGAGCAGTGTGAAGGTACAGTCTGGGTTGTTGTTTCTACATGCTGAGGGCATGCAGAGGGCTATAGCCCTCTCTGAGAGGCTTATTTTACATCATTTATTGACCAGAATGTCTAGAGACAGCCCAAAGGGCCTCTGTAGGTGAGGGCAGTGTTATCTTAATAACACTGACACTCAGGGTGTAGCAACTTCTCCTAATCCACCCCAGATACACCTCAGCCTGCAGGGCTTCCCGGCCGTGGCCTCCCATCGCAAAAGCCTGAGGGAGGAGACCAGAGGCTTAGGAACATCAGGCTGTACCTAAAGGAGAAATAACATGTCTCTTGGTGACCACAACATCTCTGTGACCTGTCAGCTGGGAACACAAGATGTCCCGAGAGGTCTTACTGGGGCATATAAATCCATCAGGGCATGGCAGACAGCATCTGACCCAGCACACTCATTTGCTAGTCAAAACAGACCAAAACTTCACAAACTAATGGCATTTGAAGTGACAGTAGGGAAGGATGAAGGACTATCCTGGTTCATGACTGCAGATAGAGCTGAAATTTATTACCAGTTCTGGGAACATTATAAAATGTAAACAGGACTCGAGGGTTTTACTGGAGAGCAGTTACCATGGCTGTAAAGCAGCCTGGCAGCAACAGGAACAATGGAGTCCCAGCCTTCCCTCCACCACAGCATAAGGATTTGCTCCTGCTGCTGCCAGCTGTGGTTTGTAGGTTCCCTTTTCTCTAGGCAGTTGCAGCATCAGGTATTGAAGGCCTGACCCTGTTTCTGCTCCTACCAGCCCTAAATCTGTATAATTTCACCAATGCCAGTGGGGATACATCTGACCCAGATTGGTGCCAGGGCACAGCTCAGCCATCTCTCCACTCTGCATGGCAACACAGGCTGATAGTTGTGCCTGTTAGTGATATGTGCTGCTAGTCACCTGTGTGCTTTGCTTCAATGTGGTGGGGTTTGAAAGGGCTGGAAGTGCTGTGATATTCCCTACTCCTTAAGCCAGAGTCACAAATTATCCTGAGCTGGAAGGAACCCACAAGGATCATCAAAGTCCAACTCCTGGCCCTCCATAGGACAGCCCCAAGAGTCACACCATGTTCCTGGAAGTGTTGTCCAAATGCCTGTTGAGCTCTGCCAGTCTTGGTGCTATGAGCACTTCCCTGGGGAGCTTGTTCCATTGCCCAGCCACCCTTTGGGGAAAGAATATTTTCCTAATATCCAACCCAAACTTCCACTGACACAGCTTCATACTGTTCTCTTGGGTCAGTGGAGGCCAAAGATGCATAAATCATGGAAACTTGAAGTGGGAGATCTGGTGGTCATCTTCAGCTCCCTATGCTGAGGCAGGATGAGATCCTGTAAGCTCATCTGAGCTTCTCCACATGACCAGACTTTGACCACCAGCATGGCCTCTGCATGGCCTTTCCTCATGTGGGGTTCTAGTAGCCAAGGGACATGGGCTCTGAATAAAGGGGAGCCCATGCTGCAGGCCATGCTGAGTCCCTGTAAGCCTCTCTTTTCCCTCACCTGCAGGCAAGGTCCACATGGTGGTGATTGGGTCTGGCACAGGAGGCACCATCACTGGTGTCGCCAGAAAGCTGAAGGAGAAGTGCCCAGAGTGCAAGGTAAGCCAGGAGACAGGACTGCCGTGGTTTTCATGGGTTACAGAATGGTTTAGGTTGGAATTCACCTTAAAGACCCCCTAGTTCCAACCCTCTGCTATGGGCAGGAACACGTTCCACTAGACCAGGTTGCTCAGAGCTCCATCCAGCCTGATCTTGAGCAACTCCAGGAATGGGACACCCATAGCTTTTCTGGGCAACCTGTTTCAATGCTTCACTATTCTCACAGTAAAGAATTTCTTCCTAATATCCACCCTGAACCTACCCTCTTTCAGCTCAAAGCCATTCCCCATTGTCCTATTGCTGCATGCCATTTTCTACCTGTGCTTCTGATCAAAACTAATCCCCTGGCTCACCTGAGTGAGCAGTTTTTATCTTCACCTATTTGCTTTTTCACAGCAACCTTGGCTTTTGTTGGAAGAAATTTGGGGAGCTTAGGTCAGCCTAGACCCATCCAAATGCCTTAGAAACCAAACTTTTCACAGCCCCACTAAAATCCCCCTTGCCTGGTGCCCTGCCCTGTGCAGGGCACTGTTGGATGCCCATGGCAGGAGTGGTTGGTCCAGCTGATGGCATTACTGCTCCTGGTTAAACTGCCTGGTGGATGTTTCTGTCTGGCAACTCTGTGAGGGGCACAGACTGTACAAGTGCTTCTCCTCTACCCTTGCAAACCCCTTTGTGCTTTTGGTTGACATCAGTAATGATGCTCATTCTGCAGAGCTTGTGCCTCAATGCAGACTGGAGGCTGGACAGATGCTGCCTCTCTGGTGTAGTCAGTATGTGAGCAATCTCTGGTCCACCAGAAAGTTGTGGACACACCACTGGAGGACCAGGGCATGAGGTTACCTCCCTGACTGGGTGCAGCTTCATGTGGAGCAGTGTCACCATCCATTCCTGAGCTGCAGACACAAAGCTGCAAGCAACCAGAGAGGTGTCACCATCAGCTGGCACAACCAGATCCAGAAAGGATGGCTGTAGCCATGGATTTCAGCATTTTGAACTTGCTGGCTGTCTTTGCCCTGGAGCAGATTAAGGAGCACTTGCACCATCCTAAGGGTTGAGCTTTGGAAGTGGCAGGCTCTGCCAAAGGGGTGATGACAAACACCTTGAGAGCGATAACATTTTAAGCCACCAGTCACTTCTGCAACAGCTGAAAATCTAAGATCTATTATCTAAGATCTATTTAAAATGCCAGTGGGAAACATCACCCCTTTATCCTGGAAGCCCTCCACCTTGATAGTGGTTGGGGATATTAATGAATATTTTGGGAAGGAAAACATTGCTGACAAGGGATAATTATTCCTTAGAGTTTTATGTTTGGCTGTGTCTGAAACCTTTGTGGTTTATCAGAACTTTCTTCTCTCAAAGATCGTTGGCGTAGACCCCGACGGCTCCATCGTTGCTCTTCCCAGTGAGATGAACAGGACAAATACCACAACCATTGAAGTGGAGGGCATTGGGCATGACTTTATCCCTACTGTCCTTGACAGATCAGTAAGTAGCCATGTGGTGAGAGGCCTCTGCCTGATTTTTGGCTTTGCATCCAGCCTACTTCCAGCCTACTCAGAGGGGGCCAACTATGAGATCCAGCTGTGGCCCAGCCCTGAGGCTCTTACATACCTTCCCAGTGCAGAACAAGCTGTTGTGGAGGGATTGAGATCCCAGCACTGAAGCATCTCTCTGAGTAACCCTGATTCTAACTGACCCACGAGGAGAAGGCAAATAGAATAGAAAAGCAGGCTTATAGCACAGTGCCAGCCTCCTCTGCTCAGCCTCACCAATGCTCAGAGTGTGTCTTTCACTACAATCACACAGAAGATATTTGTGCTGACTGATCCTCATCACTCTACTGTTTCCTGAGGCTTCTCTGCTACAGCCACCACACACACAGAGCAGAAATCCTGCACCATGTATGGGCTGGAAGACAAGCTCCAAGCTCTGTAAGACTGCAGATCATGAACCTTGCATCCCTCCTTGCAACGTTTCCTCTTGATGTATCATCTTCCAAGAGGCACAAAGCTTTAAATCTCTAATTCAAGCTGCCTGTGTTCCCCCTGGCCTCATTCTTAGGAAGGTTCCTCACAGCCTCAGACTCTTTCTGCTTTCAGGTGTGTGTTAACTGTGTCTCTGCTGTCAGCATGTGGCTGTAGAGCTGTCACCTGTAATAACCCAAACCACTTCTTGTAGCTGGGTCTGATTTTGCCTGTCAAAATCACAAGCATTAGTACAGTCTGGCCTGGGACATCATGATAATGCTCCCTCCTGACTCTGGACTTGTCAGACATCCTAACTCTGCGAAGAAAGGGTGCTGACTAAGAAGGCCAGAGTGGGTGCCAACAAGCAAGGACACACCTCCAGACCAAGAGTGCTCTGACAAAATGCATTTGGTTCCAACAAGCATGGAAGGCAGCTCAAAGTTGCCAGCTGTTGCAGGCATCAGCATCATGAGATGCCTCAGAGGGTCAAGACAGCCTGAAATAGCAGTGCCAAAACTCAACCTTCTTGCTTTCCTTTCAGGTGGTTGATCAATGGTATAAAAGCAATGACAGAGAATCATTCCTCATGTCTCGCAGGCTGATCAGAGAGGAGGGATTGCTGTGTGGTAAGCACCAGTGGCAGCAGTTGCTTCTCTTAACAAACTTTCTGAACCTCATCCTTTTGGGACCAAAACACTTCAGGGTAGGTGCTCTCTGTATTTTGTGTCTGCTGGGTTAGCAGGGCTGAATGGCTGAATCCTGAGCTGGTGTGTAGGTCGCTGCAGATTTCAGAGGTGTGCCCGTGAATCCACGGTCTGGGATCTGAGTCATTGGCCACAATAATTATAGAAGCGACAACTCTCCTATTGCTGGAGCACTTTTGCAGTGTAACTGGATCTTCAGGCCTGACTCTGTGCAGTGTAGTGTTACACAGGCTGAAGAGAGGATTAATGGGGCTTGGGGCAGGACAAGTGGGCTAAAACTGTCTCTCCACTAACAACTCTGCGAGGCTGTACTCTGTGTCATTGCCACACCAGAGGTGCCGGGTTTGGACCAGGAAAGACTGAAAGTAAAGAAGGTGTGAGATGTTCTTAGTGAGTATTTCTCTCTGTGCCAACAAGCTGTAAGTGATCCCATTGGCCTTCTAAAATGAACAGGTGCCCTCAGACAAATCCTCAGAGGCTCTACACACCATCAGCATGTTTTCACCCTTCCCTGCCACTGAGCAGGTACCTGGATGTTTGCATCCAGGACCAGACACTACATAGGTTTGTAGTCACAGCTGATAAAAGTCCTGAGCACTCATATCCAGGGAGTTTTGGAAAAGATCAGGCCACATGTAATGAAACACTTCAATGTTGATTTAACCTAGCACAGAGTCATGGTGTTTCAACAGAAACCACTTGCTGAACTCAACTGTAATTTGTGAACAGCTTCATGTTCCCTGAACTGCATTTTTTCAGGGCCATTCCTCATTTGTTTGAAAAATGTGACTCAGTGATAATTAACCTGCTGTAAAATACGTGCTGCCTTGAATGCAGTGTGTAATTGGCACACAGATAGTGGAATGTGTTTGACTTCCAGTACTCAAACTACTGGTGGAAGAATTGCCTCTGTAAAGCAGGGACCTGCTTTCCCTACGTGCAGCAAACCACATGTGTGCACACAGACACAAGGAGTGTTTAAGTCTTCCCATCACGTTGGCCTGGTATTCCAAGCATGAATGTAATGTTTATGTTTTTTTCAGCCTTTACAATGCATTTAAAGCCAATCTTTGATTGCCAAGTATGTCAGCCAGAAGTTCTAGAACTGGCATGGTCTTCTCACCCAAAAGAAGATTGGGGTGTGGGCAGTGAGTTATGAATGTCCCTGTACTGAACTATTCAGCCCTTGGTCTGCCCACAGAGTCACTCAAGAAGTGCTTCATGAAGTTCAGAAGGTGACTCTCATGGTGCCTCAAAAGCCCATTGCCGAGAGCCACCATATGAACACATCCTTCAGTCCCTAACTCAGATCCCTAATGTGACCCTAAAACCTGCAGGGCTTTGGGATTAATTGTCCTCCCATCACAACATCTCAAACCACCATCCCACGAGGTACCACCTTTACCTGGGTGCCTCTGCACCACTCAGTGGGGCAGCCTGTGACCACCACACTGGGTCACCACCCTAATGGCCCTACACCCTGTGCAGCCCTGACACTTGTCTCTCTCTCCTTGGTACCCACCTAGGAGGCAGCTCAGGCAGTGCCATGTCTGCAGCCGTGAGAGCTGCCAAGGATTTAAAGGAAGGTCAGCGCTGTGTTGTCATCCTGCCTGACTCCGTAAGGAACTACATGTGAGTTTTGTGCTTCCTTGCCTGCTTTCCAGCACCTGGGTGGGAGGTCCCATAGCCTTCTGCCCCACAGGGCCCTTCAGTGATGTGAGCTGAGTTTGGGTGCTGGGGCTTGATGGACAACCACCCCAGTAACTCTGATATCATGGCACACAGAGCAAGCCCAGGGCTGGGAGTCTCCCTTGGGCAAACCACAGAAAAAACCCCTAAATGAACAACAGGGAGAAACTGCACACCACCATGGTAAGCACCAGGAGTGGGTGTTGGGACACTTGGGGATGTATCTCCTCTTACCACTGACTCATTGCACGGAGCAGGAGTCAGCAAAGCTGCAGGTTTTGAACTTGCATGCCTGAAGTTAGGAAGGCAAATAGCTGGCATGCTTCTGGGAGCTACTGAGCACCCGCAGCCCCAGCTGACCTTAAAAGGGGCTAAGAGCAGGCAGCTGCAAAAATCATGGGAGCCCCGGGGGCAGTGCTGTGGTCTAGTGCATGAAACAAAGCACGACTTCTGCAAGGCTCACAGACCCACTCTTTGTTGGTGATTTCTAGGTCCAAATTCGTGAATGATAAGTGGATGATAAAAAATGGGTTCCTAAATGAAATCCAGGAGCACAAGCCTTGGTAAGACAACTTCTGCTGGGATAAACTGTGCTAAGAGAATCAGCTTTCTGAGTCTGGAAAGTATTATCTTCAAAGGAAAGTGTTCTTTTAGTATTTACAAAAAACACAGTTAAGTCCAGATCCCTCAGGGGAGGCTGTAATGTCAGCTCCTCTCTTTGGTGTGGTTAGATATCCCAGTTCTCTAACCAAAGTCTATAAAAGAGCCATTTCTGTCCCAAAGAGGCCAATCCACGGCCACGTGGCCCCCAGGCCACATGGGCCCTGCTGAGCAGAACAGCCAAGGTGAACATTCAGCTCCACACAAAACCTCTCTCTGCTCCACAGCTGATGTTCAAAGGACCATTGGGCTAGTGGGGAGATGGGCCCCTGTTGTAGCAAACTCCCTTTCAAACAGCTCTGAAAGTCTTTTCATGCAGGGGACAGTATATTTTAACTCCCCAGAATTGCTTGCCAGAAAAGATGACCAATTAATTTTTCTCTTGGACACCACAAGGAAAGAGTCCCCTCAAGACAGGGAGTCAGACACAAACTGCTGGTGCCAGCTGATGAGCACTGAGCAAAAGCCAGTTGTTTAGAAAGCACCTATCCCACCTCTAAGAAAGCAGGCATGATTGATGTCCCCTGCTCCTTTGGGTTACTATAACCAAAGGTTATTGCAAAGTGTTTCCTAAAAAACTTAATATGTTTGTAGAGACTCTTGTGTCTCGTTAGAATTGCTCTTTGTCCTTCCAGCCTTTAGCATTGCACTGACTTCTCTGTGAGGACAAAGGGCTGAGATGTTTGGGGAGGTGCCTGTGTCCCTCACAAACAAGTGTAGCTTGTCCCTCATAAGTCACACGAGCATCTCTGCCAGGCTGTGTCCTGGAGGAGCTGCCTTTTGAGGACCAAAGATACAGACCAAAGAAGTAAAGCTGGTAGGTCACCCATTTATGAGCTGAAAGTGAAGCCCTCAGTAGCTTCCTTGGATGCAGGACAGCTCAGTCCCCTGCCAACTGCTAGCCTCAGCCCTGCCTCTGGAATTGTATGAACACTGGGCATAGGGAAATCTTGGCTTCAACAAGACCTGGCCATGAGTGACTTGTAACATTACTGCTTTGGGGATAGGAGTGGGGCTGGCTTTGCAGGCTCAGCTCTAGTGGCCTTGCCTGACTGTTCAAGGCCACAGCTGTGCATCAAACAGCAACAGCTCAGTGCTGCCATTTGTCTTTCAACAGGTGGTGGAACATCAAGGTGCAGAAACTGAATCTCTCAGCACCTCTCATTCTCCTTCCAGAAGTCAGCTGTCAAAAGGCAATTGAGATCCTCCAGAGGAAGGGATTTGACCAAGCTCCTGTTGTTGCTGAGTCAGGGTAAGTATTTTCTACAGAGACTGCCTTTCACACAGGAAAATCAGTCATGAAGGCAAACAGAAAGTTCCATTTACTCATTCAGAGTTGGGGCTCTTGTGTTGAATTCTGTGATACACACTTTTAAAATACAATCTGCCTCACTGGGAATAAAACTCCTGTAAATGAGCCAGTTCAAGTCAAAGCCAAATCCAGTGCCCATCAGACTCAGTAGAGGCTGGATCAGTGCTCAGGCAAGGGGAGGCCAGAGGAGTGGTGAGGGTTGGATGGGAAACCCACACAAATAAGCAATTGGAGAGTCCACGAGTTTTCCCTCTCCCAGCTGCTAAATCCTGGACTGCAATAGCAGACTTTAACTACTGTTAAACCACCAGCTTGGTGAGGACAAGGAGCTTCTTGTCCTTTTCAGATGAGGAGAAACCTGATGCCTCACACTGATGGCAGCAGCAATTTGGTCACTGACTTCAAGGGAGACACTTCAGCCCCAACATAAAACATGTGCCCTACCTCAGGTCTGATCTTTTGGAAACCTCCCTGTTCCCTTACAGACTTATTCTGGGAATGGTGACCCTCAGCAACACCCTCACCTCAGTGCTGGCTGGAAATGCAGAGTTCTCAGACCCTGTTACGAAGGTTATCTACGACCAGTTCTCAAAGGTACCTCTAAGGCTGGTGTCAGCCTCCGTCCGGGGGTGGGCACCACCACCCCCTTCAAGTGTGAGAGGAGCTGACAGAAGATGTCAGTGAAAAGACAGAGAGGTGAAGGGAGAGATAGGTCTCCCCAAAACAGTGTGGGTGGGTGAGGGACACCCGATTCTGGTCCACCTTGCCATTGACAGCTACAATCAGAGACAGAAGTCAGGCTTTGCACCACTGTCCTTTAAATGTGAAGTGAAATGTTAAATGTCTCTGCTTGTCCTGTTTAGATTGGCCTGGAGGACAGCCTTGGGAAGCTTTCCTGCATCCTGGAGAACGACCACTTTGCTATCGTTGTACATGAGCAAATGCAGTGTAGGTGTCTGCAGAAGCACTCCACAGGCTCTGTATGGGTGTTTGAGAGGGAAAGGGAAATTCTCAAACTGAGAGAGGAAGGTATCACTGCTGCTGCTCCAGGTGTGCAGCCCCTGAGCCTTTGCAGAAAGGATTTCTGCCTCAAGGCTCTGCAAAGCCCTGGAATTGCCAAACGTTCACTCATGTCTTTTCCTGGCACCACAGGGATGAGGGGAGAGGGGGGAAGCATTAACCACAGAACCAGCACACTACTGGATGTGTGTTCTGCAGGAGCACTTCCCAGATCCTGTCCTTGGGAGCTGTGTTGTGCCCCCATGCACTGAAGCACCTATCAGCTCCATGCCCTCACCCCATCCCATGGTTTCCCATGGAAACCCACTTTTAGGGATTTCATTCATCTGACAGCCAAGGTGGACTGTGGGTGACTGTAGGGGCACCGTGCCTGTGCTGCACAGCACTTGCCTCTTGAGCTGGAATTCAAATCACTGCCTTGCTGGTTGTTGGCAGCAGAGGCAGCAGGGGGGAATTTAGGGATCTCCACAGACTTCCAAGGGCAAGGACTAAAGAAAGGAGCGTTTGGCCACATTAGATAAAGCTTAGGTGGAATTCAGGCATGTAAGTTGAGAAAGCCGAGAACAAGAGGGTCAGACCATGAGCAAGACCTGTGGCATGGCAGGTGAGTCATGGGCACTGATGTTTGTAGCCTGGGGCACCTGTGTGAGCCTTACCTGCACCGTGGCTGGGCACAGGAGGTGCTCTGCCAATTCAGGACCACCATCAGACTACTCCAACAAAGCAGCCATACCAGCAGGTTTGGTTTATTCTTAATCCACTGTACGGCCATCCCCTCCTTGGTGTAGCAAACCAACTCAGTAGAGTCACCTGCAGCAGGGCCACAGGAGCATGAGGGTTGCTGACACATCAATGGCAGCAGGGATCACACCTTGTTCCTCCTCTGACCAAAAAAGGTAGGGTGCTCTTCTGCAAACCTGACCTGACACACCTTTCCAGTACCATAAAACTTCTCGTAGTACAAATTTGACCTTATCTCAAGGGAGTTGCTTGGTTGAAAAGAGTGAGCAACATGAAAAAGCAGTCAGAAGACCCACATTTAAGTCTTGTAAATTAGAGCTGAAGGGTGTAATTAAGTTGATTTGATGGGCTTGCACATTGAGCATGCAAAGCATCTGTACTGTGAGCCGTGTCCAAGGGGCTGCCTGCTGAACTCAGGACATCTGAAACTCACCAGCCCAAACTTCCCAACCCCTGTACTTATATTTCCAAGACCTGTAGACCCGAAAGCCCCAACAGCCCCAAAGTTTACAAGTCCAGCCATGTTCCCATAAAAGGTTGCAAACAGAAGCCTGTCATTCAAAACTGCCTTTTATGCACATTGCCAATTCTCTCACCACGAATAATGCTAGGCAGAATTTCCTTTCTCAGTTTTGTTGTCATAAAATAACTTTGTATCACATGTTGATATAAATTCAATGGTATCAGCAAATTAAATGGCACACACCAAAAAATATCAGCCAGCTGTATGCAGTGCCTCTTGCTCTGCTTTTCAAACAACACCCTCTTTCTTTTCCAGAGCTGCTGTTTTAATGCGTTCACAGTTACCCCCTTATTTATTACTTTCTTCCCACACCTTCAGAGCTAGCATTTTATCTCATGTTTGGACTCTGGTGGCTAGTTTTATTTTTATTCAAGAAAACATTTATCAGGCAGTTAAAGCAATTGTGAAAGTGCTGTTTCATTAATGGTGGTGTAGGACATTATGAGAACAGAGTAGGGAAGTGCCTCAGTGCTGCTTTTAGGGAGTCTCATTAGTTTGCCCTGAAAAGTTCTGTGGTGATAGAAGCAGGACTGGAACAGAGATTGGGTAAAACAACTGGGAAATTAAGTTTTCTCCCTGGGCTTTGCAGCTAAAACCTTTTTGATGCAATCCTAGTAACCTGACTGAGGATACATCAGTTGTTTCTGTGGAGGTAGAGCAGAGACAGATACTGTGCCCATTAAGGTTTTCTTTTAGTAAGTGAACAGCAGCCTCTGCATAGCTGGCAAGGGGTAGGGGTAGTGGGTGGAGGGGTAAGGGGGTTGTTTTGGGTTTTTTTTCCCCACTAAACTGTTATTTTCTGTGCTTACAGTCGATGGAAATGGCAGCTCCTTCATGAAGCAGATGGTGTTTGGTGTGGTCACAGCAATGGACCTCCTCACCTTTGTCAGCAGAAATGACAAGCAGTAGCAGAGCAACTCAGCTGCCCCCACCTCCTCCAGCAGGGCCAGGTGTACCCCCCAGGCTCAAAACACCCAGTCAAGGACACCTTCTTGTCTAATCCAGCCACAGTTTCTCAAAATGACTTAGGTGAAAATATTAATGTATTAATATTTGTCTGCCAAATGCCACCCAGAGTATCACTAAAGAGAAGACAACTACAGGAATTGCATTTAATAGCCATGTGTGGAGCTTCCCAGGGCTGGATAGGCAAAGTGGTGGGGTGGGGATGGGAAGGGGAAGTTTGTTACTGCCCAGATTTTAGCAGGTGGGGTTTGGTGTGTTTGGCATCTGTTGGTACCTGTGCCCTGCTTGTGTTTGCAGCTGGTGTGAGTTGCCCTGGGGAAGGCAAGTTTGATCTTTATTTTGCTGTCAGGCTATTGTGTTCCAGGAACTGATAATAAAGGTCAGGAGAGCCATTTGCCACGGATGCCAAAAAAACATAAATGAAAACAAATGTGAGAAAAGAGCTGTGGGACCAAACTGAAGTGCCATCAAAACCTGGTTTGGGGGAGTTGCTCCCAAAAGACCCAAAGGCCTTTGCAATCTGTCTGTAAGTCTCAGAGGCTGCTCCAAGGTGACAACAACCAATTTCAATTTTGGCTTGCTGCTAAGTGGCTAGCCCATATTCTCAACCTAATCTACCTGGTATGAGACTTTTATTAACTTATAGAATGCTGAAGTATTTATATTTAGGAATAGTGTCTCTGCTGTCTGTTGTTTCCTAAGTGACACAAGCTCTTAGTAGATCTTCTGTGAGTTTGTACTGAAGCAATAACCATATTTGTCCAAAAAATAAAAACTAATTATCTCAACTTCCTTATATTGTGTTTATTTTAGCAATTCTGTAGTACAGTGAAGGATGTTAGTCCATGAATGTATTTCCAGCTCACATGAATAAGTCTTATAGTGCTCCACAACTCCATGAAACCCAGAACTGAGTCTGAATTTGGACCAGCCTGGGACGTGACAGACCCTTCCTGGTGCCCCTAACTGTAACATGTCCTTCTGTGTAATAGACCTGGCTGTGTGGAACAAGCCATACTCCTCTCAGAAATTGTGTGTGTTCATGCAAAAGTTGTTCCCTTACCCTGTGTTTGAGCAGAAACAACTGTGATATTTGATGTGTTTGAAGGGAATGTTTGCTTGCAGAGCTGGCTGCTGCCTGGGGTGCTGAGCGTGTGGCCTGGGGGGCTGTGCACTCACCTGGGCATGCGAAAAGTGGGAAGTCTCAGACAATAACCACCTGAAAACGCAGGTTATGGGTTGGCAGCATGTAAGGACAGCCCAGGCTTCTACTACCCTGAACCTCTTCTCAGTGTTTATGGCTGCTACAGATTAGCTCAATGCCCAGCGCTCCCAGAATCATCATCATCATCATCATCATCACTGTCATCATCACCAGCAGCAGCAGCTGCACTTCAGCAGAGGTGAAGTAACTGCTGAGTATTGACCACGAATATTTACAACTGCCTGTGTATGTTAACTATGAGTATGGGAGCCAATAAAGCTGGGCGTGAGCTCCAGGTATCTCGGGATTGCTCCACCTGGGTTGGAGTCGGGTTTGCCAAGGTGCTCCCAGGGCCCCCCCTTCGCCTGCTCGTTAGCAGGCACATCCCACAGTGGCATTGAACCCCAGTGTCGTGGGTTGAGCTGGCAAAATACCAAATGCCCAATAGAGTCAGTGTCTTTCCCCCACACACACTGAGAAAAGGTAGAAAGGGAAAAAAACCTCTCAAACTAGGTTTAAACTTAAACTAATTATATATATTTATACAGAAAAGAGAAAATTAAAAGAAAACTATAACACTCACACAAGTTAGATATAACATTTTTCTATGTCCCACCGAAAACAGATTCCATCACTTTAGATCCGTAAGCACTCCAAAAGACACCCAGCAAGAAACAGAATTATAACAACAAAATGTTTCTACTTCCCTGAACTCAAATAAAATGCAAGTAGTGACAGCAGCAGCAGAGCTCAAGACAGCAAGACAGCAGCTGCGTGTCTTGCCTCTACTTTGGCCATGATGGAACTGAACAAGCCACTCCCACACCGGCTCCTACACTTTGAGATGATGTTGGAATATGGTATGGAATACTATGGGCTAGTAGTCAGCTGTCAGTCAGCTCAGCCCAGCTCAAGTCAGCTGACAGTCCCAGGCCTAGTCTGAAATCAAAAGCCTAAATTTAGCCTACTTGGCTAAACCCATAACATTTGTATACTTAAAATCAATGAACACTGTCATGACACAGCATTTGTAAAGCTGGTAGTAATTAAAAAAACATTTGGCAACATAATGAATTCACTATTTACAAAGACCTATTTTTCACTCAAATCACAAAGCTAAATAACTGGCGATAGAGGAGTTATTTGCACAATATAATTAATTCCCTATTACAAAATTCAGATGTGAGATTAAGCCAGTGAAGTACAACAATCCCTTTTTACCCTGCATCCAGTTTTATAAACTGAAGTAATTTTTGCTTTCAAATTTTGATTGGCTACCCAAAATACAGAAATAAATGTTTCATTTTGTCTCAAATGCCTTAATAATACTCTTTAAACTATTTTTTTTTCAAATTTTACGTTTTTTCCACTCTGGCTTCTCTGTTTCATCATCTTCGGGTTCCACTTCTGCAAAAATTGGTTTGGGCTGTGTTTTTGCATATGCCGGAGCAACCCAGTACGGATTCTCCTCGGCTGCCTTTGCGTGACGTAAAATAGCCTCTCGAGGGTTGCTGTCATCTCTCTTATCCAGGGCAATCTTCTTGACTATGTATGATGACAGGGTAACTCCGTGAGTTCCCACACGACCACCACGACTTGCTCCTGCTACCGGAGGGTCAGGTTTGTGAGACTTCAGGGGGTCCAGCCTGTCCTTCTCCAGCTGTTTCCTGGTGCTTCGCTGTCGTGGTTCACGGAACATTGGAAGCGCATGGGCTGAAGGGTCACAGTTTGGAGAGAAAGAAATGTTAGCAATTTCATTTCCTTTTCATGATTTTAAGTACAAAGACTTGGATTCCTTCTTGCAATGGGAAAGGTGGCAGGAGCAGCCTCACAGTTCCTCCATATCGAAACAGTGGTTTTAAAGGGTTTAAAGGTTACTTTGGAGGGTTTCTTTCTGCTGAATATTTCAAATATGAAAACAGCCAGATATCGGGGTGCCTTCAGGCAGGAGCTTCTCATCTGAAATACTGTTTGCACAGCTTATACATATTTAATTAATTCCCCTGTCATTCAGTCTCCAACACTAGCATTGTAACCAACCAGTTGCTTTTTTCTGAACTTAGAATAATAGAATCATAGAATTGATTGGGTTGGAAAAGACCTCAGAGATCATCAAGTCCAACCCATTCTTCTACAGCTTTGTTATATATAAGAACACGACAAAGCCCTTGATACATTCTTGGACCTGAAACAGAGTGGGGTGGAAACCCCTCAATGATTCCAAAGGCAATTTTATGCATATGAAGTCACAATCATGTTCCTTCTTAAATTATAAGATAAATCACCATTGGAAAAATACTCAAAACTGAGACAATTTGGCTAAATTGTCAGGATTTAAAACTTATGTTTCCTCATAAATGTGTTATAGTATTTTCAATCACGATAATGGTTTTGGTCCACTCAGTCAGGTGACTCATTTGTCAGCCATGGAGAAACAACACACTAAGGAATTTGGTTTTACTGAAATGAAGTTCAGCTCTCACGTTCAGGTGTGCCCATTGCTGCTGTTCTCAAAAATGTGGGAAATTCAAATGATCCAGCAAAGTCAAAAAATTACCAAAAAATCTTAAATTTAGGAACATCAATTCTATATTGAATAAAAAAAACAGCAAGCACCATTCAGAGACCTGAATTAGTTTGAGTTTTCAGCCTATTTCAGAAGTAAGCCTGCTCAATTTATTAGACTGAGGAAAGTCATAGCCAGATGACACAGCAATAGACCTTTGGAAATACATGTTTATGTTTTATTTTTGCAGATTTCACCAAGTATGAAATGTCTGGGACAATTTTCTGGCAAGCATTAAGCTTGACCAGTTTCCATAGGGCATCTGAGGTGACTAATGCACAGATTCAAGCTTTTGCCACTTGTGGAGTCAAGGTGGTCTAAGGGAAACCCAAGTTATGTATTCCTGTGTTTTAAAGGTGACACTTAATACCTTAAAACAACATTCCTGCATTTTAAGTAGGCATTATAGGTAATTCTGATATTAAAGAGCAACTACAAGTCTGAAGGAAAAAAAAAAAGAAAAAAGAGGGAGAAAAAAGAAGAGAAGAAGGGAAAAAAGGGCCACTTCACTTTGCAAAAGCATTTTGGAATTCTTCAGTTCTTCCCAGTTCTATTTGTGAACTTAAAAGACAGACATTTAACCACTTAAAAGCTTCCAAAATATGCAACAAACTTAAAAATCTGCTAAGCAAATCCTTACATTTTTCTACATTGCTTTATATGAAAGCATTCTTATTTAGTTTCAAAATGATGCAGAAGAAACAGCTGGAACTCAGTGATAAAATCCCAAAACTTTGCATAATTTGGACCTGTATCGTTCAATGACATTTATAAATGCCAATGAACATACAATGAACACACTGGATTTTAAGCAGAAATTTCTTTTTGAAGTCACAGAAGTCCTTTGCAGTGTAGACACAGAACATACACACTATTACAGTCAAGGATGTTGTAGGGATGAATTGACAAAAGCACACAAAGAGGGTAAAAATCCCTGATCTTTGGCAGCTGCTACTTTACTTTACCCCAAAAACTGGAGCTGGACACCTGCAGCAGTGAGGTAGGTTGGAAACAGCTGTAGCTGGAATGTACCTGAGATGGGAACCCAGAACCAGAGTGCCTTGATTTTAGTTAAGAAGCCTGTCCAAACTTTCTCATTCTAAACTTTCTTGTTTATTATGCTGCCAAACAACTCATGTGTTCTACAGAAATGGTTTTAGTATCTGTAAAACCAAGACTACTAGAAATCAGAGCTGTATACAAACACCATGGAACTGGAAGAGGATGAGCGAGACAACTGTGTGACTGTACTCATTTCACATGAGGAAACACTACACAGGTAATGCCAACGGGAAGGGCCAAAATGTCTCAGTCAATCGCCTCATCCCACTGTAAAATTCTTCCTTGGAAAAAGACAGATAATCAAACAGTTTGTACAAACAATGGCAACTACTCCTAACCTGTCAGTGATCCTTATTATGAATATAAGGTCTTAAAAACTCAGAGACTAGAAATAGTTCAGCTATTCAAAACCCTATATAATTCTGGGTAAGTTATAAATTTTGAAAAATCATTTGGAATTTGTAAAAGACCTATCTCTCAAGTCTCTGATCTTGTCACTAGTACTGTTAATGTTCCAAAGTGGCAAAACTCTTCCTAAACCCATCTATACTCCACAATTCAGTCATTCAAAGCTGAAGATTTTAAGAAAGCTCTAAAATTTTTGAGGCTTTCAGGTGCACTACAATCTAGAAACAAACCATGATTAAAAATGTACAGAGCATACAGAATATAACATCTTGCTGGTTGTGCAAGGCTACAAAGAATTTGTACAAAGCACCAATATCTCACAGCAATGATCAGTGCTTAATAAAAAACTGCAACTTTTTAGGGGGAAAAATATAAAGGTAAATGATCTGCAAATAATTTCAAACCTAAGAAAAAGCTAAAGATGCTGCTATAAAGATATGTTTAAATTCCTTACGTGTTATAATGTAATCCTGTGTAAGAGTCTCTGCTTGTCTCTCTTTTCGTTTTGTTTTGACCACGCATAATTTTGCTCCCCTAGGAAGAAACAGAGCAGTTCAGTTGGCCTGTTTATATCAAACAGAAACCAGTTTTTATTCAAGACAGTCTCAAAAAAAATATACAGCACTTTAAATATTCATGTATGTGTGTATCTTTGTCTGTTCATGCACATGTGAAGGAGGGTACAGAGATTATAATAGTGTTTCTGTTACAGAGCGGTTTATATGACATGCAGAAATAAGGGTGGAAGATTCATTTCACACTTCATTTGTCCACAGTACTTGTAGTGTGCACGTGGAAAGTGCTCCTCTCCAAACAAGGGCATTGATTTGCTGCTAATATTCTTCCTAAGCAGCAGAGGTGGCAGTTATCTAACCAGAGGTGTCTGTAACACTGCAGCAGGAAAGACTGCACAAGCAGCTTGCCTGCAGCAAGATTGATTTAAATTGGTGGTATTTTTCTCCTCATGGTAAACAAAGTGAATACAAAATTGCACTAGGGCTCTGTGGTCTGTGCCTAGGAGACTTGGACTGTTCTCTGGAGAAGGCTCCAAACAATGACGCCCAAGTCTCTGGTTCTCTAAGCTGACAAAACCAGAAAAATAAAACTTATTTCTGACAATCTTGCAAACCAGAGTTTATCTTCACATACAAGTGTCCAGGTCACAGTAAGTACCCAGAAACCATGAACTGTAACACAGTTTGATTGAGATGCCAGCAAAACAAAGATGAGCGCATATAAGGGAAGAACATCATATTTATACCTCTCAATATCAATGAACTGTACATTTCCTCCCTGCTGACAGGAAGGAAGCATGCCCCAGTTCTCTAGCCAAACCAAATGACAAAAGCAAATTAATCACAAAACAAGTATTTGTAGACTACTTAGGCCCTCCTCATTCCAGGCTGACAAGGCAGCTTCTGGTAAATCACTACCACCTTTCCCTTAGATGCATAGGGAAAATCCACATGTTCTAAGTGGGGGGGAGAAGACCAGAGGAAAGATGGGAATGTGCTTCCTTGGTTTGCACCTTCTCTAACTGGGTCTTCCAGTATTACTTCACCAACACTGAAATTTAATGCTTCTTAAACAAGACTTTTACTTCAGGAAAAAAATATACATAAAAAAATGCAACAAATATCCATTCAGGAACACTACATCAACAACCTCCAAGAGATAGGAAAAATGGGTGGTTATTCTTATTGCAGATTTCGTGCAATTAAAAAAATGAAAGTGTTTGTAAATTCAGGTAGAACAGCCAGAACACTGCACCATGAAAAGCCCAGGGGAAAATGAACTGCTTTTCAGAAGCAGACATTTTTTGTTATTTTTTCTCTTTCTACTGTTGCTAAATGAGTAAAACTGTGCAAAACTAATGTTACTAAACCAGGTTTTCTCATTTTGTAGTATAATCACTGAATGACAGAATAAGGCTACATTTGAGGGGAAAAAAGCTAAGTTTTTGATCATAAAACAAAATTACATACCTCTGGCTTTTGACAGGATCATAGTACACTTTGGCTAAACCATTTCCAGTACCAACCATGATCTGGTTCAGCTTGGGATGCCAAAGGCAACGCACAACACTCTGAAAGAAAGCGACATCTTGATAGTTAGTTGATCATTCATTTAGGTCTTAATATTCACATTGCCAAACAGTGGATCACAGTGTATCATGTACAAGTTTAAACACATGAATGAATATGTGAATGAAGTTCCTCTTCAGTGAGTGACAACACAAGGATGTAGGCAGAGAAAGAAGTAAAAATTGATGATAGTGTGATAATCAGTGGTTTCCACAGGGTAAAAGCTCCAGTCTTCAAGGGAAAAATGGAAATGGCAAGTTAAAGAGGGATTTGAAGGAGAACAATGAAGTGCTTCAGATCTCATACAGCGATCCAGGCCATCATGACTTTTGCATTTTCAGTTTTAAATCTTAATCCTCCTCCCACTTTGTTCATTGCTTTATCTGTTTTTCCTTTTTTCCCATACACTGCTGACCTTTCACTTGCTGACTGCAGAAATGGAAGAGATGCTGATTTTCACTCTTGCTTCTTTCTTCCTCACAACACTAAGAACTTGGTATTTGAAGCCAATGTCTCACAGCACTGTCACCCTTCTTGTTAGCAGCAAAACTCATTTTCAGACATTAAGAGTATTGTTCCTTCATACACACAGCGTGGTTCTCCGTGTGACTCTGAATGTCCTTGTGATCACTGTTTTCTGTCTGATTCAGCAGGCTCACACAGAAACTCAGAGACTCGAGCTTCTGACTCCAGAGAGCCAAAGTGGAACAATCTGCCACAAAGGACAACCTATCTCATCACAAACACAAAACCTATACGTGCATCTGACTAAATGGGGGAAACTGTTTTTGAGAGACAGTAATTCCTTGAAGAGATACTGTCCAAGGCTCAAGTTGGTTTGCACCAGTTATGCAATAAATAGCAGGATGCACCATCCTGTTAGCATTTCATGGAAAAATGCTTTTTCTAGCTTTCCACCCCTGCAGCTTACTACTTCTTCCTCAAAAGCCAGGAATAGACTACTGGAGCGAATTAATAATTTAATACTCCACCATTATCATTCATCTATCATTTAAGTATCTATACAGAATTATTCTGTTTCACACAATACAGCAGATGGAATTCACAAAATGGTAAACACAAATGTCTTAACAAATGAAACATAGCAAAGATAAAATATTAGGGATGCAATATAGCCCTACAGCTTGGGAGACAAGAACCATCTGACCTAGAAAATGGTTATACATCAGCTCCAGTGATTCCTGAATCACTTCCCATTTCATGTTCCATACTATTTCTGGTTTGGTCCAGATCCTATTTTTTTGAATGCTATGAGGCAAGCAACATTAGAAATACTGAAAAAATTCTGAAGCTCATCCAGCCATCATGAATCAGGACTTCACTTCACCACAAGATGATGGATGACACTCTTCTGAGTTGTTTTTCTGGTCTGTGTTCTTGTTAAGAATAAAAACCAAGTGAGATAAATTTTCACTACCAAATGGCCATTTTTACAAGGTTCCTCAGCAGAATATCCTCCTTCTACATAAAAACACATACAACATTATACCCTCCCATTTACTTACAGTTTCAAATATACCTGACTTGCTAATTACAAAACAGCTAAAGAATAACATTTTTAGAGGTAAATATGAAGCACAAAGTAAATTTCTGACAATGCCTTATGTCCATGATCTCTGCAATAATACAAGGTTGCTAATAAGTTGTTTGATTTAAGTAAGACAGCCTTACACACCACTATATAGAGCTCAAAATACTAAAGTACCTCTAAAACACCAAAGCTAATAACAAGTATTGAAGGTCAGAGGTGGGTGGCCTTTTCTTTTATTAATATTTATTGCATGTGTTTAGCCAGCCTTTTTAAACTCTGTAGTTAATGTGGTTCTCCACTTTCTACTGTCAAGTAAATGTATTTTATAGCATGGCAGTGGATACCAGCCAACAAAAACAAGCTTGAGACAGTGTGGCTCAGCGCTGATGGGCCTCGCTAAGTTTCTAACTTGTCAAACATGCACAGCACACTTAAAACCACCATGGCCCATGCTACTGAGCAGGCAAAAGAAACTGCCATTAAATGCAGTCCTATAAATCTTCTGAAACTGTAAAATGTCCCCAGAATATAGTTTGTTAAAGACTAAACAAACACAAGCTCCAACATGCAAGTAATTTTATTAATCCACTAGCATATAAACCTACTTCATAAGAAACAATAAAAACTACTCTAGGTAGTTTTCAGATTATTTTAGAAATTGACAATACTTAAAAAATACCTAAATACTGACTCCCTGAACTACACCCTAATAAATTTTCCTAATCATATAATCCTAAAGAAGTAAAAAATTCTAATCAACTATTCAATAAAGGGATCATTGTAGACTATGCCTTAACACTGGGAAGGAAGGGTAAGGAGAATCTTTATCATATAAAAATAATTAAACCTTAAAGTGCATTTATCCTATTATGCGTCTAACTTCCCTACTGTTTACACTTAGAATAAAGCAGGTAGACATCCCTATCACTGGAAATGCTAACAATCAAATTCCAACTTAAAGCAGATCCTAACTCCCAGCTCTCCAGGCAAATATGTGTGTTGATTGCAGAAAAAAAAGTGTTTTCCTGTCTTGGCCAGTCTGGGCCTGTAGGTAGATACCCAACTACTGACACAGAATTTTATACAACTACAGAAGGGTTGCAGTTGGAAGAGAGCTCTGGAGATGACCACTCTGCTCCAGACATGGTCAGTTGCTACAGACAGCTCAGGATATCACCCAGTTTGGTTTTTAGTATTTCTAAGGACGGAGACTCAACAGCCTCTCTGGGCAAGCTGTTTCAATGCACAACCAGTCCCACCCTAAAAAAACCCCCATAAACCCCAAGCCATTTTCCCATGTTTGAATGTAACATTCTGCAGTTAGCTTTGTGTCTCTTGTCCTGTCACTGAGCACTACTGAGCTTTGCTTTACTTGCCTCACCTTCCTGTCCCTCCTTCAAGTATTTATACATAAGAGTCCCCACGAGCATCCTCTTCCCCATCTGAGCAATCTCTCAGCCTTTCCTTCTGTGCCAGATATGCCCAGTCTTTAATCACCTTTGCAGTACTCTGTTTATCTATCTTACACTGGGAGGTCAGAACTGGACCCAGCACTAGAGATGTGTCTCACCAGGGCTGTGCAAAGGTACATAAAGGCCACAGGCTTCTTGCTGCCACCTTCTGTATCTCTGAGATGGAAAGGGTATTTGCCATTCTACAACTGCTTGTTTCATTTTAAGGTTGTGCCCTGCAATGGAACCCAACCCAAACAAGGTGGGACTTCAGTTTTCATTGTCCTTGAGACAGGAGTTCAGGCTGGAAGCAACAGCCTCAGCAGTTAAAAGCACAGAGAGTTCTCTCTCCGCTTACCAAGGTGTTTTCACGCTTGGAAAGAAAAGTAAAAGAGCAGAGAATTAAATTGCTTATCACGACTTTATGGAAACTTAGCAGGAACGACCTGTACAACTGTAGTACAGGTTGCCAGGAAATCCCATGGATTACAGCCTCAAGACTCAGACAATACAAACAGCAGAAAAATGAAAAAGCCCTTCCCTTAAAAAGTTTTAGATAGTTTACTTTTGCAAATGCAAAATAATGTCTTATAACACATAAGAATGATAAAATGCAGAATTTATCATGACATAAACATCTTCAAGATTTGAAAAAAGAAATTTCTTTAATGGCTGGATGTTTGGGACACTTGATTGGGGCATGAAGTCCTGGAAGCCTGTCATAAAAATCCTGAAAATACTTTTTCCATGGAACTAATGTGGCCAGCTTTGTGACTACAAGACAATTGCAAAAGACAATTACTAGTAATGATTTCAAAGCCCTTTGGTACTTTTGCTGGGGCAAAAGCACTGACTTCTTCAAAGGAAATCAATCTGAAAAGACTTTGGCAACATCTTTTGCATATACAAACACAGTAGATTGCATTGGGAAATACTGGGAAAAGATTGTGAAAATAAGTTTTGTGAAGTCAGGCATGGAAAATATTAAAAATGTTAACAGAAAGAGAAACACTCAAATTTACCCTCTTCATTGTCACTATGAAAGAGGTTAGAACAGATTGTGTATTATTGATAGGAGGCCTTTGTAATTATTTTCATGTGACTTGATTGTCTTGTAATACTGATTTAAACTGAAAACCAATTAAAAATTATCTATACAATTTCAAAGACATCTTTTTTCACCACCTGGATGAAAATGTTTATATTCTTAAACAACAGCTCAATAATATAAGAATGTATTATTGATTATTCTTGAATCTAGTCTCATCTTTTTTAAAGTTGCTGTTGTTTAAATCAAAAAACACTACTCAAACAACACGTAACTTTTATTACATTTTTAAACTAAGTACTATACTCACTTCAGACTCACAGTTCTTTTAATATAAATTCCAGTTTTAGAAAATTTTGCTAATCATATGTTAAATGCTTAATAAGATGTGGTAATCACAATGTGGTAAAACTCAAATACATAAAAAGGTGGCAGGCAAAAGAGAGGATAAGAGTATTTCCCTGTGTACTATTCCATCTGCATTCATTTTGAGATGTGCAGTCCCTGTGCTCATCCACAGCTCTGGGGTGGCTCCTGAAAAGTCTCACCCCTAACAGTCCCTTCTCATCTGTGTCTTTCCCTTTGTCCCTATAGCAGAGTTGTTGCTGCAGGTAAGCAGTAAACCACACTAAATAGTTTTTCTGTTAGGTTATTCTCCATCTGGGCTAGCTCACTGGGCAACTACACACACAGGATTGTTGGTACTATGAACGTAACAGTGCTTTGGTGTGAGTTAACACCCCTGTCTCTAAACAAGAAACCAAAGCCTGAAACAGTTTTCTGTAACAGAGAATGAGGCACTTCCTCTGGCCTAGAAATACACCCGTGTTTAACATGCAGAGGGAATAATTACCAAAGCAGATTTCTCAGCAAGCAAAAGCTAATTACCTCAACTGAAACTGTCCAGAGCACTTGGGCAACATCCCAACAGGAGTAAACAATGCAGAGAGAGCATTTTACAAGGTCAGTAAGAAAAGATTAAAATGATTTGTGGCATAGGAATGGAAAATTTACCCCCTAAGATGAAACTAGGAAGCTGGTAAGGTCACAAAACTACAGACTGATGTCAAGGACTGAAAGAATTCTCCTGGATCTTTGCTTATAAAGAGAGCTCAAGACTGCTGCAGCAAAGGCAAAAGTAAGTTCCCTGGCCCATGCTGCAGGTAAAAACATTCAGTCTTAGAGTGTGGATAGAGCTGACAAAGGGTGGCCAGAGCAGTCAGTACAGGTCAGAGGCAGGAAAGGTTAATAATTTCTAGTAAGAGGGACTATGACTGTCTAGAGATGTTTCACACTGTGGAGCGGGACTGGCAGTGATTATGTGAGTTGTGAGAAGCTTGGAGGGGATGCACTACAGAAAACATAGATAAAGCATATAAAGAATAAAACTTGAGCTAATTCCTACATGATATAGTCTTCATATAAACATTACTTCTTAGGGCTAGAATGTTTTTCTGCAACATTCCAGAGCCTGAGCAGTCACTTAATCTCACTACTATCTTCAGAGTCTACCAAAATGTGAGGTTACCCATTATATAACAAAATAATGAGAATATATAGAGAGAGAATGTCTCTTGAAGCTTTATTCCCCTCAATCCTCTTCCGCTCTGCTGCAGGAGTTAGGGAACATTCAGATTTCTCTCCATCACTGTCTTCTTCTATTCCTGTGCTAACATTTTACATTTCTATGAGCCCATGCTGTACAAAATCATTGTTTTCTTATTTTGTGCATTTTAGCTGAAACTTTGACTTACATCCAACCAAACATAACTACCTTTACATGTACACAAGCCTCAAGATAATCTTTTCTTGTTAGAAAAATTTTATTAAACAGGCATGTATGTGTCCACGCATATGGAGGTTACAGTTTGTTGCAAGACTGGAATGATATCAAGTTTAACCATTTTCAAAAAAATCCCAAGAACATTCACATTTTTTATGTAAATAGGAATCATCATACACTCCTAGAGCACCTAGGTCAATGGGACTATATTCTCTCCTTGCTACCGCAAAATGTAAAGTAGGTTAGAGGGGTCGTATTTTACAAAGATGCTTTATTTTTTTTCCCTCCTTCAGGAAGTCTTACTGCTTATCAGTGAGACATTGTTTCCTTTGGAAACAACCTCTCCTCCCTAAAACCAGTTAAGTTCTAAGGTTAAGTAAAACTATCTTTGAAAATGAACATTTCATGTAAAGTGTGTTTTCAGATAACGCATGATAATACATCAGCTTTTTCAAGTTCATTAGTAAAGCTCCTCCTGCCATGTAGAAAA
>JAOXXN010000001.1:3831586-3845838 GCA_026770055.1 Myrmophylax atrothorax | reverse complement strand
GTGCCCCAGGGGGCTGGGTTACACTGCTGGGCTTGGGGGTTAAACCCAATTTCTCTTTGTGCCATTGCATTGATTGGAATATTGTTATTAAATTGTAACTCTGACTTAGAATCTCTTTTGGGTTGGGTTCCTTTCTCCTGCTGCTTTACCTTTAAACCAGCACAGCAGGGCAGGTCACATCCACTTGAGAGTATCAGAAAGGAAAACTCCTACAGGGAATGCTCCTGAAATGCTGTCCCTGATCCCTCTGAACCTCTTCCCTCTGCCCTGGGACTCGGCACCTGCTGTTCCATGGGACCAGCTCCTCCCTGTGCCACAGCAGCTGCTGTGCCACCACCCAGACCGTGGGGAGCAGGCTGGGAACACACCTGGATGAAGCTCCAGCGCTTGTGGAGGCTGCTCTTGACCTTCTCACAGTCCAGGAGCTGCGGGAAGCGGCTCTTGCCGTTGTCCACCAGGCACCGCGTGTCGGGCAGCAGCGTCGTGGTGCCCAGGGCACCGAGGTGCAGGAACCCCTCCTTGGTGTAGCGTGCCAGCTGTGGGGCGGGGGAGGAGAGGAAGGACCATCAGCACCTCGGGAGCAACGTAACAGTCATACAGGAAAACAACTGCAGGGATGGGGCACAGGGAGAGTGGGGCTGAAAAGAGGGAAACCCGACTTTCTCCAGCCTTTATAGCCTTGTTTGGTTGGGTTTGTTTTGCAGATGCAGGTGAGGAGCTGAGACACAGGAAGGGTAAGAATAACTCTGAGCCTTAAACCCATCGTGAGAATGGCCTGGAGCTGTGTCAGGGCAGGGTGAGGCTGGATCTCAGGGAAAGGCTCTTCCCCCAGAGGGTGGTGGGCACTGCCCAGGCTCCCCAGGGCAGTGGGCACAGCCCCAAGGCTGCCAGAGCTGCAGGAGGGTTTGGATGATGCTCTGGGGCACAGGGGGTGACTCACAGACTCATAGAATGAACTGGGTTGGAAGAGATCTCTGAGATCATCAAGTCCAACCCTTGGTCCAACCCCACTTTGATCACCAGATCATGGCACTCAGTGCCACATCCAGTCTCATCTTAAGAACCTCCAGGGGTGGGGAATCCACCCCCTCTCTGGGCAGCCCATTCCAATATCTGACCACTCTCTCTGTAACTCTCTCTCTGACTCCTGGGGCTGGGCCTGGGCAGGGCTGAGGGTTGGACTCCGTGATCCTGGTGGGTCCCTCCCAGCTCAGCACAGTCTGTGACTCCTCCAGCCTCCTTTGGGCCTGACCACTGTAGGATGGGCCATGGATGATTCCCCCAGGTTTCCAGCGGGAGCCATCTGGCTTGGCTGGCACTGCTGGCCCAGCTTGGTGAGCCAGCCTTGCTTTGGGCTGGATTGATGCCTCTGGTGTGCCTGGCACAGCCTGCAGAGCTCCAACAGAGCTGGGCAGCACCATCAGCCACAGGGGCTGGGAGAGAACTGCCCCCATTTGCCCAGGGAGGTGAGCCTGAGAGATGGCTCAGCACCAAGCAAAGGCTCAGGATTCCACCAATCCCAGCCACATCCCCAGGATCCAACCACCCAGTGCTCCCAGAGATCTGGCTTGGCTGCCAAGGAGATGCAGGTTGGGAGCACCGGGCAGTGATGATGCCCTTGGGGCACAGCTGGCACCAAAACTGCCCCACGGGGGGGGGGTCACACACAGAGGGCTCCTCCATCTGCAGTGCTTAGGGAATCCCATCCAAATATCTCCCCAAACATATTTAAATTCAGGAGGGAAAAGGAATGAATGCCACTGTCCTGCCTTTTGTAGTTGGAGGGAAAGAGATACCCATTGCCTCGTTAAATTATGAATCAGCCCATTATCTGGCAGACAAATAAGGAGCTCTCAGCACGTTAATTAACTGAGCATATCTGTGACCCAGATGCTTAAAGAGTGAGAGAAAATCACACTGGGAGTTTGGGTTATCTGGGCTGAGATAATTAAACACTAAAAATCGAGTTAAACAATGTCACAGGGTGCCAGTCCAGCTCGTGCCCTCAGAGCCAGCGATGATGCTGCCCATCTCCCCTGGGGTGGGCACCTGGCTCTGCTCCCACAGCCTGGGGAGGACCATGTGGTGCATCAGAGCAAACCCTCTGCTCCTTCGTGTCTCACCAAGGTCCATCTGCCAAAAGCAGGACCCCCAGGAACAGCCCCACACCACGCCCATGGAACCACAGGATGGGTTGGGTTGGAAGGGACCTGTAAAGGACATCCAGTGCCACCCTATGCCATGGGCAGGGACACCTCCCACCAGCCCAGGGTGCTCCAAGCCCTGTCATGCCTGGCCTTGGACATTTCCAGGGATGGGGCAGCCACAGCTTCTCTGCCCAACCTGTGCCAGGGCCTGCCCACCCTCATAGGTAAGAATTTCTTCTTAATATCTAATCTAACTCCACTCTCTCTGTCAAGTTTGAAGCCATTACCACTTGTCCTTTAGAGGTGTGAGGGTTTTATTTTTGTTTTGGTTTGGTTTGGGTTTTTTTGTCAGTTTCTTTATTAGGTTAGTTTTTTATTCATTTCAGATTAAGGAAAAAATTGCTCCCTGGCAGCAGTGGAGTTAAAATTATTTCCAATGATATCACCAGGAGTTACTGGCACTACTCTCAGATCCTCTTCTAAGGTCAAAGAAATGATCCAATACTCCTGTGTCTGGAACACATACTACTCAGCTATTCAGAGATTAACCCTTTAAACACAAAAACAATCCAAAATTCTGGAGTAAGAAAACAGCTATTAAAAAAATAATTTTTTATTTCTAAGAAACTGGTCAATCATCCTTAGAACTGCATGTTCCTCAAGGTAAAAGGAAACCTGTCACACAGATTGCTGAGCAAGGCAGGGCTCCTGGAGGCTGTGCCAGCTCTGGGCAGTGCAGTCACACACAGCCCCTTCCCCAGGTGTGCCAGGCTCTGGGCTGTTCCCTTTGGGTGGGACACGTGGATCTCACTGTGCCAGATGCTGGGGAAGAGAGAGTAGGAATAAATAATGCTCCAGTGCTAAGCAGAAGTCAATCTTATCTGCAGGTCACCCACATTTGACTTCACCTCTGCAGGGCAAGAGTCACACAGTGGATGAAATGAGTTTGAGATTCTTGCTAGAGAAGAATCACTACCTTGTAATAAAGAGGCTGCTCAGTTCCTAAAGATTTCTGATTAACATGGCAATTTCAGAAATGCATGACAATCTGTCTAAACAAATTAACACATGGCACTTGCAGGGAGGAAGTCTTTTCAAGTAAGTCACTACCATTTATGCTTGGAACCATTAGTGGAAGTTTGATGTCCATGCCATTTTAATTAATAATTTTGAAACAACAACAAAGGAAAAAAACCACCCAAAGTCACACACATTATGGACTATTTACCTGCTATTTCTTTCTTTCATTGAAGCTGCTCCTGCATTACAAAAGCATAATAAAAATCCCCATACTGGTAAGAACTAGTAAACATTTTTCTTCATTTGCATAAACAGGAACCCCCCAAACAAATACAAAGGGCAATGACTTTCCCTGGCCAAAAACTGGTTAGTTTGAAACTACACTCAAGGTTTCTTAAAAACATATTTGTCTTTCAGCCAAACAATACTGTTAATGTAAATGCTTTGCTTTAAAAATGTGCTTTTTCTGTTCACAGAGAACAGCAGTGTAAAAATAAATCACCCATGAAGCATATTCTCATTTTTAATTTTATCCCTTGATAGATCAGTTGCTTCAAAATCCCTTAACAACCAAGGAAATAAAAGTTACAGGGTTCACATTTTAAAGATTGTCGATTGTACAGACCCAATGCTGCCAACCCATGGGAAGATTTATGGGCCATTTCTGTCACGACCTGAAAACACTGGAATCTATTAACGTGGACTCTTTGTCTTTAGAGGAGCCTACAAGGTTGGAAAGGCATTTCACTGCCTTCTCACACCTTGCTTTTCTCTGGCAAAACCAGCTGTGATCACTCAGCAGGTCCTAAAGAACTAAGTCACAGAAAAAGGAACAGATTTGGTATTTCCAGGTGACAAGAATGAACAAATAACCTGATTTGGGCAACCACTTAAAAACATGTTAGTGCCAGTTTCACTGTGCTTTACACACTGGATGACCAGGTTACTTTAGGACTTGAAAAGTAAACAATCCCAAATCTGTTTGAAGGATTTTAGCATGCCAAGGGTTGGGTTGGGGGAAGGAATCCACACTGAGCTTGGCAAAATGAACCTGCTTTACTCTTCAGCTGCACTGAACAGTGAGCAGTGCCCTCAGCACGAGGCTGAGGATTTGATCGTTTGCACACCACAATTAAACGTGCATGTTCATAGATATGCTGTTTTCAGGAGGTGGTGAGAGTTTGAATTTATTATTAGGAAACCAAAAACATTTCACTTAATTGTTCAACATGCGAGATTTTCATGAGGGAATGAAGGTTAGTTACATTTCCAACAGGATTTCCAAACTACACTTTGCCTATTGAACTCTAAGCTGAATGTAAGGCTGAAAGGTTGAAAAGACTAATCAAATCAACAGAAGTCAGAAAGACAACAACAATACAGCACCTAAAAATGGGTAATTCACACATTTTTGACATTTGTGTCTTGCATAGACCAATACTTGCTTTTTTCTCCCAAGACAAATCGGCTTCAGAAAATAAATGTTATATCATCTTTAATTACAATTAAATGCATGTGTTCCAATTTTCCAAAATACCAGGGTGTTCTGGGGTTTTGTCTGTTTAAGTGCAAATATCATCCCTTGGAAAGGGTTTGTTTCATCCTATGGGCTGTCAAGTTCACAAAGGCAGGAAGATGAACTTTCTAACTCTTCCAGAAACAAATCCACATGTTATTCATGCATTAAGTCTTTGTTATTCTACTCCACTAGAATATCCATAAACCTGAAGCTACCTTGGAAGCACAGGAACTGGGAACTCCAATTCCTCACTCTTGGTGTGGATTCTGGCTGTATTTTGAACAAACCAGTCTGTGGTGCACACCAGGTCAGCCCAAGTTCCTGCCCTTCCAAGCCCTTGATCCATACCCTGGTTTCCACTGGCAGAACACCCAGGTGTGCAGGCAAAACAAAGTTGGAGGGCTCTCCAAAATGTTCCCAACAGACATCAGGTACCAGAACAAGGAACCAATTCTCTGGCAGATAAATGCAGTCTGATATGGATCCTTATGGACTTTCCCTGAGGTCTGCAGGACTCCACTTTGACACAATATTCAGATACAGAAAACCCATTGCAGAGCCAGAGTTGTTCCTAAATACCTTCCAACATGATTATTTCTTTGTAACAGTCATTTAGAAGTATATGCTGATTGTTTTGGGATTTATTTACTACATTGCAATGCTTCCAAACTTGAAAACCAACAGGAAATAGCCTTGCCTGTTACAGGAATCTTGAAAACATTGCACTGAGAACCCTGTTTTGGGTTTGACTGAAAAAAAATTAGGAGCTTCAATAATCATAATTGCAGAAGAATCCCATTGATTTTAAAACCAAATTTGTTCTATTGCATTTGAATATGACTTCAATTGGGGGCAGGGGGGCAATGACACATGGGTTTAATATTAGGTCCCCTATAAAGACTTTTTAACTACTGTAAACATGTACCTTTCCTGAATGGTGATGCTTTGCTGAAACCAGCAATCTTCCTTACACAGCAAAAATGAAGGACATTCCTTTTTGTTTTTTTAAATCATGAGAAGAACTAGCACTTCTGTGCATACCCACTATAGAATTCTCACTGAATTTAAAGAAAAAGGTTGAGTTTCATATGTTAAGAAATACCTTTGATTACATTGGTAAAGCCTTTTCAGCTTTAGGAATTCACATCCTTATGATTTTATGTTTCTAATCTTACTGTCAAACTATTCCATATTCCCCTGTCACAGTAAACTCTGTACACTTCAGTGTCTAGGTATTGATAAAGTAGCTGAAGACAATGTTCCAAATTTTTCAGAAGAATAAAACTTCTGCTGCGTGGAGGGTGGAGGGAATAAAGAAAAATAAAAGCAGCTAACTAGATAATGGCTTCTTTCTGAAAAATAAAACTTCCAGAAGTCTGCAAACCCTGAGGCCTGGTTGTTTCCAACTGAATTCCAAGTGGCACATAAACTGCATATTGCTGAACCCTCTTCCAGTTGGCTGTATAGATATTAAATTGCTTTAATACTTTCTCTCTCTCTTTATGATCTCAGTTCTCATAGCTTTGAGATGTGGGCAAATGCCTATTGCTACATTCTCTCCAAAGCACAGAAGTTTGCCCACCTTGGTTTACCCTTCCCTTCCCTGCTGGCTCTTTGCTACCCCATGGATCAGCTGGATGTACCAGTTGCTTCCAAGCCCACCTTGAAACAGGATGGGAAAAGCCTGAGGCAGCAACAGCTGGTCGGGGAGGGAAAGGAGATGGTGGAAAACAGCCTGGTGCTCCAGCACAGCCTGATTTGGAAAAGCAGGTGTTTGTCCATGGGCCTGTACTCACTGAAAACAAGATTATTCCTCTGCCTACATGCTACAAGGATTAACATGAACAAGGGTGGCTGAATAAAACCCCAAACCCACCAAAAAATATGACCTGCTGTATAATGGAAACTGTGGGGGTGGTGAAGCACTTTTGCAGTTAAATCAAAACCAATTAAAAACAAAAACACAGAATCTGTCTCTGTTTCGGTAATCTCACTTATCTTATGTAGAGGCAGTAGGTTGAATGTTTCCAAAGAAGCAGTATTTGTACATGGTTTCTGTCCTTTAAAATGTTTTGGGGTCAAACTGGGTTTGACAATAGCCTTTGAGATAGTTCTGCTATGTCAACACCTTCCTAATTAAATCTTTCATTATTCATTTACTGTGCTGCTTAACAAACATGGCACATTACTGGCAAAGCAGAGAGGTCAGAAGAAAACAAGTCCTTTAGGAACTACCACTGCCGTGGGGGAGATCACTACAGCATTTGAACTAAGCAAGATCCTCAGCCACAGCAGAAACATCACTTGTGTTGAGGAAAAACCAACACCATTTTTTTCAAAAATAGCTACTAGCCACTGAAAACTAGTATTATTCTCCATATACACATGGCAATGCTACTGACATTTCTTCCTAAAGTTTTTCTTCATACCAACTCCCATTTGCCTTGGAAGACAATCTGCAATGACCACCTTCCAACCATTAAGGAGTACATGTGTTAATCCTACTGAAATCAACGGGACCGAAGTACATGAGTGTTCTGAGAAGCACAAATTACAATTAAATATTTGCATCTGTCCAAGGGCTTTGTTCAAATGCAATATCTAAAAGCTGACATCTTTATCCCTGTCACATCAGAAACACAACTAGATTTGGTCTAAATCTGAAGGAAGTTCTGATCTAACCCATCACTGTGACAAACAGGGACAAAAGAGGATGTTGATCATACCATGAGGCTCCTGGAGTCTGTTATTTGTACTAAACAAAGGGAAATACAAAAGTTCCAAAAGTCCATTGATAGACAGACACCAACTTCAAACTTTGGGAAAATAAAAGAAACGAACTGTTACCACAAAAAAACCAAAACCAAAAAACAGCTGTTTTCACAACAGCTCTTCATTTTCAAATGACACACAAGGATTTTCTACTCTAATAAAGCCTGCTGTATATTGTGGTAGTAAACTTCAGATTTGAGGAAATTTTATATAAATCCATAAGTTATATTTCTTTTTGCAGTAGGGGAAAATATTTCAAATGCAATAAAATAGCAGAATTCATGACTTTACAGTAGGCAACTTTCATTTCTTCAGGTTCAGTTGTACAAACTATAAACTGCTAAGTTTCTCTAGTAACTGCAAAAGTTGTTGGTAGTTGAATTTACTCATCTGAACACTCATTTAGCAAATATTTTCAGATACAAGTCTAGATACAGAGTTATGTAATTTGAATATTAGTTTACACATAATATAAATCAATGTTTGACAATATCAAAATCCCATCAAACAGTGGGCCCTTCTTATGCTATTATCAAATATAGTATATCACTGTGGGATAGCTGAGAATCATAGAATGCTACTGTAGGCTTGTTTATTAAATTGGGTCAGTTTTCAGACCTTCCAAATAGGAATACTAAACATTTATTTTTCCCCTCTGGAAATTTTTTTTTAAATCCTCCTGCTTAATACAGTCGTCATCCCAATTTCTAGTGAATTTATAAAAATATTTTTTTTTTATCCAATAACCTCAGCAAGGTAAAAATAGGAGTTTTTATAGCAAATGATAAACAGGCTCACGGACTATGAGAGAAACTAAACTTATTTAAATTGCCATACATTCGCTACTGAATCACACATGAACAGTTCCTTTTTATGTGTGTTGCTGTCCACCTCAGACTAGCAGTTTTTAAGGTGCAGAAGCATCTTTCAAATATATGCATCTAACTTAATCATCAAGTTTCACACACTAGTGTCACATGCTTTAAATTTACATCACCTGCCCATCAAAAGCTGTGTTAAATAACAGCACTAATTGAAACTGCATAATTCATTAGAAACTGCAGCACTTCCAATTCATAGAACAAAGGGGTGCTTACGTGGTTCTTTATATTACTAGATATAATTTTCTGAAATAAAAAAAAGGAAAAAGAAACAAAAAAACACATTTGAAAGAAGTTGCTGCACCTGCAAAAACACTCTTTAAGCTTACTATGAAATACAAAAAAGTGCACCCTTCTATATCTACATATAAAACATATTAGAAATAAAACTTGTGTAAAATGTTTGCTGTGCAAACTATAAAAAGTCAGTCAGTCAGTCCATTCCTTTTCCTAAGTGTTTTGTCACACTCTCCTGCTTCCTACTGCAGAGAATCGCTGTTATCCAAGACCAGCCCACTGATGTTTGTTGTTGAGAGGTCTCCTCCATCATCCTCCCCGCTGTCCACGGACTCATCCTCGCTCTGCCCTGCCATCATGACTTGCTGGACAGCCAAAGTAGCACCATCAGATGACAAGGACTGGAGACTGTCTACATTCATGTTGACTGGAGCTGTAATGGTGACAACAGCACCTGGGGAAGAACAATCACAGTACTTTGGCACCTTTCTTGCTTTTCAATTTTAAGTAATACATATATTTATATGTATTAATTTACATTATTTATAACAGAGTTTGCTTCTCCTCAACAGGAAGAAACCCCAAGAAACTAGATTAAAATAAAAGCCATATAGCTTGTCAAACACCCAAATGTCAGGAAATGCTGGGATTAAGTTGGTCAGGAATCTTAAACTTAGCTGTGTTATGGACACCCATAACAGCAATTCACCAATCAAGTCATCACAAGACCATTTCTGCAGCTTAATTCATTGCAGAAAAATGGGAGTGTTCTCAGAGATTCAGGGTGATTTAAATGGATAAATGTTGTCAGGTCCAGCAGAGGCTGAGGGAAAAGCTGGTACAAACTGGAAAGGAATAAAGCATCAGGCAGTAGGACAGAAGAGATGATCCTGAGATTAAAGCAGTTATTTATCTTTCTTAAATTACAGTGTTTTTGTTTGATCTGATGTTGAGGAAGTTACTTCAGTCAAAGCCTTTGTACACTCTTTTACATTTCTCTGCCTCTCATTGTTCACCTTGAAACACACGAGGCATTTGTGGAATTACAGATGCTCAGCCATGAAACTGAAGCTGCAGCCCAATAGTGCTCATCAAACAGAACACTCCTGACGTGCACACACATACTGAGAGAACTCAGCTGTACATCAGAGTTGTATATCTCACTTCTGACCTGTCGTTTTGAAACAAAAGCAACAGTCTCTCAACATACAGTCCAAGAAAATACTCCCCTCAAAACACAGAAAATTAAGGAGGGAAAAATTGACACATTCCTGTTATGTTTTTTCCAGATTAAGACCACATTTATACTGAAATGCCAAGAAGCTGCCCTCCCCCCAAAGGCATCAAACCCTCCATTTCCTTGTTAGAGAGGAATTAACTCCATTATCCATGGTCTCCCCTTACCGTCGGACATCGTGAGCTCGTTGGATTGCTGCTGAGCAACTCCTGAGGCAATGGAGTCAGGCCAGAACCTCTGAACGGGTCTGTTCTGAGCTGTTTTCTTCTTTGTTTTTGGAGTTTCGGAACAACTGGAGTCCAGCATTGGCTGAAGAATTCGCCTTCTAGCATTGATAAACCTAAACACAATGGAGGGCAAGGAGAACTTGTGACCAGCTGGCTGGAAATTCTCTCTCACATTCACAAAGCATGCAGTGAAAAAAAATCAGAGATATAAAATCTTCTTCCTATCAGCTGGGCTGCACCTTTTTTTTTTATTTGAAAGCTTTTTTTCTGCTCCCAGAACACCAGCATCCTTTGATTTTGGAAAACTAGCTAAGAAAGTACTTCCATCATTTTGCAGCTCGCAGCACTTTTCCTTCCACCTCAGAAGGAAAAATTCTCCAGACAGCACAACAGATGCACTTCAGGATCTTATTAAAAACTAAGCACCAGAAAACTTGCTGACAGCACAGCTCAGAAAGCTGATACTCCTCTCATTAGGGCTCACCTAAAATCTAGCCCCTGCCTAACCTAGTTTGTTTGGTCTGGTTTCATTTACTTCCTTAAGCTTCTGCATTACTTATTTTATAGGCTCTCTGGCTTTCCAAGGTCTGGCTCCTGATTCAGGACACAACAGCAAACACATTTTTCAGATCATTCCCAATTCCTTTTACTCCCCTGGTTTTCACTTGTTTACTTTAGCATGCTAATTGATGCCTTTCCTCTTCCTGTTAGTGAACAAGAAAATACTTAAACCATGTCTCAGTAGCCACCAGCAATTAACTGAATCAAGCTCAACACAGTGAGTTGTGCTAAGGAGCTGAGACTGAGAATATCACCCCTAAATGTGACAAAACACACCCAGGACACACCTTTGCCTGCAGTGGAAGGAGGTTGGGTGCAGCTGGCAGGTCCGTATGGTGTAATAAAATGCTCTGCAAAGACAGGAGTTGGATCCCAGACCACAGAGCTCCGTGACTACATGTCACACAGGCACAGCTTCACTGTTCCACTTTTGGAACCCCTGTCCTGTCACTGTCGTAAGTATTTCCCCACTGGACCCCTTTGCATCCATCCAGCCAGTGTCCTCTTTGAAATCTGAGGCAGATCCCTGTTGGACTTTGTTGCAGTAATTTGAGGAACTGATAGCACAAGCCGAGTAGGTGCGTGTTGGCACCTTCCCTCCTCTCTCCTACGGGGGCAGGTGTCTTATCTGACACCTCCAGTGAAGGTAAGACATGCTAAAACATGTTGAACAATGAGTGTAGTTGAGTTAAAGCCACTCTCCCTTCCAACATCACTGCTCAGAGGAGCATCCTTTGATACAAGAGCAGAATAAGTATCTGTTGGCAGTAACTTCTTAAATATTTGCAACCTTTTCAGAGCTTCAGGTCACTAAAAGCCTTTAAACTTAAATTTCTTTATTTGCAGAGAGACATGAGAGTACTTCCACCTTTCTTAGCAATAGAGAATGTAAATCCTTAATGCTGCAAAATCTTCTGGAGTCCTTATATAATTTAAATGGCATGAGTATTATTATACCTTACAAAAATGACATGCTTGTGTATCAGTGCATAACTCCTGTATTTCTAGACATATTTCTAACATATGTAGAACAGCAAGTTCAGTTCCAGATATCCAAATTATACTCTTAACTATTTCTATGTTGTAAGCAAGTGGAGACAATGACAGGTACTAAATAAGGGGTTTGCTCTTACCAGTTGTTAACCTGGAGTAGTGTCAGATTTGTTTGTGCTGCAATCTGCTTCTTCTCATCCTCTGTTGGATATGGATGCTAAAAAGGCCAAAAAAGCAAACAAAAAAGGCATAAGCTTGTTTCATCTCCTCATCAAAAATAAGGGCTTCTTTATTATGAGTGATTAAAGCTGCTCCTCATCAAAAATAAGAATTCCTTTATTACAATAGATTAAAGCTGCTGGATTAAAACCATCTGACTCATTAAAACACGAACTTTAGAAACCTCACAAACTTTTATAGATATAAATAATTTAACAAGGAGTGCTTTACTACACAAAACTGATTTTATCCTTGAAAATGTCTATGATACCATTAAACTACTGCTGTGTAATTCAGAAGAAAAAGCTTCTCATGGCTGGTAGTCTTTATTGAACAGTGTGATGCCAGGACAACACAGCATGTGATAACATCTGATCAGTTATGTGTCTAAAGGCAATGTCATATGAGAGCACTGACAAGCACTTTCTAGTTAAATAAAGCTGCTCTGACCTAAACAGATGAAGTCAGTGTATGTAACACAAGAAGTGCACAGGCACTTGCCCTGTAGCAGTTTTCTGCTGTAAAACAGTTGTAAAAGACAAAATATCCATCATCTAAACACTGTAACATACCTTGAAAGGGTAAACGGATCTAAAGGTAAGTGTTAATGCAAAGAGAAGAGATTCTATTGGAAGCACAAGCAGACAGTAACACACTTGGTAGATTGTTGCAAAGGAGATAAAGCCAGAAAATCTGAAATTTTCAAATATCAAAAATCTACCCAAGAGACCACAAACCACAGATGGAATTATTTTTCCTTGTTCTATGAACCAGGGTGTAGAAAGCATTTAGGTCTCAACACAAGGAAATGAAGAAATACTCCTTTTAACCATGTTTATTGAGACCATGAAGCACAACTGTAACATACTTATTAAAATAATAATAAAATCAACTGACATTAGACTGTGGAACTACTCCAGATGACTTCAGGGAAAACCGAACTGAGATTACATAAATGACAAACAAATAAATTCACCTTCTTTATGAAGCAAAACTGTAAGAGACTACATAAAAGTGTTATATAAAAAACTGTGTCTCCTGACCATGCTCAGCCCTTACCCCTATGTGCTGAAAAAGCCAAGACCTCATCACATTTGTAGCGTGCTTGGGAAGAACTCCTCTCTTGTTTTTTGATGAGCCATCATCTTGATGCAAGATGCCCAGATCTTGGTTTAATTGCAACTGAAGCTGCACACATAATTTTAGAAGAAATAAGGCAGTTAGCACAGCAATAGTAGTTCTGTATTGATGAATGAACAACTCATTTATATAAGGAAAGAAAAGAAATTAGGCTTGAGTATTCTGATTAAATTCACTGTGTGCAAACAAACAACTATGGAAGCTGTAAAACAACACTGATTTGAGATTTGAACAAGGGATAAAGTAAAATTAATTATTATGGTAGAGTTGCAAACAACTAAGATAAAGGTCCTCTTAAATAAATGCATCTAAGTTCTCAAAAAGCAAGATGATCTGTATGGTAGAACCTATAATACATTTTACAACACTCTTGCTACATCCTAAATATTCATATTTATTTCTCTTCATTTTCCACTTTCTGTGGATACATCAGATCATTTGCACATTGGTTATCTGAACATTTGGGGATACAACCTTAAATGCTTACACAGCTATAGCAGAAACAGCACACAAATTGCATGTAAGATTCTATTTCATTTCTATTTCTAACTGAAATTTTAAATCAGCCTTTCAGACAGATTAAAGCAATTTCTTAAGCCACTCACTGTATCTGTGTCCTGCATGAAACTAATTTTAAACAAGATTTAAGCTATCAAATTATAACAAGTGTATATTTGGAGCATACCTCTATTTCCAAAATAATGTTTTATATTCTAAATAACCTGCTTGTATAGGGAGGGTTTATAATGAACTTTCAATAGCTCTCCCCCAGTGTTTTTCCCTACCTCCACAGCATTCTGAAACACTGAAAGAGAAGAAACTGAAGAAGGATTTTCTAGGGGTGACAAGGAACACAGGGCCAAACCTACACACAGGTGTGTTTGGAGATTCCTACTAACACCAAGAGTAGTCACAGATCTGTAGGGAAGGTCAACTCCTTCTTCTGTTTATAGGCTATAAGCATTATTTTCCACTCAGTATTTTTTCTTAAGAGACATAAAAAGCATTTTTCTACAAAAACACTTCAGTCCAGGAGAATAACTTTACACATTTCTTTCTGCAAGGTGTCTGAGGATAGAAATGTGTGTGTTCTAGGGAAGAACACAGGCAAGCACATACAGGTTTCTGCCAATAAAAAGAAGGCAAGAACACTCTGTGCACACTTTTTTGGTTGGAAAGTCAGAATAAGGAAGAAAAGAAGCCAGTGAGTCAGTGATTACCAGCAGATTTTATGCTGTGGAGATGGTAGCTCCTCATTCACAATTTTAATTGACTCCAGATTCCTGGAAGATTTAATTT
>JAOXXN010000001.1:3815048-3831152 GCA_026770055.1 Myrmophylax atrothorax | reverse complement strand
TGGGGTTGTTTTGGCGGGGTTTTGTGGGGTTTAGGGGTGGGGTTGTTTCAAATTTTAGTTTAGTTTTCTTTTTTTTTTAAACTTCCATGTACCTAAACTCTTCTGCCATCAGTAAAGGAAGACATTTAACAGGTAGGAACTATGATGACGTGTTGTGGCAAGGGAGCTGTGTCTGGGATCTCCAGATTACATCATGCAACACAACTTGTAACTCCTCCAGCAGTGCTTGCACTGATTTTACCATGTGTGTACACACAGAGCTCCTTCGGACTGTCTGCCAAATTTAAACCCAATCTCTTAAAACCACTGGGATTTATTTGAACCCAGGATAAGTACTCTGTGAAGCCCTTGAAACAAACCTGAGAGTTCTGGATCCGAATAGTCCCAGGTGACAGTGCTTGTGTCACCACTTGGCCTTGTGGAGTGACCACAGTGACTGGCTGATACACTGTCCCCCCTTAAAGCAAAACAGTAACACAGATCAGAGGTCAGTAAAAGCCCCTCAAGTATTACTCTCTTTAAACACATAAACACATCAGCACTGCAGACAGCACGAGAGTTTTGATAACACATTAACTATTCTTTTCTAGTAAGCAAGTCAGATGTGCTCTTTGCCACACTACAACTTTCTTCCATACACAAAAAACTGTTCAAAATAGGATTTTATTTCCCTATATTTTAGGCATCCCAAACCTATGGTCAAAGGACAATGCCACAATTATCAGGCTATAAAAAAGTTCATCATTTTGTTTTAACTGACCTAAGTCTTCAACCAACAAGGGTCACAACACCAAAACCACACCTATGTGAGTCCAGTGGTTAGGGCAGGCAGCTGGGTTTGTTTTAAAACCCTGCTTGGAAGGAAGATAAAATATTTCAGTTAAAATGTCATTTCTACAGTAGTAGGACACCAAGGACATCAAGGACACAGACTTGTAGGTGTGGTTCCAAACTCCAGGGAGTATGAGCAACCAACAAATGCAATCTTTTAGGTAAGGCATGTTTTTGACAAATAGGATTTTTTTTTGAAAGGAAAAAAGAAGTCTCTGAAATGCCTTTGTAGTGTTGTACAGAAAGATCTCTCAATATTATATATATTTAGCTGCCACTCACACAGCCATACTCGGTATACAAAAAATTAGACAAACATTCATAAACCAGTAAAGCACTTGACTGTATGACAAAAACTTCTCTGGTATTAAGAGTTAAAATACATTTTTAAAAGTCTTTGTTTATTTTCTGTAACAACTGTTAAAGAAACCAACATCAAGAGGAAGGTGCCAGTTGTTTTTACTGTTCATACCTGCTACTGTTGCCATAGTTACATTTCCCTGCTGCAATGCTGATGCTGGCACCATAATCCCTTGGGGACTGAGTGTGCCTGCAATGGCACTTGGAATTTGCTAGAAAAAGAAAACAATTAGTTGCTTGCATTTTTTGAACTTTTTTTTTTTTTAAGGAGATAAAGCATGCCTGTGTACTTTTCCATTTTGTGGTTTTGGTTCTAAAATACATCTGGAGTTTAATCACAAGATTACTTCAAAGAGAAAGAGACTTCATTAGAAGTTCATCATTACCTACATTAACTTTCTCATTATCACCAACCATTACCTTTGAAAACCCTCACAAAAGCAACTGTTAGAAAAGATGTAAAACTACCTTGAGAAATTTTAGTTCTAGATATAAAAATAGCAAGAGAAACAGTTTCCAAAGCACAAGGGAAAAAGGACAGATGAAATGACCCCTGATGCTCTGATTACAAGCATCAAAGCTTTAGAATTCCAGTTATCACCTTAATTCTTTCAATTTCAAAATGATGTATGAAGTATTAAAGATGCCCAGTATATTTGATTCTGCTCAAGATAATTCTTACTCAATCCTGCCCGTGCAAACTCTTACACATTCTTTACTATGTATGAATAATTTCTTTTGATACCAAATGCAAAATGACTTCCTGTCTCTACAGAAAACTGTAGGAGACACACAAAAAACACCTTTGAAAGGTGTTTTTGGTCTGATTTTAGAATCTCCTTTCCACACTTCTACACACTGAAACCTAAGTAAGGAGTCCAGAAAGTGAAGTTTAAAAGTCATTGAGGCTTTTTAGGATACAGAGCATCAGACACAAGAGTGATTCAGAGAAGAGCCATCCCCCAAGATTCAGTATCTTGTAGGTACTTGGGTGTCAGGGCTCACTTTGCAGCATCCAACAGCAAAAATATCAACCATAATATACTAAATGTTGTTAATTGTTACCAATTTACTACAAAAAATGGAATTGGTTATTGCATTTAGTAATGATAATAAGATATAAACTGAGATTCACATGTATAGAAATGGGTCTTTTCTATAACTACACATTTACCCGAGGGAAGAAGCAATGACAGACAAATGCAACTATAATCCATCAGACATTGTTTATTTGTTCCAGAATTCAGATTGTGTATAGAATGTTTCAGTCATCTCAGTATTTTAATGAAGCAAATTAGACTAAAGAGACTTTCTTAACAAGGACATTTTTCTTCTTTCCTTTGTTTATTCCGTTTCCAAACCTCCTTCCAACAAAACAGTTAATTCAGGCTATTCTGAGTATCTACACTTGCTGAACTGAGGGAAAACCATAAAAGGATGACAGACAATAAAAAATTGAGTCCATGTTCTCACATATTTGAACAAATTTGTCCATCAGGCAGTGGCACACAGATGTGCACAAAAAATAGTAAAATAGCTCTTTCTACTCTAAGTAACTGATTTGAGACAGTAAATTGCAGAAACTCCATTCACAAACTACTATTAATAGAAATGTAGCTTAAGTTCCTAAGGAAATCCAAGCAAAACCACACTTAGATGTATTTGAAACATACCTGAGATTGCACAGGTGAGTAAGGACTTCCAGGCTCTCCACTTAACAGAGTCTCACTGTTCATTTTTGTCTTCAGGCAGGCAATGTAACGGCTGCAGAAATCCTTGCAGAGTTCATTGACCTTTTCTAGCTCAAGCAGATGGATACGTAGAACTTGGATTGCTTTTACCATCTAAGGGAGAGAATTGGGGAGAAAAAATCAGAAACAAAACAACTGTTAATTTAAAAAAATGTTTAATGTGAGATTTAAGCAAACACTACTTTCCAGTACCAAAGATCACCCAATTAAAGCAGAGTTACTAATTGCTAAGTCCTGAAATGGGAAAAGAACATAAGTGAAGTACCACACAGGGGAAACAGAACAGGACAACAATGTGATCTTTGCCACATGTGACACATTAGGAAGTCCAAGCACAGTAAAGGTGTCACAGGGCACAGGATGATCTTTAACCCCATCAAACAACTGTGGGCCATAAACCACACAAGACTGAAAGTGAAGGAAAGTAATTCCACCCACACATATTATGTGGAAAACATGGTTGGAACAGGCTTGTTCCAGCAGCAGTTGTCTTGAGCTCCATAAATCAGAAACAGCAGATTCAGCTTCACATTACACCCTGACCCAAGGAAACCAAGAGTGTACAGATGAGTGTGAGACACACTGAGAAGACTCTCCTGTGATTTAATCATAAATTAGTCACAGAGGCTGCCAGGGAGGGTGAAAGTACAGGAAATGGCACGACATCTAACCTGCAACCAAAACACAATAGCTTTTATTTTTGAATAAAATTAGAATAAAGAGGTCCCAACCTTTGTCACATCATTCAACTAAGCTTAAGGCAATCAAAGAGTTTTTCAGTCCCACAGCTTTTAAGTTCCTCTGCAATTGTATGTCGAAGATGAACTACTCTCAGGTAGAATCTTGTAAGAACTTGAAGGTGAGGAGAGTGATCCTGAAATATCAACCACTAAATAAAAAACAATAAACCCAATAAACAAAAACCCAAGTACAAGAGATCTGTACATGGTGAGAATACTTATCTCGCTTACTGTGAGAAAAAGACCCGTAAGCCTGGAAAACCAATGGCATTGCACAGAAATAGCTTAGGTGATTGGAAGGGTCATGGCAGAAGATCAAAAGCTAAAACCAAATCCAGATGGTCTAAATTTTCACGAAGCAGTAGGAAATCCAGAGCATTCAAATATGTACACAACAGTAACTATTTTTTATACAGCATGCCACCCCCAACATTTATGTGCTGTTTGATCTTCAACAAAAATATTCTCCGGTTTTATGAAACTGAGTAATCATCATTTTGAAGCACAGTGCAGAACTCAATTTTACAATTATTTGGAAAGTTTTTTCCTATATGAGGGGTCATTTCCCTGGCCAGAGCACTGCATCCAATGACCAGAAATGATACCTTATGAACTAATTTATCTATTACTTCTAACTAGAAAAGACATCTGCATGTTAAAATAAACAAGATGGGAAAAAAAAAGTGATTACCAAAAAAAAAAAAAAAGAAAAAAAAGAAAAAAGCCCAAGAAATCTTATTGATTCTCAGGGCTAAAAAGAAAAAAAACCAAAACATGTATCTTTCAAAGCACAGCTGTAGAAAAATCTGAGCTGAGCTGTAGATTTGAGGCAGTTGATGCAAATTAATATTTGGTAACTCTTTGGCCCTATGACACCAAAAGCCTTTGAAATGCAATGACCCAGCACTGAAGCATCAACCAGTGATCTTCTAAACCAGCCCAGGTTGCTGTTTAAACTGTTTAAGTATCTCTAAACACACACACACAAAACTATAATAATTTAACTAGATTTTTAACACAAAACAAAGGTCATCTACGTTCCAAGATATTCTGTCTCTGTTTCAGAGACAAAAAAATCTTCAACCATAAAATCCTTCATGTGTGACAGATCAAGCCATTGAACATACATTAGTGAGAGCTTTAAGCATTCAGCTAAAACTGAAGTAACAAAAATATCCCTTTGGGAACACAATATTTAACTATATTAGGGATTACTTTTGCTCAGTGAAGACAGTTTTGTCCATAAAATATTACCCATATTTATATTATTTATTTATTAACCTGTGTTTGCAGAAAAAATAAAAGTCCTTTCTTCAGCTTAGATTCAGTTTCAAACTGATGGTTGATACTTGAAATGAAAGTTGAATTAAAGTCAAAATTAACCATAAATCAAGAATCAGTAACATTTTCCAAGTATCTACAGAGCCACACACTGCCACACTACTCTTGCAGGAAGCTGAGCTAAAAGGCAAACAAAACTTTGTAAATATGCCATGCCTGTCACCAGGACTTATTAATTCATTTACAACTACACTAATTGTGGCCATATGGGTCCTGCCCTCTTGCAGCCTGGGTGGACCAAACTTTCATGGCAGCAGAAGTTCACATTTTCCTTAAAACTAAAAAAAAATATAAAAAATAATTTATCACCCATGTTGAAAACAATTAATACAAAGAAGTGTTTTCAGACAGGCTGCAGCAGATGCAATATTTCCAGTGTTCTTAAAAGAACAACTTCAACATCTACAACCATGGTGGTTTGGGGTTTTTTTCCCAGTGTTTCTGGGTGGAATATGCCACAGAACAATGGATTTTATATGCCCATTGATTCACTTTTTTAGATGCAGAAATAAACCTATTATTTCAGACAACATACATGAAGGAATCTCCATATACTGACAAGTAATCTTCTCACTCAAAGGACTATTTCCACTTGCAAAAACCCAAACAATTAAAATATGTACACTCACAGCTCACCTCCCTCCCTGACCCAAATCCTCTTGGGATGATTTACATCTCCAGGGGAAGAACACAAACTCTGGGAGACGGGGTATTTTGTCTTCACTTGTTTTGATTTGAAAATCTTTTTCCCTATTTTGAGTTCTCAGCTACCAGACATAGCTATGAAAGGTGTAACTATGGCTTTATGAGACAGTTTTGCACATTGAAATAGTCAGAACACTTGTCAGAAATGCAAAAGCATGGCTTGCTCAGTCAGGAACATTCAAATGACATCAGTTGGCTTCACCACTACAACTTATCCTGACACAACTAAGAATTCAGCACGACAGTCTTTGAGAAGAGGGTACTGAACCAAAATTCCTTACCCCAAACGAAACAAAAAAATCTCATGGGTCTTCAAAAAAGTCAGTGAGTGTCCTGTTCAAATACAAAAGTGAGAGCATATTTAACACTCCTTGTTTTGAATTGTTTCTAACTTGAGAAAGCCTTAAGTAACCTGCTCTAACTTTGCATCTGACCCTACTTTGTGCAGGAGGTTGGACTGGAGACCTCTTGAGTTTGTCCAGCCTGAACCATCCTGTGGTCCTGTGAATGTGGGGAAATCAAAAAAGTCACCCACATATGAGAAGAGTTTACTCTGAACAGAAGCTACACAAGAGGTAGGAACCGCCCTGAGGCAATGTGATATTTAGGCAGCATCTGGGTTAACAGTGAGTAAAAAACAAGTTAAGTAATGAAAGTCCTAAGACATAATGTAATCTGGGAAAGCTCTAAAAAACTATCTGCAAACACTCATGCTGAACAACCTCTTAGACATGGAGGAACCTGTCTGTGTAAGTCCTAAGCAACTGGAGTTGGACCAAGGGTTGGACTTCATGATCTCGGAGGTCTTTTCCAACGCAATCAATTCTATGATTCTATGAAAGGATACAAATGGAGAACAAAGAGCAGTTTGGTGCATTGGCTCGTTCCAAGATCTGTTTTATCTGTGAAAATGAGGCAGAGATGGCGAAAGGTGAAGGGTATGGTGCTCCAATGGATGATACTCCATGTAATGAGGACACTGAGCTGGAAGCTGAGCACACTACCAGAAAGAAGCAAGGGCACTTAGGAACCTCTGGCTAGTGATACAGATCACCAAAATCTGGTTATTAACAGCAAACACACGTCTCTGATACTGGTGCTCGATATAAGGACTCAGGTGGACACAAATAATAGTCCAAAAATCTGAGGCAGAAATTAAAACTCTAGGAAGGAGAGAACACTTCCAGGCTAGTAAGAACATGAGCACAGCCTCCAGCTTCCTCTTCTTTCCCACAGGGACCAGGACTTGAAAAGGGACAATCTGCAGCACTGAATGGGTGATTTGGAAGGGGCAGCTCAGCTGGTCCCACCTCCCTCCCTGCTCCAGCAGGGCCATCCCAGAGCACACGACACAGGAGTGGAATATCCCCAGTGAGGGAGACTCCACACCCTCTCTGGGCAATCTCTTCAGTGCTGGGTCACTGCACAGTCAAAAAGTTCTTCCTCATGTCCAGGTGGAACTTGCTGGGCATCAGTTCCTGCCCGTTCCTCTTCTCCCATTGCTGGGCCCCCCCGAGCAGAGCCTGGCCCGTGCTCTGCCCCCTCCCTGCAGATACTTATTGATGAGGTCCCCTCTAAAGCTGCACTTCTTGCACCTAATCAACACTTTCATCCAATTCAGAGAACATCAGAGATACCACGAGTGACCAAGACTCAGAAAAGAGAATGAAATTGTTGAAAACTGGAAGAAACCTATAGAGGACATTCCAAGATAGAGGACAGTTCTGGCTCAAATAATATGCTGTGCCATGCACATCTTTAAGAGCTAAATACTTACTGGAAAAAAAAATCATGAACTTGTAGCTCTCTTTTACCTCCCCAAATAATCTAACCTGTGTGGTCAGTCAGTGGAGACAGAAGGGAAAAGTTTCAAAGATCTCTTTGCAGCCAATATTTCTTGAAGAGCAAATGTAACTACCACAGAAAAGCCACTTTTTTGTGTATTTATCAGGGGTGGACTGGAACTCAGGGCAGACTTTCAGTCCAAAGATAATTATTTCTTCTGACTGGAAGATGAATCTGCATTAAAAATACAGACATACCTAGAATGTCAAGACTTCCTACACCTGCCCAGGAGCAGGACTGAAGCTTCTCAGTTTTCTTTCTACAGATCTGAACTTTGCATTTTCCTCATATATGCTCTTCCTCGGAAAGAAAAGAGGCATCTTACACACCTCAGACACAGGAAAAGACTGAAAACACTGAAACTTCACAGTTCAGGGAAGCCATAGCACGATTTTGAGGGGGTTTTTAGTGCTGCAGGTTTTGAACACAAACCATTGCTGACTCCATTACATGAATGCACATTGAGAAAAAGAATAGGAACACAGCAATAAATCAAATAAAAATCCATGTAATTTCACAGAGTACCTTAAAAAGATCATTTAAGTGGAAAAAAACCTTCTAGAGGAAAGTGTAATTTTTTCCACAACTTTTCAATTTCTTGTAATCTCTTCTGAGAAATTCTCACTTGTCTAAATATGCTGAAGCCTAACACCAAAGTTCTGACCCAATCCAGAAGCCATCAACAGTTACAGAGATGTTCTCATCCATTTCACTGCAAAAAACCCTGCTTTGACCATGTGCCTGACCAAGTCAGACTTGGGAAGGACACTGCAAAAGTAAAAGGCCTGGTAACACTTTGTGGGTTGGCCAGAACCCTTTGCTCTGCTGCTTCAAGATCCCCAGTTTACACTGTTGGAGTGTTTAATCGGAAAGAACAATCCCTCCAGGTAGGTAATAAAGAAGGTTTGAAACTCAGTTTCCAAGTCAGGTTCAACAATATGTGGGTATCCTTAAATTACTTTTCAGGAGGATGATACCTGTATTTCCCAGCGCTGAAATCCTTTATAATACCAATGTAGGAAACCACAAATTAATTTAGAATGGGAACCATAATACCAAAGTAATGAGGTAATCCAGATTGTAGCTGAGTAAAACCTACTCAAGTTGGAAAAACCATACACTGCTCTTAATGAACTTCCTTTCTGGTCAAGCTGATCCAATGTCTGCAGTACAGAGCATGAAATTATATTCTGGTTTGGAGCTGTTAAAGCTCCACCACAAAAACTGTGAAGGGTAGGTGAGTTTTACATATCATTTTCAAAGAAAGAAAAGGAAAAAAACCTGAAACAGTTGAAGTAGTGGCCAATTTCCTTACTGTGGAAGGCCTGTCACTCCTCAGATAGGACTTGAATTTGGCTCTTTACAATACTGTGATGCTCAGTTCATCTCAGTTTAGCTCTGGCTCCACACTGAATGATTTCTACAGAGCAAGCATTTATACCTGATTTGTTTGACTCTGCTGGGTCCAGGGAGGAGCACAGGTGGAAGCAAATAGTTGTCTGACCCACCTGCTCCACCCTTCTAGCTTGTTCTGATTAACAGCCTTAACAGCTTCTGCTTTCAAGTGAATAGCTGAATTAACATCTGAGTTGAGAAGGGAAGAAGAGCAAGAACAGAAGATGTAACAAAGGTGCACAACAGAGTCCCTCTCTACTAAAAGGAGCTTTTTAATCTGTATAAAAATGTATGTATTTATTTGACACAAGGCAGAAAAAAATACCCATCTACAGCCTTCTCTGTGCAAGCATCAGTATTTCAAGCAGAAGAAGAGACTGAAACCACACTAGCCAGTTCAGTACTTGACAGAAACTCTTCTGCTCACTGCACCAGACAATGATCAGCCTGTCAGAGCGTCAGCTGTTCAGAGTTCCCAGCCTCCAGGACAGGCAGAGGACAAGCTGCACTCAGATTTCATTTGGCATCTGGTAACAGCAAGTCACAGCTGACAATACGACCACAGGACAGGAGGTCAATGCCAAAGATTTTTGATTTTGCAACGTGGTTCCAGTTTAAGACAGTACTGATCTCAGTAGCCATGGAATCCAAGTCATAAATACTTCCTCCTCCACCTCAAGCAAAATCAGCCAGATTTCTGCAGCCCAGCAACAAAGGTGAATATCACATAGACCAAGAGACTTTGTCACCACTAAAATCAAAAATAACTGACAGGAAGGACTGTTTGAATACAACAGACCCATCTACAACCACAGTAAGCTGGATCTGAGGGAATGTTTGTGTATTGACCAAGAGCACAGGAAGCAGGCCAAGGCATGCAGGATCTTTGGGAAACCCATATTTGGAGGCTTACAGAAGTGGTACCACAGAATAGCTGAAGTTGGAAAGGACCTCTGGAGATTGTTTAATCCAGACCCCCCTGCTCAAAGCAAGGTCAACTGGGGCAGGTTCCTCATGGCCACGTCCAGTTGAGTTTTGACTATCCCCAAGCATGGAGACTTCACAGCCTCCCTGAGAAACCTGCAGTACTCAATCCACCTCGCAGTAAAAAGGTTTTAATGGAACTTCCTGTGTCTCAGTTTATGTCCATTTCCTCTTGCCTCTTCCCTGGGCACCACTCAGAGGAGTCACAGAGTTTTTTACCTCCTTATCAAGTATTTATATACATCGATAATACCTCCCCTAAACCTTCACTGCTACAGGATAAACAGCCCCAGCCTGCTGATGACAGATGCCTTCATCCACTAATTATCTTTTTGGTCCTTTGCTGGACCAACTCCAGAATGTCCACGTCTAGTAGTGGGGACCCCAGAACTGTACCCAGCACTCCAGATGCATCTCACCACTGCTAAGCAGAGGAAAAGGACCACATCCTGCTCCCAATTCTCTTCCTAACACAGCCCAAGGATGTTGAATTTCTTTGCTGCAAGGATGCACTACTACCTCACACTTAGCTTGGTGTCCACCAGGTCTGCCAGGTCCCTTTCCACAAAGCTGCTTTCCTGCTGGTTGGCCCCAGAGTGCCCATGTGTGTGGCGTTACTGCTCCCCAGGTACAGGAATTGGCATTTCCCTTTGTGGAACTCCATGAGATTCCTGTTTGCCCACTTCTCCAAAAGCAACAAACTACCTCTGAATGGTGGCAGAACCATCTGTGCACCAGCCACTACTCCTAGTTTTGGAACATCTCACTCTGCCTCATCATCCAGGTCATTAATGAAGATGTTAAACAGTTCTGGTTTCAGTTTTAATCCCTGGAGTACATTCCTTATGACTTTCCCTCAACTGGATTTCATGCTGCTGACTGCAATCCTTTCAGCCTGGTGGCTCACCCAGTTTTCAGTCCACCTCACTGCTCATTTACCTAGTCCATATTGTATCAGTTTGTCTACGAGAACATTGTAAGAAACACCAGAAGTCAAGATAAACCACAACCATGGCTCTTTCCTCATCCACTGTGCCAAAGGTACTACATTCCAACTATTAGATTTCAGCTGTGCCTTTGAAAAGAAACTGGGATGAGACAGGTAAGGGAAAACAAAACAGTTGTGTTGAATTCAGAGAGTTAAACACGAAGAAAATAACCTGAGGCTTAGCAGGTCAGCAGAGCTGCTTCATGCAGAACAGAACCGACTCTCAGTTCTGACTAGAACACTGAAGACAAGTGTATCAAAAAAAGGAGAAATCACAGCTTCATCACAGGAAGGACTTCCAGAAAACCAAAGGGAGTCTATGACATGTAAGAAAATAATTTGTACATGTTAAAGAGTTTCTAAGCTTATCTTGCAACAGCTCTTCTCCCACATTAATTAGATGAATCCTGATTAAAGAAATAGTTGGAAAAAACTTACATTGATTACATGTTTTTGATAAATATGTTATACACTTGGCACTCTAAAATTAATTTGCAGAGTCAAACTTGCTATAGCAAGGATATGTTTCTGTTTGTTTCCAGTATCTGAACTCAGCCTGTGGAGAACAGCAAATAACTGTGAAGGGCCCAATGCAAATTTACAGATAAGAGGGGAAAAAAGGGGTCAGAACAAATTTAAAAAAATACTTCTATACATTAACAGAAAGAAGAATTTCTTATAGGAAGAAATATGTGAGCATTATATATATATTTATATATATAATTTTTATTTATATTTATATATATGTGTATATATGTATACATACATATAAAATACATATAAAAATATATATATCATTTATATCACATATGTAAGTTATAGTTATAGACACCAGTTGAGATCAGAAATTAGTAAGAAGATGCAAATGTGATGATTTTTTTCAGAAATAAAACAAACACCTTGTACTTACCAAATTATCGGTTTCTGGATCTTCACAGAAGAAAGGTTTTCCTTCTTTCTCCTGCTTCCTTACAAAGTTTTCAATATCTACATCAAAACTAGCAGAAGTTGTGCCTTCTGAACCTTGTGTAGACTGCTCACATTTTTCAAATAATAGTGCTAACAAGGGAAATAGTGGGTGCCTAGAAAAAAAAGTTTAAATACACGAATAAGTATTTTCACTTACGTGCACACCACTGAAAATTAGGACATGTAGCTCAGGTAAGGTCACAGTCACTCCTGTAAGTGTGACAAGCCTTGGAAGAGACTGCATTTAACACCACTGGTTAGAGGAAAATATGATGAAAGTTTGTCCTCATTTTGGATTACCCCACTCTAGAGGTAAATACAGCAGTAAAATATGTATGTTTAAATAAAGAGCACAATCAGAAGCGAAAAAGCTCCGACAATATATTTAACTCACTGCAACTACATGACAAGAGATACATTAATACAATGCACTAGAAATGAGAATTAGGCTTTACAAGTAGGCTGAATGCAGATTTATGAAGTCTGATAACTTCTTTAATGTGGACCACACTTATACATGACAAAATAACTTAAAAAAACTGAGAGTAGTATCCAGGCTGTACTCAGAGGCCTCCTGTGAAATCATGCTCTGAGGAGAAGATGATTTTGCCAGCATTAATCTGTAAATGAGTGAATACATCTTTCTGCTTCAGAATGGTATTTTTGGTAGTTTTTTGGGTTTTCTTTTTTTTAAAACCAGCAATAATTTTGTCTTTATAAAACACTTACAGCGAAAGAACATTTAACCTCTCCAAAACTGAGCAAACTGCTTAGCACAGCACTTGACAGTGAAAAATCTCAAATTAGTGTGTTTATAAATCAATATTGAAACCCTTTCCAGCTAATTACTGGGCAATAGATTGTTATCCCTTAAAAAAAAAAAAAGATCAACATAATTACAGTAAAAATAAAAACTTGCATTAAGGATAAAAACTACAGTGTAATAAATAGTGACCACAGTTCAACAGTCTAAGGTACTTTGCTAAATATCCATTAAAACTATGCTGAAACTGAAGAGTCCTATTACTTAGGAAGTTGTTTTCTTGGCTGATGACTGACAGCGAAGCTAATTTGATCTCATTTTTTACCCTGCAAACCACGGAGACAGTCAGTCAAGAGATCATCTGATTTTAGACTACTTATTATTATTATTTATTACAGAAAAACTCCTCCATTCTTTACCCTTCAAAAGACAGAACACGAGTCCATTACTACCTGTAAATGGCCTGCTTGTCTGCATCCATTGGAGTTTGAGATTCTACAGGGGCAGGACTCACCCCTTCTGCATCAGGTTCAGAGCAGTTGGGATCTTGTTCAGTTTTTAACTCTGTTACCACTTGCATCTGTAGGAAAAGGATAAGTTAAAAGTAAATCTGTAGGCTTGACATAAAATAAGGGCACTGTTTCCTAAGAAAAGAGCAAAGCAAAGGGCTCCTAAATTGCCAGAAGGTTGGTATGACTTGGCAGTGACACAAAAAGTAGCTGTAACAAAACCCCTCTTTTAATCCTTGACACTTTTTTATGGGTAAAGGTCACTTCAAGTTTCAGCACTGGGATTTAAAATGGGAATGACAGATATTGGTAAATTGTTAAAGGATTCTGTCTCTGAAGTAACTATTTTTGGAATAGGCTACAGTACATTGCTCCAAAAAATTTATGGGGATGTTTGCATAAAAATCCTCTGGGATGAAATCAGTGAAAAGAAAAATCTCTCCTCTCAAGTTTTCTCTCTTATTTCTGACTATACATTGTATCAGGAAACTGAAGAAAAGGATCTTTAGGTTTTTCTTGTCCATTAAAATGCGTATTTTCTTAAAAAGAACTGAAATATTCTGTGTCCCTCCAAAATCCTTCAGCTATCAGGAACACAGCCTCCTGACCTTTACCACTTCATTTTTGTAATAACCAATTATTTTAGGAACATCAAGCTACTGGAGAAACAGCAGTGACTCCCTCTACACATCATTTAACACACAGTCAGTCACACAATGTGCCACCACTGGGAAAGCAACACAGAGCCACAGCTTCTACTGAGCACCTCCTAAACTACAGCAGGTGGCTGAGAACACCTTTGGGGTGCCTTGAAGGTGTTGTAAGTGGTTCTCCCATCACCTCCAGCTAAATATCTTCTGAACTAAAAGTTCTTAAGAGAACCTTAACTGTGAAAGTTGTAGTTTCCACCCCTCAACCCAAATTCCTTGGTTTTCTCCCCTTTGAGCATCTGCACAAAGACGTGAAATCACTGCAGGCTTTTCTCCTACTCCTCTAACAAGTTTTACACCTGACAGAGGACAGACAGGTAGATATCTGCATCCAGGTATCTCCAGGCAGCCAGAACTGACAGCTGCAGAGAAAAAGTGTACAGAATGCAATGCTCTGTCCTCTTCTCCCACTGGATAAACACATCCCATCAGTCAGAGGAACCCACCAAGAGCAGGGCTGCCCTCCAGAAACTATTAGAGAACCTGACTCTGGCAGAAATTAATTCATTTCCACACAACAGAAGCAGAAGAATTTATACCATCCTGAACACGATGTCTGGGAGAACCAAAAGCTTTGTGCTTTGCCACCTGTTGAGGCCAAGCCACATCCTAGCAAAATCAGAAGCTGAGAAAATCCAGCATCTCCCACCTGGCTGAGCAGCCTGCCCTGCAAAAAGCTTCCTCCACAGGAGATTTTTAAGCCAGAATGCTTGCAAAAAAAGATAGGACTAATGGACCCATTTCTTGGCTAATGACAGGACGGAGGAGCAAATTAAAAGGGGATGACTCTCAGACAAGTGATTATACATGTTGGCCAACAACTGCAGAGTTTGAAGGGAGAGTATGTTCAGCTGGGATTCCATCTCACTAGGGGAGGAAATAGCTCACTTAAAACTGCAAGATATTTTCTGTGGGCCATTTCCAAACTGCAAAAACATCAGGCACCCAAATTACCTGGACACTGAGAGCTTGAAATACAGAACAAACAGGAAAAACTCTCTCCCAGTCTGTTATCAAGAAAAAACATATTTTCCTTTCACTTTTCCTGCCACAGGTTGGCATCTACTTGCTGGGGGAATAAAGTCAAAGATGCAAAGCAGGTGAGAGAAGAGAGAGAGAGTAGAATTGCAATCAAAGAAACAAATAACAACAAAAATCAATAATCCCAGACTACATTCAGATAAACATTTTCTAAGAGACGGGAAAAGTTGCTGCTTTTCTTCTGACTGTTCCCCATTGTTGCCATCTGCTGACAGAAGTGCTTGTATTTACTGCTTAGGGCTGACAGAGTGAAACCTAAAAATGGGTGTTCAGAGCCCAGGCCACTGCATGACTCGTCTCCACTTAACAGTATTTTAATTTAGCAATTCAAATTGTTGCAAATACAGACTATTGTACAAAAAAGAAACATCATTCCCAGACATATCCAAGAAGGTTTCATTATTCCAGCTGTTTGCTAACAGAAATAAACTGGAATCCCAACAAGCACCTTTTTAGTCATCAATTCTAATCCATAACCTCATTAAAATGAATTTAATTATAGAACCAGTTTTCAACTTGCAGCATAATTCCATCAGCTTAAACGCAGTCAAAGTAGCACAAAATTGTAGATACCTAATTGATCCTTCACTTGCTCAAGGCCACAAGTCTATGACTGTAAATAACTTCTATCTGTTGTCACTTCACACACAGGAACACTGAAGTACCATAAACACAAAGTATTATAGATGCTCATTTGACTTTCCTAAAAATAGGAACATCACAGCACACAAATAATTCAGAGCAGATTCAGAACCCCCTTATCTAACTATTCTTCCAAAAGATAAGCAAAGCCATGCAAAAAGTAGTCATACCTTTAATAATTATCCAAGTATTAAAGTGATAAGCTGCTATTTTTAAAAGATCTTGCTTTACAAACAAGAACAGATAATCAAAATAAGCCAAAGCAGCCATTAAGTACAAAGTAATTACTTTTTTTCCTCATGCTAATTGTGCTTAGTTCACAGAGAAAGAAAAACACACCTATCCCACAAGCCACTAGTCCCACAGTCTCATCTTCCTCCGCCGTCTCCTCCGCCGTTTACTCCATCAGGCCCTATCCTCAAACGATCGTTTGAATCGAAAACGGCAGTCACGGCTTATGACCCAGGCGTTCTCCACCAAGCATCGGATCCTCGGCGCCGCCGAAGAGCTGTTTGCCAAGCATGGCTTCG
>JAOXXN010000001.1:3742696-3766599 GCA_026770055.1 Myrmophylax atrothorax | reverse complement strand
ACAGAATATGCTGAGTTGGAAGGGACCCCTAAGGATCACTGAGTCCAACTGGCCCTCCACAGAACCCTCCCCAAGAGTCACATACAATATAACTGTCTATTTCATGTCTGTAACTAAGGTGCATCTTAATGTCTCCAAGGTGGGTGTCAGAGGATGGTGCCAGACCCTTTTTTAGTGGTGCCCAGTGACAGGATGAGGAGCAATGGCCATAAAGTAAACTAAAAGAAGTTTCACCTCAGCATGAGGAAGAACTTAATGGTGAGGGTGACAGAGCACTTGAACAGCTGCCCAGAGTGGTTGGAGTCTCCCTTCTGGAGACATTCTAAACCCACCTGGACATGTTCCTGTGTCACCTGCTCCAGGTGACCCTGCCTTGGCAGAGGGGTTGGACTGGATGAGCCACTGTGGTCCCTTCCAGCCTTAAGAATTTTGTGATTCCGTGACTGGGTGAATGCCAGTGACAGACATTTGAGTCTGACATAAGTAAAATAAATGCAAAATACAGGATTACTTTGCCAGCAGATGATGATTAGGTTTTTTTGGCATCTGTGTGCAATCCCAGGTTTTAAACTTCTGCCACATCTGTAGCACTTTGGGAGCCCACTTGGGCAGAGGTGGTTCCTCCAGGTGGGAGTCAGTTGTGCAAATAACTGCAAAATAACAGCATGTTCCAAAAGGTTTGCCATTCTGCAGAGTTAAGCTAAGTTCTAGTTCCAGTGGTTTTAGTCTTGGTTTGTATTTGCAGGGGTGAGAGTCTCTTCGTGTACGATTGTGCCAGCGCGGAGAAGAAGACCCTGGGAGATAAAGGGTGAGAGAATCTGCTGTGTTCCTGGAGGGTGCATCTCCTCCTGAGCTGGTGTGGCAGTGAAGGCAGTTAAAGAAAGTCACAGGATGACTCCTTGAGCAGGTGATGGGTTGGTTTTGCTAATCCCAATGGATTTACGTCTATGTGTTCATTTGTTTCTGTTTCATTCCAGAGGGGACACTGTACTCCTTTTTCTTTTTGAGGGAAACACCTGTAAGTGTTTCAGGCCAGGATGGATGGGGCCCTGAGCAACCTGGTCTAGTGGAAGGTGTCCCTGCCCATGGCAGGGGGTTGGAATGAGATGATCTTTAAGGTCACTTCTAACCCAAACCATTCTGTGATTCTGTAATAAATGAATCTCAGTGATTGTTCCCATGCAAGGCAATTATGTGAAAGTGCTGCATTTTTTATTGGACTATGTAAAACAGAAAAAAACCCCACAAACCAGTTATATAACTTCTCCTTCAGGTCTGTTCTCTGCATCATTAGAGCTCAAAACCAAACCAGTGTTTTTCTTTGTTTAAATTCAACCAGTGGACATTGTTTCACCTGTAGCAAATTTTACTGATCCCCCCTAACTTGAATCAAGCTCTCATAGTGCAAACCCTACCTTTTTTTTGTTGTTGTTTGTTCGTTTAACCAGATATTAATGCAAGGCTTAGACTTTATATCAGCTTTCTTGACCTTTTTCTTTGCATTAATGTTCAAATTGGCTGAACTTCTTAAGCACAAATAAAAGCCTTTCTGGTGGTGCAAGAACAACCTTGTCTTCTCAAGGATTTTAGTGTCTCATGTTGTGAACTGTTGTTGCCCTTCTTTCTATTAGGCAGGATGGAAAAGCAACAGATAAAGGCACTGATGACATCCTGGCTTTTGCCTTCTCCCCGTCAGGGGATTATTTTGCCTTGACAGATGACAACAAACGTCTGATTCTGTTCCGTACAAAGCCTTCCTGGGAATGTGTTAGCATCAGGTAAGGCAGCAGGGTGTTGCATATCCCTTTGTTACAGACTTATGGCTGATTGATTTAGAGTTCTGAAAAGGAGTACTTGGGAGGTTGATATTTGTTATAACTAAGCTTTCTCTTTTTTTATTCCTTTGCTCAAACAAATGTAATGATTTAAGGAATTCAGAGGTATCTGTCAGGAAGTGATGCTGGTTCTGCCCCACACCAAGAGTGGGACTGCAGGTATTTATATCATTGGCCAGGGAATGATAATTCCTTTTCTTATTCCAAAAGACAGTATTTGCATCTTTAAGAACTTTAGCCACTCCTAGTGAACACTGAGGTTGGTCCTGAAAGAGTGATACTGAGCAGTTCAGTGAGTGCACTGTGTTTCTTTTGATTTGGAGGAGATGATGGTGTGGGGAGTTTGTGACTTTTCTCTTTAATGCACATCTTTAGAGGTGCTGCAGCTGTTTTCCTTCTGTATATTCCTCTTGAGGAAACAGCCTGCAGCTGTCCACCAGAGGTCCTTCAGTTACAAGATTTCTGCTGCTGCTTGTGACAATTGTCTGTAATAAAAAACAAAACAAACCAGGACCATGAAGGCCTTCCTGGGAAAATACCTCCTCACCTGTGCTCTTTGTTTCTGGTGGTCTCTGACAAATGTGAGGTGCTGGTACCAAAGCAAAGTGGGGGTGTCTGTAGCTTGGCTGTGTGTGAAGGGGGCAGGATGGACCTTTGAATCCGTGGGTGGGTTAAACAATGTTGTAGTGAGATGGTAACCACTGCATGAAGCTGAATCAGGGAGGTTTAGGTTGGATGTTAGGAATCTTCCCCCAGAGGGTGGTGGGACACTGAACAGGCTCCCCAGGGCAGTGGGCACAGCACCAAGCCTGACAGAGCTCAAGGTGCAGGGCCAGGAGTAGGACTTTGATGATCACTGTGGGTCCCATCAAACTCAGTATATTCTGATTGTAGGACAAAAGCAGAAATGGCAAATTGTGTTCTTTCTGTGTTCTGCCTTCCCTCCTGTCCTGCCTTTTTTGTCTTGCCTGTAACATGCCCTTGGATAATTGTTTGGTGGTTTAGTTTCTGCTAAAAGGTCAACTAGGACCACAGCTGGATTTTTTTGGAATGTCATTAGCTCCTATTAGGAAACTGGGAATACAGTCAAAAAGTCTCTCTGCACCAAAGTTGTGCTCTGTGTTTTGTGGCAAGCTGTATTAATTTCACGTGGTGTTGCCTTTTATAGTCAACTCATTTCAGACAAAGGGGGGGCTTCTGAATCTTTGTGCTTAAGATCACAGGTAGTATGGCAGCCTTGGAGCAAAACTTTTATTTTTGCCAAGATAACTTATTTTGGATCTGTGTTGCCTGAGCCTGCAATGTGTTAGTAGGCATTCTTGTCCTATACAATTCCCTTTCTTGTGGTGTTCCTTGAAACAGCCACTAAAAAAGTATGAGAATTTGTGTCTTCTTACCTGAAATGTAGTATATTGGTTTTTTGCTTCCAGATGGTCACTGAATTTCAGAGTAGGTGGCTATAAATGTCTATTCCACGTGATCCTTGGTGTCCACAGTCCTGTGTTAACACACAGGACATAAGACTTCTGGCATTTATGGTCCTTACATTTTTCTGAGTAGTTGTAAGAAAACTGTTACTGCTACACTGACAACTGGAGCTATAAGATGCTGGCACATGTCGAGGGAAAGTCAGAGTTCGAGTTCAGGGCTTTGCCTGGACAAGATGCCTTGAGTCTGTGACTCTCTGACTCAGGATGAGAGGAAGGGCTTCCTTTCACAGTACAAAGGGACAACTGCAAAAGTAGTTTCTACAGTTTTTAAAATGTGTTGCTCCAAAGGACTCTTATTAGGACAAATCCTACTTTGTATTTTCTATGTGTTTAATTTGTGTTTTTATTATGGAGAGAGCAAGAAACTGTACTGGCCTCCTTTAGGGCCCTGGCATGCTGCCTAGGCCAAGTGCTCAGTTGAGTAAGTACCAAAGCAAAATGCAGTCATGCAGCTTTTAGTGGTCTCCTTTTTTTTTTTGTCCCCTCACAGGTGTTTGCTATTACATAGTTCAGACATTTACTGGTTCTCACAAGTGCTGTTTCAGCCCCATGATGTTATTCTCATTGCTGCCATTTCAGGAACGTTGCATTTGAGAACTTTTTTGTCCAGCCTCTTGATGTGTTTAACTTTAAAACTTGCTGAAGCTGCCATGCAGAGCCATTCAAGCTGTGCCATTTTTCTTTCAGGTTTGTGAACAGGAGATGCACAGCCCTGGTTATTGCAGCTGCAGAGGATAAGATTTTTGTTGCAGACAAGTCTGGTGATGTCTATTCTTACTCAATCACAGAACCTCAGGCAGATGGAAAACTTGAGCTGGGTCATGTGTCCCTGCTGTTGGATGTGGTAAGTGTGTGCATTGTGTATTCACTGTACAAACCTGCATTCCTGCTTGTGCTTGAGTCTTTAATTGCTGCTCTTGTCCCATATTTGTGAGGGGTGGTCTGGATTTCTTTTGACTTGAGTTTGTGTTGTCAGAGTTTGGTAAGGAAATAAGCCTACCAAAGGGTTATCCATTCTGGGACTGTTGAAAAAGACTTGGTGGTGGAATGTACATGGGAATTCATCCAGTCTGTCATGTCAGTTGAGCTCTTTCAATGTGATAAGTTTTTCTTTAAGATCCAGTGGGGCTTCCACCTGTAGTGTTAGAGATCAGTGGCTTTCTCTGGACTTGGCTGTCACTGTTGCTTGTCTTAGTGAGGGAGAAAATTACTGTCATAAAGATTTATGCTTCAGTTGTTGGGGGAAAAGAGTGGCTTAGTGTTTGCACCTGCCTTTTGTAGGAGATACAGATAGTTTACTGCTTTTCTTTTTTATTTTCCTAAGTTAAGAAGAATTACAAATATTGAACTACTGGGCACTAAAACTCACCTTTTACCAACAGGCACTGAGTCCTGATGACCAATATATCGTAACTGCAGACAGAGATGAGAAGATCAGAGTCAGCTTGACAAAGGCTCCTTACAGCATTGTATCCTACTGTATGGGACACAGAGAGTGAGTTCATGGTGTGCAAAAGTCACTGTGTGCAGCCTTTCACTGCACATCCACCCTCATCCACCCTCAGTGGGTGAAACTGTCTCCTCAAATCTTACTAAACAACAGCCTGGTCTGTGATAGAATCATAGAATGGTCTGAGTTGGAAGAGACCTTTTAAAGTGATCTAATCCAACCTTCCTGCAATGAGCAGGGACATCTTTAAGTAGATCAGGTTGCTCAGAGCCCTGTCCAGCCTGGCCTGGAATGTTTCCAGGGATGGGCCATCCACCACCTCTCTGAGCAGCCTGTTCCAGTGTTTCACCACCCTCATTCTAAAACGATTTCTTACCTAGTCTGAATCTAGCCTCTTAGTCTGAAGCCAGTACCCCATGTCCTATTGCAACAGGCCCTTCTAAAAAACTCTGTCTACATTATCTTTATAACCCCCCTTTAGGTACTGGGTCTGTATTGCAGTGACCAAATCTCTTCCTTCTATCTTTTTTAGTCGATGGCCTCAAAATTGTGCCCATTTTCAAAAGTAAGACTGTTCCACTCAGATGGTGTTCTGCTCAGGTCACTGTGCTTTAGGTTGCTGAGCTCTGAGATAATAATGATCTCCAGAAGTTCAGGTCCTCAGTACTCAGCAAAGACAAGTCATGGTAGGCACAGCAGTATTACAGACTTGTGGAAAACAAGTTTTCTGGCTGAATGTAGGCACTGGTGGTGGCAAACTGACACATCAAGACTTCATAAAGATTGGTTTTGAATGCTCTCCAGCTTTGCTGGGAGAGATGTGGAACTCAGAAGCTGAGCCATCACTGTTGTGCTTTACAAGAATCCATTGATTCATGTTTGTAATGTACATCATGAACAGAGAAAGGGGAACATGCTGCCTGAGTAAACCTGTCTCTGTTGGCATTTTTTGATCTGAATGACAGTGCTCTCAGTTGAGAGGAAGTCAGTAGAATTCCTTCAGTGCAGATGGGGAAATACATTTCTTTGTTAAGTAGAAAGTCAGTAGTCTGTGTAGTGCATTTATACTATATTAATTACTACACATCTATTTTTTTGTTCTAATTATCTTGATGTAGAACATCTGTTTATTGTAAGGTTCTCTTTAAAATTGGTGGGTTTTCTTACTGTATGTGTTTAAAAAGCAGAGTGTCATGCAAGAGTTCAACTTTTGACTGCTTTCCCCTTAGGTTTGTAAGCAAAATACTTGTAATACCCAACTGTCCTGATCTGCTGCTGTCAGCCTCTGGGGTATGTAATGCAATTTCTTAAAAAAGTGTTTGGTTTTTTTTTAAATTTAGACTGGTGGTTTGGCCAAGTTCCTTGGGATATTTGGAATAATCTTTCCTAGTTTACAGCATGGCCTCTTTCCCTCCTCTTCTCAGCTTTCTGTTCAGTGTTCAGCTATTCTGTTGCTAGATCATAGAAGAGCCTTTTACTGTACTTATGGTAAAAGCCATCACTGGGATGGCAAAATCAAAGTCCTGAGTATTTCTTGATCATTACTGCTTGCTTTGGAGCACAGACAGACTTCAGACATTGGAGTATTAAATGACTTAGAATCAAATGGATTTTGTGCCAGCCTGCCATGATGATGAGTATCTTGAGAATGAAAGACATAAAATCACAGACTTATTATTTTTAGAGGTTTTAAGATGAGGAAATTGTCCCCTCTACACCCTCCCACTTGCTTTCCCCTGAGAGACCTGCTCAGAATTAGATTTTTGTCAGTTTGTCCTCATCCAGAGCATGTTGTGTAGAGGTTACAGTGCAGGACTGCACAGTGCTTGGATGAGGACTCAGGAGGTGAGTGTTCCCTCCGTTCCCTCCCCAGCCCCTTTCCTACACTGATGGCATTTTGTTGCCCTACCAGACTGTACAGAGCGAGCAGATGAAGTTGCCCTGAAAGAAGGGAAACAATATTCCTTGTTTCCCAGACTACCAAAACTGCATAGGAAACACACAGCATTTTCTGTGAAGATCATGGTAACTCTTAGCATTTGGTTTCAGCTGCTGCTTTTGCTTCCCTAAGGCTCTTGTCCTTCTAATTATTTAAGCAGCCCCAGTGTTAGTGCTGTGCATGGCTGTAGTTCATTCTTAGCAAATGCCCTTTCATGACTCTCTTTTTGCAGAGAGGTGTTTAGCTTCCCTCCAGGAGGTTACTAAATCAAATGAGAATTTGGGTGATAACAAGAGCAGGGGGCAGAGAAGGGCAGCCTCAAAGAATTGCCATTAAAATGCTGAGCACGTGTGTTACTGTGCTGTTGGAGACAGGCTTGAAATGCATTCCTCCTGCTACCCAATTTCCACTTCAAAAGGGGAATTAAAATTAGCATGATTGAATAATTTAGAATGGAGGGGAAAATTATGTTAATTAAAATGCTTTAGCTGCAATTTGAGGTCTTAACTAAGTGACTGTTTAGCAGCTTCTGTGGGGGGCTCTTCGGGGAAATTGGGTTTAGCTGAAGACCATGAGTGGCTTCTCTTTGCCTGAGGTGCTGTTAGTAATAGACTTTTGTCCACTTCCATCTGTCCAGGACTCGACTCTGAGACTCTGGGATTATAAAAGTGGAGAAGAAATGCACTGCTGTCAGCTGAGCAGCATCTGTGGGCCTGAGGCAACCAAAACTGACCAGGTATGTCCATGTATCTTAACGCTTTTGCTTTGCTCTTGATCCTTGTGACCCCCCATATGTGTTGGTTGCATTTTGTTTAAAGTGTCTCACTTCTGCCAGTGAGTTTAGAACTTAGGTAAGACCTTAAAAATCTGTTATGAGTAGCCTGGGGTTTCAGGAAAAGAAAAAAGTCCCTGAAATCCATTCCCGTGTCTTGTTATTATTTATAAACAAAAGAAGCTGCTTGTAATTCTTTCTAAATGTAAGTTCTGCACATCAGACAAAGCCTTCACTTGAATTTTTTTCCAAAAACACAGGTGCTATAGCCTCTTAGTCAGGCATCTGTAGCAGTGGAAAGATGTAAACATTCACCCATATTTAAAAAAATCCTTAGACTATTAGAAAGTAGCGATTTTTCCAAGCAAAAAAAGAAACTTTGTAGTATTTGAAACCAGTGACCTGCAGTACCGCCCTGTGGAGTCAAAACTGGGCTTGTTCCTTTAGGTTGTTCTGCAGCTGGACAGTGTCCAAAATTAAAGTTTCTGAGTCTTTTGTGAAAACTGAATACCCCAGGAGGTCTCTGAGCTTCCAGCCTGTACTTGAGTGGTCTCATACGCAAGTTTGGGGTACTGCTGTGATTTGAGATGTCAGTCTGGTGTGAGCAGAGGTTCTGGTGGTGCTTGATCTCTGGTTTTGTTCTTTCTTGTGATATGATGTGTCATAAGACCTGTTAGCAGAGGAACTGCACAGTCCTTGTCCCGGCAGTGTGCACAGTATTAAACCAGATACTAATTTGTTGGGTTGTTTAGGAGTTACCACCCATCCTGCTGGGTGTGTTTTTCATGGGAATGTCTGACAACACTTCTTTCTCTGAAGACCACAGCTGTCTCCCAGGTGACTGGAGAGCCTGAATCCATGCATGGCTTTCCAGACAGCTCCACTGTGGAATCCATGTCCAAGCTGAAATGGAATTGAAAAGTTTTGTCTTCCCTCCCTTGTGTTATGTTGTGGTTTTGGTAGTCAAAGTGTGTTGTGCTTGGCCTCTCCACGCAGTTGGGAGCCACTTGGATCACAGCTTTCAAAGCTTGGATAGTAGAAATCTTGGATTTGGCCTGGAATTCCTGTCAGCAGGAATTCAGGGTAGTATCTATATGGACAATTTAACCTACTCCTGAAGTTGAAAGTATACTTTAAATCACACCTGAGCCAGATACTTGTCCACGTTCACAAGGTCTCTGGCTCATTGCAGGTTGATGTTAGTGCATGAAATATTTGAAGAAGCTATTGCTGGATTTTTTCATCAGTAAAGAACAGAGGTACAAATTCATGTGACAAGCCCATCCAGTTGGTATCCACTGATAGTCTGGGTGCAGCAGGCTTTGAGTGAGAAAGGAAGAATTACGTTTGAGGCAAACCTACAGAATTACCATGTGCAGCCTTCTGGCAATAAGTGGCTTGGGAAGTTTCAAAGCTCAAGTTTTATTATTAGATGCAAAAGAACCTCATGGGTGCTTGGTTGAAACAATGGAGTTTGATAGCCATTGGATCCATGCCTGCAATAATGTTGCAAGGCATTTCCTTTGGAGGGAATAACAGTTTCATTTTAAAATATTTTGCCTTCCAGGTTTACAGGATCACTGAGGACTAGTAAGCAACTAGCTGTGAAGTGGAGAATCCAGTGATTAATTTGAAAAATGCTACTTGTTGCTTAGACTGGCTCAGCGTTTAGTAAGATGACTTACATGTAAATTAACAGCCCTTGATCTCACACTGAACCCTAACTCCAGTGCTAACAAACAATTTTATCTGAAAATAATAGTAAACTATATAATGAACCTTAAACATAGCATCAGATGAATTAATAAATGTCAAAAAACTTGTTGCTGCAAGAAGGAATTGATTTTAAAATATTCTTCGGCTCTTTCAGAATGTTTTTGAAGGCTTTTGAATGTAGTTTAGTAATATTTGCCTTGTCTCCTAACACACCTGATTAAGTGTACTAGGATACTCTGTGCTGTTGTCTCAGGAGAAATTTGGGGTGCCCTTTGACTGCTTAAAGAGTCTCTGTTCAGCTTCTTTACTTCAGTGTGAGTAAGCAAATACAGAAAGGGAAGGCCCCCAAACTGTGAGTTCATAAATAGACCACAGCACTTAAATAATAAAGTGCATTCCTGCAGTGTTTTGGAGATCTTCAGTCCACTGCCATGTGTCTCCTAACGGTGGCACTGGAAGCCTCAAGCTGTCCTGTTCCTTGAATCTCTGAAATCCTGCTGACTGCCCACCCTTGCAGGTGTTTTACAGGGAAAGGAGACTTGTGCTTTGATGGCATCATAGCACTGGAAATGCCAGAGAGGATGTCTGGTGACAGTTTTTAGTCATGCTGTGCATCCTGGTATATGGCAGATCATCTTCACAACCTGGTGTGACATTTATAGCCTGAATTTAAGGAAACAATCTCTTGACTCAGCACTGTGCAGGTTGTAAGCAGCACACTGTCTGCAGATGAGCCTGCAACCAAAGATCAGATGGGGACAGAAGTGTTTTCTTTTTCTTTAGTGTTATATTTCATTTTTACCATTAATAAACAGAGTGAGTGCTCTGAAGCTTGAAACACAGCTTGAAGCACAATGAGAATGGAATCATCAGTAATGGTGGGTCATGTGAGCACAAAAATGTGGGCTTATTTTGCTTGGCAAATGATGAATGTGTGTCTGTCTTTGGAATGTAGGAGTGTTTTGAGCAGCATATCATTGGTTTCAGCTGATGGGTTGCAGATCCTCAGTTCATTGTCCCACTAGAATGGGAGTAATTCTCTAATTCCATAGTGCTATATAAATATTTTTGCTGCTTCAGAGCTTTCACCTCATCTCATCCTCTTGACAGCAGAAGCTTTTTTGAAGTCCGGAACATGAATTGCACAACTCTACCCCAGTGCACCAGTACATTCATTTTTCATGGGGTCACCTCTTCTCAAAGATGACATCAAAAGTTAATTTTAAGGTGTTGGCAGGCTGATAACAGTGTTGTGTAAGTACTGAATAAGTTCAGAGAGTATCTAGTAAATGTCTGTTTATCACAGACAGTTTTTTTAGCTCTTCCTTAACTGATTTCATAGGCTTGTCCTTGACCAAGATACTACTGTAGGTCTTGCATTTCCTTTGCTGCTGATTGTTAACTTACCCACACATGGAAAGGAAAGAGCTTGGACTGAAGAGGCATTTTCTTACCTCTTTCCAGCTGTGAATAAAACTGGGTTCAAATCAAAAAAGCCTTTTCCTCCCTCCCCCAGTGAGGGTGGGGGAAAGCAGCTGCCTGATTCAAGTTCACAGAACCCTTTGTCTCTCTGACAAAGCACTTGGCTGTGTAGGTGGCACTTCCCTGCATGTTTGTCAAGCAACTGGCAGAGAGGCAGAGCTTTGTGTTAGAAGTAAATATCACAGTTTTCAACTTTTTTAGTACATACATCTCTTGGCTTCTTTCCTGAAGTGTCTGAAGAACCCACTGGTGATTTACAATAAATAGGGACTGTCACTTCTACTCCAGAGCTGTGGTGTAAATGGCTCATACTGCAGAAAGTACATTTAGACATATTGGCTACAGAGAACCTTTCTGATGCAGCCCAGTCATCCTACCTGGTGTTTGGGACCATAAGCTTCTTCTATGTCTGTGTGAAACAGAGATCCTGGGCTCCAATGCTTTGTATTTCTGCAGAATAGCAAGAGATCAGTCCCATCTGTTCCCAGGAGCCCTGAAACATATTAACATACCAACCCTTTTGATCATGGTCCTTATAAAGTGCTCCTCTTCTGTCCAAACAGGCAATTCAGCATGTGAGTGAAAAGATGTGCCTGCTGTTCTTGCTTCCCTCCCATGAGATTTGCCAGAGATGCACCATGGAATCCTGGTTTTCAGCTATATTTACACCATTAATTAACTTTCTTTCCCACAGTTGGTTTATCTTTTAATAGGTACATCATGTACTGTTGACAAAATAGTTGTCTTCTGGTATGAAACCTCCAGACTGGAATATTTGGAAGCTGTTACAGCTTGTTTTGCTTCTTACTTTGATTGCAAAATTCCAAACCAAGCACCCCTACAATGCCTATACGTCAGCTGGTAGCTCCAAGGCTCAAATCCTGTGGTTACTCCCAAATTCAGCTTAACTTGGTGAACCAGAGGTTCTGTCTAGTGACCAGTGTTGTGTTAGGGAAAGAGGGTAAAAGGAAAAGACTTGAGGATGCCTCAGAATTCTGCCAGCAGAGTGTCAAGATGTATTTTCCCTGCCCTAAAGGGAATAACTCAGTGCTTCTCCAGTAGGAAGGTTTTATTCATCAGAAGTGCTGGTGTTGTTGCTGCTTATAAAATATTCTTGAGAACCAGCCTGCTGCTGTTGCAGTTTTGTCTTTCACATTATATAACAGATACTTCTGAAAAAGCACCCCAGGACATTATCTTGCAGTTTTTCTGCTCCTCTCAAGTTCTTACTTCCCACTCAAGGAGCCCCAAATCAGCTGTTATACATTTCAAGTAGTATGATTTGTACAGCAAAGGTATTTCTCTGCTTCTCTCCCAGATAAAACTATGTAACTTCCAAATTTTTTCATTGTTCTGTTGATTTTGGTTTTTTTTATGAGGATAATGGCCTCAGGCAGTTGTTCCTTGTTCTTCAGGACACATTTTCTGTGTAGCAGTGTGGCTTCACCCAGACACAAGCAGAAAACAGCATAGCAGGGATATTAGCTATGCATCACTGTCTTTGTTCTTTAACAAACATAACAGCAGCTAATAGCTTGTGTTTGTAATATCTCAGCTGTTGGTGTGATACTCTGGCTGAGCAGGCTTAATGTTGATGCTTTTGCCATTAGCTTTTGTCATTTGACAGCACTGCAGGAGAAAATGTTTAAAGGTGGTGGTACTTTTCCTTCATCTCTTAGTTTGTCTGCTAAGAGCAGTTCACTCAAACCTTTACTTTGGATCTCTGTAGAGCATGGAAGGGAAAAATGGGGAAAACTTTATGAACCAGCAAACACTTGTACAAAAATAAACTGGACTGTAGTTTGAAGGTAATTATGTTGCTTAACTTGCTGTAAATTAAGACATCTGCTAAATTTTAAAGGCTAAGACATGAAATGGAATGTGAATTTTCTGCCCACAAATTGTGTTAACTTACAAGGATGTTTCTTTTTCTGTTCCTAATAGAAATACACCGTGTCAAGAGTAACCTACTGCTGTCAAGGTGGTTATGTTGCCATTCTGTGTGACTGGTAAGAATAAATGGAATAATGCCTAAAATCCTCACAGCTCCTGCAGAGGCAGGAGCAGCTTTCCCTGCTGGCTATCCTGGTTTCCCCCAGCCTGCAGTGCTCGGTGCTGTGGATCTCCAAATGTCCCAGCCTTGCCTGTGGCCTCACAGGGAGCCTCTGAGTCCTTACTGTGCTTGGTCTGAGCACAGAGGTGAAAGCAAGAATTACTCAGTTTAGTTCAGTTTTGCAGATTTTGTGATGCCTTTCCCTCACATGAGTAAACATGAGACTCTCCCAAAATTGTTATGCCTGACCCATTTGTTTTGTGTCCCATTTTTTCCATGGTGCTGTGACAATGGAGCAACCAAACTCCTGTTACCATATTAGGCATTGGAATGGCCTGCCCAGAGAGGGGGTGGATTCCCCATCCCTGGAGGTTTTTAACCCGAGATTGGCTGTGGCACTGAGTGCCATGATCTGGTAAAGGGGCTGGAGTTGGACCAAGGGTTGGACTGGATGATATCAGAGGTCTTTTCCAACCCAATCGATTCTATGATTCTATGATATTCAGCACCTGTTAATGGGTTCTGCCATTCTGTTTAGAACTGTGGAGAGGTCACGTTTACTTCTGGGTTCAGATGTGTGTGTTTGTGAGGAGAGAATGCTCAGGAGCTGATGGGCCTGAGCACTGAGGCACCTTACAGATGGAAATGTCTTGTGGGGATGGACAAGGCCTCTTCCCCCTCTCTTTTCACAGCACCTTAAACCTGCTAAGGAAGCTATTCTTCCTGATAAAAGCTTGGCCAAAGCAAAGGGAGAGATTGCCAGAGCTGCCTGTACAGTGAAATCTGTGATCTGTACCCTCAGTGGACTTGCTCTTTGCCAGAGTGAGGAGCCTCAGCTGCTTCCCATTACACCTTCTGCATGGACATCCACAGTGGTGTTGGAAGGGCAAGCCCTGTCCTTTAGCCCAGGGGCCGCGTTGTGCTCTGCTTCAGGCTTTTATTTTCAGCTGCACAGCCCAGTGGTTCTAAACAGGGCTGTCTTGTGGACCTGGTGGGCCACTCAGGAGGGAGCTCTGCCTGTTCAAGGGAGGTCAGGAATCCCTCACATGGGGACTGTGGTGATTAGAGGAGAGAGTGCTGATGGGAGAGGCGGAAATGAGAACAGTGCCACAGTCCTGTTCTTCAACTGTGTCAAGATTTTCTCTCCTTTTCATTTCTTTCTCCCCTCCATGGAACATAATTCCTTTCCTGTTTTATTTTGATTGATGTTCAGCTACATATTCCTTCATAATCGGTCAGTGTGCCATGATACAACATTCCTTAATATAAATTCTTAGTAATCCTTAGAAATTCCCTTTACTACCTTTTTTTAAGAGGAGAGCACTGACTGGTTTTTTTCACATAACACTTGAAAAGCCATTTGACATGTTGGGTACTGACAGCTTCTGACTCATCATGTAAACAAACTGCACTTGAAGTGCTGGGGTATTTTTTGCAGCTCCGAATGACTTTGCTTTGGCTCTGTTTGGAATTAGAGTGGGTGTCTGTGGTTGGCTGTACAGGTGATGGATGTAGGTGGATTTGGTAATGATGGTAATTAAGTTTTTCCTCTCAAAAGTATTCCCACAGTCTACATCTTTCAGCTTGATGCCACTGCCCGTCAGCTCCTTTACAAACAGCAAATGCCTTTGCAACATAAAGGCTGGGATGTTGCATTTGGGGAAACAGGAGATCTGTGGATTTTGCAGGAAGACAAGGAAGCTCCTCTTCAGTTGTACAGAGCGTGTGATGGACAGTGGAAGGTACCTTTTTAATGCTAACACCCTGAATGTTTGGTGTTGTCTTGAAGCCACAACAAAAATGGAATAAACTGTCTTTCATGAAAGCTAAAAGGCAACTTTCTCTGTATCTTGAGATGGAGTAAAAGCCATAGATGAACATCTTGTTCTGTTTCTCAGCTGTGTATTGTGCAAAGGTGTCAAGAGCTTGTTATGAATACCAGTGTGTTCTCCAGTAAAGCTAACATCTGGAACAGCAGGATAAAGCAGAGTGGTTGTCAACCTTAGTACTCAGTATTTTAAACCATTTCCTGTGTTATATAAGGGGAAAAAATGGCAAACCAAAATGAAACAACAAAATCCCTTCTGATTTGTTCAGGAATGCTTTTCACAGAGCTTTCCTTGTGCCTGCCTCTGAGGGATCCATTGGAGAACAAGACATATTGGGAGCATTGAGGGATTTATTTTTATTTTTCACTGAGGACAGGGAATAAATTTTGAGGGATGTGCTATCAAGATCTCTATAATAGCCTATTAAACAGCTGAAAACTCGTTTGTTATCCTTGTGAGTCCCCCAGCTAATTATGGTCTAGTTGTGAAGTGGTTTTAAATGCAACTTTTAAGTATGGTCTTTGACCCTTACATTCTCCTTGTGTGATTCTCCTTTCCCTCACAGATTAAGTAGATGGGCATCCGTTTTCTTTGCATTTAAAGCTTCCCCAGCAGAACACGAGATTTCAGGCTGGATTTCAATACCAGTCCTGGTAAAAAGGAGCCCCAAGGAGATCATGGAGGGCTTACACTTGCTCTCCTTTCACTGCACTCTTCTCAGAGCTGTTGCGTTTTTCAGTGTGCCGTCAAACATAAAATTGTTTATTAATTCCCAAATATCATGCAGCATTCCTTCTTTTCCCAGGCTGTAGATGATGACGAAGGGTTGCAGAAGATGTCAAAATATATTCAAGACAACTGGACGGTGTTTGAAGGTGAGAAATTTGGCCTAAAGGCCCAGGGAATGCAGTTTTTACAGCTAAAGAACAAGATTTAGGAACAAGCTAAGTGTTCAGGTTAGTTCAGCCTACTGTTGAAGCAACTTTTTCTTTTTTTTCTCAGTTTCATCACTGTCTGGTAAGGAAGTGAATGTAGATCATGAAGTGTGTTCATATTACTGTTATAACAAAATTATGTAGGGATTTAGAGCTGAATTACAGCATTGTAGGTGTTTTCCGTAGTCACCTTACCCCAGGGATGTATCTAAACACCCTCTGACAGAGCTGCTGGAGTCTGTCTTACTGCTGTGATGTCAAATCTTGGTGTTTGTCTTGTCTTTTGCCTGGATGTGACGCTTTATCAGAGGTACAGAGGAGCCAGTTAAAAGCAAAAAGCCATGGCAGGAGCAGCTTTGCTGTAAAAATGGGCCATTTGGGTCCACCTTGGCAAGGCAAAATGTGTGAAGCCTGTGTTTGGAAGGTGTGACCCTTGATGATATCACAGATGATGTTGTTTGATACGAGGGCTGGCTCATTTGGTATTTGATTTCTGCCTCCCTTCCAGTCTCTGGCAGAAAAAATATTGCCAGGTTTACTAGTTCAGAAGCACTCTGTGTTTCAGGATTTTCTGTGTTTAGAAAACGCCCATCTTTCTTGAGAAGCTGAAAGTGCAGTGGTGGTGCAGGGTAGAGAAAGGCTGTAGTATATGCTAAAGTCTCAGTTATGTATTGAGACTTTATTAATTGAAATTTCTCTCCTGTGCTTCACTGGGAGACTGGGAGCTTTCCTTAAAAAAAGTGTTACAGTTCCTGCCAGTCTTTTGGTCTCTTCATGTAGGCATATGTAAGGATGGAAGAGTTGCAAGAATATGCAGTCTGGTGTAAAGTCTCCTTAATCCCTTGTGTTGGTTTAGAATGTAGCTGTCATTAGGTTGTAATTAAGTTGGTACAGTCTTTGAAATCTTAAGTCAGGTACTCCTTTGAAGGGAGATGTTTGCACGTAGATGGTGCAGACTTAATAGTTACAGCCAGGCAGATAATTAGGAGGATGAGGTCTGAGTGAAAATGAGCATGGAGAAGTGAAAAGAGCAGGCAGGGGAAGAGGTTCTGAGCATAATTAGCCATGGAACAAATGACTGTGATAGGAGGTACTGGGCTGCACCTGCAGCTGGGAAAGGGAGGACAGCTCAGATGACAGGGTTCATTATGGTTAATTAGTACAGGGAGGCTCACTTGATGAGCACTTATTCCAGTGCATAATTAATGATTCAAACGTAGTTACATCTCCTAAAAAAAGGGATCATTACATTGTTTAAATCCAGTCTTAATGCCTGCATATTGTCCTTTTATAAACTTACTGCACCTGATGAAGCATTCTCTAGGATTTAAGGTGCATCAGTCAGACTGGAGATGTAATAGAATTCTAGAATGGTTTGGGTTGGAAGAAACCTTAAAGATCATCTTGTTACAACCCCCCTGCCGTGGGCAAGGACTCCTTCCACTAGCCCAGGTTGCTCCAACCCACATCCAACCTGGCTTTGAATGCTTCCAGGGATGAGGCATCCACAGCTTCTCTGGGTAACCTCTGCCAGTTCCTCACCATCCTTAAAGAATATTTTTCCTAATATCTAATCTAAACCTTTTGTCTTTCAGTTTGAAGCCATTTCCCCTTAGTAGACACTGAACAATTTGACACTGGGCTGTAACAGAAAAGAACAGAGTGAGATTTAGTGCAGACTGACCAAGCACAGGGTAGTATGGATGTTCAAACTGACAGCACCCAATTTCTCCCAGGACAGAAGGGCAGTGAAGACACTGCCATGTGAGTGCAACACCCCTGAAAGTCAAAGCATATGCTTTGCTGAGACCCAGCAAGGGAAAGTTGCTTTGTTTGTCTACTAAGAAATGGGGATGCTGTATGTACATTACAGTAGCTTCTGCATTTACTCTAGTCAATACAGAATTTCCCTGCATTCTACTGTAAGATCATGAATTTTGGTTAAGTGGGAAAAGGTAGGAATACAAAGAGAACAAGAGCCAACTGGCTTTTTTTAGAAACATGGATCTAGCCAGCTAATCTTACTCTGTATTCTCTACAGAAACAATCTGATTGGGGATTTTTGGATAGCAGTTAGTTCACTGTTAAGTTCATCTAAACCTACAGCCTTGGAGATGGTGTGAGGCATATTATGACAGGTGTAACAGAATCATTGGAGTGGGTGCTTAGAAATGTGCTGTAAGGACATAACTACTTGAAGTCTACTCCTTTGGACTTCTTTAAAGTTAATAGTCTAGGAGAAAAGTAGCCTAGCAGAATTTGGTATCTACAGCCTTTCTAGTGCTTAGGTCTTGGGGAACAGCTGCAGCGGGATGTTGGGACAGCAGTTGTGTCAAAAACAGAAGCCTTGAAGCCTGCAAGTGTCCAACGTGTGGGGAGAGCTGTGTCCTCTCTTTGCTTCAACATCATGTGCTTGGCTCTCTGAATTTTTAAGCCTGAAAGTGGAGGTTATGCTTGGTTGTGTGAATGCTGAACAGATGCTTGCCAACACAAATCAGGCTTACAGAGTGCAAATATTGATATTTGATCACAGAGTAGTTTGGGTTGGAAGGGACATTAAAGATCATGTTGTTCCAACCCCCCTGCCATGGGCAGGGCTGGGACACCTTGCACTAGAGCTCAGAGCTCCATCCAGCCTGGCCTTGAACATTTCCAGGGTTAGGGCAGTGCAGCTTCTCTGGGCAACCTGTGCCAAGGCCTCCCCATCCTCACAGTAAAGAATTTCTTCCCAATATCTAATCTAAATCAACCCTCTTTCAGCTTAAGGCCTTTCCCCCTTGTATCACTACATATCCTTGTGAAAAGTCCCTCTCCAGTCCTGAAAGCCCCTCTTAGGTACTAGAAAACTGATAAAGTGGATAGGACCACAGTCAATGAGATGAAATGCCACAATCTGGAATTACAGTGCAGGAAGTAACTGGTGAGACCACCAAGGGCATTAACACTTGTGTTCTTGCTTTGCCCGATTGCAGGTTCTGTTGGTGCAGGAAGCTACTACAGACACCTCTACAAAGCCTCATTTGGTAACATGGATGAATATCTACAGAGGAAGGAGGAAAGGCTACAGCAGCAGAAAAAGAAAAGGCAGGATCTGCAATGTGGTTCCAACGGACAGACAAAAAAAAAGAAGATGGAAGAGTCATCTCTATGACTGTTGTTAACTTGTAACTTTTGCCCTGATGAAAGGAAGTGATCCAACTGCAGACTGGTTTTGGAATGTCAAATGAATTATGGAAGAAGACTGGTTTAAACTTTTGTTCAGGTTTACAGATCAGCTGATGTGACAATACCCTGCTTGCAGCACACTTACAATATGCCTAAGCTTCTAGCAGGATCCAGTGTTAGTGGTTCAGTCCTGGGAATCTCTGATGCATCATACATGTGTATTGGACATGTTACTTCCCTTGAAACAGGATCTTCTTTTTGCCTGCTGTGTTCAGGCTTTCTCACTGATTAAAGTTGATGTGATTTTGGTTTTGTTCCTTTTGGTTTGGTTTGGGGATTTTTTAAAAACTTTTAATTTAAAAAGTCTATTAAGTAATGTAACTAACAGTGTACCTAGCTGTGGGAAAGGGAATGTGGTAAAATTCTTGCTGTATATGAGAGTTTTTAGCTGAGAATTTCCCTTTGTCTTCCCTTCAGTTTATATTATTGGGATTCTGCCTACTTTCCAATCCATTGCTTCTTACTTGTGAAGTATTTCTATAGGAAGAAGCACAAAAGTTGATTTTTGTATGCTACAAAGCAGAACTAAAATGTGTCAGTCAACTTTTGTGTTATTGGAAGATCCTTCTATTGCAATATGATCCTACTGTGTCTGTGAAAATCATTTGAGAGGCCTATGAGCTAAACTTGGAGAGCATCCTGCTCTCTTCAACAGGAACTCTTCCATGTTGCAATAGGCCAAGAAATACATCTTTTTGAAAGGTTATCAGTCAGAGCCTTAGGGAATCACTTGTTGCTTCATCACGGGGCAGAAGATGTGTTCATCTACCAGATGGTATCATGTTTACGTGGAATATAATGTCCTTCACAAAACCAGGTGTAGAAATCTGTACAATCCATTAAAAGTATTCAGAATTAACCTACGAACCATGAATAGTTCTGTAGGTCTCTTTATATAGCTGTCCTCTCTAGAGTATCTGCACACTTAGAATTTTTGCACTCAAATTCTAGTTACTCTCATGTGTGAGACATTTTGAGATGTTGCTTGTTTTGAGATTATCGGGTGTGAAGCAGAATTTGCTGTTCATGTCTGCTCAAATCCAATCTTGTCACTGCTGTGTGTCCCAGAGGCCACAAGTCTTTCGTGCTGTAGGATGTCACATGGATTTTCATATTCCTTCTGTTTGGAAGTGCCTCTTAAAGGTAGAGCATCAGGTGCATTAGTACAACACCAGTCCTTCACCTCTGAGGTGTGATTTCTTTTTGTAACTCCTTTTAAATAAAAAAACATTCTGCCTTGACAAAGGTCTCTTTGGACCAAAAATTGAAGTGTCAAGAGTAATATTGTCTGTTCTGGTTAAAAGTCTCAATTTTGGCAGGAGCTGCCTTGGCAAGAGTTAAATGTGAAGTAGTTTCTATTACATGCAGTTACATAAGAATGCATGTCCACAAAGATCGTGCTCTAGTGTAATCCAGCCCCTCTGTCTAATATCCATGTACCAGGGATCTGAATATGTTCTTTGGGAATCAGCAAAGTAGTCAAATCCTCTGGATAAAGGAGAAGATGATGGATATGGTTGGGCTTGACAAGGAGTTGTACCCTCTCAGGTGCAATAACCCTTTTACAGAGATTCTGCCGAGATAAACAGACCTGACTTTGCATAATCTGGAGCAAACACTTCTGAGCTGATTTTCTGTCTCTGAAAGGAGTGCCTGAACCACCAGGCTGCCCTGGTGGAGTGGCTCATGGATCTCATGGCAAAGACCCAGGCTGGTGTGGAGGTCCACCCACCTCTAGGATGGAGTTAGTCTGAGCACCCTGAGTGCCCAAAGGCTCTTGTGCTTCGTGGAGTCCTTGCTGTTCCCTAGAAGTTGTCCTGAGTTTGTTGATTGGTGCTGTGTGTTTGATTTGTGCTGTCGACTGGTGAGGATCATGTTCTCACATCCATGGGGTCCTCCCTGCCCTGGGAAGGTGCTGTCTGTCCTTGGCTGTGCTCTGTTAGCAGTAATTGTTTCTGCAGTGCATCACTGTTTGTATGTACATACGTGATGTCATATAAATGGAGCAAATACTTTACTGTACTTAGGTTAGGAATGTGGTAAAAAGGCTTAAACTTCAACCCCAAATGCAGATTTGAGGCTCAGATGTTTGGTGTGCTGACAACTTGTATCCTCCCCTTCCCCTGTGGAATATATTGAATGGCAGTTATGGAGCTCAACAACAGGTAGGCAGATTTCCTGGTAGTTTGCCTAAATCCCATGCTGACACAAAGCTAGGATTTAAATCCCCTGTAATTCCAGTCTTCTGAAGGATAGTGTGAGGTGAAAACCTTTTGGATTGTATCTGGAACAGTATATATGGGGGTACAACACTGGTGATCAGTATTCTTGGCCCTCAAGAAGGGAGGGATGAGAAATTGCCATCTAAGGGGCTCAATGCTGAGTAGGAATGGTGGCTTGGAGACTGATACAACTACTGTATGATGGTGGCCATTAAAGCTTTATAATTCTTTGATGTCTCTTTATTTGAGAGTGGCTCTAGGGAAAGCAGCTGGGGAATCAACTAAGGAAACTGGGATTATTCAGGAGAAGCATTGGCTGTTGTGAACGTTCAGTACAATCTTACCAGAAATGTGACAGTACTCACACTGCCTTTGAACCAGACAGGACAGGAGGAAAAGGTTCTGACATAAAGAAATGAATCTTTACCCCTCATGAAGCCCGCTGAACAATGCAAACTGCAACATTTTGGAACAAATTTGGATCAGCAGGAGTCTGATTTGGATCATTTCCACATGTCACCAGGTAATACTGTTTTTGAGGTGGTGGTGTGACCTAAAGGCAGGTCTGTTTGGTGTCATCAAACCATTATTTTAGCCAAGTCTCTTGAGATAGTGTGGGCTGGTCCCAAGAATTGCTCTGATGCTCTGACCCAAGCATGAGAGATGCAGGGATCACAGAGTGGGTTGAAAGGAACCTTAAAGATCATCCAGTTCGACCCCTCTGCCATGGGCAGGGACACCTTCCACTAGACCAGGTTGCTCCAAGCCCCATCCAACCTAGCCTTGAACTTCCAGGGATGGGATATGGACACAGTTGCAGGAATCCTGGAGGCTGTGAGCATGCAGGGCTGACAGGGCAGGTGTCCTGTTCTCTGGGACATTCCTGCTCACCAGAAGCTTTTCCCAGTCCTGGCTTTGATGTTGAGTGTAAGGAGTCCATGTGCATAAATAAAACCATTTACTCTTAGAGGAGGAAAATCTGAGGACAACACAGGTAACTGCTTTCAGTGGGTTGGTCACAGATCCTATACGGGGTTTTGGCATGAACACTGGTATTGTTACACTTCTAAAGGATCAGAGACTGCCCTGGCAATTTCTGTCACTGAGGAATATTTTTCCCCAGCCACTTTCTCAGCACAGGGATAGACCTTGTGATCCTCACCCTGCTGCTGTCCTGGAAGAAACCCAAAATTTCTTCCAGAGCTTGAGCTCATGACAGATCATGGTGTGTGGGAGTGACATGAGATGTGATATCTGGCAGATGGTTCAGGCCTTTTTGTTCTTTTTTTCTGCAGATTTTCATTGCTATTCCTCTTCCATTTCATCTTTCCTTTTCTGCACACAGCAGGTCCTGAGCTTCAGTGGTGAGACCATGTGTGTATCTGTGGATTGCTTTGAAGGTGTCTGTGAAAAGTAATCAGAGAAAGGAGACTTGCTGGCAGGTCTAAATCCTTCTTTTAGACATTTTCCAGTGTGCCTTGGTTGGAAAACAGTGAGACACCCACAAATCATTAAAAGGGAGTGAATACCAGGGCTGCAGAGGGAGACAACACTCCTCTCCCTGGTATTTGAACTATTTATTTCTGGTGGTTAAACCTGATGTCAGTTGCTTGTGTTTATTTTCTGAACTTGAACCAAAGCCTGTATGTGTGCCTGGCTAAAAGGGGATGGGTCAAGGAGGGTGTAATTTTATAGCAGAGCTGGAAACTCTCAAACCATTGCAAGGGGTGTTTGTAGGCCACATAAGTTCACCCCACACTGCACTAGAGCTTTTTGCAACTCCCCTGCTTCTCCCCTGAGAAATAACAATCTAAGGAGCTTTTAAAATGCTGGTAGGAAAAAAGTTGAAGTAAATGTGTTTCTTTTCCTCAGCATTTTAAATCAAAACATAAGGTTCCTACTCCCACTGCTGGGATTTCACGAAAATCCCCTTCAGCAACACACTGTTGAACAGAGTGACCTTTTATCTGTCATACCAGGAAGGAATCCTAACCAAATGCAGCCCAGTAGTAATGCTTTAGAATAGTCCTTTTATTTTTAACAAAACTTTGAAAGCAAATTTATTGTATAGACATACATCTGTAAACAAAATTGTTTCTTTCTTAAAAAAAAAAGCCAATACAATGTAGTTTCTTCAGGCTAATAAAACCTTGCTGCCAATTTTGATACACGCCAAAATCTGCTTTGGGTTTCTGTGCTGAACAGTTTTGTATGAAGTGCTTTGATCTGAGAAGGAAAAGCCCTATGGGCTGAACTCCTGCTGGTTGTCCCTGCTGCCATCAGTCCTGGAGATGTGGTGTGAATGCGACCAGGATGACCTGGAGTGTGATAGTTCACAAATAGGAAAAGACAGGCTGGATGTGATTTGTCAATCTTTGTAGATGCAGAGACTGGAAAGAAAAAGGGCTGGAGGACTGAACATCGGTTTCCAATGTATTTGCACAGGTTATCACCCACTTCTGAATACCAGAGTTCTGGAAAATCCTGCAAGAACTCAAAGTGAAGGTTCTTCCACTCCTGAAGTGGGTCATTGCTTGATAACTCACATCAGCACTGTTTTACCCAGTCACCTGCACATCCCCTTTCCTCAGGTCAGTGCAAGAATCCTGTGGAAAAAAACCCTTTCAGGGACTAGTGTGATTCTGAAGTCAAAGGAACAGCTGAGGGATAAGCCAGGGGCAGCAGGGAGATGAACCGTCCCTGCAGGTAGGGACAAGTGCAAGTCCTGTGCAGTGCATGACACTTGGCAGGCCTGGGATGCAGGGCCACCATGTCCCATGGGGATGAGCAGCTAAAATCCGTCAGAGCTCAGCTCCAAACTGAGCTGGCATGGCTGTGAGTGCCTTGGAGGCTGGACCACAGCTGTGAGTAACCATTAGCGTGGATAAAGGATGTATGGTGTGACCTAATGCTTTGTGTTCAAGAAAGCTCACAGCATCAGCAATGTACTTCTTT
>JAOXXN010000001.1:3703739-3742596 GCA_026770055.1 Myrmophylax atrothorax | reverse complement strand
CCCATCCCTGGAGGTTTTTCAACTGAGCTTGGCCGTGGCACTGAGTGCCATGATCTGGTAAAGGGACTGGAGTTGGAGCAAGGGTCGGACTTGATGATCTCGGAGGTCTTTTCCAACTCAATCCATTCTATGACACTGCCCATTAGCACCTCTGTCACCACCTCAGCATGGCTCCAACTGGGAAGCACTGAAGGGAGCAGGAGAATCCCCTGCACTGGAGTGTTCTCAGAGCTCACCATCACATTGTACCCCTGGGTCTGTGTGGAACGTGCTCCTGCCTGGCTGTTCTCCTGCCCCTTTTTCCAGCCTGTGGAAATTCCTGTCCCCAGCACCGGTGCCGAGCGAGACACAAAGTCATTATTGAGCGAACAGCTCGTGGTGCTGTCACAGCGAGGGACATTCCTCGAGGGTTCAGCAGCTCCGTGTTCTGACAGCGCCTCTCTGAGCAAACTGACACAAATCCCACCTCATTTTCAAACCTTTCCTTAAATGATGATCTCAAGCTTAAGTCAGAACGAGTCCTCCCGTGACCCTGAGGCAGCACTGGAGCACAGCCACGGGAGCAGACCGTGATGCTCAGTGGGTTGCCAAGGTACTCGGTGCAAGAGTGTGTGGTGAGAGATGCTGAAATCAACAGCTTCATCTTCCCCCTCCTCCTCCTCCTCTCCCTGCCACCCCCGGCTCGAAATGAGCCACTGACAGCACAGAGCGAGGCAGCAGCTCCCATTGGGAAGTTTGAGGCATTATGGGCACATTACATCACACTAAACACAGAGGGCAGGAAACAGCCCCGGTTTCACCTCGGGCTGAGTTTGTGTCATCAGAGCCCACATCCACCCCCGGGAGGGGGCGAGAAACGAGAGAATCCCCGGGGAGAGGAGATGGCAGATTTTCTTCCCCACTCAGTTAGAAAGAAGGCACAGGAAAACCATGGGATGTAAACCAGACCTGCAATCCTCCCTTTGCTCGGTTTTCAGAGCTCTGAGCACCTCAAGAGGTCTAAAATATTACACCCAACAGTACCCACATGGAACTGCTGAGAAGACTCAGACATCAGTTCAGAAGGCTCCAGGGATCTACCCAGCCAGGCCAAGGTCCTGCCCTTTAGGTAGAAACAGTGGGAAAGGCACTGCCCACTGGGCTGGCACTGGGCCTGGACTGGCATTAGGCCTGGGTGCCCTACCCAAGGAACCTCTGTGCCAGGCTGTAAACCTCTCTACACCTCGTTAAGGCCAGATGATGGATGTTCCTCCTGCCACCCTGTGAAGCCTCTGAATTTCCAGCACTGGTAAATCACAGCTCAAAAGATCAAACCCACCTGTTTCCTTCTCACCCTTTTCAGGCAAGAGCAGCAGCAGCAGCAGCAAAAGCAGAAATCAAAGCCCAGCACTGGAAGGGTTAAATCTCTTTTCCAGAAACTCAAATATATTCAGTGAGCTGGGTGGAGGGTCCTTAAAACTCCTCAGAGCCCATGATTTCCATAAGGGGAGCAAACCCCTGACCTGCAGCTTTATCAGCTGGCTGAGTTTCAGTGTGACATTCTCTTCTGCAGAACTCACACCAACAGGTCAGCAGGAGCCACCTCCTGCCTTCCCACCTCTCCAAAGCTCTCCTGGGGAGCTGAGGGAAGCTCACAGTGGGTCTCCTCCCACACCCTGCTCCTCCTCTTGGCACAGCCAGAATGCAGGAGCTGCCCTGGCCAGAGAGAACTTGGGCTCATAGAGGAATTACTGCTTTTTCAGAGTGATGCCACACTTTTGTGTTAGTTACAGACACCAACATTCCAGACTGACAGGGACAATTCCATCCATACAAATCCATCTCTTTCACCAGCAGGAAAACCAGAAACTGAGGTTCCACCACCCTTTCAGGGATTCAGCCCCTTTCAAAATTCTCAAGTCAGGAACTGCACTGCTTTTCTAAGAGTCCCCAACCATCACATCAGTGCTGCATCAGTTTGGAATCCTGGGTTTAAGCACACCTAAGGACACATTTCAGACCCCTGGAGACTGCACTGGTTTAGATCTGTTTTTCTAGAAGATATTTGGGTGTGGTATATTTGTGTCACTTGAAATTCCTGTGGCAGACGCAGCCTGTGAGATTTGCTGCCCACTGAGACCTAAGGGAGGGAATAAGGTTTGCTGAATCAGAAATCCTCCCTGTTTCTGCCCTGGATGGATTAGTTTCCACATCACTGAGCTCCTGAAAAGCAAGGAGGGAAGAATCACCACACACAGAGGCCTTATGAGGAAGGGAGTTACTGAAAGGGGAAAAAAAATTGCTACTTAATCAAAAATCTCTCTATAATCAGCAGCAGCAGGAAAGGAAGACAGAAAACACTGATACTGGCCAGCATTTCTCAGTCCCTTCTTTCTCTCTGCTTCACAATTCCAGAATTCCCAAGAGCTGGAAATCAGAATTAGAAATACTGCCAGCAGTGCAGGAGTTACCAGCACATGGTAGGGTAAGTGTGAGTAAATGCAATATTTAGGTAATTTCTGGCCACATCCTGATTTTGTGCTGCTTACAGACTCTGCTGAATCCAGCCTGTTAGTCCTTACCCAAGTCTACACAGGAAGAAATTCAGTCCCTTCCCATCACTTCCTCTTTTTCCTACTGCAAAACAGGAAAGAATTAAAACTTCAATTATATTTGTGACCTAAATTCAAGGATTTCAAGCAAGCTTGGGCCCTCTGTCCTTACCCAGCCCCAGGCTGGCACCTCAGACATGCTACACTACAGTTGGAACTGGACCCCACAGCTTTGCGGCCTCACAAACTGTTTCACTTCCACCCCTGACCTGACAGAGCCTGAATTTCACCTTTTGGCTTTGTGATCTTCCCCTCTGGGGTGACTGAGGCAGGGAATGAGCTCAGCTGCCTATTAAGGGCTAATTGTTGTATTCCCTGAGCTGGAACTGCACTGGAGAGCACAAGATCTCTGCAAAACCTGAGCTCACACTCTGAAATTAGAGTGCTAATGAAGGCTCATTAATAGGCAAGAATCCCTGCAGAGCTCTGAAGGGAGAGCCAAATATATCTCTGTATAATCTCAGGTGCACTCAGCATGTACAGCACCCTCAGTCCCTCAGTGTGGGCACAGGTGACACACCAGGAGTGTGAGCCCAAGACACTCCCCCAGGTTTTACTGCAGGATCTGACACTTCATTCCCAGGAAGGAGCCAGTTCCCAGCAGCAGCAGCAGCAGCAGCAGCTCCGTTCTCACAGCCATCTCAAGGTGTTCTCAGCTGTGTCTGGACTTAGAGCTGCACCCAAACACACTCACCTTGACCCAGTTTCATTCTCCTGCCTGTTCCAAGAGCAGAGATGATCAGATTGTCTACAACACACCACAAACACCTCCATTCTCCTGCACAGCAGAGGCCTGGGATAAACCAGAAAGCTGATGAAGCTCCCCAGCCTTCAGCTGCACATGAATCTGATGAATGTTGAGTGGGAGGAGAAAACAAAGCTTTTCTTTAAAAAAAAAAAAGATGCTTTGAATTTGCTTGTACACACAGAGTTCTGTTATGAGCTGAAACCTTTCCACTGCATCCCACAGCAATGGCCCAAGGGAAGAACAGGATCAGGCCCCTCATCCACCAAAAACCATGAACAAAATGTTTTCTCTCCCTGAAATACACCCATTTGGTGGCTCTGCTTCATCGGGAGCAGGAGCAGCTCCTGCCCATCCAACCCCAGGACAGCAGCACACACTTGGCTGCTCTTCCCACACCACCTTCAAACAACCACAACTCAGCTTCGTGTTTTGGAAAGTTTAAAGCCCCAAAAATTCCAGAGAGAACAAACACCCAGCTGTTTACTTTTTTTAAATGGATAACCCATCAGACTCCTCCTTTGTAAGATGTGACACACCAAAACATTTCCAAAACAGACCATAATCTGCCTATTTTTCTGTTTGCATATTTGGTACATCACATTTTTTACACTTATCTGCCTTACAGCAAGAAGCTTCTTTTCCATCTCATGTATTTGTATCAAACAGCCATTTTTTCCCCAACTGATATTCAAAATTACCTTTTAGCTTCCTAAAAAAAGTCTGTGTGCTCCAGCAAACCTGTGGCAACAGAATAAATACAAAAGGAATTAAACTGCCAATATAAAGATAAAAAAACATGTTTTGGTAAAGACTAAGGCAATCAGAACTGTAAGAAAAAGAAGTAATTCCTCCTCCCACACATCAAGCCCACAGAACTGAAGCAGTTTCTACATTACCCAAAGCAGCTCACCCTTGAAATGCTGAAAATTTGCATGTGAAATGACTTTGCTTCAAAAGGTGAGGGGAAAACACAGGAATTCAAGTATTCCCTGACAAAAGCAGGAAGAACAAAACATGGAAAAACAAGGACAATGTGTGTATTTGCATAATTTAGCATTTCTCCAGCAATGCAAGGGAAGAATTCTTTTTATACCATGTTAAATGTCAGTGCTGTGTATACAGAATGTGAAGTGCTTTGAGTCACTGCTGTAAAAGCTTTTAGGAACATCCTGAAATAAAACTAAACCTCATTTTAGAATAAATGCTCCTGTACAGACTCTTAAGTGATTACAGGGTTTAGTGAGGACTGAGGAAGTGACTTTAATTCTCCACCACTTCTGCACACAGAGAAATCAGTCAGCTACAAAAACTGTCCTGCAAGTCCAAGTTGCCTGTTGTGTCCCAAACTTCTCCTGGACAGCACAGGTAATGCCCTGGAAAAGACAAATTAATTCAACAAACACAGCAAGAGGAAAGTGCTGCTTTCAGCAACTGCCCCAGCCTTGACTGGGAGTGCACCAGTGACCAGTGACCAGTGACCAGTGAGACCCTGCCCACCAAGGGGTACAAACCCCTGTGTTTACAGCTCCAAGCACACTCAGCCCTGGACAGAATTTAGACACTGTTTTCATCACAAACAGGCTCATTCCACACCTCAGGTGCTGATGGGTTTAGTTTTAGCAGGAATTTTTCAAAGTGGAAGCTGCAAATTGCCACGGATGGAGTTAGTCCCTTATGCTTAATAAATAAGAGGCATCAAGAATCTTCATGGTATTGAGATACACAGAAGTATTAAATGGTTTCAGAGTCTATTAAAATAAACAAAGAAATGTCTTTTGTTACTGCAAAAAATTCCTAGTTTCTGTTCTTTTAGAGAATGGCCCTGGTGGTGTGTTCCAGTGCCCTCACTGCATCCCAAACCACTGTTCTTGGTCTGCCCACTGAGCTGCTTCACTGTCACTGCCTTCCAAGTCCCCTTCTTCTCCACTTCCCTCCATGTCATCCACGTCTTCCTCCTGGGTGGCATCTGTTGGACTTTCCTCTTTTTCCATTTTCTGCAATCCTTCTAGTGACTTCTGATCATTTGGATCCAAACTGAAGAAAGGAAGACAAAGAAAGCATTGTCCTGAAACTATTTTTCAGTTTGTGACTTCAATGTAAAGAATAATATCAAAACCTCATCTTGTTGTCTGCACTTCCTGCTTAACATCATCAAGAAGTTTATTTTAGTAGCTGATGCAACTTCCCCTGAGGGTGACTGTACCACTGAGAATTAAATCTCCACATAAAACAGTTTTGATCCCCAAGAATGCACTTATCTAAACATCCCACTCTTCCAGAAAACTCAGTCACCTCTTCCAACACTCCTAATTATAAAGTGCCAGCAAAGCAGTAAAAATTGAAATGACTCTGACTAAATGGATTCCATGCAAGCAAAAGCCAGCTGACTCATTTAAGCTATACAAGTTTACAGTGGACATAATGGGCTGGATTTAAGGCAAACTGAAGTTGTTGCAATCCAAACATGGGAATATTTCACATGGAAACACCCTAAAATAACATTTAGGTTATGTTGAATCACACTATTTAAATTTACTTAAGAGCTCATTTTTATATAGCAGCTCCCAGTTTAAAGGAATGGGTGTTAAGGTGCCTGAATATACAATTAATAACTGTAATTCCATGAATCATAGAATGGATTGGGTTGGAAAAGACCTCTGAGATCATCAAGTCCAACCCTTGCTCCAACTCCAGTCCCTTTACCAGATCATGGCACTCAGTGCCACATCCAATCTCAGTTTAAAAACCTCCAGGAATGGGGAATCCACCCCCTTTCTGGGCAGCCCATTCCAATGCCTGAGCACTCTCTCTGGAAAGAATTTTTCTCTGCTGTCCAACTTCAATTTCCCCCAGCAGAGCTTGAGCCCGTGTCCCCTTGTCCTATTGCTGAGTGCCTGGGAAAAGAGACCAACCCCCACCTGGCCAGAACTTCAGGGAGTTCCAGACAGTGCTGAGGTCACCTCTGAGCCTCCTCTTCTCAGGCTAAACACCTCCAGCTCCCTCAGCCTCTCCCCTTGCTGTCATTCTTTGGCTTAAACTTTACTTGCTCGTGGGAAGAGAACAACACTGCACATGGCCCTCACCTCCCCTGACCTCTGTGGGAGAAGGACAACCTAAATCCTGCACAATGTCCAGAAGCAGCACATGTTGGCACTTAGGATTTTTCCATGCCTTGTGTTAAAGAGTGTACAATGTAAACAAGTAGCTGTTGCTGCTAATTCCTCTCTGAAGTGGCTGCTGGAGGAAGGCAGTTTTGAAACACAACGTTCAATGGGAAAACACAATTAAAGCATCCATTTTGGCATTCCATCTGTGCAGGTTTTCAGGCATGTAGCTGGATTCACTGCCTTTACAGCTGTGCTGCACCCCACCAGGCTTTTGTGCTTTTAAATAAGAACTGTGTTACTGTGTTTTCTCAGCAGCATGTTGTCAAGATGGGAGCAACCAGTATAAATTCTAGTTCGTTTTCTGCAATGCTGTCTGTCTTGGATTTCTCCATTGACTTTTCCCCTTTATAACTGCAGTATTGCATGTAGCAGTCCTTCCTTTGCTTTCTAATATGTCAAAGCTCAAGAAAGGTAGGATGTGACACACCAGTTATATTAAACTAAAAGTAACATTACTCTGATGGGGTTTTTTCTATTTGCTGGTCTGTGGAAGAATTCATATTATTATATGTATTCATTTAGGTTTACCTAAAGCAATAACTCATAATCTCATCTAAGGCCAACAGTATTCAGCAAATAAACCAGCCATTAGAAAGGGAAAACCTCTTATCTTCAAGGAGATAATAATTGTATTGGTTAGTCACTGTCTTTAAGATTTGCATGTACTGCATTCCTGGAATACTTTGCCAGGAAATTCTCTTTTGTAAACAAGGCAGAACTGCTTTGTGTCAGGCAACTTCCAGGAAGAACAATAAAAATGAACTAGTACTTCTCAGTTTTCCTGAAATCTCCTATGAGAGTTTCTTTAGAGACAAATCAGTTCCCATCTGCTTGTATTAATACAGAGACATTAAGGAACTTTGGGATGTAGACAATCTTATAAGATTGAATTTTAAGCCTTTTGCCTCCCTTGCCCCTGCTTTCCTTAAAAACACAAAAATTTCTCCAGAAACCAAAAATGAACAAACCAAAACCCCATGGCCAAATTAGAACAACAAACTCCAGTGATCCCTCTGCTCAGTGTAAGGCCAGCTGTCTAAGATTTCAAATTTCTTGTTAAAAAGGATCATATCAAATCAGGCTGTGTCCCTTCTCTGCTCTGCATGGTGCAGCCAGGAGGAAGTTTCAGCCACTCTTTGTTCTGGCTTGGTTTTAATCCAGCACAAGCACAATCTTCACTAAAAAGGAGGAAAAGAAAAGAAAAGGGAGGAAAATACTTTTGTTTCACCTTTGCATCTGTAGAGTCCCCTGAATGCTCACAGCACTCTTGGTCAGGTGTAGCAGCTCTGTTTGGATGTGTCAGGCACCAGCATGGAAAAGCCACTGCTGTGTTTTGGTTTCCTCTAAAAAAAGCAGTGGGTACAGTTAGGAAGACACTGGAAATGTGTTTAATAAACCAAAAAGCAATGGTTTTTTCAGCCTATCTGCTTTTATTTATGGTTGCTGGGAAACCCAGCAGTGTTATCTAGTTAGCAAAGGGAAATCCATGTATGAGTCAACAACAGCTGTAATTCTTAGGAGGTTCCCAGTTCACTTCTTGCCCTGTGGCCTCACGTGGGGCTTTGCTGGCACCACGTAGGCAATGCCCTGTCTCACTCCTTGTCTGCCAGTGCCACCCTGCCCTGGCATCCAGCCTTTCCCACAGAAGTGGCAAGGTTTGGGAATGCAGTCTGTGGCTGGGCCTCTTGCTGCATCCCTTCCTGGGAAGACTTGGCTCAGGGAGAGCTTTCCTCACCTGCTGGGTGTGAGAAGCAGACTTGTGTGCCAGCTCAGGGCTGCAGGACTGATCCATCGGATGTGTGAGCCATCAGGGCCTCATTTCCAACTCTCCCTCCGGATTGATGTGTCTTCTCTGCCCAGTTCCCCTCAGTGCATGTCACTTGTGCTTTAACACAGTGCCTGGTGCTGCTCTGGCTTCTGACATCTTGTGTGACAGAAGTGACAAGTGCCAGGCTCTCTGCAGATGTCACTGTCATCACTGCTCCAAACCTTCAGTAACAAGAAACAGAGAAGTCACACTCCTGCTAGGGCTCTCCAGGAGGTACATTCCCATTCCCACACTCATCCTTCATCACTTTGTGAGAGATGCCACCTCTTTCTCAGGCATAGTCAGGCCCATGTACCTTCTCTGCATGGTATATGACAGAAATTTTTCCCTGGGAAGGTGGTGAGACACTGAAACAGGTTGCCCAGAGAAGCTGAGGGTGCTCCATCTCTGGCAGTGTTCAGTGCTGGATGGGGCTCTGAGCAACCTGGTCTAGTGGAAGGTGTCCCTGACTATGGCAGGGTGTTGGAACAAGATGATGTTTAATGTCCCTTCCAGCCCAAACCATTCTATGGTTTTATGATCTCTGCTTTTTTTTGTAATTCTCATCAAGAACCCAGTTCATCTTACTGGTCTGAGGACAATTAATATGTGTAAAGCCTATTGCTGTCAGCCTAATTAAAAGTACCATTTTTTAATAAAATAACCCATTTCTTAAAATACAAATTACATCAAAGTTGTAAGAGACAAAGAAAAGGTCAGGAATTTTCACTCCTTGGTGAGCAATGAGCAGCATTGCAAGTGTGGCTGCCACTTTATTCCTAAACAGGAGAACCTAGGGATGAGAAGGTATTTCACCACTCATATATTCAGTCCTTTCTGCTGCCATGGGGACTTTGGTGGCAGTGAGAGGGCTGCCTACCCACTGCCCTTGCTGATCAGCTTCCCTCTGAAGCAGCAGGTCTGTGGGAGTGAGCCTGGCAGAGGCAGGGGGAGCTGGCTGTGCCTGGCCATCAGGGGGCACAGACAGCAGCAGGAGTGGCTGTGCTTCTACCTTGCTTTTGCCATATTTTTACAAGACTTTTTACAAGGGCATGTAGTGATAAGGCAAGGGATAATGGGTTTAAAGTGAAAGAGGGTAGGGTTGGATTAAGTATTAGGAAGAAATTCTTCCCTATGAGGGTGGGGAGGCCCTGACACAGGTTGCCCAGAGAAACTGTGGGTGCCCCATTCCTAGAGGGGTTCAAGGCCACACTGGACGGGGCTTGGAACAACCTGGTCTAGTGGAAGGTGTCCCTGTCCATGGTAGGGTTTAAAATGATTTTTAAGGTCCCCTCCAACTCAGACTGTTCTGTGATCTGTTCCTGCTCCTGAGCAGGTTGCAGGTGGGCAGATCACATCACTGAGGCTGGGACTTGATCCCACCCTGGCCACTTCTAAGCTGTGGAAGACTTTTATGTAAGCAGGTGCCAGAAAAGCCAGCCTGCACTCAGGCCTTACTGGCAGTACTGCTCCTGAGCTGACCCACCCAGCTCACAGCACCTGCCTGTCAGAACCTGCACAGCCACTGCCCACACCCAGTTTACTCTGGGTGGGCTCCCTGTCGAGACAGAACCAACTCCTCTCCACACACAAGATGTCACACAGACCCAGCCCAGTCTGCTCTGGGTGAGTGACATCCTTCAATGCCTCAAAACAAAGGGAATTTAGTCCTAGTGAGCATGGACTTCTCATTTTTATCCCTGGCACAAGGAAAGTGAGCTCCTCTTGGAAGAGAGCACTGTACCACGGTGACTTTACCCAGCCCTCTCTCACCTGTGAGGTGGCAAAGTGTGTGTAACCCTGCAGTGACATTCCTGCCCTGCTCCCCAGACAGCAGTAATCTCTGATTTCCAGCTCACATGGCTCTGGTGAGTCAAGTACAGCTCCATTTAAAGGAAAAGCCTTTCCTGGGAGGGTAGAGGCAGCCTGATGTTGCCCCACTTTGCTTTGCTTTGTGCCCATGAGCTTAATGGGTCCTCTGCACTTACTGAGCTGAGCACTGTGTTCCCAACTCAGCTAATCCACATACAATAAAATGATGTAACTAATGAGGAAATCATATCTAAATTATCCTGATGTAAGTTCATCAAATAAGTTGAACATGCAGGAGGTAACACGAGGCCCAGTAAAGCCTAGGGGTGGAAGGGAAAGTCTGTGTGGATTTGAGTTTTCAGCCAAGCACCTCTGAGAAGCCAACAGATCACCTCTGTAGAGTTACTTACCAGGCTTCTGTCTGTGTGTAAAGGAGCTGCATCAGCCCCTGCACACGCTGCCATGGGTTACATTTGTGCAAACAGCAAATCTTTCCTGAACTACAGCAGAATACCCGTGCTGGGGCCATCTCTTCCACCAGCCAAGCAAGAAACTTAGGTGGAAAAAATTCCAAATGGGTTTGCACTGGCAACTTCATTTTGGAGAAACGTTATTAGTGTTTTACTAATGGGGTTCTGCATGTCTGTAACTTTCCTGCCTTCTCTCTCAGATCATCTTGGTGACCAAAGGTGGCACCAGCACTGTGTTCATACAGAGGTTAATATGTAGGACCTACATGAGGAATGAGTGTGGAAGGAGGAGTTTGCTGTCTCTGCAGAACATTCAGCACTACCATCATCTACTGACCCATCCTAGGGCATGCAGTGCACCATTTAAATTCATTTATGTCCCATTTCAGGTTATATGGTCAACTCCTCAAGGCAGAAACTGAGCTTCTCTTGACATTTGCAGACTGCCCAGCAATTTGGGGTCTACCATGGTATGAAATCTTCTTCCAACAGAAAGTAATATGTTGGATTTCAAGTAAAAAGAGAATTAATGGCATTGCTCTCAGTTCTCCTAGGAAGGGAAGACAGCCATTGCTATTTAATCCTTACAGATGTCTGTTTCCTGGTAGAACATGGCTGTCCCTGGACAAAACTGGATGAATTTTAAACTGAGAGGCTTCCAGGGAAATGTGCCAGTTTTATGTACGCATGTGGATAACCACTATAGAAGATTACAGCTAGATTGAAGGAGCAGGGTTTAGATTTGAAAGATACAGTCTGAGATTTGAGGTCAGGTTTGCAACTGAGCCAAACCTATTTGGGATGATTTGCATCCTCTCTAGGATTGTGATTACTGTAAAATTGCCAACTGGTAAATCTCAACTTGATATGGAAGAAGAGAATACTGGAAAAAATGCATGGTAGTCTCTGTTGAAAGGGTAAAGTATTGGCTCCATCACAGCTGTTGTGGGTTTGGGGGCTTGCTTGTCTTTCTGGTGCCTGTGCCTGTGGGACCACTCAGAGCTGGATGGCTGATGCACAGGAATCATATTCCTGGCAGAGGCATTAGAAGTGATCAGTAGCTTTTACAGACATATGATAGTTACAAGGTTTATTGCCAGCACCATGTAATCACTGAGAATAGGGGCTATTATCCTCTCCACCCTGCTAACTCCTTGAGGATAAAAAGAAAATCTAAAAATTTCATGTAATTTTCTTCTTTGATCCTCCCTTGACAATTCTTCAGCACAATGGCTGTGCAGCTGGGAGTGAGGAGACTGATGTGGGTGTCATGTGAGGGATTTCAGCATGTTTTGCAAAAGGATAATGAAACTGCCTCCTTGGTTCAAAGATGGAGAGTCCTTTCAGAGGATTAGTCCCCTTCACCTGTGAAAAGACAGGCATAGTAACACTCTTCTAGGACTTTCTGAACAGTAAGTACTGGCATGAAAAGAAATGGCAGGCTCCTTGTGATTTATGCTGCTTTTCCCTACATGAGAATACATTTAGATGGGCTAAAAAGGTGTACTCTATGCCATCTATTCTTAATGGAAGAGAGTAGCTAATACTGCAATTCTGAAAAAAATAAGGAACTGGAGAAGATAAAAGGTTTGTGCTTTGGGCAATGTGGGAATGGATGGAGCTGATGCAAGCTACTGAACTCATATTTTGGCAGAATAGGGTATAATCATGCCTGATATAAACACTGCAGCCATCAGAGAGCATGGAATGGTACATACCCTGGAAGGCCTGTGCAGCTGCTGCTCCTGCATCCAGGAACGTGTAACTGGAATTTTGTCTAAGGATCCCAGCATGCAAATCTGTGTGCAAATGCAACAGCCAGACCTACTTTGTTAATGCTGTACTGTAACTTGGGAGACACCAACAGCGTGGAGATATTTAATCGTGTCCAGGTGACCAGTGCTTCTTATTTTGGTCCTTGGCAGAAGTGTCTGGCACTTTGCTCCTGAGGGCCAGCAGAGTCCTCAGTACTGTTCTTTACATGCAGAGCACAGGTAAGGGGTGCCAGTGTCCTGTCCCCCTCTAGCTCTGCAATGCCAGGTCCTACCTCTGCTGCCATGGGAGGTGCACCTTGCATGGACCCCATGAGATCCTCAGCAGAGACTACACTGCCCTTCCTGAGCCTGTTGTAGGACCACAGAATCACAGACTGGTTTGGGTTGGAAGGGACCTTAAAGATCATCCAGTTCCAACTCCCTGTCACGGGCAGGGACACCTTCCACTAGACTGGGCTGCTCAGAGCTCCATCCAGCACATCCTTGAACACTTCCAAGGGTGGGACAGCCACAATTTCTCTGGGCAACCTGTTCCAGTACTTCACCACTCTCACAGGGAAGAATTTCTTAATAATATCTAATCTAAACCTACTCTCTCCCAGTTTTAAGCCATTCCCCCTTGTCCTGTCACTTCATGCCTGGACTCAGCACCAGTGGAAGAGCAGGCATGTGCAGCCTCAAGCCTGGGATCCTTTCCCCCTCTAAGAAGGCTGAGAATGAAGCCGGGCCCATGGGAAGGGCGTTTTGGGGTGCTCATCCTTTAGCTAATCCATGGCTACACTGCCAGTCACCTGGCAGTGAAAGCACAGCAACAGTTGGGGTAGTAGAGCACGGGCAGTATGTGCACACACCCCCAGGGCTAATCCAGGCACTTCTATCTGCTCTGGATTACCCGGGAGTTTACAGATGAGCTGATTTTCCAGGCAACTAGTTGGAGACACCAGCCTGCAGCTTCAGGCAGACTGCACTGTGTAAATGCACATTCAGAGGGCGAATTCTGATGTAACCTGTGGTGATGAAACTAAATTTTTGCTGAGCTCTGAAGAAGACAGGGCTCAAACAAACCCCAGGCACACCTTATCTGGGAAACAGGCTTTGATTTTGACCCCACTGTATGGAGAGCAAATCCTTCCATGCAGCACAGCCCAGGGTTCAATTCTTGTTTTAAAGAATGTCCCAGGGGTTGTTACTCATTTTTACAGTCTGCAAACACCATTCTCACTCTGCAAACTTTGAGATCCTCTTGCAAGTCACGCCATCGAATCTCTCTCCATGTACAATGTGTCTTTCAAGATGATTATTGTCTCCCTAGTTAATTGTTAACAACTGGGATGAGAAAAGACCTTTATCCTACAAATAAATTCAGAGGTGTTATAAGGTTGTTGCACTGGAAATAATGAACTTAATCTCAGATTTGGAAAAAGTAAACACTCTGAGTCAGCCTGGATAGCTCTTGTTAGAGAGAAAGAGCTGTACCATACTAATTGGTACTAGCTTTTAATATTAATTGGCTTGTAACCTTTTCAATTTAATTTTATGCACACCTTTTCAATTTAATTCATGCAAAAGATGCCTGTTGAGCCCTGAGTCTGTAGAACACCTGAGTGAAGTTATATGAATGTCTATAATCCAGTGCAGTTCAAAACTGTTTGTGCCATGGGGTGTTCACAATTTTCTCCTTAGTCAAAATCATTAAATAAATACATAAATAAATATGTAGGCATAGGAATGCATTTTTTTCTGCCTTTTAAATGTACTTGCCAGTAGATGAAGCTGCATCACCTGCTGTAGCTTAGTCTTTTATGAAGGGGCTTAGCTCTGTGCAGTGGTCAGGCAGTGTCTGATGCTTCCTGCATGGCTGGAGTTGGCAACCTGAAGCACAGGTCAGTGAATAACCATACAGATGGTTTAGGTATGATAAAGTGAAAGGCTGTAAATAAAGAGGATGTTCCTGTACTTTTTTTGTCCACTACAAACCACAATCTCCCTGGATACCAACTGCTTTCCAGATGGAGAAAAACATGCTGCTGAAACTCTGGCAAAGCATGTCCAGCCTCCACCAGCTCTGAATGATGCAGCCTTGGCTCTCCAACCCTAAAATGAGTGGTGTGACCTCTGTAAGCAAAGGAGCTGGGACAAGTCACTGCTCCTGGAGATCTGCCCTTGGCAACACACACAGCAGGCAGCATGACGAGGGGGATCAAAGTCTTGAGTGAGGGGGAAAAATATTACAGCCTGGAAGGAATGAAATTGTCTTTTATGACACACACATCGCCCTGGTGAACTTTCTGAAGTACATGGTGTTTTAGACTTGTTATCCTATAACCTTTAGGAACACATTTCATCAGCTCTTCCCCTTGATAAGAAATTGCCTCCCTGCAGTCAGACCCTGCTGGCCAGGCCTGGAGGCACCGTGGGAGTCCGTTTGCCCTGATGGCACTGGGAAGTGGTGGTGGGACATTTGCCACTGGGAGAGGACCAACAAACTCCTGGTGTGAGCAGGGTTTGGGCACTGCAGTGACTGCCCCAGGCTCTGACTCGCTTTCTGGGGTGCACTGGCCTTCTCTTAGGCACAAGTCACTCACCCACTGCCTGCACAGCTGCCCATGCCTTCTCCATGTCTGTGCTGCCCACCATCCTCCACAGGGTCCAGGGGCAGTGAGGAGGGATCCCAGCCATGGCCCTGGGCTGCCAAGGTGGCACCTGTGGGCCGAAGTCAAACCAGGCAGGTTGTTTCAAAGCCAGACAAGGAAAAGTGGTGAGAAACACTTCTAATAGGGGTGTTATGGGTTTGTTTGTTTTAAGGATAACTCTGCCTGAAATTAATAATGGGGGTTTTTTTTGGAAGGGAAATAATAGCTCAAGCACATAAGCATTGCTCTGAATGCTCATTTCATTTACACTTCATTTAGCTGAGGCTTTTTCAGTAGAGAAAATGACATTTCAAGCTTTCAAGTTTCTACTGATTTTTTTTTTTCTGGAGGGAAATTTTTCCACCTTCCTAGAGAGGTGGTCAATTCCCCAAACCTGGTGTCCTTTAAGATGCATTTGGTCAATGTTCTTAATAACATGCTGTAACTTTTTGTCAGCCCTGAGGTGGTAGAACAAGCACTGTGGGACAAACCGGCTGCCAGGGCATAACCAGAGGAGCTATTTACTGGGCATGCTAGAAGGTATGGCTTGGGCACACAGATTTGAGGAGGATTTATACATATTCGTGTTGATTTTCTTGCTGTATTTTTCAGTCTGCAGCATGTTCCAGCTGTCCAGAGCACCATCAATGGGCTAAGAACAGGCTCTTTTAGTATAAAAGGACACAGAGATGCTCCAAGTCCCCGTGAGTTTGGAGCTTTAGGGCAGAGGAGCTGCTGGGTCTGTCAGCCAGGCAGTAACTGTGCTGCCACACAGTTTGGAAAACAGAGATTTTTTCCTCAGACACATTATAGCAAATGTTGGCTGTGACAAGGCTGGTTTACACTTTCCAAACCCTCCTGGTTCTAAGTTTGTCTTGCAATGGAGCCAAGAGTATTACAAAAATGTGTACAGATAGTTATTTTATTTGTGTGCTTGTGCCTGAGTACACCTGTCATTCCTGATTATGGGCCAAAATAGTCAGAAATCTTTTTCTTGACTTCTCACTAGCAAAGAGCCAGATCTACAGCACAAGGTCTGACCTCTGGTTACAGCTTCTTCATTTATAAGGCCATCTAAGAGGTGGGTTTGACCAGAAGTTTCTATATTCTGATAGTGGTAACTGTTGGGTTTTGCTTCTGAAAACCACAAGGTGCTTTACAGATGTCTCTGTTTGAAAGGAGAGAGAATTCCTGACTTTCTGACTTGCCCTGAAGAGTATTTAAAGACAATGGCAGATCAAAGTTTATTATTAAAGACTTCCTGGTTTCTTGCACTATCATAGCACCAACTTAGACCAGTGTGCCAGTTTTTCAGAGTACAAACTACCCCTTTGCCCAGGCACTGCCCTGGAGAGCAGAGAGAAAGGAAAGACTGCAGGTTGCTCTGCTATGTTGCTTAGAAGAAGAGCATCCAAGGTGTTTCAAACATACTTCAGCTTTGCTTCCTTTGCTGGTGCTGAACAATCTTAATCACGAGATGGCAGAGGATTGTGCATACAGAAGGGTGGTTCAGAAGGGCAGGACCTGTCTGGTGTCCTCTGGACCACAATCTGGAGCTGGGGCATGCCTGATTCCAGAACAATCTCTTGGATATTGGTTTTGGGGGTTTTTTTGCATTGGGAATCAGAGCAGCAGCTGGATGGCCCTACACAAGGCTGTGCTTTCACATAAATCCTTCCTATGGGCTGGGGATTGAGTCACATGTTGCTGTGTTTTATAGCCACGGGTAAATCTAGGAGGGGAAAGGGGTAAATCTGGGGAGATTTTGCACTAGTAGGGTAGGTGATTTGCCTCACTGTTTCTGGTTTCCCCCAGAAACCTTCACAATATGACAGAAGAATAAAAAGCAGTGTGTATGGTCTTGATACCACAAGGGTAAGACTTGTTCCTCAGATGTTTTCAGGGAGAAGGGGCAGTTTGCTGTAAAAGCCACTGTTCAAACAGGAAAATTGAACAGTACTTGTTAGTGCTTCTCCTGATGGGCTCCCACTCCACAGCAGTTCTCTGCTTTGCTCCCATATGGAGCAGATGCTGTTGTTATTGCTGCTCAGAGGCAGCACTGAGAGGAACAATTTCCATGTAGAGATATTTCTGTGGCATTAACACACAGTAAATTTTCACTGCACATTGGCTGCTGTGGGGGTACTCATGATTTTAAAAAAGCTGTTTCCTTCCCAAGACGTGCAGTTACACTGTACCCTTAGTTTGATCTCATTATCAATGACATACTAAAAAAATGAAGGGAGTAATGGGGCCGTGGGACTCACAGTTTAAAAAACAAAAAAGAAAAGAAAAAAACCATTAAAAACCCCCAAAACAAGTAAAATCCCTAGTTTTCCAACCTAAGTAGGGTGGATCACAAGTCTAAGAGTAGCAACATAATGCTGGGATGCACATGGCACTGTCATGATGTTGAAAATTGCATGCAACAGGTCATAGAAGGTTCTTTGTCCAACATCTACTGTAAACTGAAACAACACTGGGGTATAATATTCACTCTTATTCATTGCATTAGGGAGAGAAAAGATTAAATCACACTTGAGACATCTGTCTGCCTACCTCAGAAAACTTCATTTTCCTGCAAAGTCTGGTTTTAAAATGTCACCTTGAAAATGTGTGACATTTTAATGGGCTGATTGCCAAGATCCTCAAATCCTTTAATTTGCATATGAATCACAACATTAAATATTATGGGAAAAGTATAAGAAACTAGAATTATGAGATAATAACTTGCATTCCCCTTGGTTAAACATAAGTTGGGAGGACTGTCTGTTAGAAATCTAATATTACAAAGGCAAATGAGATTAAAAAATGCTGTGGTATTCCCATTTATGCCATTAGCTGGTTGTGATTGCATGTGCATTTTTCTTACAGCTGCCTAATAGCAGCCTGGGTGTTGCCTGTTCTTCCAATAAGCCTCACAGCACATTGCAGCATCATGAGGATGGGTTGCATTCCCTTCTCCCACATTTCTGATGCAGCTCCAAGAAAGTCAGCAGGATTTCATCAATGTCCTCTGATCATCTCTCTCAAGTAAACAGTGTTCAGGTTGCTCCCTAAAATGATGGAGCCAAAACAAGCCCCAAGGGCCATGAATTCCCGAAGATCCATGCACTTCATTTAGAGAAAACTAAGAAGACTGTGTGTGCCAGGGACCATGACTAGGCTGGTGGGAGTTAAACACATGGATAAAAGCTTGCTGGATTAGGGCTTGTGGTTAGAGAAAATCCTTCCAGCTGAATCAAAACTTCCTGTAAGGATCTAACTCTTAAGAAGTGTTAGTGGAAGGAGGGTATAGTGAAGTTCCCACAGCAGGTTTTCTCATCTAATGTTAGTAGCTCAGGGCAGGACTTGGCAGAGCCTAAGCCATTGTTTAGAGCTCCTGCACAGTTTATAGCTCATCTGCTTTGGGACGGAAATCCGCCTGAACGGAGATGGTCAATTCAATTTGCTTGTCAAAAAGAAGTGAAGAATTCCACAGCAGAACAATCTGGGTCACAATGTACTTTGGATTAAATGGTTTAGTAAAGAAAAAGGGCCCAAACCACATAATTTGAATTCAACTTTCAAGCATCCAAAGTTTGAGCTTAATCAAAACTAGGATTTCGTTCATCCACTCATGAAGATGTCTGTGTAAGTTGGAGCTGCCCCTGTGCTTGGATCTTCCCAATTCCCTTGGGATCTGCTCAAATCCAGAGACCAGACCCTTTTCCAGTTTGCAGCAGAAAGCCCAAAACCACACAGAAAATGCAGTTTAAAGGAGAAGGTGCCAGCAGAGAGAACTAGCTGTGAGTCTGTCCAGGGTCTCTGGAAACTTGCAGGTGGAACAGGGTAGAGAGATGAAAGTTTCATGGTAATTTGGATCTCCCTGAGAGATTGAAGAGTTGCTGAAATAATACATTTTTTTGCAAAACAAGGAGACCAAACATGGGAAACCTGGGGTGCACAGGTGTCAATCACAGTATTTCTGTCTGTTCACGCAACTGCAACACTGGGCAGAGCTTGACTCCCAACATTTACACAGCACTTATGGTGTTGCACTTATGATGTACATATACCTCAAAAATAATTCTAAAGCTTCTCCTCTGGAGGAGAACCATCCCTCCCCTCTCCTGTACAGACCATCACCTTGTATTCATTATGAAAACATTTGTCTTTAGGAAACACAAACAGCTCTCACATGAATGCATATGCAAAGAAAACAAGTACAACACCAATTTCTGTAGAAGAATATATTATTTAGCAGATCAGTTTAAAAGTAAAAAAAAAAATCTGTACATCTTTGAAGATTTTTCTTGTTGGTTTTTGCATCAACAAGGATAAAAATGTATTTGCACTGTGGTTTTAGCTTTGTGCTCCCTTCTTTGCTCATGCTGAAGGATCCCATGATGTCCAGCTGTACCAGGCCACAAAGCAACCCTGCAAACTCACTAAGGTTTCTTCTGATTTCTTCTAGTGTAGAAAAAAAAAAGAAAACTGCATTCAATATTCAGGGTTTCTGAATGTACTGTTAACACTACAAAATGCAGGGAATAATGCAGAGAAATGAGTCATAAGGGCCTACTAGGCAAACCAAAATGTATGCCAGGACCCTTGTCAGTACATAAGCATCTGTTAAGCTGTGCTGTAATTAGCATCCTGCTGTACACATGTATAGAGTATCTTCACTTAAACAACTTCTTCTTGTGGTTTTGGGTGCCAGTGGAGCATTTTCCAGAAAAGGCTCCTTAGCTGAACCCTCGTTTGTCTCTGCAGACTGCAGGCAGTTTGGTCACCAAAAAGACACATCTGCTGGAGGTTTGAGCTGTGCTGCAGCCCGTGCAATGTCCAGTGGGGGATCCTGCTGGGAGGCTGTGCTGGGAATGTTGGAGAATGGGGAACCCTCAGCGTCTGACAGCAGCAGCACCTGTGCCAGGAGGCTGCAGGCTGTGGGTGAGGTGCCCAGGCAGGCAGGACATCCATCCCTGCCACTTCTCCTTCCTCATACAAGGTCCCAGCTGGATTTTTGCGTAGCCACCACATCTGTTTGGCAAATACAGCATTTCTCAAAGCCTCAGGGCTTGTGTTTTGTTCAGAGGCTTTCTCGTCTCACTTTTCGGTGCTGCCAGATGTCAAACTTTCACTTTTCTGTTTCTGCAGCTGAAATGAAGAGCAAAGTGGGATTAGTGCCCCTGCCTCACACAGTGCTGCTTTCCACAGCTGCTGAGAGTCACGTGCCCAGCTCTCCACAAGGCATGTGCAACATTTCTTGGGAAGTAAATAGGCAGCAGCTTGGAACATCACAGGCACTGTTTCATCCAAACAGCTCTTGATATATGTCCTAAGTAAACAGAACTAAGTCTTTCTCATCATCTACCGTACTAGGCTCTCAGATTATTAATTAAATCCTCTTGTTTCAGGGTATTTCTGAATTCAAGCAGCTACTATTTTCCTAAGACCTCTTGTGCCGATACACTGTAATTAAAGCTCCATCAGTTTGTACAGAAATGCTGTTTTGACAGCTTCTGTAAACCAGAAATAAAATCTCAGCTCAACTTGAAAGATGAATAATACTCAGGCAGTCATATTTGAGTTCTTTTTCCTCTCTAAACTGAAGAATGCCTAAAAGACTTTGTTCTCCTTTAAAACTTAGTGCCCTCAAAGCATGTGCTCTTTGATTAACCAGCTTTAGTATCTGTGCTCCTGAGGGGCTTTTCCTCCAAAGCACTTGGGAGGAGGTGGGAGCTACACCAGAAAGTTGCTCTTCCACTCATGGATGACCAAGTGAATGAGCCTGAACTTCCCACATATCAAACAATATCAGCACAACTAGCACTCCAGGGCACTTCCCAATTTATTTTAATGGCAGAATAGCTGAGTATCCTGTCTACATGATCATTTTTTTCATGTCAGAAAACCCCTACTCTGTGATGCCACTTGGGCAGGTTTTGTTGTAGACCTCAGCAGGGAAAAGTGGCCCTCCCCTGGGCCCTACATGTCAAAATGAGAAATGTTCTGTAAAAGGAGGTCCCCACTGAGCCATAAAATGGCTTCACTGTTTGTGTGTTTAATCCCCCTGGGTGCTGTGCATGACAGACTAATTCCTCATAAAATTTCAAGCACATTCTTGATGGCAGACACGTGACTGGAAGTTCCTTCCCAGAAAATAAACTCATGCATTGGTGGTGCAATGTCTTGGACTGCCTAACCTCAGGACATTTTGCTGCCTCCAGCCCAGGCTGAGTCCTTCCCAGGGGAAGGCGGATCCCTCCAGGAAGAGATGTTTGCCAATGTGCTCCCCTCAGGGCTTTATCCCTGGGTTTTGTCTCTTGCAAGCAGCCTCCCTTCACATGGCGGTGACTGGTGAACTGTGCAAGGACATGTTCTTACTGCTTGTGGCATCCCTCTCTCTCCAGCCAGGTGAAATGGATGTGTTTCTCACGATAATGATCATGCCATGAGCATTCCTACTGTTTGGGAATTAAGCCGCTGTTTAATTATCATGTTTGGCAGTTTCAATCATAATATTTACTATATCAAAGAGATATTTAGAGCTTACCTCTTTCATAGCATCATCTATCTGTTTTAATTCCTCATAGTGGTCCCTCGATTCCCACAGGGGCTGGAGCATCACCTCCTCCACCTCTGGGAATAGCTGGGTGAAAACAAGAGAAAGAACATCAACACTTCCTGTTGTATTCATGAATTCCTGCATGTTCTCATTGCACATGCTAAGAATGGGGTGGAAGGCAGGGTGTGAACGGTACATCCCCATTTCCCTGGCTACCCAAACACCTGATGGAGTAAATGCTGGAGCTCTGCATTCCCCCTCTCTCTTTCTGGCCCCGGATGTCTTACCTTCGTTACTGTTTCAAACATGGGGATGAGGACAAACTTCAGGAAGCCAATCTGTGCCGTGGGCTTGGTCACTTTGTCGCGGTCCATGAACGGTGCCACTGGAAGCCCCTCAGATTTTTCTCGGTCGCTCTGGAACGAACCCAAATTGAAAAATATTAATCTTGGCTGGAAGCCTGCGAGGAGAATAAAGTACTGCTGATCACAAGTGAAAGAGCAGTAGCCTTCAGACACAGATCACAGAGGTGTTTGAGGATAGCACAGAATAGCAATGTGCTTCCCTTGGGCCAATGTATCTGCTTTGCTGAGAGCAACATCTGAATACAGACAATTCTGCTCAATTACTTCTGCTCAGCACTAGCGTGAAAGTGTTCACCTCCAGGCTTACAGGGCACCTAGTTCCCTTTGCAAACCCACTGGACATGGGAGATAAAATATTTCAGAGCATCCTGAAAGGTGGTAATGGCTCTTGCTGCTCTAAAAGAGAAGGAATAGGTCTGTCATTTCCTCATCATTCTCCAGAGTGATTCTTTTCAGGTATTCAACCAGAAATTACATCTCCTTCTTTACTAATGAGTAAAACTAGTCCTGGCTAGCCAGATCAATAGAGTAGTTCCACTGAAAGCAAAGGGTTTGCCAAAGTACCTACTTAACCACATAACTCATTGTTCCTGTGTGGTTCTGTAAGGAGGTCACGGACTGTGTGAGCAGAAAGGACATCCTGTAGCAGATTGTATCTCCCAGTTATTGGATAATTCAACACATGGTGCCTTTGCTGTGTGGCACAGAAATACTGTCATTTTGAGTAAAAACCGGACATGCAGTGACCTAGAAATATTCCTAACACACCCGAAATGTGTCTCTTGTGAGAAGCCCTCCTTGGCATTCACCCCATCAAAGTATAGACAAAACAGCCAGGAAAGCTCTGGCATCTGCTCCCAGAGCACTGCAGCTGTGTGTTGGCTGGGATCCCACTGCAGCATGGACATGCTGCTCAGGAGCCAGGGTGCCAGAGGCAGCAAGGGCTGCTCATCCAGGGATCCTTTTGTAAGGCATCAGAATCTCTGTTCAGCTGGGAATCCAGTGAGGAGCGATGTTTGTGAAGCTTAAAGTCTGGCTTTGCACACCTCAGCAAGTCTTCTGCTTTCTCTTTAAGGGAATCTTCACATGCAGTGACAATAAACTAGTTCCTGTGTGGTATTTGATATAATTTACTTGACAACTTTATCTAGCCACTGCTCTTGTCCTTTTGGCTCAAAAATCATCTATCTGTCAAACAACCTTGAAGGCAGCTGCTATGCAGAGAGCAAGCTTCAGCCTTCTGGCATTAGGATTTCTGGGTTGCTTTTGTCTTTCCTCTGAAAATTGCAATCAAATTGCATCCACTTGCTTTCTGAGCAGGTTTTCTTTCTGGTTTCCTTCTCTGACTTTCAGTAATAGAAGGCCTTCCATAGAACTGTAGAATGGTTTGGGCTGTAAAGAACCTTAAGGATTATCTCATTCCAACTCCCTGACCTGGGCAGGGACCCCTTCCACTAGAGCACGCTGCTCAGAGCCAGGGCTGGACTGGACTGTCAGACAGTGGAGCACCTGCAGCTGAGATGGGATTCAGGAAAAGGAGAAAATTGCACAATTGCATCTCTCTCTCCTTCTTACCTGCATAAAATACTCCTCTAGTAAACAATCTACCCAGGGCTCTGCTACTTCCATTGGACGGACTTCATTGGAGATATCACAGCATTTTATCAGCACCATCTTCAGCTGGAAGAGGACCATACTTTAGTACTGCAGTCTTAATGCCAACCCCTTCCCCTTTATCCACAACCCATGTCCTTACAATGCACTGGGAGGCAATGCTTTCAACCAGAAAGGGCAGTTCTAGGATTAAATCAGAGCTCTTAAATGGTTTGAATTCTATTCCCCTTTCTCAGCTACTCACTGTAAATCGCTTTTCCCCTCTCTGGCTCTGTTTCCCTGTCTGTAGCACTGGGATGTGCCACAGTGGGATGTGCTCTCATCTGCTGCCTGAAGAGATTCAGTCACAAATGACCATTAAACTTTAGTGAAGTACTCAGAGGCAGCTGGGGAGAGATGTCGCCGGAAGTCAAAGACAACTGGATTGGGAAGTAAAGGAGTCTAGAATTTGAACTCTTGTGGATATTTTTGGCCCCATAGTAATGGACAATATGTGACCTGATGGGATTCCAGGATTTCTAAAGCTGGAATAATCTTTTTTATATAGAGCACTTCCTAACTGTAATTATTTCTGGAGGGGTAGAGAATGTAGGAAGGACTTTTTTTTGGAAACTATACATTGAATCTTGGTTTTAAACAAACAAATGTTAATCTACAAGCTTTCACACTATGCACAGAAAAATAACAATCCACAAAACCTCCTTACACAGGTCATGTGTTCTTCATTTGAGTAATCAAAATTTTCCATTTTTTCCTTGAAAGAGTCCAGTATTTCTGCATGTCTCGCCATGTCTGTAGCCAGGATTAATGTAATTATCCCCTAGTAAAGAAAATATGTTCACATATTAACTTGGCATTCTTTTTAAAATCTGCTGTTGCAGAGCTAAGTAGGGTATTTCTTACACACAAAACACCTCAGATACATTACACTGTTCATACTGAAAGCGGAAAATTCTGACTTAAAACTGTCAACGAAACTGGAAGAGGGTTGTAAAGAGTTCATGCTGTATGAAGATCATGGTTGGATTGATCTGTAAGAGTGGTGTGATATTCCAGAGATGCTGAGGTTTTCCCTTTCTGGTTGACTAATTGTAGAAAGGCAAACTGTACAACAGGATGTTAAAAGCCACACTCTGATTGCCAAGATCCACTCTTGGCTCCTTGGAAGGCACTGTGGGTTTTGCTGCTGACTCTTGGTGGTCCAAAGAAGAGACAAAAATCAGTAGCTGTGCATGTCATCCTCTTTGGATTAAGGGCTTTGAAATAGTCAGATGCAGTTGATGTGTTAGAAGCTCTGTATCCTCCTGCTAGGCAGAGTTTAGGATGTGAAAATGTGGTTAATATAAAGTTGTGGGGTTTCATACAAACTGATCCATTTTGGGCCCATGCCAGCTCCCCATGTGCTGGCAGAATCAGTAACTCCAACCAGACCAGTACCCAAGCCCTTATATTAGTCTGCTTTCTCATCTGGTGTGTAAGGAACGTGTCATGTGGAAATTAACACTGAATTTTGGCCCTTCAAGCTAACGGGAACCGTAGCATTGTTCACTGTCTCAGAGCTAACTCTGATGACTCCCAGTCCACCAGAGCCTCTTCCAACAATACAAGTGCTCTGTTGTTGTGAGTCTTTGCCCATTTTGAAGCCATTATAATACAATGTTCCCTTACAGCATAAAATTCTGCCACGGGAGCTTAATCCTTCCCCAGCCAGAGCTAATTGGCTCCTTCAATAATATAAATATCTGCCCCCAAAATGTCATAGGCTTTAATAGTCAGGATGTACTCATTATTTCTCAGCAAGACATCCCAGGGAGTGCTGCTGTGGAATTTTTCCAAGAATTCCTCTTGGACCCCTCCAGTGTGAGGGGCTTTTTCAGTCCTACCCTCCAGGGAGAGCGATTCACTCGCAGGGAAGTCTGTGCGTGTTTGCACCTTCAGGGACAGTTTGAACGGTGCAGATGGGAGCAGAATCCATACCTGTCTTATCTGCTTGAATTGGTCCTGGTCAACATTGGAGAAAATGTTGTATTCTGGCTGGGAAATGATCTGGAAAGCCACGGCACAGTGGTGGTTCTCCAGCGGGGAGATGTCGTTGTAGCGCACGGCGAGCTCGGTCCGCGCGTTTATCTGGTAGCTGATGTGGAGAGAAACAGTGAGGACTCTGCAGACACACACCAGCTGCTCCAAACCTGCAGCTTTCTGGTATTTACATCCTTTTCAATGCTTATTCAATTAGCTGTGGTTTGGGTTTCGATTGCTGGTACTAAATCAGATTTTTAGAGAAAATAGATATTACTTTAATACCGTCTCGGGCACTAATTACACCACAGGTTGTGGGTTTTTCCTTCTTTAAATTTTACCAAGTCTCTGTGATTTAAAGTGACATAGAACAAAACCAGAAGGAACTGCCTGAGCTTTATTCAACCCCCACTAATGTCAAATGGAGAGATTCCCACTGATCCCAGTCAGAATTCGGTTCTGCCCTTATTTAATGAATGGGTAAAACTAAGTTAGATTCTCCCTCTCTTTTTCACACACATATACAAGCACACAAAAGTGTTCATGGGGCAACAATAATAATTACCTCAATGATAACAAATAGAATAATACGTACTTCATGATTTATAATTATAAAATAATGTGTGAGTTAAATTCCCCTTTGCCTTTTAGTGTCTTTATTTCATTGTAATAATTCATATCTCTGTTGTCAGCTGTAAGGTATTTTCCTCTTGTTTTCTCAGGAGTTGGGAGAAAGTGTTGGAATAGAAATCTGAAAAACTATTTTCCTTGCAGAGCCAAGGACAGCTGGCAACCCCAACCCAGACCTGAGTTTGCTGCATGAAGCTCTGCCTTGGCCCACATGTGAGTGAACAGCAGGGCCTTGGGGAAAGGTCCTGGCCAGCTCAAGCTGTGAGAAGGAAAACCTGATCTGCCAAAAAATGCCAACTGGCACTGCCTTCCCAATAAATTTTAAGGGAAGAGAAAGCAAGAGGCAGACTTACGTGTTGTTGTAGCCTGGATGGTCCAAGTCATGGCATACTGCTGCAGTCATGAGAATCAAAATGTCAATTTGGGAAAACTTCTCCTGTGAAATGCAAAACATTAATGTAGTATTATAATTTCTGCTTCCCCTATCATCATAAATGAAAATAAATATACCCCTCCCCGCCCCTTATTTACTCTTCAGAGAAATGCAAATCTGAGCAAAGAGAAATATTTTTCCATAGATGAATTTACTTCAGCCAAGAAGGAGAATTCTGCCTTCCCTTCCAGTAAAAATGACTCAGATTTGCCTTTGTTGCATTGAATTACAGCAGCTCAGAGGAGGCAATTTCCTTGAAACTTGCTATTACTGCAGAGATCATATGAAAGCACTGAGATATTAGTACAGTCTCTTACAAGTCATTTGAGCACCCTGATTAGTTAAGGAAGGGCTGGAAAATGGCTCAGTTGCCATTGTGTTCTGCATTAACTAAAGTTGGGAAAAGAGTGAGAAAAATTAAACGTTGTGTTCCCACAGCTTCTGAGTAGGATGAACTTCTGTTAAAGCAAGATTTTGTTCATATTCCTACTGTCAAGAAAATATATTTAACCCAGTAACTGAGATGTTTAACTGTGGAGAAGAAGGGGGGATTATATATGACTAAAAGTGATTTTGTACAGAAATTAAATGAATATATGAACATAGGTTGTCCAGACAGTGAAATTAATTGATGCCTATAGTTATGGACAAAGTACAGGTCAAATGTGAATCCTGCATACAGCACACACCAGGGATTATTTGCATTAGCTCATCCAGGTGGTAGCACACATTTGGAGAAAACCTTCTGTAGGAACATTTTGAGTCCCAGATGAAGGCCACACCCACAGACCATAATTCAGTAGGGTCTGGGATCTGATTCCTTGATGTTTCATGCTATCACATTGTCAAGAGCTTTGGTGTACAAACTGGGGATATCCAAGAGGTGAATTGAGCTTCACAGCAGTCTCAGAAAGCTGTGTAGGTGCTTGGGGTCTGGAATGGGATTGCTGAGCAGGCCCCAGGATGGAAATGGGTGATGCTGTTGGGGTGGGGTCATACCTGGAGGCTGCAGAGCGAGATCATGCTGTACATCATCTGTGTCACACAGAAGCAGTGCCGGAAATTGTGGAAGGGGTTGTTTCTGTAATTGTCATGAATACACAGCTGCAGAGAGAGGGAATGAAGCAGTCAGGGACAGCAGAGCTGTTTCCCAGCCTCCCTGGAATCGTTGTATATCCTTTGAGCAGTCCCTATGGAGCCCAGTGTTACTTTGTGCTAGGACAGAGTGCCTAGTACAAAGAGATTTCTGTATTTCAAGAATTTTTCAGCAGGTAAAGCTCACAGCAAATTGTCTCTCACATCAGCCAGCAGTGGATAAACAGCCCAGCCCAGCAGTGAGTGCAACTCAGTTTTCAGACAGGACTCTGTGCTCTCATGCTGAATTTGTATTTCAAACCATGCAGTGGCCAAATGGTGACTTTGGGGAGTGTAAAGAACTCAGAGCACACCCCCATCCCCCTCTCTTGCTGACTGCAAATGGCAGCTCTGTAATCTTCTGAAGGCTGAAATGTGGTTGTTATTTCATTCGCAAATGCTCAGAGGTGGCACTCTGGGGATGTGTTCCTTGGCAAAGTGAAGATGTGAACACACCTACACCTGTGTGGAGTTCCTACGCCAGGCAGTGTGGGAGAGATCCAGCTGTTATGGGCTCATGGGGCTCATTGTTGTGTGGTTTAACTTTCTATAGATCCTGGCTCTGTGCCCTCATTCCACAGGAAAGATAAAGCCTGTTTTTCCCTGTGTCCTCACTACTGTCAGCCAGGCTGGCTGAGTGAAGCTGGCACAGCTGGGTTAACACATGCCACAGTCATTATTCCAGTCCTCTGGATAGCCTTTGGGATCCTGTCCTGCACAACAAAGACAAGCATTGGCAGCACTGCTGGACCCTTCTGCTGAGTCCTCTGTAGTCTGGACCCTGGAGAGCCCCAATGCACATGCTTCAGGTACTGAGCCTAAATTAATGACATGGACAGAATTCCTGTCCTCTTCTCCAGCTAAATACTGAATTTACTTTAAGAGTTCTCATGCCCTGCCAGGATCAAACTGTTTAATCTGGGATCTGACTTCTAGGAAACCTCAAAGTTCTGGATAAGGTCAAGAGAACTGTGGGGTTTCAATACTTATTATTATTTGGGAGTTTCATTGCAAATGCTGTTCAGATTATCCCACAGCAAGGGTTTTAGAAACATATTTCATTATTTTTAAATGAATAACTAATGGCACAGGCTCACAGGTGCTGGGCAGTGTCTCACAGCCTCCATATGGACACCATGGCTGTGCCCAGGCACTGTTAAACACTGCATGGGTGTGATGTGCACATCCAGCACTGGAGCACAGAGCATCCCAGGGGACTCCTGACTCACAGCACTGAAGGGATGGAGTGACTTGGTTGTATTAGTCATCCTTTCCTCCTCTTTCTAGCACATTTCTGTAGCCAGTGGATGTGGGAGCAAGAAAGCTAGTGTAGGCATGAGGTGGCTTTTTCTCACCCACTTAAGTTCAAACTGATGCCCACACTGTGCCTGGGGAAGTATCATAGTTGAAAGCAGAGTCCTGCGGACTTTCTTGTAATCATCTTTCTTTCTGCAAAGCTGGTGTTTAAGAAAGGAAATCTCACCCTGTCTTGCCTTTGTAGAAAACACACAACAGACTCCCCTTGTTGAGAATGAGGCTGTTTTACATACGAGTGGTAACAAATTACTTGGAGCTAAAGGGAGCTGCCTGCAGCAATGTGTGGGGGTGGCATGTTGATGTGTGTTGACATATCACCCTGTTTCCCCATGTTTTCAGGTTGTGAAACAGGAGGAGGAGATTTTCTGTTTTATCTACACTGTGCCAGCCTTGTTTGTATTTGGTTTCATCCCACCCCTTCTGTTCAGCTGCTTTCTAAGATCAACAACACCGAGTTTTTCATTTGCCTTCTTTGGGGAGAGATTTCCTATGTTTTGATAATATTTTGGGTCTCCTTTGATGTGGTCATACTATTTCTCTAAAAAAGCTTCACCAGTGCTAGGCATAAATGTCAGGTGAGCCTTATGCCTTCTGTGGTGACATTTCATCCCTTATTTCAGTCTCTGCTCAGCTTTGTGCCTCTTTGGCTTCATCCTGCAGCAGGACACCAAGCAGGGACAGCCACTGGTGCCTCCTGCTCTTGCTGTACTTCAACATACGATGAACCCAGTGTTTTCTTTTGTTTTCCCTCCACCTTCTGAATTTGTGGAATTTCTTCAGTTCTTTCTGAGATTCTACATCCATCATGCAAAACTGTGCCCTCTATCCTGTGCAAACTCTCCAGGTAATTAGAAGAGATTAATGAGACGTAAGGCTTCACTACAGGAATTGTGTGAAACATCTGTATAATGAACTTCCCACCATGATGTTTTTAATTATTATCTGAATCAATTTGTCAGACAGAGAGGTAAGTTTTAGTAGTAAGGATTCTTCAGGTATAATTCTTCAGGCTGTCCCTGGATGCTTTTTAAACAATGGATAAAGTATTTCCTGTTCTACAGTTCTATAGGAACATAATGATTTTTCTAAAAAAGCCAATATGTTCTTCATCTTTTTAGCAAATGCTTTCTTATGCTCTCCCTTGGACCTGAAAACATACTGATTTTTAAATATTCCAGTATTTCTTCCTTAGACATCTCACTTTTGGTATCATCTCATCTTTATCACATCTTGCATCTCTGCAACATTCTGAACATTAAAGACTGAAGCAAAGGAAGTTATTTTGCTTCCCAGCAATTGCTTTTCTCTCCTGACTTGCTCTTTTACTCCCTGTGATTTAGTACATCTAATGATCGTTGGCCTTTTTCTGGACAACTTGTCTTGTCTCCATTTACAGCAGGTACTAAGAGCATTCAGCAGAAATTAACTGCTGTCAGTAAATGAAAACTCAGCAAACAAATTCAAAACAGTTAAAAAAAAGAGTAATCTGTAACCACAAGAATGCAAACATTTCCTGAAGTACTTAAATTTCCAGAATTTGTATAGACTGACTGTTTTCAGTGAGATTACTCATGAGAGTCAAGTTAATTCCATGGCTAAGTGTCCCATGTATTGACTTTTGAATGTGAGAAATTGCATCTATAATTTGAAATACTTACCAACCACCTCTTTAATGTGATAGGATTGATGTTGAAGTCTTTTACCAGCCCCAGATCATGGTACATATGTTCCAAACAGCTCAGCATCTGCAGCCAGGAACAGACAGGTTATGGGCTTGGTGAATATCCCTTTATGATACACTGCAAACTGAATTTCCTCCTTGCAAGCAACAAATAATTGAAGAGCCCTCTTGTTAGGATGAAACAAAGATGTTCAAAGATTTCATGATTAAAGACAGTGCATGAGGGGAGGCAGAGAGGGTCTGAAAGCTTTTTGAAGCAGAAACATTGCTGTTGGCTCCGTAGGTTTTGTGCAGGGCTTTGACTCACACCAGCACTCTTTAGTAATTTAGCAATTCCTGCTCAGAAAAAAGCATTACCATTTTTCTATCTCAGCTGGGATATGTTCTAACACTCAGTGAAATCAGTGGGAGCTTTTTCACTGACTCCAAAGGCCCTGGCTGTACAGCAATGGATGAGGCCCCAGCTGCATAGAAAATGACAGCAGAAAATAAGAGATCCTTAAAGAAACATTTATTCTAGGCATGCGTCGATACCATCTTTCATTATGGCTTCTTGTGAGTTCCTAACACCACTATCTTGGCTCAGATTTCTCGTTTAACAAAAGATCTCCCATTATGACCCTACAAAATTGCAGCAGGTTTGTGACCATCCCCTCCTGTAGACTGTAAATGTGAATCCCAACAGGTGAAACGCAAAGGCAAGAAGCTCTTTTGAGACAACATCAGCTCTGCAGTAGAAAAGGAGAGGCAGGTAATTTAGCAGCACCATTCCTGTTTAATCATCTGGGCTTGAATGTATTGGAAAAGAAGATACTGATAATCCCAAGTGTTTGGGTGTTTAACAGCAGCCACCAGTCAGAAATGAATAGGCTTCCAGGAGTTCAGGAGTTTAAGTATCTGTATTCCCTTTTCTGAAGGCCAAATCTGCAGGGAATGAAATGCAGCCTTTGTATTAGAAAATGCAGCAAAGCACTGCAAAGTGATCCAGGAGTTTCAACATGAGTATAATGTCACAAATACAGCCTTGGAGACATTTTGAGTTAGTCTTCTGTTACTTAGGCTCTTAAAACCTCACCCGAAAAATTATTTAATCTAATAAAACTTTATATTTATCCAGGGAATAAACATGCAGTACCAAGTGGGCTGATTTTGAATCATCTAACAGGAAGAGACTTATCTGCAAGACCTGAGGGACAACGTCACAAGCTGAATTTTGCTCAGATCACATGGGCACCATTTTGCTCAAGACCCCCTTGTTTTGGTCCTAGGCCCTGAGGTAGAACATATGTTTTGCAATAGTTTCATAAAAGACTTTCCAAGACAATAAACTTGATCCAGAAGGGCTGAATTGCCCTCAGAAATACCTATCTCGCCCCAGCTGTTGCCAAGAGAGCTTTGGGTAATGACAAGGTGACTCTCAGTCCCAAAATTACTGCCCCTGAACACATGAGAATCTCAATTTTCATTTTTAGCTTTTTTTGCTCAACAGCACAAGCTTGAATATGGGACTTTTTTAAGGCTTGAAAGTGAAAGAGAGCAGAGGTTTGTGCTGCATAGCTCTGTTTACTGAGATGCTGCAGAGCACATTATTCATTTGTTTACAGATGATTATGGTTTATGACCTGCCTGTCCCACACTGAGCACGTGGGCAAATGCTGATTGCTAAACAAGCTCTGACAGAATTAAAATATTCTCTGTAAACATAAACCAGAGCTAAAAGGGTGAGATAAACCCATATGGTGCTCGACTCAATAGAGCTTGTGTGGAATCTTATTTTGGAGCAGCATTCCTCCTTGCAGGGCATGTCTAATCTCCACGTCCTCTTAATTTGCCTCGTTCATGCCTCCATATAGTGTTTCCTCTGAATGAGTTACTGTGATAAAATACTATTCCTCAGCACACAAGAATCCGTGGATAATGGGTTTTGTCTCTCCTTATTTTTCTTAATAGTCAGAAAAATGAGCCAACAGTATTATGGTCCACCTGTTAGATCATAATTCCTGCAAAGACCTGACAGGCACTTAAAAGTTGGAGGCAAGACAGATGTCTGTCCATGGTACAGAGAAAAGGGGGTGGAGAGGGAGCAGTAGCTGCAGAGCACCTCTAACCAAACGAGGGAAGCTCTGCCAGCCTCTGCAAATGGGGGATGCCCCTAAAGCCACCAGAGTGTCCTTATCCTGCTCTACCAGACACAGGAAATAGCCTGAAGGGAATAAGCTGTTCCTGTGGATGCAGTATGGGGTGATTTTTCCTTGTCATGTTTATCTGCAGGTGCTGAGTCAGAGTGAGTCTTGTATGCACAACATCTGATTGAGAGGGTAATTAAAGAGATTGCTGCTGGGAGTGCTGCTAGAACTACCCAAGCTTTCCCTTGGGAACAACCCAGCACTAAATCCCTAGCCTAGTCCTGCCCTCCCTTAAATCCTTCCCAAGTGAGATTTGCTGGTATTTGCTGAATCTGATTTTACATTGTATTCTAAGCTGTCCATTTTTAATATCCTTCTCCACGTTTCTACACAGGTTTACACAGAACCTTCTGCAATACAAGTGATGAACCATGAATAATACTAGTAGCACTAAGAAGAAAATGAAGCAAAAATAAAATACTAATTGGCTGTGCATTCAGTTTTGCAACCTCTTCAGAACACACTGCAGAAAAACCCTTGGCTGGAGAGGTGTGAATCAATGCCTGAACCTCTGCCTGCTGTGTTATTGATTTGAGTGGAGCTATTGATGATGTGCTTAAGCACACACTTTGCTAGGGATTGATTTGTTCAGATAAAATGGTATGAGAGAACTCATGTGGCAGTAATGATAGTGCACCAGTTGTGGGACATCACTAGGAAGGGATTAAATTAAAAACAAAGAGGAATCAGGATATGATAATCAGTATAATCTACCCGCCATCTGTTAGGAAAAACTACTGTACCTAGTTTGAGTGATATGAAAATAAAAGAAGTATAGAGAGTAAGAAGCAGCAAAGGGGGAAGCCACTGCAGATCATCTCTCTTCTGGCCTTGCTGATTCTCAGAAAGTGCTAAGCCAGCTAAGATGCCATCCCTACCTCATTGGGCTCCCACAGCCAGACGTCAAAGGTTGGTTTCCGAAGTGCTTCGATGGTCTCCTGGGACAGCATGTACTGCAGACAAAGAGGCAGCCAGTGTAAGTAGGGGTGTCCCAGGCATGGGAACTGCTGTTGGCATGTCCTTGGGACCCACAGGGTTCAATTCATGAAATATGGTTTTGCCCATATTTCCTAAGGATCTCTGCCAACTGATCTATCCCTCTTCCCACCCAACCCTCCTCACCCCTCCCACCAGCTGCTCATGGTCACACTGAGGTGTCCACACTGCAAGACAGCTTTCTGACAGGCTGCTGATCAGGGGGGATCCTCGTGGAGCAGGGAGGTCAGGGTTTGGGAAAATCAGGAGGAGAGCAGAGCTGTTATGGACAGGGAAGTGGGTAAATGCAGCATGGTGAAGTAAAAGGCACAAATCCATCCCTGTCTGCACTGGTTCTGCTGCCTGCAGAGCATCACCACTCAGTGCAGCCAGTTATGGCTGGATGGTGTAAAGTGTCTCTGCTTACAGTGTTAAATTAGCTGGTGGGTATGATATTTTTATTTTCAGATGATTTATGCTCTCATTTTTAGTGTTTTTTCAAGAATCCCCACAGTTTCAAATTGGTTGTCAGCTTGCAAGATCCAAGTGATTTTTTATCATTATGCTCAGAAGCTTAAAACAAAATCAAGCCCATTCACCAGTTACAATTGTATACAAAATGAAAAAAGGAATATGCAGAGTTAACAGACCAGGGGAGATCAGGACTCTACAATTCATCTTTTCAAGTCTGTATTCATCAGTCTTTCTGGGACTCAAAAACCTTGTAGCTTTGATTGTCCCATTTACTACGGCTGCCTCTAGTTTGGCATTACTGTCCTGAGCAGGGAATGACATTTTCTGAGCCATTAAATTTTTTGATACTTAATCCTAGAAGGAACAACATTGAGGATTAATTTTCCTTCTTAAGAAGGCAAGTTTTGCATTTGCCTATATAATGTACATTTAGTATGGTGTTCTGGAAGAAAACTGCAGTAAGATTTTTTGCCGTGTACAAGACATATCAGTGTTGTAATGACATCTTCTTTCAGTGTACTTTGCTTCCCAGCCTCACTGACATGGGGCAAATCCAGCACCTGACCCAGCACTGACACTGGACAAATCCAGAACATGAAAACTGATAACAAATTTTGCACATCTCTCAAACAGAACCCAAACTCCTAAACCCAAAACTCCTACGAGCTTTGGTCTAGGCATAATACAGAAATAGAAACTACCAGTTTACTCTGCAGTTGGTCAGTGCAGCTCTTTGTAGCATTTGTTGTTAATTCAAGATCCTAATAACACAGCAGTACATCAAAGTTGGATCTGACATATATACCTATCAAGGGAAAAAAATCTGATCCATTTTGTGAATTCATGTGTTGGTGTCAGGAGCACAAGCCTCTCAAGTAAAGGTTCATTTAAAGAAATATAAGTCCCATGGTGTCTGCTTCAGAGAGCTGGAGGTCACTTTTGCTAGACTGAGCAGAATAAACAGCAGAATTTACAACTCGTTGCTCTGTAAGGCTCTGAAGGCAAATATGCAAGGATTCATGTCCATGTCATACACCTGCACCACACAGGACCATGAGGATCTCAGAGTGGCCGAGCCAGCTTTGATGTGTGCAAGCAGATGCCCACAGTTCAGCCTATGGTTTGCACATGTGTGAGCTGGGCACTGAGCAGACACAACCTGGCAGCTTTCAATAATTCCTGTGGGCAAAGACTGCTGGTGCTAGGACCAAAAGTCCTGAGTTCTTCATGGTTTCAGCCTCATTCATCACTGTGGATTTGTACCTGTACTTGCCCGGGAGACATTTTTCTTCCAGTGTTACTGTTTTCTCTAGCAAATCACTAACTCATTTTCACAGGGACAATGAATCATTCTGGAGAGAATCCAATGTCGCATTTTCTCTTTTTTCCCTAGGTGAAGCATCTCCATAAATTACTTTTTAAATTAAAAAATAATCCATTAGGACGGAACAGGCAGCAGCACTACTTTCAATTAGACTATGACATTATAGAGTATTTTTGATTGTTGCTATGAGCATGGAGAATAAACAAATATAACTAGACAAAAGAGCGTTAAATGTTGACAAATGCAAAATGTTCATTAACATTTCAAACACTAATGAGCTTTCAAGTATTAGAGACTACTGAGGATTGAACTCTAAGTTACTGCAGGCAACGACAGCTCTTTCCATTGGCTTGCAGGGGTTTTGGACTAGGGCTTGAATTTAGAAAACTAGGAGGTAATGGCTGGGGAGTCATGCATTGTAAAGGAGAGCTTGTCAGGATGGCAACTGTGTGGTTGGATTTGGGAAAGAGCAAGCACTGAGTGATACCTTCGGGTAGGATGGTACATCCCGCCGCGGAGCTGGTCTCTTGTTTTCCTCCAAAAAGCTGTACTTGCAGGGACAGTTAGTCCTGAAATGAAATATTCTTATCTTAGCATTGTGGGAACAGAACAACAGTGCCTCGAAAAATGCTGGAAGTACTCTCGTCTCTCACCAGACATTGCTCAGAGAATTATGCCAGTCCCCAGCCTCTCCCTTTCTAATGTGCTGTTGCTCAAATGCTTTAAAAGTGTGATCCTCTTTAGGATTTTCTCCCCTTGTGCAACACCCCTGTTGCCCCTTCTCCATCTATTTGCATTCAAGCGAGGAGCATCTGTCTTCAGGCATGTATCCATGGATACTCAATCACTTCTATTTAAACCAAGTAACTTTCCTTTCAATGCTGCCCATGGCAGGCATCCTTCTCCATGCTGGCAGAGCCCTGCCAGGGACCACACTGGGGTGGACACTGGCACACCTGTGCTTGTTTACTAGTGTAGGCACTCACTGAGTCTTACTGCAACCCAGCTCCAGGACTTCTAAAAGCTTGGGTAAGACCATCCATTTTGATGGAATGACCATCTTGCCTTCTGCCCTACAGTGAGGCACAGACTTGGCAGACATGTCTGCTTGGCTCCCCAGTCCTGGAGGAAGGGAGTCACTGCCAGATATTACAGGTAATTAACACTTGCCTGGTTATTAACACCAGCACCCACTGTCAGTTATCCATTCTTCCTTCCTCTGCATATTGAAAAGCCACGCTGACGCTGTCCCATTTGACCAGAGGAAGAAGGAAAACCTTATCACTCTCTACAGCTCCCTGAAAGGAGGTTGTAGCCAGGTGGAGATCAGCCTCTTCTTCCACGTAACAAGTGAAAGGACGAGAGGAACGACCCTCAAGCTGTGCCAGGGGAGGCTCAGTTTGGAAATCAGGAAGAATTTCTTCACTGAAAGGGTTGGGAAGCATTGGAAGAGGCTGCACAGGTTGGTGGTAGAGTCACTATCCCTGGGGGTGTCCAAGGAATGACTGGATGTGGCACTCAGAGCTCTGGTCTAGTTGACAAAGTGGTGATTGGTCAAAGATTGCACTTGATGATCTTGGGGATCTTTTCCAGCCCAAATGTTCTGTGATTCTGTAACTGGTGGTGGGAGGTGCCCACCAGCCATACATCCTTCAAGAACACTGAGGTGCTGCACTGCAGTGGAAGAGCAGTTACTTGCTATACAGCCACAGGGGCACAAGAACATAGAGAGTTCTGTGGTATCACCCATGACAATCACAATACTTTTAACTCAACACATGTTTCCCAGGTAGCTGTTCACATGTGTTTTATTAATTCTCGTGAGAGGCTGATCTGCTTGCATTTTGCATTTATAGAATCATCTCTGGGCTGGAAGAGACCTTAAAGATCATGTAATCCCAAATCCCCTGCCATGGGCAAAGATGTCAGTTACCAGATCAAGTTGTTCAGGACCCACCCAACCTGGCCTCAGACAATTCTAGAGATCTGTCCCTGTAGGTCTAGCATTTGGATTATCATTTCTCATTTTTCTAGTCTCCTGCCAAAGGAAGCAAAAAGAAACCCTCCAAAAGAAGCCAAGCAAAGCATTCCACTAACTTCATTTGCCCCTTTTTTGACTATTTAATGTATTCTGTATTGCACCTCTTTTTAGTGCTTCTCCCTTGGGAATTGGTCCAGGTATTTTTCTCCTCTGCTTAACATTGATGTCTACTATCATTTTGGGTGACAGTATCTGAATTCTGTGAAAGTTACATCATCTTGCAGTTCATGGTGGTCAGCTGACTTCAACCAGCAGCCTTTTCCTGCCCTGGTTAAGGAGATTCTCAGTTGGGGAAAAGCTGTCTTAATCATTTCTAAAGCTGTTTCCTCAAAACTCCACTGTGTGGGGTATTAGTAGGATAAAAATAGTGAAATTGGGGCATTCCTTGGCCTAATTGGAGCTGAGTGCCAGGGTTAGCTGAGGGTCAGCCAACTATTTCTAATTCCCAGCTGTAGTGAGATATTGAATCCTTCATCCCAGCACACTGGGGAACACACCAGAGCCAGGATGCATCAGACCTTTACAAATGTAAATCTGTATCTGCAAATGATCATGATTTTAAATGACACTATAATGCTATTAACATCTGCCAGTGCTGAGTGCAAAAGGCAGACAAGCAAAAAAAAAAAAAGCAATTTGAGGTGATGCAAATGGGGCTGCTTTGCTCTTCAGAAGAGGAGAGATGCACAATTCACTGTGCACAATGACTTTTATAAACCTGGCTGTTCAACCTTACTATCTTTTGGTAATATAACAGCAAATCTAAGTAAATATAGCTAAATATGGGTAAACATAGAAGAATACAGCTCTGTCCACTGGAATGTTATTGAAAGGATATATGCACTCACACATCTTTATACACATTAATTAAATTTAGATGTGATCCCTAATTGCAACTGCAATGCATTATCTAGCAAATGACACTGAACAGGGGATGACAAGTCTAAATAGGAGCAAATACATTTCCACTTGCCCTGGGATGCCACTGATCCCCCACTTATCTCATGGCAACAAGTGAGAGCTTGCTCAGCTGCTCAGCTGTGAAGCATCCCTAGGCTGGAGTCACTGCAGGCTGGTGGCATGGCTCCTGTGGAGCTGTGGTGGCTTGGGA
>JAOXXN010000001.1:3672948-3703671 GCA_026770055.1 Myrmophylax atrothorax | reverse complement strand
GCTGTGGTGGCTTGGGAATAGGGATCCACAGCTCATTCCTCAGTAGATGGGATCCCTCTTAATGCCCCATAACCAAGAGTTATCCTCTTCACAGATTTGTAGCAAAGAGGTGAGTGGTAGCCACTGAGCCTATCTACATCCTGCTGCTGCTTTGAGACCCAAACCCTTAGGGTACAAATAATCTTGGACAGAATTTTGGGCAAGGAGGAGAAGCTTCTGTGCAGCGGGGAGGAGGAAGACCCAGCTCCAGGTAAGGAAGAAGAGCTGTGACAGGCAGCTGCCACAATGATGTGACACAAAGTGATGCTGAGCAGAGCAAGTTTGGCCCCTGCTTCAGCAAGAACAGCTGCACAGTGTGAGCTCAGAGCAAGCCAGTGGGGGTGTCTGTGCCCAGAATGACCTCCTGATGAGCTCCACACCCATTTTTACCACAGCTCTCCAGCTCACACCCCACACTGGTCTCTGGCTTTTGGCTCCTGTCATATCTCACTGTGAGCCCTCAGTGATTACACCCCAGCTGGAGCCACTTGCACTGGGCACACGTAGCACTCCCCATCCTGGCTTTTCTTGTTACAGGTTACTGTTTATCCAACAAAACATAGTCTGCAAGGTGACAAGACCTGCAGCAAGAATGAGTCATGGGTGCTGGGAGTCTCCTACTTCCTGATGTGTGTGTTGGCAACTGAATGAACATGAAGTTGCTGTAACTTCTGGTTAATTCCCTATCCACCCGTGCATCACTGTGTTCACAAGTGCAGCTCTCCCAGCTCCCTACATCAGCTGAAGGAAAGATAAATGGACACACACATCATTCACATGACTCCTGGCACAAAGCAGCGCACATATTTTTGCATCTGCTGCCAACCTGAGCTCTGGGTTTTCTGATGAGATTTCCTCACACGCCTCAACAAGAGATGGTGCAAGTCATGGGGCACTGCAATCCCTCTAACTGGTATAAATGTGGGGCATATCTGAGGTTAATACTGCTACTCTGCATTTATGCTAATACGACAGCTGAATTTGGCCTTAGACATAATTGGAATGTATTAACATTGTGCCTCCTGACAGACCTAGATAACAACATTTATAAAAGGGAATGATTATAAAGCCTGAATCTCTTAGCAAATCTCCCATTGCCCTCAATAGGAAATAGTTTTGATTAGAGGTCAGAGAATTTGACCCCAAGTGAAGAAAATGAGAGAGGCTGTCAAGGCAGCATTGTTACATTGGCTGAGAAAAATCCCCTTCAGCCACATTTTGAGTAACACGGTATATCTCTCTTCAGCAACCTTCCCAGAAGTATTCATAATCTCACAGTGATGATTTGTTTGTCCTAGTGGGATATTTCAGTAACACAGGGGGCACTTTCCAGCTGACATCTCGTACTGTACCAAATGCAATTTTTTCTGCTGGTGTTTTAATTACAGTGAAACCATGATTCACAGTCACAGCAAGCCCTTGAATTAGAAAGTAAATTTCCAATTTCTGGTTGAATTTGAAATGGATGATTTATGATAGTATGAGGTCATAATTAGAAGAGCTGCTACATATTTATTTGGTATTTTCCCAGAATATACTGGAGCTGAATTGAGTCTTAGCTGGTTCCCAACCAAACACTGCACTGTGCAGAAGTTCTTTTCCCATTCCCTCTTCCCAGTAAATCTGGATGAATAATTCCCATTCTGCATGGTGTAAAATAACTGTTGCAAGACTTTTCTCTCTATTCCCATGGCCCAAGATAATTTAACTGATCATCAAATGTTAAATTAAAGCCACTGTCCATAATGGTTATTGGTTTCCTTTCTCTTTTACTTCTAAGCCCAGAAGGTAACTCAGTTCTGTGGAAATGTTGCATTAGGGTTTGAAACCAGATACTTATTTCTGTGGTCAGGCCCAAAGCAGAACTTACCTGCTGCTTCTTGCTGCCATTTCCTCCCTCATCTTTTTAATGTCGCGCTTGCATTTCTCAATCTCCACCACTTTCAGGCCTTCCACTGTCAACAAAGGAAAACAACAGGGGTGTTACCATGGCAAAACTCGCAGGATCTCCTTTCAAAGAGCTTTAACAGTGGGGTTATCCAGTGAGCCAGCAAGCCCTTACAGCCTGCCTTGGTTCTCACACACGCAGGTGCTGCCAAAGTGATATATCTTGGAAACCCATAGGAATTGTCTGCTGCCAATTTAGTTAATAGCCACAGTATTTTAATTCACAGAATGGCTACAGCGTCCCAGCTTTTCCACGATTGTTAGCAGCAGTCAGCTGTACTGGTGCCTTCACTTCTGTGCTGTGGAACACGAATCAAAGGAAATCCTGAGCAAAAAAACCCCTCCCGCGATGGGATGATAAGCACAAGGCAAACACGTCCCGGTAGGATTAGAATTCCCATTAAGATAAAAGGTTTTAATTTGAAAGTTCATGCAGAGCATTAAGGAGCTCTGAGCAGCATTGCTGGATACAGAAAAAACAAAGTGAGAATGCATGAGGGAGAGAAAAATGTTGAAAAGCTTTGCTCTAACGATTGATTTAATTTTTTTTAGGTATTGAAAGCCTCTCACTTCTTTTGGCCGATCAATTTTGTAATCAAAGGTTATTTCTGCATGCGGCACAAAAATCCTATACTTCCCTTCAGTATGTAATTGTGAGAGCCACAAGGCACAAAGTTTGATTGCCTGTTTATGCAGCACACACTTTATTTCTCGTAGCCACGAGAACCCTGTGCTGTGTATGAGAATATTCTCCCTTTTCTTTCCCCCTCCTTTGAGTATCATTGTGCTCAAGGACATAACACAGCACCATTTATTACGTGTATGTCATTTTATAGGCAATCATTTCACAGCTCATTTGTTTACTGGACTCATTGTTTGCATGGACAAGCTGTGGTTCAGGGAACTCCAGGGAACGTGCAATCGCACAATCAGCATTCAGCAACTTTCTTAGAAAATCACAGTCTGGATAACACTTATCTGAAGAGCAGCATCTAAGTGATAAAAACCTGCCTTGAAGGGCAAAACTGTAGATAAGCAGAGACCTGTTTTGTTTTCTTTCTGCCAGTAACAACAAAGATTGCTGTTGGAACTGGGAAAGGGGAAAGAGATGTGCATGAACTAAGCCCAAAATACTAGGAGAGAAAAGGGAAAGGGGTTTGATTTATGCTTGTTTACAGAAATACCCTCTGCTTAAAACTCTCACTAACAAATTGATATTTTTTTGTCTATCATTGTTATAAGTGATTTCTTTGCTTGATCCTAATGTGATGATACAGGTAACTTGCTGTCCTGCTTACTCAAGATCTTCATTCTGGATAGCTGTCTGCACTTTTTGGGGTACTTTGTTCAACTGCTGCTGCTGAGCTGCAGCTGATCTGCAGCCCCTTGCTGCTCTGTACCACCTTGGTTCATTAACCCGAGAGAAATTAGTGGGTATGCCACTTGCCAAGCTGTCTAAGTGGTGGCTGGTGCCTATTTGAAGCAGTGGGAGTGAAGCAGAGTTCTCAGAGTGACAGGGAAGCGGGGCAGGCAGCTGCAGGGAAAAGAGGACTTCTGGTGCAAAATGGCAGCCCTGAGCACTTTTTCATATTGCATCTCTTTAGTTTTCAGCCCAAACCTCTCCAGGGGAGCAGAGAATTTACATAATTATTTTCTTAAGGTAGATGTGAGTTGCTTACAAATGGCGAAGGGTTTTTGCCAGCTTCCTTATTCATGTGTGGGCTGCTGTGCAAACACTGGAGCAGAGTAAGTCAAGCCACAGGACAAAGCACTCCCAGCGCTTGCTCTGCGTGGTCTCACTTCCCAAGTGAGAAGCTTTAGCTGGGATTTAAAAATCAGTTAAGGAATCTGGCTTCTTGAAAACACATCTCTTGATGCAGTCTCTAGACAGGAATGGGAAGGAAGCTGAAAACATTTCATGTGAGGTGCAGATGTAGCACTGTCATGAGCACTTATCCCCCCACACACATCCCCTCTGGGGAAGAAATCCTGGAGATCACATGTGAAAGTGGTGGAAAAGGGATCTCTGAAGGAGGTGGGGAAAAGGCAAAATAAAAGCACAATTCTTTTCACATTTGGCTTGTAAATGATAAATGGCCTTGTCATGTGCACTGATTGGAGAGCCATTATATTATTCTGCAGCAAGGAATACCTTCTGAAAAGACCCCGTGCTGTCTAAAGAAATGCTTGGACTGAATCCAGCAATGAAACATGGTTCTTAAAGCAACCTCTGGGAGCCCAGCTCAAGCAGGGAGGTTGGACACATCCCTTCCCCTACAGTTTTGCTTTTTAAACATGAAAGCCAGGGTTTCTTTCAGGATGTTTCAGATGTAGCTCTGTTGCAAACTCTGAAAGTCCAATTTTGAGCAGATGGGTGCACTTGTAGACAGGCCAGAGCTCCTTCCCACAGGCTGAGGCTGCTGGAGCTGGGATTGGGAGCACTCAGGCAAAATGGCAACAGGTTGGTACATCAGCTGCTAATTCAGTGGGACCCCTTGACAGAGAGAACCCTCATTTGGGGGCCAGGAAATTCAGTTCACCTGCATGGCACGGCATTGCCTCCCCTAAACCAGCAATAAATTGCTGGGGTGTGCAAGTGCACAACTTTCCCACTGGCAGTGGCATGAAGTCCTTCCTTATCCCCTTCCACTGCTGTGGGCTGGCAGTGCTGAAAGGCAGCATGTGTGCCAGGGATCCCAGGGGATCAGCAGGGGCAGAAAGCAGCCCCTAGCTGGCTGGGATAGTTGCTTCCCAGGACTGACAAGGGGATACAAATACTCACAGGAATGTCTGCCCTATTTGCTCTAGTCCGTGGCATTTAGCCCTGAGGACTGGAGTAGGTCAGAAGTTTCACAGAAAATGCAGAGTGACTGAGCTAATTTTTTTCCCCCCTCCCCACTTCTTTTAGACAAAAGAATAAATCAGTGGAGCCCTGGGAAAAACAGCATCCAAACAGACAGGGAGGAATTCCTACTCAGGCTCTTTGTCAGGTGTCAGCACACTGCAGGTTGCCTCTTCCATGGACATCCCACAGCACCAGGAGCCTGAGGCTGGGCTGGCTACAGGGAGAGGTTCCCCTGCAGCTGCTCGTTGAAGAAGGACATTTTTTCCCCTCCCTGCTGACAAAGACATCAGTCTCACTGAGCAGCTGCAGGGTCAAGGTAGCTTCTGGTCAGGGGAAGTCTCAGGAAAACAACTTCTTCCATGAACCAGAAACTTTTTTTTCTCTTTTTCCCAGCCAGCTCTAGTGGGAAAGTGCTTTCTGCAGCTGTCGTGCTGGGAAGGCTCTGCCCACTCCTGACTTCAGTGCTCTGCATCTGCAAGGATGTGGCCTTTGGAATTGAAATGGTGTTGGGTGACAGTGCCTTATTCATCCCCCTTCCCTGCCTCTCTGGGACCTGTGTTCTGTGTCATACACTGAAAACAACTCAGATGCTGCACGGGGCGGGGAACAAAACAACCAAAAAATCAGAAAAGGAGCTCATAGACCAAGTGAACTTAACTTGGTTGTGGCACAGAAACAACATGGTCATGTTGTGGTGCAAGTATCCCACTGACAGCAGAAGGAGGGAAGTGGAGTTACCCTCTGGAATTACAGACCCATGGCCCCAGTGAGCACTTTAAGGGGTCAGGATTAAGGTGCAGAGGGATGGGGGGTCACTGCTGGGTGCAGGCAGGTGACAGAAATCTGGGGCATGGGGGACATGGGAGGACAGACCAGGGGCTGGGAGGTGGAGGATGGGGAGGTGGGCATTGGAAATGTTCTACCACAGGGACATGGGAACAGCAGAACGTGGCCCTGGGCCCAAAGCTCAGTGCAGGGCTCGGCAGCCCCTCAAAGGGGAGGCTGGGAGGCAACACCAGCCATCCCACCCTGGCCTCACCATGGGTTCCCACCATCCCCACGCCTCACACCGTGCTGGCCCGTGGTGTTTTGGGGTCAAGGCTGGCCAGGTTATGAGGGATTAGGAAAATAGAGGGGGCTGTGATTAGAGGGGGGGTTCCAAGGCAGAGGTTCCCACTGCAATAGGAATAAAGGGACACTCACATTCCACCTTTTTCTCCAGCATTGCCAAGTGATTAGCTACTTCGGTTTGCAGCTCATTGATTTTAAAAACCCTGAAAAGAAAACCCTCATGTATTAATGTTATACATTTAGTGCTGTACCTACCCTGGGTACTAAAGGACTCTGGCTAGAAATGCCTACATTTTTCAGAGGATGGATCTGCCCAAGGGTGGTTGCCATAAGGAAAAGCAAATTTTCCATGGAAAGGCTAACATTTGGGTTGAAAATACACCCGGGTTTAATTTTCAGAAAAATTAATACCAAATGATTTTTTTATGACCCTGGGAATGTACTGTGGCTCTGCAACACTTCATCACCCCCTCTCCTGGCAGGGACTTGCCATTGTTCACCCCAAGGGAAGCAAAGTTAAATTGATAATGCTGCGTCTCACAGCAGCGTCCTGGTGTCTGCACACTCTGAAGCCCTTCTCCTCTCCTCCTTTTGAGTTACACTGGTGATTTGCTGAGCTGTGGTGGGATTGATCTGTTTTATTGAAACCAGCTGGAATAGAATCCAGCTCTCAGAGGAGAGACATTTTTGGGTGATAAAGGGGAAAATGAAACAAATCAGATGATTTGACTGTTCAGCAAAGAAGCATTTCTTTTGCTTCCTAAGAGGGAGGGAGCACAAGAAGAATATTTATTTTTATTGCTTCATCTTCTTTTTAGATCAAAGATAATCACCAAAATCGCTTTTGGTTTAAGCTACTGTATTGCTGTCAGCAGGAAATAATACGTGTTCCAGACCTAAATTTGGCAGGCAGAGTGGGATTTGAAAGAGGTCTTAAATGCCCCTCTGCCTCCTCTGAAAATTTCACTTCAGGCTGATAAAAGAAATAGCATTTTAAATTAATAATGATGTTCAGCTTCTTACCTCGAGAACTGTTCGGCAATCTGTCCCAATAAATTCTGGAACAATTCTTCTTTCTCTGAAATAAATAAGAGGGAGACATAACAGAAAAAAAAAAAAAACAGAGGAAAAAAGACACCCTTAGCTCCCCTACAATGTGATATCCCCAGACTTCCAGCTCTGATGGTGAGACATTTAGCCAAAAAATTGCTCGGGTCCTTTGAACAGTGACAGGGTTTGAGAATGACTCCTTGTCCCACCTGCCTTCCTCCGCCAGCAGATTACAGTCAAGTTTTCTCAGAAGTTTAACTTTTTGGGTGTGAGCCTCTGAGAGCTGGCTTCTTTCAGGCAGTCCTTTTTGGATAGGAGACACCTTTCACATTTCTTGGGTGGGACACCCAGAATCACCACCCACGTTTGAAAGGTGTGGCTCACAATTACTCTCTCTATACCATCAGCACCCCATGACAGTGCCCATGAAAAATGACACAGTTTCTGAACACAAAAAAATCCACATTGCTGTTTAGTTTTACAGTGGGACAGTATCCTGGAGATGAGGTTTTTGGTGCAAACTCACAAGGTTTGCGCTGCATAAACTTCAGGCAAAGATGAGACGACAAAGTTACTGTCCTTGAAGAACGAGGTCCACCCTTCCTGGTTTGTGGGATGGACACAGCAGGGTACAACTTCCCAGGGTACAAGCTTCCCAACCCCTTTCCCTTGAGAGCATAACTGGGACAGAGCTGCCATAGGGATCCTGGCAGTATTCCGTTCCTGCCTGAGCTGCTGCAGCAGTGGCCACACAGGGAATGCACACGCCACTAGCTCCCCACCTCCCACTGCCAACTCCAGCTCTGGGGTTCTTCAGCTGGCTCAAGTGAAGCCCCAACCTCTTCCCAAGACAATCACAGGATTGCAATCACTAAAGCAGGGAAAAGCAAACAAGCCCTTAAAAGAGGACCCCAGATTTTGAGGGACAGTGCACTTTAGAAGGGAGATGCAATGTTTTCCCATCTTTCAGTGTGTCCACACTGTGTTAACAGAGACAGGGGGAAGCATAAATCACCTTTGCTGAACTGTGAGCTGCTGCTTTGAGATTACTCCCTCTTTCCCCCACCAGCTAACTCAAACTGCACTGTGCTGCAGTTGTTCTTATTCCTGCACTGTGGATGTACTCTTATTTTCTCGCTCAAGGAGAGGAAATGTTGAGCACACTCACAAACATCTCGAAGATTACAGAACACCCATTTATATCCCACTTAGAAATATGCTGGTGGCATTTCTGCAGCTACTTCATGCCCTTCCCTGGGGGAACACGATGCCTCACAATCCACTAAAACACATCAGACAGAAATACAGCCCAGCATTTACAATGTATTTCTAAATAATAGCTCTTGTACCTGTTGAAAGGATTTGCAATTCCATAGGTATTAGAGATGTCAGAAACACTTCTCAAGATCTCAAGAGCATTCATATTGCTGGTCAAAACAATTTAGCTGTTACCCCTGTGTCTCTAAACTGGAGCAAGCTATCTGTGCTCTGAAAGTCTCAGATCTAATTCCTTCTTTTTTTTTTTTCTTTTCTTTTTCGCTATGATCCGACTCCCAGTGGAGTGGCTTTCAGAGCAAAGGAAGAGATTAGTTCTTTTCACAGAGACCCATTTTTCAGTTTTCCCATAAAACCCAAGCGCTAAACCAAAGCAAATGCCATGTCCTGTTTAAGACAGGAGGAAAACTTACCGTGTGCTGCACTTGGGATGGCACCGGAGTCAGACAGTGAAAATAAGCAGAGAAACCAGTGTCCTCTCACTGCGATGCTGCTCAGCTCTCTGACAGTGGCTGTAGCGTGCCAGAGACTGACAAGTTCCCTATAAACACCGTTCCAGTAAAAAAACCCCAACAATCCTACTTTCACTCCCTCCCCCTGTCAAAACTCACTTGGAGTACTAGGAAATTCTCATCCAGGGAACAGTCAGCTGCAATCTGATGTTTATGGATGTAATAAAAGACTTTCAAAATGAAGATGTATGTTTTTATAACCCTAGGGTGCAGTAAAGATATATGACTAAGAGTGGCAGTTCGTCTCATCTTAAAGAGACAAAGATCCATTTCTCTGCCCTGTTCCTTTCCGAGGCAAGACCTCTGGTAACCCTGTTTCTGAAGGAAATGAGACATTGCTCCAACATCATTTAGTCTCAGTTGCCCCCTTCTATGCAGAACAGGAGGATTAGGTGTGCTTTTACACCCTTTATGACCCTGAGTCTTCATTTTTTATACCTCTGGGCAGGGCTGATACCCCAAGAGCACACAGATACCTTTTCCCTCAGCTTTCTCGTTTCTTTCCCTGCAATTCCCTCTGTGAAAAGGAAACCCTACTGCATCCAGCTTGGGCATCTTGCTCAGGGTTGCCAGCTCCTTCTGCAGCACCCCAAAAACCCAACAGCAACTCTCTTCTCACCTCATTCCCCCCTCAACAGTACCATGAACGTGCAATATTTGCAAATGCAGGTGTTCAGCAAGTCATATTTTTGTACAACAAAAAGGGTGTTTTACAGATGACAAAGGAAAAATCAGAAAACCCTCTGCACAAGATGCAGCAATAGTGTAATTCTGGGCAGGGGAGGGGCAGCTCAGGCTTCCCTGGGCTTCCCATGGCTCATTCCCATGCTCGCTGCGGGCACAGGGACTTCGGCTCCTTGCCCCCTGGCCCCTGCCAAGCTCTGCAGGGAGCCTGGCCAGGACATCACGGAGAAAGGAGCAATTTTGCCTTGTCTCCAGCAGGTCTGGGAAGAAAGCAGGTGTGGGGGAATATGGCAGGAAGGTTTTTCCTGTGGTTCCCGCTGTGGTTGGATCAGAGGGCTGGCAGAGAGTGCACTTTCTCTGCCAGGTGGGCACTGGGTACACACTGAGGCAGCTCAGCTTACCCTGCACTCACACAGATGGTTTATTACCCACTGCCAAGTGCCCTCTCCTTTGCACCGCCCTGCTCAGCAGTGACTCTTCCTCTACCCTCTCACCAGCTGGGATCAGGGCCAGGGAGCCGCCTCCATCCTCCCACTCTCCCTGTCTCCCCTTGCCATCCTGTCAACCTCAATAGGCTGCAGGCAGGGACTGTACAGGCTTTTGGGGGTGGCTTGGTTTCCCTCCATCTTTTCTGCTGTGGCCAAGCAAGGCTGGGAGGACTTGGGCATCTCCCTTTCCCTGCTAGCACAAGGCTGGTGAGTTCCATTTCTCACAAATGATTCTGCCTTTTGGCTCGGGTTTCTGTCTGTATTTCTCTTTCTGTGACTTGTTTGAATCAAGGCAGCCAAAGTAATTAAAAGCAGCCAGGTGGACAAAAGCCTCAGGAAGGGGCTTCAAGCCCATGTCCATGAATCCCGTCGTATTGAGCATAAAATTCACCTGGCAGCTCAGGTTAATTTGGGTTGTTGCATACAAGTTCCCAATCAGGTGAGTAATGCTGAAGCAGCTGGCCCCATCCCAACACACCCATCCATGTGGGATGCATGTAAGAAGCAGCAGACAGCAGGAAGATTTTGCTCTCACAGTCTCTGCCTCTTCAGTCTTGCCTGAGCTGCATGTGTGAATAAGCCTCCAAAAGGAGAAGAGAGATGTCCCAGAATAAGATTTAGACACAGTGACAAGCTTCTTTCACTTCACCAGTGGCAATCTGCACAAGATCTTGGGTATTTAATCATCCAGGGGGGGAAAGTAGTCTCTTCAGACTTCTGGTGAAGTAATGGTGGGCTCGGCAGTGGTGGGCAAGGCAGTGGTGGGCAAGGCAGGGTTAGCGCTGATTCAGCAGCTGACAGCAGGCAGCTACACATCTTGGTTGTGCTGTTTCTCCCACTGCAAGCCAATATTCCTGGGGAGAGACCCAGGAATATTGCTTTCCTCCATGCCAATCCTAGAAAGCATGTTAGCAAAGGCAATAACTGAGTGGCGAGTGAAGTGGGAGGTGAAGGCTCTGCTGCAGCCTCAGCCTGGCAAGGCAGCTCCGACGCGTGGCCAGGATCCCATCCCTGGGCTGCTGGGCACGAAGTGGGAGGTGGGGACACCTCTCCACGTGCTGGCCTCCATCCCAATCAGGCACTGCTCTGTCTGGCTTTTCTCACCTACTCCCCCAGGGATGCTTGCGTTGAAGGAGCCACCAGGACAAGCTGGAGACAGAAGTGCAGAGAGGACTGGGGATAGCTCAGCACATCTCACTCTCTTTCAGGTCACATCTCTGGTGAGATCTTTAATGACTTGTTCAGCTGCCCAAGTGCTTTGCTGAGGGCAGCAAAAAACTCCCAAGTTTGGAGCTGTAGGACAGTCCCTGTGCAGGTTTTCCTGCCCATTTAAGGACTGCAGTGGATCAGATTCATTTGATCTCCACAATAGCTCCTTTCCCAGCACTATCAGAAACATGACAGACTTTAATTTTATTTCTCAAGAGCGTGCTGCTAGCAGGATTTGTTCATTTAATTGTCATCTCTACCAATATTGCAGAGTGCCTGAACCCTACTAAGAGCCACAACACACCCATTGGTTTGTGAGTTTTGAGCCATGAGTACACAGCCCAGAGCTCTTCTGCTGTTGGGAGGGAGAGGATGCCAGCTCAAGGGGCTTGGGAGTTTAAACACCCCAGAGAGAAGGAAGTTTGGCACAGGGCATTTGTGCTCTGCTTGGACAGCCATGTGCCTCCTGGTCCAGGGCCACAGGAGGAGGGACAACACGTGATGCAACAATCCCACAGGCTCAGAGCCAGCTCAGCCTTTGCCTTTGCCTTGCAGACAGCTGACCCCTGATACAGCAATTGCTGCTGCATCCAACTCTCACTGGAATAATAATTTTTTTATTCCCAACCCTCTCCCATACTGTGGCCAGGAAATGAAGAACAGTTTCTTAGCAGGACTCTGGTGGATATCTCCTCTGTTGGATAAAAGCCACTGCTTATATTTGCTCCCCAAAGGATCACATTTTCCAGTTCCACCTTTTACAGTCTATTCTGCTGAAGTGTGTGTCATTCTTCTCCAGCTGCCTGGGAGACTGATGAAAAGAGGTGCATTGTCTCCCACTGCTTTGAAAATTGGGGTGACCCCCTTTTTGGCATCTATTTGGATGACTTGCTTTGGGAAACAGAATCACACAGGCAGAGTTGTTTCAGAAGTGAAGACTAGAACAGAGATTTTTTTTTTTCTTTTAATGAAGAGGAACAATTTCCCAGTCTGTTTGTTCTTCCTACTCTCAGCAAAATGTCAGGAATGCTTAAGATTAATGACAACCCATGTGAAAGAGAAACAGATACCAAGGAACATTAGTTCCATCACACTCAGTTCAACTTTCGTCCTCTTTCCATAGTAGACTGCCTTATGCTTTGGCAACCTATGGCCAGAATTTTTCTTGCCGTTTTCAGCTTAGATCTTTAGAAACCCTTGTTTTATAAAATGAATGGAGGGAAGAGAGATCTTGCTGACACAGTGAGCTGTGTTCTGTGCAAAGCAGAGCCATGTGCTGTCAGCTGGGAATGAAAAATGAGGGCCTTGGGAGAGTGCGAAAAGTCATACACGGTCTTATAAAAATATACGGTTAGCTTTGCCTTAGGGGAATAAAAAAAAAGAAGCAGATTTTCTAGAAAGCCCTTCAGTCAGCTTCCCAGCTGGTATAACACAGTGGCATTCCCTGGCAGAGCCATGCTGGCACCAATTGCTGGGCTTTGTCTTGGGGCAAATGGCTACTGGTGACCCACCCCAGCTGGTACACAGGGACATTTGCTCCACCCCACCTTCTCTGATCTGATAAAGCAAACAGGGGAATCCTGGACCAGAAGAGTGATGCTGTTCCAGCAGAGTTTGTCACATTAAGGAAATAGTTTAGGAGACAGCTTCTTTTCCCTCGGCAGCCACGTGTGTCCCTTGGCTTTGACTACCTCCTTCTGGCAAGAGCGACAATCACTGACATGGGACCTGTTTATGGCTTGTTACAAATCTTACTGTGGTTAAGTCCCTCCCTGTTTCCAGCCTCTTTGTTCTTTTTGCTCTCCATTCGCCTTTGCTCTCTGCGTGCACAAGCTCCCCACTGTTGCCTCCCTGTCTCCCCCACATCCTCCTACACTGTCCTGCTGTGCCCTTTTTCCTACAGATGTTCCCTGTGCCTCCCCATCCAAAAGAAGACAGTGCTGTGAGACATTTTCTTACACAATACAGGAGCCTAAGCAAGAAGAAGTGGGACTTGCAATCAGCATAAGGAAGAAGATGAGGTGGGACCAGCAAAACTGCATCACTCGTGTCCCAAGAGACTCGCCCATTCCTATAAACTACTTTTTCCAGCCCCAGGCTTTCTATCTCACTCTTGTTCTTTCCGTGCACTCTGTGTTTCCAAGATAATCTTAACCTCTTGCTCTTTGTCTCTCCTATCTTCCCGTTTTACTGCTCCAAACAGTGTCCCCAGCTGACATCTCCTACCCTCCTGCAGTCCCTGCCTCAGCAGCTACTGCTTATATCTCCACAGTGTACAGGCTCAGACTCTTGCTCAGGCTGCCTTGATGTGAGTGGCAGGAGATACTGCAACTGCACAGATGAGCAAAAACATGAGCCAGATGCTCAACAGGAATTGCCCCAAGCAAATGTTCTGCTCCAGTGTCTGAGAGCTACTGGCCTGAGCATGATACTGGCAGGCAAAGAGGAACGGGAGAAGCACCATTTCAGTCCTGCCTGTGGAGTACAACAGTGCCGTGGCTGGGGAATGTGTTCCAGATGTGTCCTTTTACCCAGGCCTTCTTTAATCTTGTCAGGTGCATTTAAATATTTATCACAGAGCTACCATGCCCACAGCAGAAATTATGTTCTCTCCTCAGCCATTTGGAAATAACATGGGGCTCAAACGTTGTGCTCAGCTTTCCAGCAGAGCTTTGCTGAGAGATGAACAAGTTTGACAAAACACTGTAGGACAGGCTTTCACACATTGTCTAAAAAAACCCCACTGCTCCATGCAAGACTTTCCCCAGGGCATCAGGGGTGCTGAGTCAGACCAGGGCTGGGCATGAGGAAAGTCCCCTGGATCTCAGCCATTCACCTCACCCTCAAATACTTTGCAATCTAGGGACATCTTGTAAGCTTTCCTCCAGAACACTGTGATCAAATACTTTTTGTTCTGCTGTAGCCACAGCCATGACACTATCACCTTTCTTTCTTTCTTTCTTTCATCATAGTCAAGTAATTTCAACATACAAATGTTCACAAATTGAGCTTCAGTAAATCCAGTACAAAAGGGTCGTTTTACCTGAGAGCTGCTCAGTGGCAACAGGTATCACTTTGTATGGAGACCTGGAAGAGCCAGAGAGGGTTGATGTTAGCAACACTCAAAATGCAGTTTGTATTCCAGGCAATTTTTTCTGGACACACAACCCTCTGATTTATTAGAGGTAGAGACAACATTCTTGTGCTGTATGGTCACACAATGAACATGGCAAAAATGCTTCCTCTTTGGCATCCCTTGACTGCTTGTGGACTGAGATGATGAGGAAATCTGGTAGGTCAGAAGGGAGCTCCAGAGGTGGGGATGATCTTTCTGCTCTGTTTGAACATTGTCCAGTGATGGAGCTCCCTCCCAACTGCTGGGGCTCCATCACATGGTATCAGAGTAATGGCAGAGATAAACAATAATGAAATACCTAACCAAGGAGTAACTGGCAGCAGTCAGTGTCAATCTGGAAGTGCCAGGCTGGGCAACCAACAGGAAAAAAAAGAGAAAAATGAGAAAAGAATTTGGAGATAGGAAGATCCAAAGATGGGAAGAGACCTAAGCTCACCAAAGACTTTGACTTAACTTTTCAAATAACCCCCTGGTTGTGTCCTAGCAGTGCAATAAGGAGTGGGGAACAAAGGAGCTCAGAGCCTTGACAGCAAACAGGGAGGGATGGGAACAGATGTTCTACAATAATTACTTGAAAATGGTATTTTTTCCTCAAATATTCTTGCTTAAAAAACAAGTAAAAATCTTCAAAACCAGCAGGCATTAGTGCTATAGGCCAGCATGCATTTCTTACTGCCATCCCCCTCCCTCCAAGGAGTTACTCACCTCCCGCTGCACACAAAAGGCATCTGCAGGCAGCCAACCCCTTCCCTTGGGCTTGACCCTGGTTTTATAGAGCAGGTGGCAGCAAGATTTACCTCTCTGTGTTTGCAGGCATTGTCGGATCAATGGACACCATGCAATTGTCTGCCGTCAAAAGGGAGATTGTCGTGTTCCTGAAAAGCATGTTCCAAAGAGGATTATTTGACCTAGAAATGCTGGCTGAAACCTTCTCCCTGGCCTGGAATTGTCTGGGACCTGTGTTACCACAGTGCAGAAAGGGTCAAAGCACAGGACAGGGCAGGCTTGATGCTCCAATCACTTCAGCTACCAGAGATGTTTCTGGTAAAACGCAAAGCCTGACCATCTTTGATCTCAGAGCAGACTTTGCTCCCTGCTAACTCATTTATTCTGTTGACTCACTGACTAATAATTTCTGTGAAAAAGCTGAGTTTTCTGATACATTGACTCAGCAGCTATGTATTGGCTCACACCATACAAATGACTGTTGGTGCTACGAACATCTTCAAATTATTTATTTACTCTTTTACCAAAACAGACAAAAGAAATGTCTTGTTGAATATGGGGTTGTTGTGGGGTTTTTTTTCCCAATACTGTGCTAAGTGTGATCTCACAGCCTCAGATGTAAACCTCGGAGGTTTATTTTCACTCCAGGAGCCTGGTTGAAATGCACAGTCCTTTGGAAACCTTCTCATGAAAATAAAATGCCAAATGTGCAGTGAACATCCTGATCAGGAAGAACTAAAACTGCTAAACAGAGAATCCTGGGTGATGGAGTGGAAGCATTGGACACCATGGGCAAATGAGAGTTTTTAACGTCTCTAATTTCAAATGGGAGGAAAGAGAATAAACAGTAAAGGGCATTAATTCTGTCCAGAAACTTATGCAAATTCGGAGAATACATGCAATTTTATCTTTAAATCCTCAGAGCTGGAGTAATGAAATAAACCCATGACTCCAGAGGGGACTAAGGGGCTTCCCTCCTGCTGCTCCACTCCCATGTACATGTGGTGCAGAAATGAAGGGATGCTGCACTGTGACACCCTCCACCACACACCAACCTCTCCCAGTGACACATGGATCCAGGATCCATGATCCTGGACCCCTCTCAACATGGAGGTCTCAGCTGGATGCTGCTCTCTGGGTTGAAGGTAAGAGAAAAACCCTTAGAGGAAACTACAAGCAGGAGGGAAGGATATATGGACTTTGCAGGATAACATATTAGGAAATACTTGGCACAGGCAATGGATTTGGGGATATTTATGTTCAATAAAATGGTTCTGCTGGCATACTTTGCATTTGACTATCCCACACCTCTGATTAGATTGTACTAAATCTAAATAGAAAGCTTGTCACCTAGTGGCAATGATTCTCATTGGACCCAAATTTCCCCCTTAAACATAGATTCTAATCATATGGTTGCATTTCCTTCAATATGGGCAAAAATGTAGTGCTGAGGTATAACTGGTAGTTGTACACAATCTGTGTGCACTCAGGGCTGGGCTTCTGCATTTGGTTTTATTATTTTAGACTATATCTCCTCTGTTCCACTCTGCTCCTCAAGCACAGCCAGCACTGAAGTGGCTCAATGCCCTGCCAGACCTTCCACACTTTTCCAGCTCTGGATTGTCCCAGTTTCTTCTTACAGCAGACTGGAATGAGAGAGAAGCCTGAATAGCTGCTAAATAAATCATTTGGGGCCTATCTTTAAATTGTTCCCAGAAGGAAAGAAACTAAAGGGAAATGAAAGTCACAAGCGAAAACTCAGACCTACCGTGGTAATCCTGTTGCAATGCAGAAGAGGTCCATGATGTCTTTGGAGTTGCAGTATTTACTGAAGATCACCTTCCAAACGGGACAGCGGCAGGGGGAAAAATGAAGATGAAGGACGATTAGTTCCCAGTGAGATATGAACTCTATTCAGGCATGAACTTGGCTAATTTTAAGGCACACTCTGTGATTTCAATTATCTGATTTGACTTGTGAGCTGAAATATTTCTCTACTCCTGTTTAATACCTGTGTCTTTTTTGATAAAGCAAGCAAGCCCTGGAGACCTAATTGCTGTTCAGAAGTAGAGCAATAATGAACTATTGAATGAATAATGAATAGTGAGCTGAGAGTAAAAGGTTTCTGATAATGCAGTGCTGCTGCAGGATGATAAGAATTGTAAATTTTAGGATGCAAGGGCCCAGATCTAGGAATAAAACAGCCCAGATTTGGGGAGGTCCTTGGATGTTATAAAAGGGCACTGCTTAGGACTATACCAGCACATGCTAACTTTAAACTGAGCAGTGCCAAATTTTCTGCCAACTGTCAGGTTTTATTGTTCCTGCTGCTCGGTCAGATCTCATATTTGGAATTACAGTATTTGCCACTGTTACCTTCCCATCCCCCCCAAACACTTCTTCATCCTCCCACCCTTCCACACACACCAGGCAGTTTCTATGCAAAGAAGACTGAGCAGTGCATCTAGGAACACAACATCCCTTGATCCCACAGCTATATGGCCTTAGTGACCCATTCCAATGCCACGATTTTTCTCAAGATTCCTGTGTCCATCAGAACATGTGGGCGATGGTCCTGCCTGTTTGAGAATCTCTTCTGCAGCCAAAGTGCAGAAAGCACCTTAATAATACCATTATAGTACTTTTCATCAGCCTCACTACACCCACGTACAATATTTCAGCTCTGCAATCTGAAGATTATTTATGTTAAATGACTTACCCAGTGACTTATCACAGGTAAGTGGCAGGCTAGAAATGGAACCCAGAAGTCCTAATTTGATTTTTTTTTAATTCAGACACAGCATACTGACTCTGAAAGGAAACAAGAATTCAACAGCAGCACTCTTCATGAGGAGTCTCCCCTTTCAATAAATACATGGTTATAGGATGTCTGTGCTCCACTGACTGAGGTCCCTGAGGTTGCTTTCATTCTAAACTCATGTGTCCTCTGTGGGTACATATTGCACTATCAAATCTTTCAGTGTTCTGAACCAAAAGTCTCGTTCTTAATGGACATACTGGGGAAAAAGTAGCGATCAAAAAACATCAGCGCTGTCAGTGGAAAAAGCAAGTGTGGGTGGAATAAAAAGTAACTGTAGACATAAGATTATAGGATTGAATTTGAGGGCTTCTACCAGTGTTGGGTCTCTTTTCTCAGAAAAAAACTCACTGTGTGAGTGACTGTGGTAGAGGCTTTGAACATGCCATGGAAATAAAGAGCCTCATTGCAGCTGTGTCCAGCTCACCTTCCCAAAGCCAGGAACAGGAGCAAGCAGTGGGGATGGTTTGTCTGGGGGCTGCTGGTGTTAATGGGACAGCTGCAGGGGCTTGCAGTGGAGGAGCCGTGGTGTGGAGAAGGGCACATTCCCTCACATCCCACAAGGAGAAAGGGTAACACAGCCTCTGGGATCAGGATGCAGCAGCTCAAAGGGACATGTGGAAGCCCAATGGCAAAACTCAGGAGGAGCAAGAAAGTGGTATTTTGCAGATGAGATCTGAGGCACAGGGAGCTCAAGATCAGAAGTCTCCTCTCCTTGCAAGTGCCTTGCTGGAAATGCGATTTTCCACCCCCTACAACCACCTGCAGTATCCCACATTCTCAGGCACAGTTTCCATTGCCACCCATCCCAGACACAAGGGATGTGCATGGCCACAGAGCAGCCCTGAGGCTGGTGACCCAGAAAATGAGAGCCTTGTATGTTCAGCATGGCAAGGATCATGCTGGAAAAACAACATATCATCTAATTAAAGACTCCCGAAAGGTGCAGGTGCCAGGAGACAATTAAGCCTGCAGCCTCACTCCTTGGCCTTTGAGTGCTTCAATTCCTAAACTGTAGGAATGTGTCTTCTCTAAGGTGCCTTTCAGACACCAGGGGAAATCCCTCACCTGGAAGGGCTGGACCAGAACTCTGCCACAGGCAATGGAGAAGCCACAGGAGAGCCCATGGGATGCTCTGCCAGTGAGGGGCTGCTAATGCCTGGCAGAGCTTGGGGCATCACGAGCCTGAAGTACCAGGAGAGTTGGGACAACATGGCAAGATTTGGCCCAGCTGGTTAGTCCTGACAATGCACTGACTCTTCACAAAGCTACAGCCCTCAGTTTTCACCGGTGGGAGGAGCACTCCTACTCTTGAGTGAAGCATCAGGGGTTTTGTGGTAGAGAAGAGGACGATAGAGGCCACTTCCAGAGGTTGCTGTGACCCATATGTACTCTCACACCCACCTTCCCTGTTTTCTGATCCAGATGAGATTACTCCAGGCAGTATCTTTATAAAACATGAAGGACTTGATTGCTGAGGTAGGTGGTAACTGCTGCTGGAGAAATGGGTGTGTTTTAAATGTCTGTGTTGCCCAGTGATTGACCCTGGGTTATTAAAATACAGCAGCCATCAAAGCAATAAAAACATTGCCAGTTGAGTTCAGATAGGGCTGAAATCCTGCTCCTAGCAGAACACAGCATCCTGCCAGACCGATAGCTGCTAAAACTGGCTGACAGAATATTGGGGAGTACAACAACTGGTACATGCAGTAGCTGAGCAGGTGATGTTAATTGCAGCTGAACAGAAGGAAAAGGCTTGTGATGTGTCAGGAGCGGTATTTCAGGTATTGAGGTTCCTTCTCCTAGAGATCAATTATTATTGACCAGGACAGACAAGAGAAGAAAAGAGAAAAAAAAATTAAAAAAAACATTAAAGGTAAGAAAGCTGGCCTGATGCACAGAAAGCAGTAGGAGCTTTCAGTGCACTGAGGATGAATTTTAATGTTACTTTTTACTCCATGTAGTAGTGAAAGAGTGAGAAGAAAAACAAAGACTGTGATACTAGATCACAAGCTATCTCCATACATGCTTTTTAGCTTTCCCTACTTGGCATTTTCACTTTGGTTTGCTACAAGTGGATTTATGAATCACCCACCGCACTTGGATACCCATCTCACGATGGTTGTCCTCAGACAGTTGGGTTTTTTAATCAAAAAGCACATGCTATTAAAGTTTTGTTCTATTGCATCCTGCTGAGCTTTTCTGACCATCTCCCTTCTGTTCTAAAACACAGCAGCCAGCCTCAGATGGTTCCCAGCAATATGCAATTATTCCTGTTATTGTCTGCAGGTTCATGTTCCCAACAAAGTCAATGCCAGTTATGCTGACGGAATACAATTGGAATGTATTTTAGAGAGCTGGGAGGACAGCACTGTGTCCTATTGATGGCTCCAGCACAGTATAGAAATCCCATTTGCCTGGAGTCCATTATCATTGCGGGGACAACAGCAACATGAAGGCAATACAGGGACACTTGGCCACATTTCAGCCATGTGGGACACGTGGGTTCTCCCGTGACCTGCAGGTGGTTGACCTGCAGCTTTGAGGACAGACAGCCCTGCTGACACAAGCTGCAGAGTTGAGCATTTCACCCAGTCCTGTGAAGATTTCCTTAGGCAGGTGTCCTAAAGCCATTCCTGTTCAGGCTGCATCTCTGTGATGTCACGTTTCTGTCTGTCTGATCCAGACCCACAGTCAACACTGAGGAACTTTGTTTCCCTTCAGATCTGTGTCAGCTGTCTCTGACCCACAGTCATGGTCTTGCTTTGGTCCCTGCTCTTACATTGGGTGAGAAGCCACCACTGCAACGTGTCTCACAGCACCTCATTCCCTGCAGTCATGCCTGGTGTTGAAAGTTATCCCTGCTTAGGACAGGACAGGACTGAGACCTTGCTATGGAGCATAACAGAGGCCAAAGACAGGAGACCACAGCAGTTTCTACAGCTGTGGCAGTGAGCTAAGATCATGCATGCATAGGGTTTCCTATAATGAATTTCCAGGTTTCCTCATAATACACATCAAAAAAGTGCCTAGTCATTCAGGTCAGCACAGCCCCAAAAAGCCAAGGATGAACCTCCTGACCCACCTCCTAGGAAAAAGAGTGGACACAGACAGTATTTCCTGCTGCAAGACCAGACAACACAAGACACTCAGTTTTCAGTGTCATTTCTGAAAATAAATCATGTCTAAGCAGAGTCACAGCAGTGATACACTGCATGGGAGAGGGAAACAGAGGCCTCTGTTTCAGCTTGCAGATTGATGACCAAATGCCATGAAGAAAATCAGCCACATATAAACCTTGTTAATTGCATTTCCCTTGGATTGGTGCCAGGAGGAAAAGAATGTATTCCTCGAAAGTGATGCAGCATCTGCAAAAAAGTTGTTTCCCCTATTTGAGAGTTACCATGATATCATATTTCTGTCCTTGTTAGTGCTGGGAAAACTTCTGAGATGGTGGATGGCCCATCCCTGGAAGCATTCAAGGCCATGCTGGATGGGACTCTGGGGAACCTGCCCTAGTTGAAAATGTTCCTTCTCATTTTAGGTCTTTCTCTTAATAGGTCCCTTTCAACCCCAACTATCGTATGATTCTGTCATATGTAGAAAAAAAATGACAGGAAAACCAGTTTTCACTGAATGTTTAACTTGTTTTTTTCAATTAGTCTCCACCAAGACCAAGAGGCAGCCATTCAATTTAAGTGGGGAATGCTGTCTGTCTGCCTTGGAAAGTAATGTGACGCAAATGGGGGAAAAGCAGATGAATAATAACTGAGGTTTTCTGGAGTGGAAATAACATTTTGATGAAGGATGCAGTGACTGCAAAGTAGGACATCATGGCTCGATGGGGACGCCTGGATCCTGGCCTGAAGCTCACTTCTGTGAGACTTGTTTCCTTCCTGGACACAGTTTCACATTTTTTTGAAACATCTTCACCTGAAACAAGGAGCCATTGTCTCCTAATCCATAGTATCCACCTTTGCTCTAGGACAAGGATTTAAAAACCCGTCTCAGGAAGAGTAGGGATTAAGAGCCTTGGTACTCTGGCTGACTTTCCCACTCAGAAAGGCAGTTCAGATTCAGGACTCTGATGGAGATATTACTAAGGGACCATTGTGCACATACTCTGCAACCTACCAGTTTACAACTAATCACATTATATTTTGCTTTCAGATAGGATGGGTAAAAACACAGCTTACAAATCCAATTTCTGTTCTATATTTGATCCTCAGAACAGCTAATCCTCTCTGTAAACAGCAAACCCTGTCCACAATGTAATCCTGTTCTGATCTGCTGTTCATAATTGGGTTTTCTTCCAAGAATTTAACTCCTGTTTGACTTTTTTACCCTAGTATGATTCCTAAATAAATAATGTAGAAATATTTTTGAAGCCAGAGTGCCCTCAGTTTCCAGTTCCACCTCTTTTTGCTGGTCTCAGCCTGCTGTGTTCAAGACTTTAGCACTTGGAGATGCCTTTCACTCAGCTCAGTAAGCAATGTTCAGAATCAGGGATGAAACTGCAGAGTTGAAACAATCTAAATTATAATCCTTCACTAAATAAGATTGGAGGATAATGTGTCAGAAAAGACTCTTGTAAAACTCAGTTATGTATCTTGCATGGACTGTGAAAATTGCTGCTGGTTCTGTAAGAGCAGCTTTCATGGAGGATTTATGAACTGTGAAGGCAAAAGGCTGACGTGAAACATTTCATTATGATTTTTCCCTCTCTCCCCAGCGGTCTTTGTTGTCCATATAAAAGTGAAGCAGGGACTAGAAGTCTTAGATATCACTCTCTAGGAATCATTGGAAGAAATTCATATTTCTAGACACGAAAGCAAATAGGTCTTCCCCCAAAAATATCAATAAATGACCTATCAGTCCTAGTCCCCAATATCCAACAGAAGCCTTACCTAAAATTCCATTTCTAAACATCTTCCAGGTTTCTCATTCTTTGACATCAGATACAAACATAACATGAGCCATATATTGAAATTATCTGTCTCTTTTTTATTTCTTGCACTAATTAACAGCCGAAACTCAGAAAACCACTCATTTATCTGAGCTCTGAGTGTTAGGCAGTATTAAAAATAGTCTGCCAGATTTGCCATCTGTTTGATGCAGTGGCAGCTTCTCCAGAAGAACAGAGAATAAGTGCATGTGTGCATGTACATGTGTGGGGGAGGGAACATGAGGGCCTTCAGCTGAGAGTCTGAGCAAAAATGAAAAGTCCCACGGGCACTTCAGACACTGCTTCTGTCAGAGGATGAGTGATGTGGTAGATGTTCTCCTCTCAGCAGATGGAGCTTTGCAGTCCTGCTGATTCACACTTACCTTTGGGCAGGGACACGGCTTGACAACGTTCCTTGCAACACGACACCCCAGTGGAATGTACGGGTGGGATTTCCCTGACGTAACTTCAACCCTCCACAAGTTCAGCATCTCATGTGTGTCTCTCTGCTAGAGTCCCTCTCTTGCCAGCAGAGAAACAGGACAACTTCCAAATGGTGAATTAGCCCACATGTCTCCAAAACCCACTTTCAAGATGGGATGAATCATCCCCTGGAGGTACCACCCATGTCCCCAGGGACTATGGGGGAACCTGAGTGACTAATTTGGAGCATCATCACTAACTTGGAGATGGCTGTGGCTAATGGTTAACTGGGGTGAATCCCGTTAGTTGCTAATTATATACACTACTCTAAAGCAAGAAAAAAGAGCTGCCAGACAGAACTGATGCACCAGGATCCTGAGGCATGTGGTGAGTCGCAATTCCCTTCCCTATAACATCCCTGAACAGAGAGCTATGGGAAAAGTGGTTTTTCTCTTTTTAGAGAAGAAAACTTTTTAGAGTAGAGAAATGTCTAGGATGCACTCATATGTGTGATCCCAGGACAGTCTTGGAGGTCCATTGAAAGGGACAGCACAGCAGAGGTTAGGTCTTTCACTATGAGCAAGGATATCATTAATTTTTAGAGTCACTGGGGCTCATAGAACAAGGAAGATCACATTAAAGCAAGCCTTGTGCTACCTAATGACTACACTAAGGGACATATTGCTAATATTCAGTCTCTCAGTGGTAGTAATTAATAGCAGAATATAACCAGGAACCAGCAAAGCTTGTTGTGAGGGGCTGAGCTGAAAGTTTCTTTTTTTCATATTTAGTTTCATATTTAATAAAACTATTTCAGCCTATGACAAATAACACAAATGTCTATATTGTTTTTTCTTAGCATAAAAAGGACACACATTTGCTACTAATGGAATACTAAGTGCAATTAACCCTGCAGCACATGAATGCATTAGGCTTGAAATGTTTTGTAAACTGGATAATAAGGATGCTTCAGCACCAAATGTCTCACAAAACATGAGTGAAACCAGGCTTTTTGTTTCAAAACTCCTCTCATAATTAAAGTTTGACATTGCAATATGCTTGGTAATGTAGGACTGTTAGAAGGGTAATGTTAAACAGAGTAGGAAAAACAGGTGTGGAGAGAGACCAGTGAAAAGCCAACTTGGAGCTGCAGAAGTATGTTCAAGGAAGGTGCTAGAAACATGTTTTTGTCTTGTATGTCCTGAGCCAGAGGAGTTGTATATGAGAAACAGAAGTTGCTGTGGTTGACTTGTCCAAACTCGTGGGTAACACTCAAGTTACCCAGTGAAGTGTTAAATGGAGTGTTAAACTCACCCTTTTGTCCTTACCAGTGTGAACATAAACTGTTGTGAAGGTATTAGACTGACTGGACCTCATGAAGAGCAGCGAGCAAGCCTTTCTGGGTGATGGATATGGAAGAATTAAGGAGCTACGCTGGAATTCTGGAGCTGTGCTGGGATTATGTTTTGTTCCCCCAAATGCTCTGAGGAGCCCTTGCTGGGGAGGAAGGAGAAGGGGGAGTAAGGGAAGAGAGAGGCCCCAAGTATGACATTATCTTTCACTTTCTTTTTTAAAGTTTTAAGCCACTTTTACTCCTTAAAATGTTTATGTGCTGTCATGTGATGGATGGAGTCTAAGGAACCTGCCATTCATTTCCTGCTGCTTTACAAGAACATCTAAGGAGGGACCTTGAATTCACCAGGGCCAGCTGAAATCAGAAAGCCAAGGTGAGCCAAGACCACTGGTCAGACTCAGACTGTGCTACCTTGTATTCTCCTTCACCCACAGAGACCTTCCAGCACCAAGAAAATGGCCTGGATCACACAAAAACATATTTCTGCCTCATGGTGCTAAAGCAGAATTTGGCACCAACTTGCCACTTCATGGGCAAACTTGTGAACACCGGCTGGACAGAGCAGAACCCAGACTGCCCATGAACATCCCCCTGTGCACCCCTTTGATGGTTGGCAGGTGAAAGGGTGTTCCCCTAAATCCTCAGTCCAAACAGACGAGGGATGGGGTCCATGTGCTGAGTCACCAGGATGCAAAAACATTTAATCGCCTGGAAGGAATCATCACACCATTATTTTTCTTCTGTGTTTTGTTTTCAGTCTGAATCCAGTTTGGCATGGTGAGCTTTGGAAAAATCTGTTGGGTTTTCTGGAGTCTCAGCATTTATACCACAAATGCTGTTGCTTTAATTCAAAAGAAAAGCTCACGTGACAGAAACGATTCCTGAGCGCTGATGTTTTGATGCAACAACCATGGCACCAAAGTGCTGCTTGAGCCTTGTTCTGTTCCTTGTGTTCCAAGAGGAACAGTGGATGTGGATGGCTTAGTTTTCAGTAGACACCCAGAAAGCTTGAACTCAATACATTCCTTAGAGAGAAAAAAAGAAGGTAATTTCTCTGTTAAACATCCAGAATGACTCAACAACCCAGCAAAATTACTCCAAAATTCTTTGCCTTCTGAAGAGGCGGAAAATACCACATTGAGTGATTTCATGGAATCCTTGACAAAGGCAGCACTCCTTTTCTTTTTTTCCAGTCAGTTCAGGCTCTGTACCCCTCTAATTTTCCATGCTTGTTACAAATATGATGTTGATTAAGTCACTGGAAACAGAAATCCTCTTGAATTAAGCATTTTTCTCAGAGGAACTCCTTGCAACTCTGTAAGCAAAGCCACTACCCTGTGACATTTGAAAAGGAAAGCCATGAAGGCACCCAGCTGAGAATAAGGCCAATGGCTGTTCAGCTCTGCTACCATTTAAATCTCAAAGGTCAAAAGAAAATGTTCCCAGTAGTTTCTTCATGGAAAAAAAAGATTAGGCATGAGCTGGGGGAAATTTTCTTGCTGATGAATTTTTAATTCCAAACAGATTAAACAGGAGTTTTTCTTTAAAAATGCAGCCAAAGGGTTAACAATAACCTTATGAAGGAAAATAAGACTCCAGATCCGGCTTAAGTTTGGCAGAGCAAACCTCACCTCTCTGCCGAGGTCAGGGGTTTGGGTGCTTGACCCCATCTAGTGGCACTCCAGGAACCATGAGAAATCCCAGCCCATGATGGTGTGTTGAGATTAGCTTATCCTGTGTAACGCACAGCCATGGCTTCCCCTTGTCCTGCTGTCTTGTCCTTCACCTTGCAGCAGATCAGGCTGTGGCAGGGCTGGGTCATGGATGTGTTTCCCTGTGTGCTCAGCCCCAGGACATGTGTGTGTCCAGGCAGGTGGGTAATGAACTGATGCCTCCCTCTGGGAGAGAGGATCCTTCAAAAACAAATAAATTGAGTGGTGCTTGTTTCCCCCAGTGAGCAACCCCTTATGCAAGTGCTGGATAAGGAAGTGCAATATACTCTAATGTCATTTTTCAATCAGCTCCCAGAATAAGTGACCTCTTTGAAACAGATTTGTGTGCGCGGCTGTAACACCACAAAATCTTTGATCTTCCCTCTCCCACATCCCTGGCACAATCATCTCATCTGCCTCCTACTACATTTGGTGCTACCTGTGCCTGCTTGGCATGTGGCTGGCCCTTGGGAGACCACCATCTCCTGCCCCTTGGCTGGGACACAGCTACCAGTAGTCTGCAGCCACCCTTTTGGGGATCTTGAGCTCAGGTGCCTGTGGGGGTACCATGGGTGGTGTCCGCTGGGCTGGGTCACCTCAGGTCCCTCCCAAAGCTGAGCCTATGCTGTCCCAGCATGGGGAGATGTTCAGTCAGTTCTGCCCACTGCAGGAGAGCTCATCACTGTGGTGAGCTTTGGTGAAGGCCATTTTGTGCCTTCCTGTGCCTCAGAAAGGTCAGTTTACCAAACTGTGACAAACAACTGGGAGCCTTTGTGGCACAGGAAGGATGGGATCAAGGGGAGAGTGCAGGAGCTGTGGAAGTTGTGGAGGCAAGGGCTAGGATTCCCCACTGTGATGAAGGAGTGATGCACAGCAGTCCTGGGCTGGAATTCCATCTCCTCCCAGACTCCCACTGCCCTCTTGCAGGAGGCTACTGGAGTCCTGGGTGTCCATAGCACTGGCCTTGCAGATATGGACCTCAGCTCTTCCTCTGGAATATGGTGGCCATGGTGTGGTCCTGCTTTCAACCCCTGCTGCTGATGCTTCCTTTATTTTAGCAACTCCTGAGAAGGACTTCAAAGCCAGCAAACTCTTCTTTCATAATCACCGGGTCCCTTTGCCCTCCCTGCTGTGTCCCTGTGGACCTGCCAACACACAAACCTACTTAGCTTAATTCCACACTCCTGCTGCAGAATGCTTCCAAGTGCTCTGCAGTGCTCAGGTGCCCAGGGGAGGCAGAGAGAGGCTCTCTGAGCCGGGTTCGTCCTTTTGTTTACTCCAGTGCTGAGGTGAAACGACTTCTCCCAAATTCAGCAGCACACCCTGTGGCCCAGCCCAGTAGAAATTCAGGATAAGGCCATGGAAACACAACATTGCCTGGAGAATAACTGCCACCAGAATTCGTGCTGTGGTAGGATGTCCAGTTCTATTCGACTCTGATGCCCAGCAGCAGTTGCAAGTTGGAGCTGAGCCCTTTCAGACTCAACAAGTGCTGTTAGGATGAAGCTCATACCTCCTCAATGGTTGACAAGTAGCTTAGCATTGATTTAATGAGTTCCCTTTAACAGTCTCCAATGCTGCATTCCTTGGAAGATTAAGGGCTGTTGCTTTATTTTTCCCCTTCAGCTTCTTTCTAATGATGTTGTTACTGAGGCGCAGGAGAATCTGAGATATGCCCTGCTTACCGCTGGGTGAACCCCCTTTACACAGCACTTTTACTTCAGGAATCCTTCCAAACATTGCACAGATGGAATTTTACATCTGACAAAGGAAACAGATAACGTTTATCGAGTTTAAACCCCCTTAATACCGCCTGGGTTTGCATTTGCTTGCTTGTGTGACTGTGCCTCTTCTGTGTTATTAGTGTCAGAAGTACTCTCCAGAGGCTGCTTGGAGAAATGCTGTATTTTTTTAAACCAGTATAGATGACAATGTGCTTTATTGACATCTAGGGGAACACTCACCATCCTTTCAAAATGTGGAGACATTTTTGTACTGAACTGTACAGGTACCAGGGAGCTCCATTCAATCCTTGCTTCGAGGGGCCATCACGCAAGCAATTCATTAAGCCCTGGCAAAGGAATCGGTGCCTTCAGCTCAGCAGAGCCGGCACAGATCAGCCCGCGGTGGCAAAAGGACCATCATCGCGCCTAAGACAGATGAGGAGGAGCAGCCTTCTCTGGGGAATCTGGCACAGATTTGGATTCTCCAAGGTCTTGTTCCTGAGGACACGACTTTGGCGGTCGCGGTGGGTCTCCAGGGCAGTGAGAGGCAACAGAGACGTGCGTGGTGGGATGGGACTGTGAGGATCAGCTCTTCATTTACCTCACTTCGGTGATCACACAGCAAAGGGGAGGGAAGGGAAAGCGCATCTCTGCTGTTTCTTTTTAAAGGAGAAACTAAGGGCGGGGATGGATGAAATGAAAATTTAGAGCAGGAAGACGAGAGACATTTGCATTTTGCAAGTCAGAGTTTACTTGATCTGAGAGAGCCTCGCAGCAGCCCTCTGTTACTGAAAAGGCACTTGGTTTGTGGCCAAAGAATTGCTGACAGAAAACAGAAAGAAAGGAAAAGAGACTTGCAGGAACGCGGCGGATTGTTTCTCTTTAAAAGCAGAGGGCTGTCAGCCCGGCAGCGTGCGAGCTCTCCCTTCCAGCCAGAACACATTTCTCCCGCTGTTCCCCCTGTGCTGTGAACCGTGGTTAACCAAACAAGGCAGTGAAGTTTTAATTAAGGTTTATCAGCATTTCACGAACAACTTGGCAGAGGCGGCGGGGCCCCCGCAGCCCCCGGCGATATCGCGGCCCCACAGCCCGGCCCCGCCTGCCCTTCGCCGGGGCCGCAGCAGAATGTCCATCCCCAAAACCCTCCGGGCAGCCAATCTCCAAAGGACTCGGTGCTTTCCCACTGCCTGAGGGAAAGCCTCGCCACGGGCAAAACTTTGTAAACACGTCGCGACGCGGCTCCGGGAGAGGAAGCAGGGATGGGAACCGAGGATCCCCACGCCGGCAGGGAGAGCTGGCAGCGAGTTAGCGCTGGCAGCGCCCAGCCCTCCCCTCTGCCAGCCTCCCCTTCCCTTTAAATAAACATCCGTGTACAAAGCAGAAGCCACTCCAGATCCCCCCCTCTTCCCCTTGAAAAGGGATTTGGAGCCCGCACTGGCGCTGAGTTACAAACACGCGTCCGACTCGCGGCACAGAAATGGGTCGTGCAGCGAACACAGCCCGTCCGGAGACACTACTTTGTGAAAAACAGCAAAAGTACCTTTTGAATTCTTCCATCAATATCCAAATAAATACACTTGGGGCGGTAAGTTGAGGAGGCAGATCCCATCTTGCTACGGCTGGGCTTTCACCGGACTTGCTTCCAGTGTCAGAGCAGCAAATCAGGTTTATCCCACCAAGCCCAGCCACCGCTGCCTGGCAGTTTGGTGTCCCCGCTCTTCTGTATCCCACTGTACTCTCATTCTGGGAAGGTCCCTCCTCTAACATGCATGCATTTTGCTGTGCCTCTGTCTCTCTCTGCCACCTCCTTTTAGTTTTGCTTCCCTCCAAATCCAGCTGCTTCGGACACAGAAAGGCATAGACTCCAGATGCTGTCTGCGAGTGCCCGCTCCATTCCCATGGCAACAACCCCTCCTGGCTTTAGGGCTGAGAGCCGCTGGGCATCGGCACTGTGGCTCTGACCCTGGGACTGACCGGCTCCTGTTACGCATCAATACCATGCGGCACTTATCCTTCGGGGGGTGGAGGTGGCCTCAGGAGGGGGAAAAACCTCCTTCATCAGGGTGGTGAGAGATGTCATTTCATTTTATGATGAAACAGGACCATAATTATTGATTAGTGCCTCTCCTGCTGAGCTGCTCGCACCATGCAAGCAGTGTGGTGGGCTCCCACCTGGAAGTGCCCTGTGCTGGGATTGTCATTTCAGACACTCACTGCAGCTGGGGCTCGGACCACTTCAGCCCAAAAACCAAGCAGCTGAATTTCCACATCCCTCCTGTTACCATTACAGGGAAAGAAAGAAAAAACAGCAGCTTTATCATCCCCCCCCACCGTAAGCTCCAGAAGCATGAAGAAAGCCTAAAGTCCATGCTCTCGCCCACCACCATCCGTGCCACCCCCAGAGTGAAGGAATTTGTTATTTTAAGGGACTGTGAAGTATCCTGGCAAAGGCATCTCCCAGGAGAAAAGCAGGAGGGAGCAAAGCATCGGCTCTCGCAGCGGCTGCCGAATGCCATCTGCCGCGCCCGGGCTGTGCTGCGCTGCAGAGCCTGGGGGAGCTGGAGCGGCGGCAGCGCCGGGCGATGCTCGGTCACAGACGGGAGGGAGCTGGGGAGGCAGCGGCTCCTCCGCCCTCTCAGGGGCAGAGGTGCGCGCACGGCGGCTGGAAGCAGCATCAGCTCTCCGTGTGTTGTGATGGAGGGACTGCAAGAACATTTCCCGGCCTCTTCCCTCCGTGCAGCAGGCTGGGAGAGCCGGGCTTGGGG
>JAOXXN010000001.1:3638034-3672848 GCA_026770055.1 Myrmophylax atrothorax | reverse complement strand
CCGCCGTGGGGTAGGGGGGGCGCCGCCTCCTCTCCGCGGCTCCCCGCGGCTCCCCCGCACCGGCCGTGCCCGGCCGCCCGGCGCCCCCGCCGCGCACACACTCACTCTCCAGATAGTCCTCCAGGTACAGCATGGCGGCGGCCGGGCCCGCGCCCAGGGGCTGATCGAGAGCGGGGGCTCGTCCCTTCCAATATGGCGCCGCCGCCAACAACACCAGCGCCTCGACTCAGCGAAAACAAGATTGGCGGCGGACGGCGCTCGCTGCGGCCGCGCCGCGATTGGCTGTCCGCGCCGCTAACGCACGCGCGCCTCCGCGCGGCCTCACGGGAAGTGTAGTCCGTGCGGGCCGGCGGCGCGTCCCGCCATGCCGTTTGCTCCCGGCCGGGACGGCGCCGGGGCATTCCCGCCGTGCCTGCGGCTGTTCCCGCCTGGCGGGGGCCACGGGATTCTTTTCCGGCAGCCGCTTGCGGTCCCGGCCGGCCACCGGCCTTCCGGAGCGTCCCCGGAGCGAGCGCAGCGCCGCAAGTCAGGAGAATGGAAAGGGAAAACTTGCAGCTCCTGGACCAGACTTGGGGCTTTTGTTTGTTTATCCGGCGTTGTTTTAATTGCAGCCGGCAGTACTGCATAAAAACCATAAGAAAGGGCAAAAACAATGAAATTGCTCCAATCTGCGCCTTCTAAGGGCCAAGGTGAAAAAGCTGCTCAGTTCAGCACAGGTCACACTTAGTGACAGCCTTAGGAGAGCAGGAACTTAACGCGGGCCTTAGAACTGTTCAGAGTGCAAAAAAATAATCAGCTGATAGCATTTATTGCAATGGAGTTACAATGCTTATTGCAATAATTTAAATGTTTAGAGCTGAAGTTTTTTATACAGTTTCAATCCCCCAAATAGTTTATTTCATTATTCTTCTATTGCTGATATTTATTGCTCTAATCATGGGTTGATGCATTTATCCAGTTTGGGTTTTTGACTGGGGAAAGGAATTTTGGGGGCTTGCACTATGTCAGGTGTAGGTACAGGAGCATAAGAGCTTTTGAGGCAGATCAGGCTTGCTTTCCACCCTGCTGTTTGCTTCCTCCTCGTGTTCTCTGCACCATACACATCGAATGCTTCAGCCACATCTGAGTAAAACTTTCGTGGGATGTTTCTGAGGGTCAAGACCCATAGAAAATGGCATTCTTTTCTCATATGTTAAGTTCATACGCAGTGAGTAGTTAGGTAAGGATGACTGAATTTTGGGAAGTGAAGCATAAATTTTGTGTGTAGCCTTTATGAAGACTGATGGTAACAATGCGTCAAATACACAGAGTATAGCTAAGCATTTTTTTTTTTAAATCTTATTCCTGTGTCATTAGAGACAAGGGGGGGGGGGGGGAAGGTATAATAATAACCTCAACTTTGCGAAAAAAAAAAAAAAAAGTGCTGTGTCAAAGTGGTCACTTCCTTACTCACTCCATCATTAGCCATGTATCTGTGTTGCCAAACCAGAAATATTGACCAATTTCATACATACAAATGAACAGATTTTATATGGTCATTAAGCCCAGTTAGCCTTAGTTGAAGTAATCTGTATATGATTGCTTACACAGATCACTTTGGTGTACATTAATGGTGTAGGAATGACAGCATTTTTGAAGTTTTATGTGAGAAATTGTTTGGCCCCATTTTCACAGAATCACAGACTATTCTGAGTTGGAAGAGACCCACAAGGATCATCGAGTCCAACTCTTAAGTCAATGACCCACACAGGGGATTGAACCCATGACCTTGGCATTATTACAACCAAGTTTTAACCAACTGAGCTAATCTCAGGAGTCTACAGTCCTTACCATTTGCTTCATGACCAAAATCCCAAGACAACGTAGACATTGGGACCTTGTGACTTCTCCTATTGCAAGCCTCAATTTGCCACATTCTCATCTTTGCAAGCTTGGGAATAGCCAGCAAAATTCTCATTGGGAGCTACTGGGCAAAGGGATTTTCATCAGGTTTCTGTGTGTTGTGCCCAGACCAAGCAACCCAAGAAACAGCTCCTGGAGCTGTGTCTCAGCCATTCCTATTAGCAATGGCATGTGCCCTGTCTAGATTAGTGAAAAGGCAAAATGAAACTCGGGTATGCTGACTGAATGACCAAGTACCAGTGGGGCTGGCTGCTGTCTTCAATATATGAGTGCTTCTCCTTTATGTTTTACAGTTTACTGGAATATCTGAGGAACTTTTCTAAAAATAGAGACCTGCTGCAGAGACTGTTCATTGTAGTGCTTTACGGCAGAGGATGGGAAGGGATTATGTAGCAGAATAGAAATGAAAATACAATTCAACTTTGTTCAGTATCTATTTAAAAGAAAACAGGAACTTATCTATCTGTAGTTCTCTTCATTATTTTTTAGACAAATGAAGAAACATATTTAATTTTCTGTCAATATTAATTCATATTGTAGCCTCAAATGAATAGCTGCTCCAACTTCAGTGAGATTGCTTCTGTAAATGGTGCTTATTATGACATACCAATGGCACTGAGTCTAAACTGACATTTAAGAAGTGATAAGCCACTCAGACCATAAAAAATAAACTGTTTTTACAATGGAAACCTGTTGTGTATAAATGCAAAGAATGAACTCTATTGATTCACTTAACTTTTAGAACAGCCTAATTAGAACAGCTCCTGATAGGGAAACATGGATTAATGACTGTTTATTGGAATGCAAATACAGTGAAAAAGAACTAAACACCAACTGTGAACTCAAAGTAACAAGAAATTCAATTTGTGAATTACAGTCAACATTGCTCAAAAAACTCTGTGCATCAACAGAGCTGCTTAGCACAGAAATGGAAAGGAGACCACAGGAGCTTCTGTTTTCTCCTGTTTATAAAATGTTATTAATGTTGATGGCATTTCTCCAGCAAATGTTTCACATAAATCATGTTTCATCACTGTGACAGAGTGATAGCATAAAGGAATATTACAGTTGCCCTGTGATCTACCTAAAGCTAATTGCTTGCATAGGTTTCATTAGTTTTCAGCTGACAGGAAAAAACCTGATTAAAAACATGGATTTATGCTCTTGAGGTACATTTCTCAGATGGAGCTAAAACTTTCAAATCTTCTCCCTTGCTTCTGTCCTCACCCACTCCAGATTGCTGTAATGTCCTTTTTCATTATTCTAATTTCTTCTATCTCTTCCCATATGTGGGGTTGCTTGACACGTCTAACTCCATCATTTCCATCTTTGCCTTTCTCCTGCTGTGTGTCTTTGGGTCCCTCTCTTTCCTTGTTTCTTCCTAATCTGTTCTGTCTTCTAAGCTGTGTGATTGCCAGGGCTTTCTGTACCCATTTGGGACCATGTAGTAGTGTATTTACTTCAGTACTCTGATTTTTTACTCCTGTCTAACAGTGTTACTGGACCTACAGTCCTTATGTTTTGTTTCTTTGTTTTCAAGAAGGACACGTTTTGAAAAGATGAGGAAAGACCTACCTAGCCCATCCCTACACAGATATTCCAGGTCTCAGCTACTGCTGGTAGGTCCCTGTGCTTTGGTTTCTCAGTTTCTCATGAGGGAGCCTCACTGCCTGTGGTACACATGGATTGTGGATATATACATCTGTTTCTGAGGGCTAAACTGCTCTCAGAGAAGAACTTCAAGACCGAGTGAGAGGTAAGTGGCATCCACCATGAGTGCAGCAGAGCCTACTGACAACTGCTAGCCTGCGTAGCTCTTAAACTACTAGAAACAGCAGTTTGCCTTTCTTTGGCACCTGCTCTTGCTGCACTACAGCAGTCCTGTCTGGCAGGCCAGAATCCATTCACCACGGTGCACTGCTGGGAGCATGTGTTGTGGATCTCAGCATTCCTAGCAGTTTTGTCTGTCAGTGCCAGTGTCAGGCTTGTTGGTCTCCTCACGTGCTTTCCCTCCTCACTTCCTGTTTGTTGCCTGCAATTTTTTCTGCTGTTGCGGCTGTTTTCCATTCTTTTTGGTTCCTCCCAGTTTCACAGTCCAGCTGTCCCTCCCAGCTGCCATGGACCCCACCATCTCCGAAATTCCACCCCTTCTGCTGCTGCAGGGCCATCACCCACAGCCTCACTCTCCCTCTACAGGAAATAACTATCATTCCTGCTGTAGTACACACCATGGCTATTGGAGGACATTTGTTAAATTACTGAACTGACTTGAGACTGAACACCATGTAAGGGTTACGGTATGATCATATTTTTTCTGGGCAATCAACTTTAGGTAATGGGAAACTCCATCCAAAGCTGGATCCTAGGAAAAAGCTAGGTCAGAGGTTTAGGTACATATTGTTCCCCTTGTCCAGTGCAGCACTATGTAGAAATTTCACATTTCCATGACATGATCCTCAAAAGGGCAAATTTGGCCCAGAAATACAGTGTCTGGATGACAGTCTATCTGAGAAATCACTTTGCTTTTCTGCTTATTTCAAACTTTTGGTTTCTGAGATTCACATTCCTATTTCTGGAAGCAAATCCATGACCCCAGATAATTAATTTGCTTTAACAGTCAACAGGAAAATGGAACTGCCATTTATCTTTCAGCTTGACTTTGTGTACAGACTCAGGCAATTATATCTCCATCTTTTAGTTAATTTTATCTCCTACAGACTCAGTTAAATTTGCTTGCAGATTTCAGTTATTTCCTGAAAGTCTGCAGGATATGAGCAATTGCTGTTCATATATTAATCACCAAAACGTTTTATCCAGACTTTCTGAGGAAATAAAACTGTATGAGCAATCCATATGTTCTATGCACATTCCTTTATCTGTCCGTTCACTCTGCCCTGTCTCTATTGAATTAACTGACTAATTTCAACCTAACTGAAAGAAAAGTCGTTCTTTTAGAGAGGAATTGTGTACTTACTAAATGCTGTCTTGTCCCTAATAGTTTAGGGTTATTTTCTCCCTTTTTTTGAGGAAAATGTTGCAATATGAACCTTCCACCTATTAGACTCAATAAAATCCTCACTCAAAAGCAATGAGTGCCTCAACCATGGAAAAAGCTTTGGCTGGTGACTATAACATGGACAAGGAACCAATGTAAACAGTTTTGCTGCTTACAGAATGTCCACTTTGTTTGCTTGATTTTTGTAAAGTCTTGAATGCTGGGTCACATGGCATCCATAACAATAAAGTTTCAAAGGAATTATTTTAGTGATTATTTAAACAGTTCTAGTAAGAGTCTGAGTTTCAAATGCCTTTAGCTGTGTATCTGTAATGAAAGGCATTTTCTGCCTTTTTCTGTCAGATTTATTCACATTATTTTCCATGAGGTCAGCACATTCTTGTGCCTGGAATCAGTCCATATCTGCTGGCTTTCCACCAAGAAATGCTGTAAATGTCTGCTACGCCATGAGTGGCACAGAAGAATGTGGGATATGACACCATCAATCCCCTGTGCTGCTCACGGGTCCTCTGAGATTTGAGGTCTACAGATGGAGCAAGTAAAAACATAAAAGAGCCAATCACTAGACATGACAATGCAGTTGAATTACCCTCCACTCAAATTCATGCTCTTGTAGCTTTCTTTGTCCCTTGAGCAAATTCACAGAAGTTGCAAGTGGCAGCAGGGGAAGGAAATACTCAGAAATTTGCCAAAATAGTGACATTATGATTGACTGAAGGAGCACAGCTGCCACCAGAGAGGATGCAGACTTTGAGGGCAGGCAGGAATATTTGCTGCCTCTGGGCATACACTGTCAGACTCATGACTATAACCCAGAAATCATCTTCTTCATGATCGTTAAGCAAGAGCTGTGCAGATTAGGGCACACGAGAAACTGGAGTTTGGACTTGGAGCAGTTGCAGGACAGGAAAGTCACAGAATCCCAGAATATGCTGAGTTGGAAGGGATCCACAAGGATGATCAAGTCTAACTCCAGGTCCTCCATAGGACCATCCCCCAGAGTCACACCATGTGCCTCAGTGTATTGTCCAAATGCTTCTTGAACTCCATCAGGCTTGGCGCTGTGACCACTTCCCTAGGGAGCCTGTTCCAGTGCCCAACCACCCTCCGGTTGAAGAACCTTTTTCTATTATCCAACCTAAACCTCCCCTCACACAACTTCAGGCCATTCCCTCAGGTCCTGTCACTGGTCAACACAGAGAAGAGATCAGTGCCTGCCCCCCCCCCCCCACCATGAGGAAATTGTAAGACTGCAATGAGGTCTCCCCTCAGTCTCCTCTTCTCCAGACTGAACAGATAAGTGAGCTCTGCCACTCCTCATACAGCTTCATACTGTAACATTTTACCAAAGGAGAGAAGATGTACTGCAATTTAGCCTAAGTTACGAGTCTGTGTCTTTGCTTTGATAATGTTAGGCAAAACTAGGGGAAAAAAGAAAGGAAGACCAACTGAATTCCTTGAAATTTTATTCCCACACGTATTGAAGGTGGCAATAATATTGTGGCTGTGATGCTCTCAAGGTACAGTCATATGTTCTTTGTGGGGAAGCTAATTTACATGATAATTATTTTAATAGATATGTATACAATTGATGAAAATAAAGACAATTTGGAGAGCACAGAAGCTCTTCTCCAGATATCCCATTGATATTTTTGTGTGATCTGTTTTTTTAACTTTTACAAATATTTCACGTGATCTAAATGTACCTATTTCATATATCGTTGGTATAAATTTGCATCACAATTGAAAGTATAGCTTGTCTTACAAGTGAACTAATATTATTCTTGACTGACTTGCATCAGGATACTCTAAGATTACTAATATCATTTTTGTTCTGAAATGCAACTTCATGGTTCCACATGTGGTGAGCCCTGTCATGTTAGTTACCACAGATTAAAGAAAAAGGTGGCCACAGGCTAAGTTAATACCTAATTTGTTTTGTGTCTCATGCATTGGGGGAGTAACCTTACCATATCTTTAGATTTCTAAAGGTTTGCAAACAGCACATGCCATAATGATGTAACAAATTGCTTCATGTTTGCATACATGCAAAAATCCTTTATGTAAGCATGCACAAGGTTGTTTGAAATTGCAGTGTTAAAGCAGAACAGGAAGTTCAGTGCCATTGCAGTCCATTTTAGAAGGATTTATCTTGTTTCAAGTTTTCAGTCATTTCCACAAGTCTCATGTATTTCAAGGCCAATTCTTTCCAAAATGATGTTTAAATCTTAAGCCCTCAATATTCTTTTATTTTAGTGCACATAGAGAGTTTGCCTGTTAGACATCTACCTGGTGTCAGTATTGTATTTCAACAAAATATGAATAAAATTACCTAGTCACTTTGGAGTTCACTGGCATAATAATAGTTGGCATTCATTCATTCAATGTATTGCCTACTTTCAGGGTAGCAAGTGATAGGAATGCCTCAGCTTTTTCTAACATGAACAGAAGATCTTACAATCAAGTTAATTTCAGTGAAAGGTTTTAATCAAGAAATTTTCCACCTCTTCTTTTCCTGCTTGTTTTTGCAGAAATGCCTGGTCTTTTATATGCCATATTTATTAAATTTGTTGGTATCACAGAAGTTACAGGAATAAGGGCTTTACCAGAAAAGGGAGCAACATTATGGGAGGCAGTTGATTTTACAGAAACTCTGAGCTAATGTGGCAGGGGAACATATCGTTTTAAAGGAAAGAACTCCTTATTGCTAATTAAGTAATTTCTAAGGAAAGTAAAAAAATCACTGCATTTTTTACTCCAATTCAATTTGAAAACAAAGAGTAAATATTTTTTCCCTGTTAATGAGAAATCCTGTATTCCACTTAGTTACAATCTCAGATCTCAGCTCTTCTCTGTATCTCTGACCTTAAAGATTAATGCAAAACACTTGGGAATGCAGCTGACTGGGAATTCTTCAATAAAACAATTTTTTAGCTGGAAAATACTCATTTAGTATATACTAAGGCTCTTGCAAGAACCTAAGTGCTTGAGCAGGGATTTTACTGAAATGCAATACTTCAAAGAGAGCAAGAAGTGGCCATGAAACTCTCTTAGGAGCTAAGCAACAGACTCAGGAGTCTCTTCTGTCTTATTTAGGTGTTGGCCCTGAAATACTTTCTCCTTCATCTGCCTGGTGTGATTGCCAGGTGTAAAGGAAATCACTATGGAGGCCAGTCCAATGATTGTTCTATCTGTGGTGCTGGGGTCTCAGCTTTACACCTTTGTTGCAGAGAATTTAAACAAAATATACCTTACAAAAACCACTACAGGGTTGATTTCCTGGTGGCTGAAGCAGATTTTTGGGACAGGGAGAAGTAGCAGACCTGCAGGCTGACCCTGAGCCTTTCATGTCTTAAATAAATTCCTCTCATTGCCAGGTTACTATCTTTGCATTCATTAAATTGAAAGTGTTTAGTGACATTGAATTAAAAAAAGAGAACCCTTAAGAAACCTTAAAAAGTTTTACAGGATAAAACCCCCTCATTTCCTAGTCTAACCTGATACTGAGTATCTTTCATGCATAGGGAACAGATTTAATAGAAAATCTTATACATGATTAAAAACTCATATTATTGCAGCTTGAATGTGATTATATCTTGATACCACTAACATTAAGAATTACTTCTGTTAGCTGTGAAATCTGGTATTCTATGATTGACAATGTTCTGTACATGTAAAAGGGAGAATCTCTCTTGAAAAAGTTGACAGAAAACATGAAGAACTTCACATACCTTCCAAGACAGTATTTTACAAAGTTTTGAGAAAAATCCAGTGGCCGCTAGATTATGTGCGTAAGGTATAATTTTAAAACCATCAGGTAAAAAGCAGCATTGTAATTTTATAATGACATTTAGCTGCTAATGAACATAGTAACAGATACGTATTTGGTGAAAATAGAAACAGGTCTTAATTCTTTTTTAAATCACAAATGTCAACATGGCTGCAGTTATGTCTGGGCTATTTTTCTATTTTGAGGCTAAATGCAAACTCAGATAACAAATGGTTCCTTCTAAAGAATATTTACTGGAGGAGGAAAAGCCTAAAATAGTATGTCTTAGCAGTTCTTTTGTAAACAGGATTAACACAAACGGTGCTGCCAGATGATGATGATTAATGGTTCTAAACACTATAGATCTGCATTATGTAATGCATCTCATATCCTTGAAATGAGGACTGTAATTTGTCATAGTTGTCTAAAGCTAAACTTTGAACACGTAATTTACAAGACTAGATTGTAGTGTTTTATAATTGCATTTTTTAATTCACATGGTCTTATATTTGAATAAATATTAGATCTCAGAGCAATGCATTAATTTTCTGTGTAGTGACGTGCAGTGGTTGGATAATCAATTATACATTTTTTTAGCTAAAATGTCTTCTATCATATTTCTTACATGGTGTGGTACCCTATAATTAATACCAGGATACAACATCACTCCACCCACCAAGAAGCGCTCATTTTCTACTTTTATTTCCTCATCTCTACTCAACCACGTGACTGGCAGGGTTAGTAGCTAACACCTGGGGGTAGAGCACATTCTCTGCTCATGGGATTTACCTTCTGGTCTCTTGTCAGCCAGCCCTTACAGGGGTCTGCTTCCTCATGGGCCCTCCCTGACACCTCTCCTTGCCCCTGCTGTGTGCCTCTGTTTTAAACAGTGGCCTTGACTCATACCAGATATATGGTTCATTGTAGGCTATGGAGTTCATAAAAATACATATGATAATTCATATTCAAAGAATTTCTCTCTCTGAACTTCTCTGTACTCATTTACAGAATTAAAAAAAAAAAAATTATGTAAGAGGTGCCAGACTGAAAAACCTGATTCACAGCAGTTTGTTTGGCTGGGGTTTTTGTTGTTGTTGTTGTGGGAATCCAACATTTTGGTGTGTGGTATGGTCTAATGTGTCCTAATCATTTGAATGGGAAATTCCATAAAATCACTGACTTGTGGTTCTGGAATTGCTCAGTGACCTCAAATGCTGGAGGACAGCTGTATCTTGCCTTCTTTATTTACTGATGCTGGCTCATGAATGTATTGTGCTAGCTTGGACAACAGAGACAGATCCCTCGTGGGCCACTTTGTTGAACTCGACTGAGGAATGTCTGCCCCTGGAAAGAAAAATATTTGGTTTCCAACAGAGAACTAGAAGTTTCTGTCCCAAATAGGACAGTGTTTGGAACAAGCTAGAATGGAATGGAAAGTATATTAAATTATCATGTTAGGGCTGAAAGTTATTATATAGATACCTAAAACCAAAATACACCTACACAGGTATTTGTCTACTGTGAATGTTCTTCCTTTTCTCTTTTCAATTAGTATTAACTGCATAAAGCTAATTTATGATCATTCCTTGGTACTTCTTTCAAAATATAGGCACATTTTGTGAAATAGGCAGCAAGTGATATGGGCACATCAAGCTGTTGAAAAGAAGACAAATGCAGGTCAGATCAGTCTTCAAAGACTTTACAGGGTCCTGCGAAAATTCATAGTAGCCAGAGCTAAATGCCTTTGTATGTAGTGCCACATACAATTAAAGAATAGTCTGGAGGTACTCTGTGACTGCTGCCTGTCTCAGAGACTTGGGAATGTTTTCACTATTAAGAATCAATGTATTAAATGGATTTTTAGTTTAGAACCAACACATATGAATCAAGGACAAATATGGTCACCTGGTGATGATTTCAGCTTTAATCATACTCAGATTTGAATTTTAATCACTCTATTTCAAACACACATCCACTCCATTTATATGCATATATGTGTGTGTAAATGCACATTATTATAGTCATGTGCTATTTTGGCAGTGATACTCAGCTCTTAGCCATAATACTATTTTCCATTAACTGTCCCTGCATAACTCATTTCAGTTGACACAATATAGACTTATAGATTCAGAATTTGAAAGTGATAGGAAAATAAAAGAATGCATATTTTCAGTGAAGACGTCTGTGTGGGTTTGTGCAAAATTTTTATATGACTGAATTGAGAAAGAGCAAAGAACACATCATAAAGGTAAGCCTATAGAATTAAATGAAATGTTATAACTTTGTTGTAGTTTTTTATTTATCATAGAGATTTCATGCAGAAGTAATAACCACATTGTATAATCTTCTAAGATAGTGTCAAAAAATAAAAAAGACACATAAAAGTTCTGTAAGTTTTAAAGTAATTTCTGTAGATCCCTGCTAGCTCCTCATCTCTGGCGAGTTCTAAGTGATTTTTTGTAGAGACTGTGTTCTTCAGTCTGTTCACAGGAAGGCTGAAGGCATGGATACAGCTGGACAAGACACATGCCTTATTCAGTGAATTACTAGTAGCTATCATTTACTGCCTTGCTACAGCAGTGACAAAATAGTAACAGAGAGCAGAACTCCCATATCAGGTAACACATACACGCCAGCTGTCCCTTTAACCCACTGCTCGCCTCCTTTCTCAACCCCCCTTTTTTTTCAATCTTTTTTTCCCTAATGTTTACAATGTCAGGATGTCACATTTTAAGTACTTAGTGAATTATAGAAAATTCTGTGTTTCTGATGGAAATAAAATACTCACTTCCCACTGATGAAAGAAACACCGAAGTTTGCCTTTCATGTTAATTAGTATTTGTGCAACTTTAAGAGATTTCTTTGCATCATATACACAGGTGCCATGTGATGCAGGGGTTACCATGGAAACAACAATATTGAATGGCAAAATCAGGCTTCATGATAGCTTTATCTTAATCACCTTCAATTTTTCCATAAGTTCCAAGTATTTTACTCTGTTCAGCATGTAGTGAACATGAAACATAACAGATCTGTGGACTGAAGGATAATAAAGCTTAACTTGTACAACTTTTCAGTCATTGCCATCTTGTTTTAGTAATAAATCCTCCAATCATTCCATGTATTAAAAAAAGACAATTAATGGGCAAAGCATATATGTACTTTATCTACATATCTTCAGAAGATATTGTAAGGCACTGAAGACTTCACTACTTTAACCAGATAACAGAAGTAACAAAACATTCTAACCTTTATGCTTTCAGATTTAGAAAAGAAAAACAAATAATGGGGAAAATGTTTCAGTGTTTAAGAGTACAGCATAGAGTTGGTAAGTACATAGCTTATGTTTAAGACTGACAATAGCATGAAAAAACACCAACACAACTGTAAATTATCAGATACATATTTAAACTAGGATCATGTCAAACATCTTTGTTGTTCAGCCACCTAAACTTTTATTTTCTTATTTGGGCAGCAGGGAAGGTTTCTTTTTTCCTGTGTAGCTAAGTGCATCCCTAACACCTCATGTGTAGTGGTATGAAAAATCTTGCTCCTCTACAGCTGCAAGCAAATCATCTCATGATTTCAGAGAAAGAAAGAATCAGTGTGGACTGCAAATGGGCAGTTACAGAAAGAGAGGCATTTCTAGGAGATGGATTTCCCTTACATCAGCTGGTAGAAGCAAAGTTTTGCTGATGAACACTTACAAGAAAATGAAAGAATTTTCTGAGCTTCTGAAAAAGTAAAGATGGAGCACATGAGAAATGTCAATACGAGAAATAAAAGAAGACTGGAAAAGCTTACAGTGAGGATCTCTAAGTAGCCATAAGATTTGTCTAGCAGAATTCAGGATACAGAAAATGAAAGGAAATTGTTGATGATAATGTTGTGGGAAGAATAAAAAAAGATTTATGGATATGAAAGAGGGAAATGTGGCAGATGAACAGCGTAAGTAGAAATAAGAGAGGACTGTCAAAGAGAGTACTGCAAAGCCATGGTCACTCTTGAAAGGCCAACATATAGCCAATAAGCATGTTGGAAACAATGGTGGCTGGTCAAAAATAGTTTGGTTTGTCATTTGCTAGACTGATCAGAGTTTAATGAAGAGAAAGTTAAACTTAAGGATGTTGTAGCCAAGTGGGGATTGGTCTTTTCTCTCAGGCAACCAACAGTAGGACAAGAGGGCATGGGGCTTAAGATCTGCCAGGGGAGGTTTAGGTTAGATTATCAGGAAGAAGTTCTTTACAGAGAGAGTGGACAGGCATTGGAATGGCCTGCCTAGGGAGGTGGCGGATTCTCTGACCCTGGAGGTTTTTAAGGTGAGACTGAACGTGGCACTTAGTGCCATGATCTAGCAATCAAAGTGGGGTTGGATTAAGGGTTGGACTTGATGATCTCAGAGGTCTCTTCCGACCCAACTGATTCTGTGATTCCATGAATGGATATTTTGGTAATAAGAGCAATTACTCTAGCTTTAACAAGTTTTTTCAGATTTTCCCTTCTGAAATGATTGCTCTCTTCCTTCAGACTTATAAAAATTAAAATGTCTTATTCTATTGTTGAAATTGTGCTTCTACCTAGTCACCTCCCTTTACCTCTAGTCTTCTCAAAATTTGCTGCCAGTGCAGCTTTTCCCTCTCAAGAAAATGTTCTGTGCTTCTCTTGGCTTGTTTAATAGTCAAACATAACATCTGGCATTTGAGCTTGACATGGTGTAGACTCATTAGTTTATGGAGCCATATAAATAAAAAGTATGTAATACACAAAACATCTCATTGTCCTTGTAGTTAGTTACTATTTAGGACAGGCATTTTATAGACTATAGAGGATTTTTTATGAAAATGGAGTTGAACATTCTGCAATGAAAACTGCTGGAAAGCATACCCTTGCTAGTCAGTGTGTGGCTGTGGCTACCCCTAGTCATTGTAGCACCAGTACCAAGAAGTTGTCATGATGGCACATAGATGAAGTTCTTTTTGCTTGTCTCCCAGATCCAGTAGCTCCTTACAAATGTATAATGTCCACAGAAGTATCCCCAGAAGGTCTGTTAGAATTGTAATCAGTTTTGTGTCTAAAATATTGCTGCAAGTATAATTTGTTCTGCTTCTACTTTTAAATTCTTACTGGATTCAATTAAATATTTTTCAGTAATTAGGAAGTATGAATAACAGTATGGGTATTCAGCTGCTGATAAATATGAAAATTAATTCTAACTTGGAAAACAGATTGATTTCTTTTTTCATTCATAAAAAAAAAAAGAAATCACAAGCTAAAAATGTTACCTGAGGTAGCTCTCATTTGCAAAAGTAGCAGCAATATAGACATATATTACATAAAAGCCAAAGCAATCAATATCTGTACAACAAAGTGCATAAAGAAGTAGTTCATACACAATAAGAACTATGGCTTTTAAACTATCCTATTAATCTATAAAACAAACTTTTTAATCAGTCCAGCAATTTTTCAGTCTTGAATAAGCCATTTTATGGGAGTCTAATTAGATCTGTGATTTAGTTCTGGGAATACCATTGTGTGCACTTTTTCTAGTGCTTTATAGGCCATAACAAGTTGTTCCCAGGACACTTAACAGACAAGTCACATTTCCATCATTCATGGAAGCCTTAAGTACATTTAGGACACATCCTGCAGAGCTGTTCATTGTAGTGGTTCAAGGACACCTCGTGCTATGGAACAAATGCTTTATTTACAAATATAGATTTAATGAGTTTCTGCCTTGCAGTAGGATATCCTTTGATCCTGAAAAAGAAGAGCTGATACATACTAGTGTGCTGCAAACAGTGAACACAATTTAAATTAAGGCATGCCATAACTATCAAAAGCATCCCAGTGCTGTAGTACTGAAGCAAGAGTTCTTTGATAAGCAATCCTCTGAGATTGTAATGCCATTTTAACATCTTCCATGGAAAATCATGGATAAATCACAGTAAGTGTCCAACTCACTTATTTTATAGCTCAGAGCAGATAATTCTCTTTAATAATGGTGTTTTGGTGTTGGACAAAATTGAGCTTTAAATTATTTGGTTTTCTAACTGTATTTTTCAGAATTGCCAACAAAATCTATTTATACTCACTCTGGCATTGCTAGGATGTTACACTAAAGTCGTGCAGCAGTTCTGAGCCCCTGTTAGTGTCCTGTTTATCTTTGCTGATGGATGATGTAGCTGTGTTCAGCCATGTCAGTGCCAATGGGTAGTGGCACAAGAACTGGTGTTGTCCTGCACCACTGAGTGGTAGTTCAGTTCTGCATGCTTATGTCTGCATTGCAAATCCAGCACCCTCCCTCACCAGGGTGTTTGGTCCATGGGAGTAATGCATCAACATTTCAATAACACATTGTTTACATGACAAGAAGCCAATTCACCCACTTGAAAAATGGGCTACATTTAGGAAAGGTATTATAAAGAGCCTCTTTGTGGAGGAATATTAAGAAATAAATGCCATACATTCTCAGCTACCAACTTAAAATTCAAAATACTTGAGAATTACAAGATCTTGTGAAAATAATGAGCTGTACAATACTTCTGCTGTCTATATTCATTAAGTATTGCTGTTTGTCCTGCAGCAAACATGTAGAGGCTTCAAGGGAAAATCGGCCTATGCAGACTATAAAACACTATAAACCCTATAAAAACCTATTAAACACTAGCACAGAGATGGCTCAGATTTAGGGCACAAGCAGACAATATGCACAAAGCAGAAAAAAAATTGGCAAGGAAGTCACAGTCATCCACTGTTCCATGAAAGTCATTTCTGATTCTGACTTTATTGAAAACTGGTTACTAGCTGACTCTCATGATGTTAGCCTAATATCTTGCATGAAGAATCCTTCATATTGCCAAAATGTGAGATGGATTACAACATGAAGGAAAAACATGATAGTAACCCTGATCTCACTCATCAGTCTGTGGAGAAAACCAGTTTTGGCTGAGATACCTAAATATGTTAACTTCTTCAACACATAAGCTCAAAGCAATTTAAACCTATCATTTGAAACTTAAGATATTCAGTAAGAGAAAAGCTGCATTGAGAGGCATCCTTCTTGTGAGGATTTTTCATGTCTTTTAGATAAGCATCTTGTATGTATGTACCTTTGTCTGACAGAAATATAGTTATGAACCATAAAGTTAAAAAGGCATGGTAAAATCTGTGTATTCTGATACAGAAAAAAAACCTATTAGAATGAAGACAGTTGTAGCCAGGCAACTTACTTTTCTTTCCTTCTCTGAAGGGCTTCAGTCTAAAGCATCTTCGCTTCATACTTCCTGCCAGACTTTGTAGTAATAGGAAAGTAATATGTATGTCAGATATCTTCTAGTTTTCTTTTTCAAGCCTCAGCATCCCTCCATCATTCTCCAGATTTTTACATTTTTCTTTATCTTACCTATTCTTAATGTCTTTTAATTTCCACTCATCTCTGTCATTTCTGTGTCCTGTTTTCTCCTCTATCTCACTCAAGCCTCCAATGACAGTTTCAGCAGTAATTTTCATGGGAACTGTGAGCTAAGGGGGCTTTCATATCCAAGGAGAAGGGAACACCCTTTGTGTTAAGGCATCTCACACATTCTAGCTCACGGCTTTGACATCTGAAGACTTAGGTGTAAGTGATTATCCTGATTTTGGCCAGGGTTAATTTTTTGTAATAGCTGGGAGGGGGTGTGGCCAGGACTCTTGGTATTCAATACCACCTCAGGTCATTTCCAGGAGCAAGGGAAAGGGACTCCCACACTTTGGAGGAGAAGGATGTTCCATCAGTGGAAAAAACCACCCTGTATTTGTTTATTGACAGTTTTTCCATGTAAATAATTTTTTCTTTTATACCTTTTGTTATTAATATTGTTGCTGTGACTGGTCTTTTCTTATCTCATTGCTGTTTGCAGTAAATTGTTCTTATCTCAACACATGATCTTTGCCTTTTGTGCCTCCCATTGGAGGGGGAGAGGGGAGCGTGCATGGTTTTTTTTAGTGGAAGTATGAAATGGGAGAATACCATTCCTAAACCATGACAGTGATTCAGACACAGCCTCAACTCAGACATTTCTTTGTCTTTATCCTGGATAAGAATCTCAAGGCAGAGAAGAATCTGGACAAGGTACTGAAACTAAGAGGAAAAAACAGATTTGGCAGTAGAGGATATTTAGAAGAGAATGAAGAAAGTGGAGATTCAAAGAAGGATAAGGAGAAAAAGGAAGAAGGTGAAAATTGGAATGCAGGGGAAGACTTGTCCCCTTCCTGTAAGGCCACAAGGAAACTGATGATTACTTAAGTAATAACAGATTTTACTTCATTGCATCCAGTAGGTTGTCTGTTAATGCTTAATCAGACTTGAACGAATCCTGTAAGGATCTGGACAAGGTACTGAAAGGTACTGAAGGTACTGGACAAGGTATGTGTGATTAGATGGAATAACAGGGTATAACAGTAACTCTGTGCTGAAGGGCAACTATGTGCAGAGCAGCAAATTCACAGAGCTAGCAAGAGAATCTTCTATAAAAATCTATTTTGTATGCACCTTGACCTTCCCAAAGAATAACTGCCCTAAGAAATAATTTATTAAACATGGAAACACAAGGAAATGTCAGAGATAAAGATGTCTGTGAATCTTTATTCTCTTACTAAATTATGATGCTGGCTTTAGTTATACAATCATACACATTTTTCTCCTTGACCCCTGCTTCATTATGTGCAAAGAACGAGCTTTTTTGTATATTCTTTTAGCTTCATTCAGCATGTGGTCAATTTACTTTCCACTATTCCATCTCAGCTGTGAGGACAACCATGCATTTCCTGCTGGCCTGTTCTGTGACTCTCATAGCACACACATGTTTCACAAACATTTCTCTCCACAACATTTCTTGGAAAGAATAGAGTTTTATCCTCTCCACCCTACAGCTGGGAAACTCGGGCTGTACGACACAAGTATTTGAGAATTCAAGCTGATCCATCTGAGTAGTTCACAATGGGTTACATTTCATATTTTGAAAGGACAGTTCCCAGTAGCTTCAGATAGAGTTGTGAATGTTTAAGCATTTCTGTAAATCAGTCTGTGAGATGTCAAGCCGGACAATGAAAAGAGAAAACAAAATAACCGTCTGGGAAAAACGTGATTAAAGAAACCTACCACACAGGAACTTTGCAGTGGAGATTGACTGCAGTTCACCAAAGAAGCTACTGTCTAGTGTTGAGATCTCCTTTGTATTTCCCTACAGCACTTTATGATAAGAAGTGTCACACAACCTTGATAACTAGCAGTGCTGGCACAGCACAGATAATAAAATGTGCTCTTTGTTCACATAAAATCCCCTTTCATGCCTGAAAAGGAGTGGACTGTAGTAAGCAGGAATTTGAAGATCACTGGCAAGGGACTGAAACTTAGGAGACTTGAGAGGTGGGCCTGTGCAAACCTCATGAAGTTCAGTAAGACCAGGTGCAAGGACCTACACCTGGGTCTGGGGAAATCCTAAACACAAATGCAGGCTGGGCAGAGAATGAATCCACAGCAGCCCTGAGGAGAAGGACTTGGGGATATTGGTGGACAAGAAGCTCAACGTGACCTGGCAGTGCATGCTTGCAACCAGGAAAGCCAAATGTAACCTGGGCTGCTTCCAACAGAGCATGGCCAGCAGATTGAGAGTAGTGACTCTACCCCTCTACTCTGCTCCGGTGAGACTCCACAGTACTGCATACAGCTCTGGGGTCCCCAGTATAAGAAGGACACTTGCTTGACTTGTCACTGCTGCTGCTCTCCTCTAGTTATAAAGAAGGAGGATATTGCTCCCCAGTCTAAGTGTGACCCTGAGGAGCTGCTAGAGGTACACTGATGACAAAGTCCAGAGAAAGAAAGGAAATAGGTAGAAACATAGGTTTAGAGAGTAACTCAGATTGGAAGGAACCAGTTGTGAAGTCAGACCATGTTGCTCAGGGATTAATTCATCCTGGGTGCTGCAGCAAAGCCTCTGAAATGACAGAGAGAAGGAAAATTGTCCTAGATCCCACCAAAAGAAAGAAATCTGCTGAGGTGTTACTTCAATTCAGGGAGCCCAGGAAAGCTGCTGTACTAGGAAGCAGGCAAGACGTTTTGCAAGAGTCCATTAAGCCAGTGTTTTCAAGACTATGATTTTAATCTCTTAATCTTGCTATTCTTCCGTATTTTATTTATTTAATGTGCTACCTTATTACAGAGTGTTGTTTTCATGTTCAAGTAAAACCAAGTTTTAGGGACAGAAAGAAATTGGTGCCTTTTGATGTCTTTATTTCAAAAGCAAGAAGGGAACTTTTACCTCATGGTAGCAATGCTGGGTCCTGTTACAATCATGCATTTACAAGACTGGTTTTTCCTGAGCCAACCAAAACACCTTCAATTTTAAAGATATTTGTATATCTGATTATTTTGTTCTTAAACAAACCTCCATTCTGCCCTTGACATTAAACCTGTCATTAGAGAGGGATATTAATTGGGCAGGCAGTTGTAACCAGTGCTTAGGAGCAGGCAAGAATCAAGCTTAAAACCAAGGCAAACTAGACCCCAGAGAAGTTAAGAAGTGTACAAAACAAAGAGCAGAAAAATGGAAACATGGAGAGAAGGGCTTTAGAGAAAACAGCTCAAAGAGCAAAAAGAACACAATTAAGTAAATCTGAGTCTAGGCTAAGGAGCACACAGATCTGGAGCAAAGGTGAGGAAGAACTAAGCTAGTCACATAATGTACAAAATGCCATTAAAATCTAGTAACAAATTGAGAAAGCAAGACCAAGTGATGAGATGCTTATGTGAGACATTGGCAAGCACCCAGCTATCTTCAGAAATCCATCTTGAGTTCAATGTCGGCGGAGTTAGTCACATAAATTACTCATTGTAGACAGAGGCCAGTTACAGAACTTGCCTGCCCAGACCTTATCCAGCAGGGGCTTGCAATTAAAAAGCTATGTACAAAAAGGAAGTACTTAAGTATCCTTGAAACTCTTCAAATACCATCAATATTAAAAGGATCACAGAAAATTTCACATCTAACAGATAATGTGGCTGGAAAAAATACTAACTCGTTAAGAATTGCCATGGTGCTACCAAAGATATTTCTAGCTTATACTAAAATCTTGGAAATAAATCTGTCCATGAACAATTTCCTCATTGGAGTAGACTGAGTTGAGTAGATACCACACAGAATTAAAACGAATATGTGCCAAAGCACATCTACATGTGTTTCTCTTTTCAGTGTTCATCTGGGTAATTTTAAATGTTATGGCAGCATATAAAAGGACATTACTTTAACTCATCACTTTTTCAGGGATAAAGTTTCCCACCAAATATTATCAGGCAATTATCACCTATAAATCTACATGCATGCCTAATGCAATTCCACTGGATCATGCAGTTTCAATTAAAGACACAGCTATGTGCTGGTTGGGTGTCTTTAATATCCACTCCTCCTTTATCAGGTTTCCTGAGGAGGAAGGGCTTATGAGATCATACTGTAGTATTCATGTAAACAATGTCTGCTAATCTGCACTCTTCTAATAACTTTTGAACCTCTTGGCCAATTTCAAGCATATTTGATAAAGAGGAGCTAACTTACAGATATTAAGTTTCCATACATCAAATTAAAATAGGCAGATAAGCAGAGGAAAAAGAGATTATTGTATTTAATTCCATCCTCCTCCTCTGTTATTGATGGAAAGACAGTATAATGAACACTTTATTTAAAATCTACAGAATCCATATTAGAAAGTTATTGTGGATGTCGTGTCACAGGAAAAAATCTTCTCAAATCATAGTTAATTAGGCATCAGAGAATCCAAGCAGAAAGTACCATTTCACAAGCCTTTCCATGCTCCTAAGTCTCTGTGTATTAAAGAAGCATTACTTGCTAACAGTACTTATTTCAACAACGTATAAAGAGCTTCACCATTAGACTTCTCTTTGTAAAGGATATTCTCTTATCTTGCCGTAAACAAAGTCATTAGAATTTAGTTTAAAGGAAAATGAAAGAGTATGTACTGAAGAAGTATAGCAGCTTCTCTGATTTTTTTTTTTATTATTTTGCGTCATTAGCTAGTACTTTCAGCTTAGTTAATGTTTTGAATGCATGGGAACTGCCTGTGTATTTCTTTCCCAGTGTTGACATCACAGAAATTTCACAAAGTTTGACAGGCTCGTAGAAAGCAGTATTCCAAAGGGACCTTCCTCTGGGCCTATAACATTTGGCAGACATTCATAAATAGGACATGTTTACTTTAGGTTTTGAGCAATATCTCTTCTGGACACCTAATGATTTAGTCAACAACAAAATGATAGCAAAATTGTTTAACCAACTAGGGGAATTTCTGTATGTTTGTGATGGAGTTGTCACAACAGAATTTTTAAAAACTGCTCTGAGAGCATCTTATGACCAAAGACCTCCAAGAATGAAAACTCAGAGACATAGAATCTTGCAGTGTAATTTTTTTAGCAGGATTTTTAGTATTTAAGATATCTAAGACTGGTTTTCTTTTTCTTTTCCTTAATTTCCTTATTGCATTTTAGGAATCATTTCACTGTAAGCCAAAAAATATCTGAAAAAAGTAAGAAAACTTCTCATTTGTTATTTTTGGCATGTTCAAAGAAAAGTGTAAGATAGCTAAATATTTTTGTAGTGCATTTCTTATTAAACTTTGCTCAGGTGATTTGCTGTCTTGCAAGGAATAGTCAAGAACACAAACACAACCTGTCATTTTTATGTCGGTTTAAAACAGATTGGCTTGTCCTCAGCTAAGGCTGGAGCTCAGTTGTAAACTGATACTGTTTTTGTAAACTGGCATGGGTTCACTGAAAATGGCATACCTGTTCAAGATCTGTCTCACTGAATGTGTTCATGTGAAGTCTTCAGTAATAAAAGGAATGAATGGTATGTAAACAGCACTGTGAATGTACAATGTCCCCTTTTAACAGTCGTAGCTCAGCTTGCCTTATTTAGTTACGGAATTATCAAGATTCACTGAAGATTTTAAATGTGGACACTACACTTTCTGGACAGGCTCTTGATTACACAAAAGAGGATCAAAATAGCAGTTAAATCTTAGCAAACTTCAAGGAAGCAAATCTTCACCTACCACATTTCTGCAATATTCTTGAGTATTTTCAACTTTACTACCATATTCACATCTATAAATTTTGTATTAATTTCCTGTTGCATGGGATTTTATGTCCATCCATAAACATTTTACTTTCTTTTCAAGAAGGGATAAATACACCTGAAGAGTCTCTCTGCCCTAGATCACTACTAATGAAATGAAACAGTGACATTAAAGCTGAACTAAGATCCCATCAGCAGGTTCAGTTATAAGCATTCAAATATCTGGACTTTGTGTGGGTTTTTTTTCCAAGTCATTGGTTTTTTGTTCTTCAAGAAACAGATTTTTTTTGGCCTTCCAAGAGATAGATTTTCTCCATTACATCTTTTTTCCGCTTTCTCAACTTTTACTAGAACTTATTAAAACAATCTCTGTATAACTTGAATGCAAGACCATTTTCCTGTTCAAATTAAGAAATATTTTTCAGTATATTCTAACTTCTGTGATGGTGGCACTGCTACACCTTTATGTGTATTAATGGAAGATTCTTTGCTAATCTTGATGTAAGTCTATGTTTTAAACAATAATTCTTCCTTTTGAAATATATATATATATATACACATTGGAACAATTGAGACTTCAGTAAGAAATTTAAAAAAGAGAGTAGGCTTGGGTTAGATATTAGGAAAAAATTCTTCACTGAGGGTGAGTGAGACACTGGAACACGTTATTCAGAGAGGCTGTGGATGCCCCATCCCCAATGTGTTCAAGGCCAAGCTGGATAGGGCTTTGAACAACCTGGTCTAGTGAAATGTGTCCCTGCCCATGGCAGGGGGGTTTGAACGAGATGATCTGCAAGGTACCTTCCAACACATCCCATTATCTGATTCCATGAAACTCCTATGCTCATCCCCATATGCACACACCCGCCTAATTTCAGAGGAAGGATTACTTTTTTCAGCTCAGTTGTGGCGTCTCTAAGTACCATGCATATTACAGAGCTATTTTGCCTAAATAATAACTGCAGATTTTGTCCATTTCTGGAATAATTTATGTCCAATATGGCTGTGCTTCTGTGTTTCCTGTTTAACAGTGGGGTCTGAATGCTGGGCTCTTAATGACCAGATTCAGGCAAGTCAGCCGAGTTAAACATCCGACGCAAAGGCGCTGAGACCTTGAGAGACGCCTGTGAAACCTTGTGAACGCCAAGGGCCAATACCCAGAGCCAACGTGCCACAAGAGAGGGACATTCGTGTGGCTCAGCTCCGTTCAGCCCAGTGCCGAACATCTCCCCGGACAGAAGAGAGGTCAGTAGCCTCGAAGCGAGGCCACGGCAGCGCAAGCGGTGCGGGTGTGCGAGTGGTGCGGGTAGTGAAAGTGTGCGCGGTGTGCAGGCGGTGCAGGTGTGCGGGCCATGCGGGCGGTCCAGGTGTGCGGGCAATGTGGGTGTGCGGGGTGCGGGCGCGTGCGCCCTGCGCGCGTTCCCTGGCCGAACCCGGGCGGGCGGTGCGGGAAGTGCGGACGGTGCGGTGTGCGGACTTTGGGGCAGTGCGGACGGTGCGGTAGTGCGGACGGTGCGGTGTGCGGGCGGTGCGGGCAGTGCGGTGTGCGGGCAGTGCGGTGTGCGGGCGTTGGGGCAGTGCGGGCGGTGCTGCCCGCCCTTGTTGTAGCTGCAGTGAGGTACACCTGACCAGCAGTCTTGGCTGCTCCTGCAACACACAGGGCTCTGCCAGTGTGTGAAAGGGGTTCCTAAAGGCCGGAGGGCTGAGAGAGTCCCAGAGCCAGTTTGGGAGTCAGAGCCGGGCTGGCCTTTCAGACTGAAGCCAGGAGAACTCCTAATGCCCCGAGAGCCAGTGGCAAGGTGACTCTTTTGGGAAGTGCAAGCCTTTGCTTCACATCCTCTCTCTACCAGCTTGGAGCAGGCACTGAAAGTCTTCCAGGAGAGAGTCTTTGCCACTGCTGGGCTATTCCCTGGACTATGTTACAGTCCATCCCATGGAATATTCTGAGTTGGAAGGGACACAAAGATCATCCAAGTCCAACTCCTGATCCTGCACGTGACAGCCCAAAGAATCACACCATAAGATGTCCTGGGGGCTGCCCTCTAGGCTGTCCTCTGAGCTATTTTGCAGTCTATCCCATAGACTATCCTGAAAGGTAATCCCTTAGATTATTCCATAGGCTATCCCCATAGCTATTCTGACATGGGCACAGCTTCTCCCACTTGCAACAGCCCTTCCACATCAAGTCCACTGCTTCTGTACATCAGTCATAACTCTTGTGACCCATCACTTTCATACCCTGCATTGCCTTAATCCTGTTTTACCATGATTCAGTCCCAAGTGACTTGGTTGACCTTGCCAAGCAGCAGGTAGCTGAAGAAGATGGCCAGGAACACAAAACCGCAGCCATTTAGAAAGAGGCATCAAGAGCACTCACACTGGGAGAGGCACATGGGGCATTTGGTATTTAGAGGAGGAGGCTGAGATCTCCCTCTGCAATGACCCACTCCTGGAGTGGTCAGACAAGGTCACTGGAGCATTGAAGGATTTGATCACACATCACTGAGACATCTAATAATCAGAGTCTCACACTGCTGAGCATTTACCTTTTGATTTCCATTTAAAAAAAACAACCAGCTTCTCTAGCCACCTCTGAAATCCAGGTGATGATCTTGGTCATGCCTCTCCATCCTTCTTGTCCTATCTACTCTCCCTAAAATAGTGTTCCTTAAGCTCCAGCACACATCCTCATCCCCTTAACTACATTAATACTTTTTGGAAAAATTGCTTTGCTGTAAAATTGCTGACTGTTGTGCTTTTCAAAAACTTTCCATGTAGAAGCGAATCTACAAAAGCTGAGCTCCCAGAAATGTCAACAAAAGCCTGATGCAACTGAAGGCACAGTTCAAGTCCATGCCTGAAAGCAATGAAAGATAGCATTCAAAGAGGATGTGCAGCTCCATGAGATCCCTGCCTGCCTTTAGTTGGCTTAACCTTCCCAAATTTCCTTAATTTTGTTCTATGCTGTGCAACGCAGGGCAAAAATTACCTGGAAGCATTGTTCTGTCTTATCAAATCCTTCCACAGTTCATCAGCTGGGCCAAATCCAGGAATACTGTGCCAGACAACAATTTTCCAGCATTTGCCTTCAAGGAGTGTTTTGCCCAGCTCAGGGCAGCACCAGGCTGTTTTCCCCCCCGACCACAGTGGGCACATCAAGAGCCGCACAGCCCTGCTTTGCCTTCCCTGCTAAGCTGTTCACTGAGGCCAACACACACCTCTCTGTACACTCAAACCTTGAAAGTAGATTTGCCTTTTGGAGAGCTGTGGGGCTTGAGCCATTGGCCCAACGAGCTGGCAGTGCCCCAGCCAGATGTCACTCCCAAGGACTGAAAAAGGTGCTTCTGTTTCCCGGTCCTGGCGCCTGCTCCATGTATGTGGTTCAGAGGCAGCTTTATTAAGGTTTCCAAGGTGTAACCAGAGGATATTCAGATTATACATGGTTTGCCCTCAGACTTGCTGTGCTGAGACACAAGGCACCCACACTGGCTTTGCATGGGTTGAGATCTCCCCCTGCTGCAAACCCTGCTCAAAGGGAGAGGGAAAAGCTTTAGGGATCAAAAGGGCTGCCCAAGCCACTCTCCATGGGGGTCTGGGGTGGGATGGCACCATTTCTGTGCCCTCCCATCCCTGCCTGCAGCTGCCACGATGCAGAAGAGACTGAAGTGATGCGCCATCAAGGACGAAATGGGGCAGCACCACAGACTGGCAGCCCACATGGTCTCTCCAAAGATCTGCCCTCATCAGTCATGTCCCAAGGTAGCAACATCTTGTGCAACAGTCTCCCCAAATGGTTCCTTTCCCCAAAACATCCCTATCAATCCCAGTTGCCTATTTACAGCCATGGGATGGGGTGTCCCAGGCTTGCTTCCCCAGTTCTGCAGGCACCGGGTTCACACTGTGGCTGCCCCAGCCTCTCTAAAACCTGGTTTTCCTGCAGCACTCAAGAAATTAGGTTTCCCTTGCAGCTTGCTGTGAGCACATCCAAACCTGGGAAGTGCAGGGCAAGAATCTTCAAAGGGATTAAGATAGGGTGAAAAAGCAAGATAATTTAAACCTTTCAGTGGAAGATCTCGTGTTCGGTTTTCCTCAGAGAAATGCATTTCCACATGTGGTTGCTGAACATTCTCCCTGCTGTGCTCTGGCTCTCCTTGCCCTCCTGGATGAAGTGAGGCATCTGGGTGCCCTTCCTGCTCCTGCTCTGCACCGCAGGGGGCTGTAGGGCTGGACACAGCACCAAATAGCTCAACCCACCTTGAAGAGCAGGGAGAGAAAACCTTGGGGCTCATGCAAAGCACAGAAAGTATATGGGTGCCCTTGGAGGGGGCTGGGTCTAAGGTTACATTTGGAAATGCCTCCTGGGCCACTGTGATTTCAAAGGTGCAGCCTGGCCCCAGAAAGTGATGGGCAGCTGGAGCATGACTCAGGACAAGCATTTCAAGGGCAGTGATATATTTTCAACAAAGTTTGTCTAGAAGAAAAACCAGAGTTTTTTTCAAATGAAATTTTCCCATACCTACTCCATATCTAAGCCTTCCAAGTGCTTCCTCTGCCCACTAGTCCCTTCTCTTGCAGGTCCTCTCCTTCAGCTGCAGGTCTCCTGCATGTGTTTGCCCATGCCCACATTCACACAGGGCCTTGTTCTACTGCTTTACCTCTCCACGCTGTTTCGCTCAATGCCAGATTGCCCCTAGATCTGGGAAAGGTTTCCCCTTCACTTCCACAGCTCCTCTTCCTCTCCCTATTTTGTTCAGTCTTCTCTCCCTCCTTTTACCACCTTTGCAGTTTCGCTCTTTTTCCTTCTGGATGTTTCTCCCCCACAAACCTAAACTCCTGCAGACTTTCTGCAGGAATTAACTTTCCATGGTATTTTCTCTGCTAACCTTGGCTGTGGCAGCATGAGCTCCTCCATGCAGAGCATGGCTGACCTTTCCAGCCCAGCTCTCATTCCTTTTCATAAGCCTACGGAAAGAATATTCCTTGCTGCAGCATATGGAAATTTTAGCTCACTTCTTTGTATAGTTTTTTTATACACTGCCATGTTTCCACAGGACCAGTCCTGGAAATGACCATATTGAATGCTAATTAGAGAATGATCGATTATTAACCTTGGGAGCTTTACATGATTTATCCACGTGGACTTTTGTCTCATTTGCCCCTGGAAGGCCATGTTTGGCCCTTCGCCACCCAGCACCTCAGCTCTCCACCTCACTCTTGGCTCCAGCCTCATTTCTGGGTCTTGGTGCTCATCCCAGCCCCATCCCCAGTCCACACAGTACAGCTGCAATCACCTGCATCCTGGTTTCCATGGCAAACCCCCAGGAATGTGGGTTGGAAAGGAGCTGTGACGTCTTCTGACGGCTGGTCCGGGCACGAGGGTGCACTTACAGACCTCTGTGGGCGAGAGACATTTTATTACTCACTCAAGAACCAGCTTTGCTCTTTAATCCAACAGTGTTGGCCACCTCGGTGATAATGCTGCCTTTCTTCTGTTTACAGTGGTTGTTACAATTCTGGTACCAGTAGTTCTCTTGTGTCTCAACACTCAGATGTACCAGTTTAAAGCCTCAAATCTTGGAAAAGTGCAGCAAACACTGTTAACTCACAAATACCTGTCCATGTGCTGGCTTAGAGAAGAGCAGACTCAAGCCACAGGGAATCCTCCCATTTTATGAAAGTATGTGTCCAATACAGCATCTGGCAACCTTGACTTTTATCTGTTGAAGAAAAACCCCTTCTTTCTCCTGCTCTGTGTTAGAAAGTTTTTAATAATCTGTTTTCTAAAACAATACCTGGCAGGTCCCAGGTTGATTTCCTGAAGGTCTCCCAGTGGTGCAAACCCCTTGCCCTTCCCTGCTGGGTGCAGAAGCAGCTCAGCCTTCACAAGTGTTTCCTTTCACTGCAGCACCAGCACCAGGTCCTTGGCACAGCACAGCAACAACCTCATGTCCTGGTTTCACTAAGAACACTTTGCACCACCCAGGTGACCCCTTCTGCCTCTCAGGAATCTCCATGCCTCATGCCATGGTGTGATGTGCTGCCAGCTGCCTAAGGAAAGCTTTGGCTGCCCTCTCTTCCATTGCAGCCTCTCTGCTTGATTTTCAGCCTCCTTTCCCTCTCTGGTTTGCATTTTCTACCTCTTCCCTTTGTTCCTCACTCCACTTCCATCTCCTCAATACAGTTGCCTGCTCCTAGGCCTTCACTTGATGTCTGAAGAGAGCCAAGAGTGCCTTGTGCCTTTCAGTCTCGCCCCAGGCTCTGCTGCAGGACATGCATTGGACAAGGGAAAACATACACATGGGCCCTAACTCGCTTCTAACGACCCTGCTGCATCCCTGTAACGGAGCTGCTGGGAAAGCCCAGCTAGGAAAGACGTGTTTTCACAAGGTTATGGAAGAAATTAGGAGACCCAACTGGAACTTTCAAAGAGCTGATGAGAAAAAAAGAAATTAGGTGTGCCTGGAGTCACCTACTAGATCATGCAGAGGGATGGTAGCCAAGAAGTGGAAAAATCAATTCCCTCTACGGGGCAAGGTTGGCTCATGCTCTTGGCAGGCAAGCCCGAGCTGGGGCTGCAGCCCATGATCCCAAACTGGGTGGAAAGGGATATATGGTTCAACTTGCAGAAAACTGCCTGGCATTTTATGTGGTGCGGGAAAGTGAAGTTCCTTCAGATGCCTGTTTTGGGAGGCTGCCATCTGAGCAGCTCAGAGCTGTGCAGTGACTCACTGTAAATCAGCTATTCCATCTCTCTGACAAGCAGACCTCAGACACCCTAAAGTCTTGGCAACCTGAAGATTAACCCAAAGATTAAGAGTTGCTAATACCGGTGCCAGCCTGATGTAATCTGTTTCACAGATGTGGGGGCTGGGGCACAGGGGTGTCCCTTTTGTGTCTGAGCCAAAGATCTGACATGGGCAGAGCAGGAGGGAGTCACTGTTGCATCCCTGACTCACCCCTGGGTGCCTCCTTGTCTGCACTCTGACGATCACCTCCTCCTCCAACAGGAGCCACCACCACATCAGCAGCAATGTCTGTGAAAGGTTTCACTGCTTGGGGTTGGGAAATTGCACCTCAGCTGCATCCCACCCACATCCCATTAACATCAGAGCAAAGCCATATGAATTCCTGGGGGGGGTAGCAGAAAGGGACTTTGAAAAGCTCTTTGCACTACTTTAAATATTAGACTTTCTACACTGACATTATTTTTAAAATAGCTTGATAATATCTCAAATCTATAACATTTTTATATAACATACATATTTTCTCGTATTTGTTCTGTTTGCACAGTGGTTGTTTCCATTAACAGGCAGAAGCACGTTTTCTCAATAGGAGTCGCAGCTTTTAGGGGGGAGGCCAAAAAAAGCCACAGACTCTGTGAAAAAAGATGACAAAAACCTCCAGTAGCACTGAAAGTGTCTGATCTGCTCCATGAAAATACTGAAGGCAGCATGAAATGGGGAAATTTTAAACTATTCTTGCCAAAGAACTTAGTTTTTGAGTGTTTCTTTTCCCAGGAGTGTCACCTAGACAATCACCCATCACACATCTCTGCAGAGGGTTCTCATCATCTCCAAAAATCACAGGTACAGCCAAAGAAACTCGGCAGATTGGATGAGAAGTCATTAGTGTCTTCTTTCAAGTAACACATTTGTGGCTCTTCTTTTTACTTGTCTCCTATTTCCTGAACCTGACTGTTCATCCATGTCATGTACATAAGCTTTCTGCTAGAACTCTGAAAGCCAGAAACTCTCACCAAGGAAAATTGAACTGAGATTTTCATGCAGTAAGACAATTCAATTTCCTGAGGAAACAGTGAACATCATGAATTAATGGTATGGTCAGGAGAAAGGGCAGTGCTGAAGTAATACAGAAAATGAAATGGAAGTAGCTTATAGGGGGAGGGAGTGCCTTGCACAAAATCTGAACTTTTTTTAAAATACTCTTCACTGTGAATTCTCCAGCCTCCATTTGACTGAACAGAGGCCAAGTTTTCACCACAGTGCTGGGTCTCAGCCCATACCTCCCTTTCCCTCCTGCACCCTCCTTTTCTTAGAGATGGCCCCAGATAAACCTTTTAGTGAGAAGCTTCTCCCAGAGGGGTCTCCTTCCTAGTCCTTCATCCTCCCTTCCTTCTTCCTGTCTTTTTTTTTTTAAATGAACTTCACTGGATTCACCCAGATTTTTTTTTAATCCTGTCTTCCTGCTTTCAGCTGCTTCCATACAACTTGGACACTGGATGTGAAGGTTTTTCCCTCCTTGGATCTCTCCCTCTGTCCCAGAGCTCGACAAAAATGAACTGCTGGCTCTTAGCCCCTGCCTAAAAGCTTCCTGTCGGCAGCAAAGAAGTTTTCAGACAAGAAACTGAGATGAAGAACATACAGAAATAAACACAGAGAAATAAAGTAAAAACCCAGGAGGCCTCCACTGAATAGGGCACAACATTGTGTGCAGCTTGTCTCTCCAACCTCACACCTTTTCCTTGCACTTTCACTCTGGTTCCTGCTGCTCTTCCATCAGCATCATCTCCTCTGACCTCTGCTCCTCACTCTCTGTCTTGGTGCCTTCACCAGTCACAGCTGAAGGGGCTCCATGCTCTTCCCCCTGCCCCACCTCATCCAAGGATGAGATAGCCCTGCAATCTGCCATCCAGCCCTGCTGCCAGCAGTGCCAACAGCTCTCTGTCTCCTCCTGCCCAAGGAACGGTGCCCACGAGCAGCAGCAAAGCCCCAGAGCCAGAATCCCTCACCAGCAAAGCAGGACTCCTGCAAACACACAGGGCCCTGCTTGCTTTGGAGTTTGACCCCAGCGCTAGGGAGAGAGCCAAAGGCAACACATAGCTTTGTTTCACTTAATAAAATGGTGCTTTTGGTCTGTTTTTCTTCTGCACAACCCTCTCCCTTCCTCCTATCCAAACACACCACGTTCCCAGAGTGAGGACGGAGAATGGGGCTGTGTTTGAAGAGAAGCTGCTGTTCAGCATGTGCCTGGTTTGTGTGTCCATGTCTCTGTGCACATCCAGGTCTGTGTGAATCTCTATAAAGCTTTAAGGCGTGACAAACATTATGAACATGTTTCCTTTCCCCCCTCCAAACACACACACCCCACTAAGACATGTGGTAGCTTCATGAATTAAATATTGCTGGTGTCACAGCATCCTGTTGCAACAAACATCACCATTATGTCCTGTTCCGGCACTGCTGAATATGAAGAATTTCCAATGAGTCCTCCAGGAGATACCCAAACCTCCTACAAGACTAACACATCCCAACATTACACTACTCCTCCTCGTGCCTTTGGAGTCCAGTTTCTCCCCAGTGCTGCCGCTGCTGTTCCCTGCATGCACCTGCTCTGTGTTTCTTTTGCCAGGATCCCTTGAGGGCCTCCAGCAACCAGCTCTGCTTCTCATTCTAAAGGTGAGAAGGTTTAAGCTCAGTCAAGTCCTTCTGAGACACAAAATCCATCACTTTGTGAAAACATCCTGCCCTTGGCATTCCAGCCCAGCACACCACCCCAGGGAGCATCAGCTGTGCAGGCAGCCTGGATACCTGTACCAGGCAGAGTCCAGCAAAGCCTGCATGCTCCAAAACGAGCCAGGATTTGATTCTGGGTGAATTGAACTGTAATTCACAAAGTAATTGCTTGGACAAACTTGCTTGGAAACAGACACACCACAGAATACTAAACTTGCTGCAAAGTCACACAGCACTAGAGCATTTTTTTTCTTGCCTAAAAAATACGACTATCAAGACAGTTTATCATGGGGTTGTTTGTTGTTGTTGTTGTTCCCAGCAGAACCCATTTAGGAGTGCAATTTCAACTGTGCTTGAACAACAGAGATGGGAAACATAACGTAGAAGGCAGCTCCTGATGTTTACAGGGATGCATAAGGTGACTGTACCAGAGCTGCTAATCATCCATTTTGACTGCTATAATGGGTCTGGGGAGTCTGAAAAAAACGGCTGTAGCAACCAGTCTGCATTCTGAAACAACGCTGCCTTTCTGATGACACACAGGAATGACATTTAAATGCTGCTTTGACGATGCATTATTTTATTAGATGATTTCAAGCAGGCAAACACAGGAGCTTTGTTTTCCCTGTTACTGTAAGGCTTACATCATCTGAAACATTTCTATTGAGAGGTCTCATTTCAAATGACAGGGAAAATTGTTCTGAGAACTGCATGTGTTAGTTCTGCATCAGATGTTCAGGGATTTCATCCATTCTAGCACCATTTCTAGGTGCTTCGCTGGAGAGGGATTTCATCCTCCTCAAAAGCTTATTTGCTGACAGCTGAGGTAAGTTTAGAGTCTCATCATTTGCCTGACGGGGAATTGTATGGCAATTTAGTCTGTCTGTTCTAATACAGGTTATCAGTCCTAAACCAACCATTCTTGGGCTTCTCTGCCTACACCCTGAATTTGTCAGTCCACCCAGTTCTGCCTTTTGGGGCCGGTGACCCCTATTTTGAGACCTGTCACTGTAAAAATCAGAGCAAGGAAATCAGAAGGTTCTATTTTTCTCTACTTTCCGCAACGTTTTTGCAGGCAGACACACAAACCAGCTGTGCTAGTGGATTTCCCTTGGTGTCAAGCAAGAGCAAAATTTGGAAAAGAGAATATGCTTTTGGTACTTTTTTTGTGACCTCTTAGGTTCTTTGTTACCATACTTTCTTCCTTTCATGTTCCAGCAAAGTTGCAGTGAGAGGAAAAGGGGAAGGAAGCTTTATAAAGACTTCTAAGAGCAACAGCTAAATTGAATCCTATTGTTACCCACTGGTACAAAACTAAACCTGGAGATTCTGCCACAGAATGACACAACATTCAGCTGTTTCCAACTAGATGATCAGAGCAATTTAAGAATAAGATTCAGAAGCTGCTCCGCTTATTAAGCTGAAGCCTCATTTGGCCTGTGGTGAAATTGGGTGACTCAGACTTGAATATAATACTTAGTCCTTGCAGCAGAAATACCACTGTGTTGGTAAAAAAAAATGAGAAGAAACTCACTCCTTCCAAAAGTTTTGCCTGTATGTTATTCATCAACTATGATGGGCTGCCTGTACCAACTACCCTTTGTGTCACAAAAAAGAGAAGGTGAGAACTCAGAAATTATTAATCACTTTGTTTCAGCATAAGAACTCAGGCTGCTGCTCCCAGTTCTGGCCTCAGCACAAGAAGCTGCTGCTGGTTTCTGCATAACCCAAGAAATTCAGACCACCCATTTAGGATTTAGGTACCAGATAAACTGAAAAGAACCCCAGCCTTGTAACAGCATTCCAGTGTTTATACTTACATGGCAGTACCCGTGAAGTCAGCTTAGTGTCCTCCTCTGCTGAAACAAACAACTGGACCAAAGGGAATATTGTGGAAAGGGGGTATTTGTCAGCTGCTTTAGAGAGAAGGAGGGAGAGAAACTCTACCCCCAGTATAACCACGAGGTGAAGAAAACATCCCTAAAATCCTCTAGGTAAGCACAGCATCAAAAGAGACCTTGGACACATTTTTGCAGCAGATGTCCTGATGCAGGAGATGAGCAGGCTCCTGAAGATAGTTTGGCTCTTCTATTCCCAGTTTACCAGCTGTGAACATTTCACTGCAGCTGAAGGGTAACTGGTACAGAGAGGAAATACTGAGAAAAAAAAAAACACCCCAGGCATCAACTAATTATCTCCTTATTCCAAACTGGAAACTAACAAAAAAAAGGGAGATAAAGAAGGAAACAACTAACATTTTATAACAACCCAGTTTATAAAACTCAGGCAGTGAGACACGTAACACAACGTTGAGGTCACTGGACATGAGGCTGAAGGATACCAGCTGTTAAATCTTCCCCTTCCCTCTCCCCAGCTGTAAGGATGACAGTCAGATTTTTAACTCAGCACGGCAGCAAATGCAGTTCAAGGTTCCCAGAGCCCCGGAGGACACAGACACAACCCCCTCAGCAGGCTCTGCCATCCCTCCCGAGGCTCGTCCTGTCCTGCCATCGCGTGGCTGCTTCAGCAGAGCCAAACAACATCAAACCAGACTTGCTCTAAGGTGAAAGTGATGTAGGTCAGCACTCAGAACATCCTAGCAGAGGTTGGGACAAATCCTGAAATAATCTAATCTAACTGCTTACTTCACATACAGGCCATAACATTTCATTCAGACCAGAGAACATCATCATTACCAAGCCCGGGCCTCACTGTTTGATGGAATTGTGAACAATCTTCCCAAAATTAATTCTATATGAAAACCAGCAGCCTCCAACAGCTCTAAACATCCTCTGGTTTCATTTACACCACCTTACACCTGCCTAATTTTGAAAGGCACTTGTCATACAAACACTGGAAAATCAGCAGCAATGGAACAGATTCCCAAACCCAACCACAAGCAGGTCAGCCAGTCTGAGGCAGCACAACATTGGCACAAACACACTGGTGGATTCCAGTTGTTATTCTAAGGATATTGTGCCACAGGCACATACAATAACCTCCTGAAAGGGATGGTGGAATCCCTTCTGGAATTTCCTAACTGGCAAAACAGAGGAGTAGGTGTATCTGAGTGCAGGGAGCAGGTTAGCAATTAAACTCACAGGCAAAAGAAGTCTCAAAGCAACCTGTGAACACACCACCACCTCCCCTGCTTCCTGTTTTTCTTTTCCGTGCCCTATAAGCCCTTCCTAGACACCATGGAGACAAACGTCCATGGAAGTGTGTCCACAACAGCCAGAGTGTTCACAAAGGTCCAAGTACCCGCTGGAGACTCCTGCTCCCAGTCAGGCAGAACAAGCTGGGACTTGGATCTCCCTGCTTTTATAAGGCACCCCAGCTATTACTGGCCTATTCCTGGAAGGCACATCAGGCACATTTTGATCAGAAATTCTGTAACCAGAATTTGTTTTCCTTTCCAATCAGTTTTCAGACATTGTATCTCAGGCAAGGGCACATAAACCCCATCAAGCATCATAACAGAATCAGGACAATAAATGTTCAGTATGATTAGAGACAAAGTGAAAGGGTGA
>JAOXXN010000001.1:3619985-3638024 GCA_026770055.1 Myrmophylax atrothorax | reverse complement strand
CCATATATACTGAACAGCAAGCAAAGCAGACAACAAAAAGTGTTACTTAAAACCACGCTGCTGAGCCAGACTTAATCCCTGACTCAAGGGAGTGTCTCCTTCCCTGCTACACCAAAGCAAGCAGAATGCACCATCTCATGCAGCTGCCTGCAAACACTGATGTTGTACAACCCACAATCCCACAAGAAGAAAATAAATTACATATTAAAGTTAAGAAGGGCACTGTTTTTAAAACAAAGCATTCTAATTTGTTCTCCTAACGAACTATTTTTGTTATTCTCACAAGGGACAGGAGTGCTGTCCCAGCAGGGATATCTGTCCTTTGACCAATAAATGGAGCATTTCTTCATGGAGATATAAAAAATAAAGGATTCACCATTTCTCATTTTATAACAGAATCTTTTTTATTCAACACAGGTTGGTAAATGGATAAAATTCACAATAACCAGCATAAAAAAACCAACAAACAAACCCTGCAGTTGTATTTAAATTTGGCTGTACCTACTGGTCACTCACATTTCTACTGACAAAATTTTATCAGTCATTTCCAGATTAGTGGATATTGACACCCAATACTAAGTAAACACACAGTTTATCCACAACTTGGGGAACCTTTAGGGTTTTTAAGAAAGACAAGCAAATCTTTATCTTTTTGCCCAACAATTTTGTAGGTGGAAGGAACCAAAATGGTGCAGATTAACATGGAAAGAGACACACTAAGAGTCCCAACTCCTGCCTACAATTGATGGAAGGAAGGACTCAGCCCAGCACCTTCAACTTTTTCATTATCCCATACCCGAGTCACTGAAGTGCAAAAGCAATTCAAATAAATAAATAAATAACAACAGCAGCCCCAACAAGTAAAACTCAGAACACAGTTAAATATCTGTAACTGCAAAATACAACCAAAAGATTTTTAAACTAAGACTTCAGCCCACAGGGAACAGCTTCTCAAAATCTGACCACAATATAGTTTGATTTGTTTTAATAAACTAGTATAAAGCTCTACATACCTTTTTAGGGGGAAGGGAGTGGGATCTTCAGCTAAAGGATTCCTTCACCCATCCCTCCCTCCTCACACAGCCACTGAAGTTGTGCCAGTACAGATGTTTTGGGGTTGCAATGTTATTATTCCCCCATGAGAGGCTGGTTCAGTCCACTGGGATGACAGTCCTTTCAGGTAACATTGCTGCAGAATTCCTTCACATTTAACTACAGCCTCAAGCTCAGGCACAGCCCAGATTTATGCATTCAGATGTTGAGACCATTCCCAGTGGTCTAAACAGGTTTTCTCAAGGTGTGTGAAGTCAACAATTCACGCAGGTAACTGCAGGCACAGGGTTCACCTGCAGTTCATTTGCCAGGACCCCAGACCTTCCTTAAGGCCCCGTGGGACTGACGTCTTCCCTGTATCTCTGTTCAGCAAAACAGGTAAAAATGAGCACCTTCCTACCCTGTTCAAGTCAAGCATAAAGCACGTGCTGAAACAAACCAGTGAAGCAACTCAAAGACTGAACAATGGTAAAATTACAGCTCTGGAAATTAGATGATGTGCCAGCACATGGAACACAACACCAGCAGCTGATGGAACATCTCTGCAGGACTATTTTAGAGTGTTCTGTTAATTTAGTGTAAAGACTGCTGCAATGTTTCACAAAACATAGAGCACAGTTCAGAACAAGACATATGCCTAGAGCTTTAATAAATACAGTTAAGGACAACACACGGTTTAAATTATCCAGCCTTTGTGATCTAAGTATAAACACCTCATACAAAAAGGATTTCTTTTCACTTTGTACATCTCAAAAAAAAAAAAAGAATCAGAGAAACATCTGTTTGCAAAGCAGCTGTACAAAGAAATGATATGTTCTGAAGACATTAAACCATCTATTTGCTGGGTAACACTAGTTACTCAAATGTTCTCTTACAAACTACCACCTACATAAGTTATTTTTCTGATATTTTGGCTCCAAATCTGAACTTCAGAGCCATTTGAAATGAGCCACTTGAGAGAGATTTCCAGATATTAAGGCCCTGATATGACAACAACTTCCACGCTCACACCCCAGCACTGACATCACGAGTACCCAACAGAGATCCCTGTGCCAGTGGGCACTGAAGCAGCTCATCTGCTCAGTCCACAAGTGCTTTAAGTAAAGGGCAGCTCACAGTTCTCTGCCACCCCAAAGAAAACACTTCTCATATCAACTCAGCCTGGTAAATAATTATGTGACGTTTACACAACCAGCTTATAATGCCCTGAAAATCATTAGAGCCCTCAATGGAAATTATGACTCCTAAACTGCTGGGTTTTTTGCTTGGGACTCCTTTTTTGCACAATCCTAATTGAGGATTAACATCCATGTGAAAATTGCTAACTACAGTACATGGCAAGAGCAAATTCCATCTCATTACCTACCAAAAGACTGGATGTTGTCCTTGGGAAGTAGAACTGTAGTTAAAAACTAATAAAACAGTGGGTGGTTATTGTCTGAGCAGCTTCAAAATACTAATAGCAGCACATCTTAACAACCAGCTGATAATGTCCTCTATAAAGTGATGCCCTCAACATACACAAGATGACATAAGAGACACATACTTTGCTCACTGACACTGGGACAGTCACTGCTGGACTGGTACAATTTCCCCTTCCTTCTGTTCTAATTTTGCCTTGATTTTTGGCAAATAACACAGTTCATAATTTTAATTAAAAACATCCTATCAAAGGAAATAAAAAGGCACTTGGTATTTCTCTTTGGCTCAGTTGAGGCGTGCTGCTAAAACCTTCCCAAAGTTCCCATCTCTTCATCTGATGAATATTTGCCATCTTGAGGTACTTACTCATGTGCAAAAATAAAGAGCTTCAGGGATTTACCAGTTGCATTTCTCACACTGCTTCCAGTAAAGGTGCAAAGTTCTCCACCACACAGAATCTGTTAAATATACAATAGTACATCCCACGAGGTTTGGTTTTCAGGGAAGAGCTCCGACCACTTGCCACAGTCCTTATTCCAGCTCTGGCCTCGTAGCTCAGTGCTCTTTAAACCTGGGAAAGGACAAACCAAGGCAGGAAAAGCTGAAGTGAGAAGTGTAACAGCCACCATCTCTAAAATGCAGGGTCCATCCTCTGGCCCTCTCCAAAACTGCAAACCAGGGGCTCAATTTAGATTTTGCATCTGCAAGTGTAATCCCACTGATTCAGTGCAGGTTTTCCCCCTCAATTCAAACCACTGTAAATTCAGTCACCCTTTTCTTTATGGAGACCTTTTGGACAAAGTTGCATTTGAAACTATTATTAAACACAGACCAAGCAACTGAGTGGCTTATTTCCCCCCCTCATGACCAAGAGATTGTGACAGGAGGTGTGTTTTCAGGTACTTTTCGAAAGCAGATGTTCTAAACAAAATCCTTCTTGACTTGAAAACAGCAAACTGAGGTTATTCTTTCAAACCAAAATGAAACCAGACATAAATGGACATACATAAACTGTACCACTTTCAGTCTACATGTTGGTATTATGAGGCAAAGGTTGGACCAGATAATCTTGGAGGTCTTTTCCAATCTTAATGATTATATATGATTATATATGGAAGGCTGAACACACTTACAGGGTGTGATCAGCATCACACTGAAGCTCCTTCTGAATAAGACGGAGTAAGAGCTGCAAAAACAACCATATTATCTGTGTTAGAATCTATAAACAGATAGATCAGCTAAGAAACTTATTTCAAGATAAGATGTTCACTGATATTCAAAGAGTTCCTCAGTTGAAATATTACTCTGTAATGCTGAATTCAGTTAAAAAAAAATAAACCTAAAGATTTACAGATGCTCAATATTTGGAAGAGGAGTTTTCATAATGAATAAGCAAAAGGTAAGTAATTTCCTTTCTGCAAATAAGAGATCAGTTTCTTCATAAAAAACAGAATGTTTTTCTGACTCCTTTACCAGCAAACAAATAAAGAAACCAGCAGAGGGAACCCAAGACTTTGAGAAAACATGGCAGATAGAAATTCTGGAGCACAGAAGTATTTTAACTGTTATTTGGAAAAACAGCTCTGTGTGTGAAAAGCTTTAGTCATGCAATTAGTCAGGATGAGTAAATACAGTCATGTCTGTGTGCCTGTGCAGGATCAGGACTTTCAAGGGTACTTTAAAAGGTCTACCAAGATAGTACCAGGAAAGTGATTTTACGATTAAAATTGGTGATTCTCATGTACAGAATTAGAACTTCCAGAGTTCCTCACTGTTTCAGGTTACATTACCCTCAGACTCTCACAGTTATAAACGGAAGTTTCTTCACTATTATTAGTGTTTTAAGAAGTTACACCTAACATTTTAGAAGTACAGAAGTAGCCAAGAATGACAGAACTGAATACCACATAAGAGACTAAAGCCCCTGCTTTGAAAGAAATACCATTTGAACACAGGCATCTTTATGCAGTACTGCAAAGGACAGGAAAAGCAGAACAAGAGTTACACAAAAAACCAATTTATTACAACAGCAGAGTCAAACCTCTCAAGAACAGAGCTTTGCAAAAGTGTTTTAATTGATTCTGCAAAGAAATGTGGCGAGGTATTTTTTGACTTGGTTTTAATCAGTAACTATAAAAGAAAAACCCCCAGAGCTTTGAGTCTACTTGGGAGAAGTACAACAACCTCCCAAACCTCGTTCTGCAGCAAGAAACACCTAATACTGAAACCAGCACAAACGACAATTTATAAAGCTGCTGACTACCACAGCAGCAAAATATTTGAACTACTAACTTACCTAATCTATTTACTGAATTTCCAGAGATTTCACACCATAATTGTGAAAAAATTACTTCAAAATTGTTGGTGTAACTTGAATTCAGGAAAAAAAAGCCTTAACTGTAACTCAAAGCAAGACTTCCTTGTGTCAGGAAGGGGTGGTGTGACACTCTCAGCACCTGCTCCAGAGAGTGTTTCAGTCACCCTGCCCTTTCATGAGCACTTCCACCTGGGATTTCAAAGGAGAGGAGAAGCAGGTGACACTTCAGAACACCTCTGAGGTAGATCCTAGCATCATTCTGCTCTGGGGGAGAACAAAGCAGGTCCAGACACCTGCTGGGGGAATCTGTGGCACACACGAAAACATAACCTACAGGTGGGTGCAGCAAGACTGACTTCAAAGGTACAGCAAGACTCGCCTTCCCTCTTCTTGTGTCTTCCCTGGTCTTTAAAAACAGAGTAGAGCAAGTCAGAAATGAAAAAAAACCCAAACCCAAAGCATCTTCAGATCTTTCTCTCAAGCATACAGGAGCTCAGGAATAAAAAGAGAAAAATGGATGTGCTTTGAACCAAACCACCACGTGTGTGCTCCACTCCTTTACTCTGAACATCTGCTCCTGCTTACTGTCAAAAGTTAGGATGCCAGTTCTGCACCTAACCTAGTGCAGCAGTTTTAGGGCCCATCTGGAAAATGTGATGTATTAACTTTCAACAGCTTCATTATCGTGGTGATTTTGGTGATATAGCAATGTAGGGAAACATTTGTTATTGCTTCGCTCAACTGCCTTTCAAGAAAACAGAAGTTATTCTGCCATGAGTGGAATCTGAGACAACTTCTAGGTCTGGATATGAAAGTTTACTTAGAATTATGCCTGCTGGAAGCTGCTCAGCCAGCAATTAACAGCTGTTAATTTCTGTTGCTCAGGAATTGAAGTGCATCAGAACTAATGTGCACTTTTGATTAAAATTGGATGAGAACACTTTAATTGAAAATTTCCTGCACAATGAAGTTTCATAGAAGATGGAGTATTGAAATTGCAAAAGGAAAATTTGCATTTTGGGGTAGTTTAGCACAAATACACAGCAACTAAGCAGTATTTGTAGACTTACTAGCAAGGCACATGCATCTGCCACCATGAGCATGTAAAACACGTTGTTCCAACCAGATGGGGAAATAAGACCAGCCAAGAGAGGCCCCAAAGCTGCACCTAAAAGAAAATATCGGTATTGTCAGAACTGTGCAATGTAAGATTTACTATACTGAAATGTAATTATTCTGAGTTAGACTATCAATTTTTCCACCTAGTTTAGGTTAGATATCAGGGAATGGTTTTTCCCCCAGAAGGTGGTCAGGCACTGAACAGGGTCCCCAGTAAGTAGTCAGAGCATCAAACCTGACAGAGCTCAATAAGTGCTCTCAGAACCATGTTGTGATTTTTGGGCTATCCCGTGTAAGTCCAAGAGTTGGACTTGATGATCCTGGTGGGTCCCTTCCAACTCAGTATATTCTATGGTTCTATTTAACTCAGGATTACCTTATGTATTAAAACATCCCAAAAAGTGGAAAAATTAACAGGTACAGAGGCAAGCCAGAGAAACCTACCACAGGGAAGCTGAAATACTAGATGTGTGATAAATGTTTGCTTTTGGCTGAACAAAATGATCACCCAGTATTAAGCTGAATTCTACTCAACTTCCTTTCCACATACCAGTGCAGAGGGCATGAATAAATCACCCCTGATCCCAGAAATAGCCCAATGTCATCTACTTTTGCTGTCTGTGCCCAGTATCAGTCTACCACCCTCTTCCTCCCACCCTCAGGTGTGGGACCACTAAAGGTTTCAGGCTAAGTATGCAGCACTCCCAATTTCCAAAGCTGTTTGGAGTCCTGGGAAGATGTAAGCTGAGGAGAGCCAAATTTCTCAAAGATCCTTTGCTTTAACCTACCCCAGCAAAGGCAGGTGATCTCCAGCTCTGGCTTACCTACAGATCCAGTTCCATCGATGATCGCAGTCACCGTGGACAAGGCTCTTGCGTTCCCTTTCAGGCTTTTATGGGTACCCTGAAGTGACAAAGATAGCTTAGACCCATCCTGAGCTGAGCTCTGAAGAAGTCCTTACAACATCACCTAGTTCACCTCCCTCCAAATTAATTAAATATTGTAAAGATGATTTCAATATCTCTCAATGTCAGGCCCCACTTTCCAGCCAGCAGCTCCTTCAAGAAGGCTAAGGATAAAATGGACACGGCACGGTGGCCACCTTGGACTTGTCAAGACCTCCAGGCCAAGGATAGGGCTCCAGATATTTATGTCCTGCTCCTTTTTCTGTATTTAGCACATTTGTGAGAGGACTTTTGCTTCTTGCTTCATGCCTTAAGGAACTTACATCTTCCAAAGCCTCCCTAATGAATGGCAACAAGGTGAATGCTTTCACATGGCATTTGTGACCTGACCCAGCTGGAAGTGCTGGCAGCCTGAGGGCAGAGGGCAGTACATGTATCTTGACCTTTTATTTTTACATACTTTTGCTTTTGTAAAGGTTATGTGCCAGGTATAGCTTTCTGCTCTGATGGCAATTAGGTCACCAACTCATCTCTCACACAGATACAGCTCCTCCCCTCATTTAAAGATATAAGACATAAAAAGAGAGGAGGCATCTGGAGGCCTGGCTTTGCATGCAACCCTCACATTCACTTTGGGCTGTCATCTACAAGATTTGGGGTCTTGTTAGTGGTCAAGAATAATTTAGAAGCCTCTCACAAGCATTACACTCTTTCATATTAAGACATAAACTAAAATTATCTCAATGGCTGAGTTCAGCACTGCCTTTCCAGATCCTTTCCAAACTCCCATAAGGGAAGCCAAACTCACCAAGTCAGCAGAGACAGCAGTGGTGATCAGAGCATAAGGGCCGTTCACCAGGGCACCACTGATAAGCAGCATCACTGTTGAAGTTAAAAAGAATGGGAAAACTGAGTTGCCTGAAAAGACTGTTAACAGGAGACATCACAGCCTATGGTTCCCAAAAGGTTTAACCTGTCCTTGGCTCCCCAGATCCCATTACAAAATTGGGAAAGGAAGAAAACCAACATCTTTTCCTCCCTCTCTTCAATGCTTATTCCGTGATGTGAATTCTCAACTATATCAGAAGATGGAGCTGAGTCAAAAAACATTTCCCAGGGCCTTTATTGATCCTGGTAGGTCAGAGAAAGGGGAAAATTTGACAAAACTGACTCTGAGAGCAGGGGTTGTTCACAAGATACACCCAGAAGCCCCTCCTTTGCTTGCACAGCACCAGAGGACCCTAAAACTGAATGAGGCCTTTAGGCAGCTGAGACAGTACTGTCAGCATTTGTGTTTTAATTTCTGTTTTGAGGTAACAGATAGAAAGCCACAAGTGAATTCAGTCTCCACAAGTAAACATTGCTGTCAGAAGTATTACAAGTGGTCTTTAAACACCTCTCACATTTGGCATAGGGAATATAGTAAAAAGCTGCACTGGCACAAGCAGCTCCAGAAAGAAGACTAATTATATGAACTAAATCACTGTTCCTGTGCCAGCCTTTACTCATTTCCTACCTTCTCCCTTTACCCTGTAAAAACCCTGCAAAACCAAGTCTAAGGAACTTGGCTTCCCTACTTCCTCCTCTAAGGGAAAAGATAAAATAGAAAAAAAGGAAAGAACATCAAAAGATCATAAATTAAAATTTCATAGAAAGCTAGGCAAAAATAATTTAAAAATACTCACCTACAGTAGCCTCAAGGCCCATTTTACTGACTGTAGAGAACATGTACAACTGCAAAGACAACAAACAAGCATTCTGAATACCAACACACAGAATAACCCTAGGTTCCTCATTTTCCCCATGTTAACTACAAAATATCTTACTTGGTATCAAGTGAAAGCTGTTTCCAGGTTTTACTAACCCCTTTTTGATGACAGCAGAATGACTTTGGTTGGATACAGGAGGGAGATAAGGGGTATGATCCTATTTCCCACCATGTCATGTCATTAGAAAGGGCTGTGTTATGAGACCCCTCAGTTTTAAACTCTCCAATTACAGCTTCAACATGGCACAGAACACTGCTCACAAAAGAACCAAACTAAAATGCATCTCCCATGTACAACTGCCAGCTTTCCAAGAGCTAAAGCACAGATACTTTGGCCTTTGAACAGCTAAAATTCTGGCTAAGAACTGAACATTAGATTTTATGAGTGAAACTTTGCACATGATCTATAACCAATAACACATTACACTTACTTGCTTGTTTAGTGAAGGCAGCCCCAATATCTATGCTTGGCTCAGCTTTGGATGTCAGCTTTTAATCTGGCCTGAACTCTTTATATCCAAGCCAGAAGATGCTGTCTGCAGAACTGGCCAAGGAATTCTGTCACAGTGTCAGCCACAGCTCTGAGAGAGGGGCTAACTCTTACCGTGGGTGCTGCAAGCAGTAACATCATCCCACAGGTTGATGCCCTCTTCTCCAGCCTGTCTGAAATGAGACCTGCCAGAATTCCACCTGGAAGAACACACAGATGTGTGAGGAAAACACTCAGTGCATGTTTTACAGAAAGGACATCAGTTATACTTAATGAAACAGAACCCAATGACTTTTACCATACATTTATACACAGCAGTACAGTGTATGAGCTTAAAAAGGTAATTCACACATCAAAATCCTCATTTTGACTTCAATATAACAGAAGCAGACTATTGTTCTTCATGGTTTCTTCCAACCAAATATCCAAGGCAAAAAGCCTTTCTGATAGGTCGTGGCCCCACTACTGCTGTTCTGGAATCCAACTGTGCTCAGCTACTCACTCTGCTGTCCTGACTACTCACACACAACTGAAAATGTAGTTCTCAAGTTTTCTGTCCATGTGACACTTCAACCAGAGGAAACAAGCTATTCAGTATCTTGTGGCAAATGAAATACATGTTTTTCTCTCCAGGTAGTCAATCCAACCTCTTTAATTTTCCTTACTTCTTATGTTTGCCAACAACTGTACATATCGTACTAATTGGAACCTGTGGCTGGAAGAGGCTGGAAGGCCTGAGGGAAGAAGCTGTCAAAATTATATAAAGGGAACTTGGTATAGGAGAAGGAAAGAAACTCTGGATTCTCCAGATTCCTAAATGTCCCTGAGTCTGCCTCTCCCTGCCCAGCTGCCCATCTCCAAAATGCTCACATCCTACTTGAATTTAAACATAAATGCTAAAGGTCCAAGCTGCATGGGCAGGTTGTTAAGCTTGTATTGATAGTGGAATAAGGTGCTGCTGAAAGACATCACCCACATCTCCAAAGTACTATTGACTCTGGCTTTGAGAGCTCTATGGGATGAAATGAGCAGTGAAAAATGGCAGAAGTGACACCCAGCACAAGACTAGAACAGGAACTGCAACACACCTGGACACCAATATCTTGAACTACCAAGGTCTACTTAGCTCTTGATCCAGGGAAACAGCTCCATCATGAGCATTATTTTCCAATGGACTGATCCAGAGCTTATTTCCATGAGGGAACTGGGGGAGGTAGAGAGGGGATGGGGGTATGTGCTAAGTCAGCCAGGCTTCAGGATGATGATATTTGTTTTCTGTGCCCACAGAAAATACACAGTGTACAGGCTGGGGTAGTTCTGTTTTCTTAGAGTGAAAAAGGACGATACTTTGATAGGTGGTGTGACCCAGACTCATGGGCCAGAGGTGATGGAGCTATTACTCCATAATATTTGATTCTTACAACCTGTACAGGACAATATAATTGGCTCTGAGGATATTTGCTATCTAACACAGCTCTCAGCTCAGTACCTTTACTGCCACTCTTCTCGAGAGAAGCACAAAGACTACATAGTAATATATACAATCTGTGTGTACCAGAGTTTTCCCGAACTGGTGTGAATCAGGGTGAAATATTAATACAAAAACTTACCAAAGATTCCACCCACATCAAATAGTGTAGAAAGGTCCCCAGCTCTTTTGGCATCAAGATGCTCTAGTGAGAAAAGTAAAACACTTGTGTCATTTCCAGACTATAAACCATAGGAATTTCACCACAGCCTTGTCATGCCAGGGCAAAGGCACCTTACAGCAGCATTGTTTGTTCACAGGAATAAGATGCCACAGGATGACAATGTGTAAGAGAAATAAGAACATATTGTAAGTGTATATTCAACAATACAGTTTTTTGAATGCAGTTACATTCACTGCTAGAGAAATTTAGCACTTTTACAATCACAGAATTATAGAATGATTTGAGTTGAAAGAGACTTTTAATGGTCATCCAGTCCAAACCCCTGCAATGAGTTCCATCCAACCTGACCTTGAATGTTTCAAAGGATGGGGCCTCCACCTTTCTGGGCAACCAGTTCAAGTGTTTTATCACTCTCACTGTAAAAAAATTCATCTTTAGTCTATCTTCTTTTAGTTTAAAATCATTACCCTTTGTCCTATTGCAATAGGCCCTGCTAAAATGTAGGTCCATCTTTCAATAAGCACTTACTCAGTACTTCTTTAAGTACTGAAGTTCAGCAGTAAGGTCTCCCCAGAGCATTCTCATCTACAGGCTGAACAACCCCAATTCTCTCAGCCTGTCTCCATAGCAGAGCTGCTCCATCCCTCTGATGATCTTGGTGCCTCCTTTGGCCCTGCTCCAACAGCTCCATGTCCTCCCTGTGCTGGGCCCCAGAGCTGGAGCAGCTCTGCAGGTGGGTCTCACCTGAGGGGGCAGTGGGGCAGAATCCCCCCCCCCCCACTTGCTGCCAAACAGGTTTGGGTGCAGCCCAAGACACAGGGAGTTTCTGGGCTGCCAGTTCACATTGCTGGCTTATATCCAGCCTCTCATCCACCAGCACCTACATGAGCCTTCTTCTCATCCATTGTTACCAGTTTGTCAGTCTTGGTCATGGGGAGGGTGTGGAGGCAGATGTGCACTTTCTTTGATCTTTCTTTTTGGGGTGACATAGCTGTAGAAACTCTTATTACTCCTTGCATCCCTTGCCAAGCTCAGCTCCAGCCTGACCTCATCCCTACACAACTGGACAGTGTCCCTATGCTCTGCTCAGGATGCCTGTCCTGCCCAATGTGCATGTTCTCCTTGCTCTGTAGTTTGACCAACAGGTCTCAACTGAGCCATGATGGTCTCTTGCCTTCCTTTCCTGATTTCTTATACCTGAGGATCAAGAGCTTCTTGTGTTCTATGGGAAGTGTCCTTAAGGACCTGCCAACTCTGTTCTGTTCCCTTGTCCCTGAGGACTATTTCCCAGGGGGTTCTATTGATTAACTCCTTGAACAGCTGGAGTTTGCCTTCCTAAAATTCATAGACCTGACTTTACTCTTTGCCTGACCTGACCCAGATCCCTCAGGACTGTGAACTCCACCAGTGCAGAACCACCGCAGGCCAGGCTGCCTCTGATCTTGGTGTCACCCAGGAGCTCACTTGTGTTGGTGGCCCTCAACAGCACTATTGCTTGGATTATATCCATGCTGAAGTTTGGCCTAACGATTTTCCTGTTTGTGAATAACCCCACAAACAGTAACAAACACTCACAAGTGAGGCTCTTTGCTCTAAAAGCACGATTAGTGTAGATTTGGATCACTTATAGATCTCCATCATATGGCGGGTAATATCCATCGTTAAATTATGGCTTGGCAGAACCTGCACTGTGCAGTTCCAGGGGACTGCAAAGAGACAGTGATTTCCTCGACTCCACTGTTTGCCAGGGGCACTGAGGACCACTGTGCACATCTTTATATTTAGCCTAATGTACCTACTGATTTGCTACAGGGTCAGACTCCTAAAAAGACATCAGAAAGTTTGGCAATGCAGTCCTACTGTGTTAAGTGTGAAGTTTCAAAAGGAGGTGAATTTCTAAACCACCTTTTTTTAAGTCTCTGAAATAAATTTGACAGAGCAGTATGTGCTAAGGCAGTGGGGTCAGGGACACCACCAAAACCTCACCAACATCTGCCACAGCACAGACAACAGGACCAAGGTAAACATCATTTTCTGCTAAAATCCCACTGCTCTCAAGATACCAGTCCTGCAGGAACACTGTTTATCTGGTCCACACATGAGATTTCAGCTACAGGACTAGCAGCTCTTTGTGTTTTCACAGGATGTTCAAGCTCTCCCTGCTGGTTGTTCCTGCCATACTTGCCCAGCACAGCTTTTCTGTGACTTGGGGGTTTAAAGGTCCCATCATGACTCACAAGAACGTGAATTTCTCTGGTTAGGGAGAACTTTCTCTGCATTCCAAAGCACAAAAAACCAAAACACCAGCATTGAACACATGAAGAAGCTCATTTAGATTATTTTGTATAGGTTTTAATAAGACACTTAAATCATGAAAAACATCATTAGAAAGTAAGCCTTTTTGATCTGTTTGCAAAAGCCAAACCACAGCATTTATGCCTGGAATTGTTGAAGATAAGCCAAATTTTTTTGGTTTGTTTCTTTTAAAAATGCCCTCTCCTAATACTGAATTCATAAACCTGAGAAATGTGTTAGTTGCTGACTTATAACATTCCTGCTACTGCAGCAGAGAAAGCCTCTTCCAGAAGCAGTAATGTTTATTTTCCTATTTATTTCAAGCTTGTATTTCCAGCCACTTTGTAGTCATAATTCTGCATCCCTTTACTGTGATACTTACCTACATTTGTGATATAGAGGGGAAGCCAGAAGAGGAAAGTGTAGCTCACCAGCTTTGCAAACAGAAGACAAAGGGAGAACTCTACAACCCCCTGGGAGAATAAAGCAAGTAAAGTTAATATCTTGTCAGAGCTATTTGCTTTCAAAGGCCATTATGAAAGTGGTTTCTAAGAAGCATTTAGGCTTTTCTTTTTCTCTTGAGAGTTCCCAAGAAGCATTCTTCCTCTGAGAGCACAAAGTTTACACTCAGAGCAGACTGTGGAATTTTACTTACATTTTTTCTCTTTTTTCAACTGTACTGAATTGACTGAAAAAACACTAAAATGGTAGTGAATAACCTGAAGAGAGAAAACTAAAATGAATGTGAAGGATTTGATACTGTTTGGGACACCTGCATTACTTATTTCCCTCATATAAAGAGTTGTTTTATAGCATTAAAGTAGGTTTGGAGTGCATTCCAGAGACACTGGCATGTTTTTATGCTCTTTAGATCCTTCCTTCAGATGGGCCTGAAATTTCTCCCCTATTGTTCAGCTCTTTTTATAAAGCCAGTATGATACAGTTCAAATCAGTATGTGGCAAGTGCACACTACAGAGAAGACAATGGCATATTTAAAACACTAACTTGCTCCATCCTCTTTCCTGCTGAGAACATAAAAACATACTGACTGCACAGAGCTGCAGCTAAACTGCCAAATTAACCTATCCTCATTCCCCTCACCATCTGATAACTTCTTATTTGAAACCAGATTTCTGAAAGCCCTGGTATGGAGGACTGCAGTTACCCTCAGGACCAGCACACACACACAGAGCTGGCTCTACTCCACATGCAGCTGAGACCCTTCCCAACAACAGGCAGGAAAAGCACCACAGAGGCTGAGATTCCAGATGGCAGTAGCAGGAATTTTTCTATCCATCACTTTGCCACAGGAAAAACCAGTTGAGGACCAGACTGGACAGCAGGAAAAAATGCAGGAATACAGTGGTTGGATGCTGGGGATTCTCTCTCCTACTTCTACACGTGGTCCAAATTAATTTGCAAACATTCCTCTTTCTGCATCCCACTGAAGCTTTCAGGCTTCAATCCGAGGGGACAATCAAGGATGACAAGTTCTGACCTTGAGGAAACTTCCTTTCCTTTACTGGCAGTCCAAATGTTTTGGCCGTCTGAAACTACTCAAAGCTTTTAAAACCAGTGCTGAGCAACGTAAAAAGGGAAGCCATGGAAGGAATTTCTGACACAGAGAAGTGCTTATAAATTCAGTCTGCTAGTCCATCCTTAACACCCATATATGTCACTAAGTAACACCAGTAAACTTTTAGAATAAACTTTAGAATAGATCATTTCAGTTGGAAGAGACCTTCAGCAGCCCATCAAGTCCAACTGCCTGACCCCTTCAGAAAGTGGTCAGAAAGATAATAGAAGTTAAAGCATGTCAATAAAATGCTTCTTAAACACTGAGAGATCAGCACCTTCCCCTCCACTCCCCCTTCTGAGGAATCTGTAGGGAGCAACGAGGTTGCCTCTGGGCCTCCTTTCCTCCAAACTAGACAAGTCCAAAGTCCTCAGAATTCCAAGACTGTGATGCAAAGTTAATATCCTCTACCACTCCATATAGAACTTTGTGGAAATGTGAATTCTGAGGTGAAACTTAATTCTTAAAGGAACATCACAAGCACTCACAGGTATTCTCAAGGCCCCAAGGAAGCTGATTGCTGATGTCCCATGTCTTCCTTCCCCACTGACCACAGTGCTGGAATTCAGTGCCACGCTGCAGTTTTCACTGTCAGTAAGTAAATGCTGCACCTCTGGATCCTGCAATTTCCCCCAGCAACAGCATATGAGAGAGAAAAAACCAGAGACTCAAAACATGTACAAAGAACTCAAATAATTCCAAAGAACAAGTATCTATGTTATCACAGAAAGGTACAGCTTTTAAAAATGCCTTGATTTCAACACACAGAGTAGACAGAGTAAACACAGGATGTCAAGTAAAATAATTCTGGTTGTTTATGTCTGAGTGCGTGCACTCCATTATAGAATCAAGTTTCTGTTCTACTGTGGAAGAATTTCACATATTAGAGTACATTCAACAGAATAAAAGAGTTTCTAGTCCTCCCTTACCCCACGACATAAATGTGGTCTAATTAAAGCTGACTACTGAATACAACACATTTCTGCATAAAGCATGTATTATCTTCTTTCTGTGCAAATATTAAGCCCATTTTTCAGACTCTGCAATATCATCTTATCCACTGATTTAAATACAGGCCATCTTTCCAATTGCATTACGGATACTGAATGTTCAGAAATCACTTATTTTTTCACATCTGTTTCATTTGAGCATTGCAATCCCCAAATTATACAAGTCAGGGGTTTACAGCATTAAATTGTGAATTCTGAGTTCTTTTTTTAGTACTGGGAAGTATTTTACTCCAAGAATTCCACTGGCTGCTAAGAATACTTGTGAAGCAAGTCACCACTCAACAAGTCATCCCACTGTAGCCATGAGGGTATATGTTATTTTTATCCATCCACCCCACTGAAATGAACTCAGAATAGAACTGTAAATTTACATCTTACAGCTATACACAGGAAAACCAAATTTCAGGTATAAATAGCCCTCAGTAGTTCTTTAGCAACTTGGAGAAAGGATGGCATGTATCTATCCTCACTTTCACCTTCTCACTGAGCAGCTTTACCTGGCTCTGTACTTTTCCTACCTATGTCTTCTACACAGAGTCTTCTTCCTCCTAATTCTTCAGCATTTGACTAAAGCCTCAGTGGAGAATTAAGCCTCAAATATATATCTGACTCTGGGTTAGCAAGGATAAAACAACAGGCCTTTTCATTTCTAGCAGTTATTACAAGTATCAAAACTTTCTGATTAGTATTAGGTAAGTTGATGGAGGAACAAAGGAAAGAAAAAAAGAAAGTGCTGGAAAAAGTCAATTCTGCTGTTTTACACTCAGTGTTTCTAAATAAATTCTGTTTTTAAGGAACATCATTTAGGAGAAGACACTAAGGAACCATCTGGACACCTGAGCCCAGACACTCTGAATAATTTTAGAAGCCATCATGCAGCATCCAAAATTTTGTACATGATTGGTAGAAAGGATGCAGGATTTACAGGAGACCTTGCACCCTGATGAAGCATTAACTGGAATACAGAAAAAAATTCTAGGGACCTTAGACATGGCACTGCAAATCTATGTCATGGCAGATGAGCCACTCCATCACCATCTTCATAAGTGTTTATCTTCTCAATTAGTGGAGCAATTTCAAAATAGTCATTTAGCAACTGAATTTTGCATGTAGCAATTAAACTATCTGCTATTAATACCTAAAAAAATGAGAGAGAGAGAAAGAGAGAGAGGGAGGGAGAGACAGATCGACAGACAGAGACACAGAGAAGGGAGAAAAGGAGAACAAAAATCAGGGTTTGAGCAGTACAGCTCCCCACTGGATTCAATGGAAGACACTTCCAGTGTCTAAGTATCTCTTGCACAATTGGCACAGCAAACTTAGGATTGTCCCAGGCAATGCTGCTCATTTCTCAGACAAGTAGCTCTAAATCTATTTTAAAAGAGTGGGTTAAATATTGAAGTAGAAGTGACTGAAGTCCAAGTAATTTATTTAATGCATGCAGGAACCTTTTTTCGACAAGATGGGATTTTTATGGTGCACATAACTAAATGATAAATAAAACCAGCAGTTTGTGCTTGGCAGAGACAGACAATACTGCACAGCCTTGCCAGCCTGTCATAGAGCATGATTAGGCATATGGCACACTCTTGATCTCTGGGGAAGGATTCATTATCCCTCAATTTTGTGCAATTTTTAAGAGGCCAACAGAACATAAGCAGCAATGAATGCACAAAGGTATTCCAGTCATGCAGCCAAAAACACATTCTGCTTTCAATCACTGCAGATCCTGAGCATTTGCTTTCTTTTTACAGTAATTGCAGAGGTCAATGAAAACCCAGTAAAAGCTGCCATTCCAGTGTGCTTGGAGAGCAACTCATAAATGCAAGACATCTGTTGTTTGCACAGGCTCAAAAGCTGACTGTGAAAATCAGTTCCACACAACTGCAACACAACCACTGTAAAAAGATGCTCAGCTTTGCTTTTGACAGGAAAAGGATGTTCTTCTGTCAGTGGCAGAATATCAGGAAGTCCCAAAGACTGACAAACAAGGATTTTTATTTTTTTATTAATTTCTTTTTAAAACCTGTTAAGACTCCATATTACAAACACAGATGAGAGGATGGGGAGAGCATATTGCCAGTGCTGCCAGCAAGTGCCTCCATGTTTGTTGTGCATGTTGTCCCTCTGTCCAGCTCCCAAGGAAAAGGGGGTACATTTTCCTCACCCACTTGCTTGGCAGTCTCTTTTCATATGGTGATAGCAGAATCACCAGCAGAGTTAAAAGAGAAATCTTTGTCTACTAATTTGATGACTATATTTTAGCCTTGTCCTCATGGCTTAGCATCACAGGATGTTTTGGGTTGGAAGGGACCTTAAAGATCATCTCATTCCAACCTCCCTGCCATCCATAGGGACACCTTCCGCCAGCCCAGGTTGCTCCAAGCCACGTCCAACCTGGTCTTGGACACTTCCAGGGATGGGGCAGCCA
>JAOXXN010000001.1:3588953-3619885 GCA_026770055.1 Myrmophylax atrothorax | reverse complement strand
TGTGCCTGAGAGGATCATCCAAACACTCCTGGAGCTCTGGCAGCCTTGGGGCTGTGCCCACTGCCCTGGGGAGCCTGGTCTGTGCCCGCCACTGTCTGGGAAAAGAACCTTTTTTTAATATCCATCTAAACCTCCCTTGGCACAACTCCAGGCTATTCCCTGGGTCCTGCCCCTGGTCCACAGAGAGCAGAGCCTGTCCCTCCCCAAGGATGTTACAGACTGTGATGCCAGAACAGCCGCCCCAGTCGCCACCACCCACTTTCCATCTCACTGAGGAGCTCCAAGCTGCAGAGATTGAGGTTGTGCAGAGGCACCTCCCTGTGCTCCCGCTGCCCTGAGCCCTGGCAGCTCCACTGGACACACGCAGAGCCCCGAGAGGCAAACGCGTCCCACGCGGTCACCAAGGGGGTCAGCACGGGGGCGTCTCGGCCCCTCCGTTTCAGGAGCCATAAGCAGAAAAAGGGACAAGGCTGTGATTGTTATTCGAGGTTTCGGAACCGGGAGGGATGGGGGAGGCTGGGAAATGTCAGTGGCTTCTTGCGGACGTGACACGGGCTGGCTTGTGGGCAAATTAACACGACCGGGAGAACTCGCTCAGGCTCATCAGGGTAATGAAATGTGATATCCACTGGAGAAAGCAGGGGCAGGGACAGCTCCACTTTGCTGTAGCAGCGATGCCCTTTAGACAAAAGACTCCCTGGTGAAATGCAAAACAACTCCGGGATAGTGTATTCAAACCGGATCCAAGGACAGCAAACCCATAACCAGGAAAGTTGATCCCTCCTGCTCCTTTCTGCGCAGCACCGGGACGTGCCAACACCTCCTTAGGAAGTGGATGCTGGGAAAAGACTGCCACTTTCTTTTTTCCTCTAATAGTCCTGTTGTTCAGGGTCCAGATAAAAAGATCTCACCCCAAAAAGCCTTGCTGACTACACATTTACAGGCCTTGCTCATCAGCTACACGTTAAGATGGACTTACAGCACCACACACGGAGGGCAATAACCTGGCAAACAACTCTGCCCATCCACTCCTCTTTTCTCCTCCAGATCAACCCAAACTGCCCAGCATTCCTTTCCTGTGAGGACAGGTAAATTCCAGCTCTTTTTATACTCTCCTATTCGAGACCACTGGTTGTGAGGATGGTCTGTGTCTTCTCAACACAATGCAAGGAAATCTTGCTTGCGAATCCATCCAGCACCTGGCATGTCCCAACTGGGACTGCTATTCCCACCTCTTCAGAAGTGGTGTCTGTCGCTGTATGTAGCTTTGATCCCAAGGCACATCCTCCTAACAGCTCCCAGCTCTCAACTCTCTCCAGTCTTGCAGATGAAGACTTGCCTTCTGACCTATTACAGTTTTTCTGCAAATGAACCTTATTTCAGAGCCCTCAGCCTTGCACTTCCCCATCTTCTGTCACTACGAACAGATTCATTTTTGTGTAAGTGGGATTCCTGGAGATCTCTTTCAGAGGAATTTCAAGGAGATCCAAGAACAGGTTCTCCAAAACAGCAACTACTCTTGCCCTAACACAGCTTGAGCATTGTACATCCATAAAGAGTAGGAAAATGCCCATTCCCCCATGGATAACACCACCTTGAGAGCTCCTCTCTGCAAGTCTACCGTGGCTCTGAGTAAAAGGGAGACACCAGTCCCAGGGAGAGGAAAAAAACAGAGATCACAGCTTCAACTTTACTTTTCACACCTTCCCTCGCAGAGGAAATGCTGCATTAAGATGTTGAGTGAAGCACAACACATCCCACACTCCTTGAAAGGTGTAGCCCTCTGTTACAGAATCCCAAATTACTGTGATTGGGCCAGCAATTCACTTGTTAAATCATTTCTTTAGTGTTCTCTGGACTTGAACTAATTTTAATGAATCCATATCCAAAGATGCCAACTCCTGTCCCTGCAAGAATGGGCTGCTGTGACATCCTGACACCCTTTCTCTGACACATCTGCCTCAAAACCATCTCCTGGGCCTTGATACCAGCTACACAGAGATATTTGTTTCTCCACACAGTTTGTTTGGGGTTTTTTAAGGGCTTTTAAATAAGCTGTTGGAAAAAAAAAAAAACGTTGACTTTGCAAACAAAGTTTCCACACAAAGCAATTCATCTGCTACGTGGCATCTTAATTTGGATATGTGTTTTAAGAAGCCTGCGAGCAGCCAGGCTTTGGGAAGTTACATAAATCAGTACGTTCGCTTTTGGATGTGCTAACAAGAAATGAATGCCTCTTTCCCTTCCAGTTAGCATTTGTGTGTGTCACAGGCACTGCTCCCCCTCCCCACCTTTTCCACTGTCTTCAGGATACGACCACAGAAATTGTCATATTGAATTACACTGATAAACCATCCAATTTAGGGCCCTCTCTCCAATCATACCCCACACCAGCTGCTCCGGATTTAACACTCCTGCTAATTGACAATGATGGAACAGCACCACCACGAGGGACATATTTCCTTTGCATTAGGGGACCCCTGCCTTTCCTGCAGCATTTTGTCATGTGGATTTTTAGCCCAGCTCACATACCTGCAAATGTTGTACATTGACAGCATCTGCTGGGGGGTTTGGGGGCAAACTCAGCAGAGTCAGCCATGAAATCCTCCAAATGCTGGAGCCCCTCTGCTCTGGAGACAGGCTGAGAGAGCTGGGGGTGCTCATGTGGAGAAGAGAAGGCTCCTGAGACCTGAGAGCCCCTTCTATGGAGCCATGCAGAAAGGAGGGAGAGAGACTTCTTATACAGGCATGTAGTGACAGGACAAAGGAGAATGACTTCCCACTGACAGAGGGCACAGTTAAATGGAATATTGGGAAGGAATTCTTCCCTGTGATGGTGGGCAGGCCCTGGCACAGGTTGCCCCATCCCTGGAAGGGTCCAAGCCCAGGTTGGACAGGGCTGGAAGCAATCTGGTCTAGTGGAAGGTGTCCCTGCCCATGGTAGGGGGTGGAACTGGCCAGGCTTTAAGATCATTTGCAACCTCACGATTCTGGGCAAGGATTTTTGCAGTTGGACACAATAATTGGGTAAACAATGTACTGACTCCTGTATGTCCACTCAGTTGCAGGTGGCCATCTCTTCAACCTCCCAAAAAGGGCTACACAAAGGCACAGGGTGACTTCCTGGTGTTAGTCAGTGACTGGCACATCTCAGTCACGTTCTGTGTCTTCTACAAATGGAAACAGCCCTTACAACTAATGCAGCCTCAGAAAGGAGAGCTTTAAAATATATGACACTTGCTGCAGCAGGGAAGCCTTCCCTTGCCTCTAATCACTGTCAGAGCCTATCTTCCCAAACCTTCTGTTTGTGCTCAATGGCCCTTCCTGCCCACTGGAGGCTCCAAGCAACTTCCCAGTTCCCAGATATCTCCAAAACCTGCTTTCACCCCACAGCAGGAAAGGGACGAGCCAGGCCAGACTTAGCCCAGCTGGAAGTGTTCCTCCTGTGGGAGACACACACTGGGACTCGGATGAGCAAAACTCCTGGATTACTGGATGCTGCAGCAACCCCATGGCAAGGAGGGGCTGGGGCTGGGCTGCCTTGCAGAGTTCAGCTTTCTTCCGCAACAGGGAAATTTGCAGCGTAATTAAAATGAAATGCTGGTGTCTGTGCTGCACGTTGAAATATTGATGGAGGGAGGCATAAAACACTTTATGAATGCAGGCTTCCATTCTGTGATTTACTGCCCCCAAACACCACTTTCACAGAACCTACTTGGGAAGAAACGGGGAGAGATGAAAGAGCAATAGTGGTTTTATCGCTGCAGAAAAAGGGAACGGAATTGGACAAAGTTAAATACAATGTATTGAGGTAGTCTTTCACTCTGAACCTTGGATACAGCAGGAGCTCACTCACACCTGGAAAGGGTTCACTGAAGTCCATGGAGGTTTTTTTCCCTTTCCTTGTGCCATACCAGTGATGGGAAGGGGCTACACTGCTTTTAACTGCAGTTAAAAAGAGGTCAAGCCCCTATTTATAATGAGGCTTGAAGTAAAGTACTCAGAGCTGTGTGGGAGGACACAGAGGTAGAACTCTGCATCACCTTTACCTGCCACTGTGTCTTTATTACTCAGCCCCATCAAGTACAGTTCAGCCAAATGGAAGTCTGACTCCATCCTTATTTCAAAAAAAGGGAAAAGGAAATATTCAGGGAGTATTTCATTCATGACCTAATTACAGCACAGGCTAAGACAGAGGCCTTTGCTGTAGTGACAGCAGCAGCTAACTCTGCCTGAAGCCTATTGCCACAAGAATGAGTGCGGAATTGCCTCCAGGATGAGAAAAATCCCAAATGTGGGTCAAAGATGAGACCTCAGCACCCACCAAACCTGGGGCAAGGGGAACACAGAGCTGCAGGGCACCAACACGGCAACCAGATCCACAGAGGGTGAAGGAAATCTTGCTGGGACCCAGGAAGATGGTCTAAAATACAGAGTTTCTCTTCACTCAGTCACCACTGTTCTGGTTTGCTTCTCCAAACCGATGAATGGACTGCAGTGAGCAGTCAGGAGTCAGAGAAAACATTATCAGCCCTTGGGAGGATGAGGTGGGTGGTTGACCCACGACCCAGCAACCCACTCTGCCCACCAAGAGCTTTCTCCTGCCATTCCCCAACCTTGCATCTTCCTTTTATTCTCTCCTCTACTCCTTACAACTAGGTTTAATCACAAGAGAGGAGTGCTGACCCCATATTTGGGCTGGGAAAGGGCTATTCCAAGGTGGGGCTGTGTCTGCACCTCAGAGCAGGTGAGACCCCATGAGGACTGAGCATCTCTCATAAGCTCACAAGCAACTCTCTCCTTCCTTTCCATTTAATCCCTCAAGCAGATGGTGCTCCCAGTTTGCCAGCTGTTTCCCAGAGGGTGGCAGAAATGCCAGCCTGGCACTCCTCACCCACTGCCAGCACTCAACCTGCCCAATTCCATGCTCCTTGCTCCCAGTTCCAGACACTGTCAGGTCCAACCGAGGTCATGGACAGACACTCACACACAGGACCTGAATCACCCCTTGAGACTCATTCAAACCATCACCCTTGACCACAGAGGGTGAGGTAAGGTACCCAAACACTTCACTTCAAGGATCTACTCTGGTTTGGGCTCAGCCCAGCTCCCACAGCTGGAATATTCTCTTGCAAATGCAGACAGAATCCTGTTTCACTTCTTTTAATTCCCACTTCTTCCAAAACTGATGTTCATTAGACTTCAGCTCTACATTTTCTAACTACATTTCTTCCAAGTTTCATTTCCTTTGCTAAGTGTAAGAACTTGGCTTTGAGCCAAATTAAACTACATTTTTACTGTATCTTTGAATCAGTTTTGAACCCCCAGTAAAAAGCACTTGTTTCACAAGTTCAGGCAAAAGAGTTAAAAACCAGAAGCAAACCCCACCAAGTGGAACCTCCAAAGCTGGCTGGTTGAAAGAGCCCTTACTACCTATTTATGTCATGAAAATGTATTTACTTTTAAGGTTTGAGTTTGTTTTAACATGGAGATGGGATTCATACAACAGAGCAACTTCCTTGCAAGATGAATTTTTATATCCCATGTTCCTTTACAAGTAATTCACTTACAGCCACGTAACAAAACACCTTCTGAAGCCCCTCAATTTACTGTTTCCTCAGCAAAAAATACGAGCGAGAGGTCTGCGGAAAATTAAATTTATGCACATATTGAGAAAAAGAGTAAGTGATAGACACCACTCAGTGAAGTTTTATGTGACCAGTGGCTGATGGTGGACACGTGATTTAAAGGTTGCATTAAATATCTGAAGCTTTAACTAATCACTGTATAAATAACTTACAGTGGTGGCTTCAGGCAAATGACTGATTTCCAGCTTCTCAGCAGATACACACACAGCAAGGGAGGTGCAGCCAAGTTAGGATCTACAGGAGGAGGGGGGAAAAAATTAATTCCAGGAACACTATTGGAAAAACAGAGAGCAATTCACAAAAGCCAAAAAAAAAGCTGCAAAAATAACATCCGTTGTTCGTCTCCAGCAACCACAGCACTGCAGGGAGCGAGGTCCAAACAGGTCTGAGAGACTCAGTGAGATTATTCACTGCACAATCCATCCCCCTGGGTCATCCATGGGATGTGGTAACCATGCCTCAAAAGGTGAAAGGAGCACACAGAGGTTCCCTGTGCTCCTTGCCATGGTTTGTGGTGGTCAGAGGGGCTTTGTGCCCCACAGATACACCTGGACATGGAGGGAGCAGCAAAGCTGCTCAGACAGCTCAGTCCTTCAAATTTGGGTCCTTATTCTCATTTTTTCTCCCACACAAACAGAAAAGGACATACTACACAGAATCACTCAGGTTGGAAAATACCTCTAGGACCATCAAGACCAACCTGTGACCAACCCCTACCTTGTCCCCAGCCCAGAGCACCAAGTGCCACATCCAGTCATTCCTGGGACACCTCCAGGGGTGGGGACTCCACCATCTCCCTGGGCAACCCCTTCCAGTGCCTGACCATGATTTCCATGAAGAAAGGAGACAAGAGTTGTTAATAGGAGCCAAATCCACCACTCCCACAATGCTGATGGATTGGAGGACCACATCATGTAATCCAAGAGTGGAGGGAAAATTTCAGCATCTCAGGAGGCCTCTCTGAGTCCTTTTACCCCTTTAAATCACATTAATCTGACAAGAGGAGGAATTGCTTCAGGGCAGGTTCACCTGGCAGGAAGGAAATTATGTGACTTCCCAACATGACCAAATATTTGCTGTGTTACACAAATATCCAGGAAATAACCTCATGGATGAGCAAGGACAGCGAGATCATCTCATTTTGGGGAGCAAGGGTGAGCACACAGCCATGGCTTCCAGGAAAACACCAGATGTTTGCTTGGGTCAGGAAACACTCCCAAAAAGTGTAATTCCTCCTTCCTGGTTTCTAGGTTGTGTACACAGGTTTGGCCAATTTGGGGTTACCTGTGTGCAGATGCAGCCCCACCACTGGCAAAGTTAATCTTTAGCATGGAGGAAGGTAATTCAGGCATCAATAAGTATTGATCTTCACTTTCTCCCCTTCGTGACCCAAGAGACATTCTCAGATTACTCACAAAATGAGGATAATCATATGTTATTTATTACCTTTAAAGAGCATCCTGTGTCCTTTTTCCCTAAGGATAGTAACTTGGGATAATGAGAGGAGCTGAAGCTACTGCCCATTTTCTCCTTTAACCAACAGACAAGGGGCAGAGAGGGAAAGAAAGAAAAATATCAAGGTCAGTTTTCACTGGCATGAGGAAGGAAATTGCCCTTTTACTGTCCCTTTTGGCTCCTGCTCCTGATGTTGAAATCCAAGAGCTAATGAAGATAGATGGGTTCATCCATACTGTTGGGGTCTGGATACTAATGAATATTATTTAATGGTCAAGAGCTGTCACGGGGGGCATTGATTAATTAGCAGAGTTAGGAGGAGAGTGACTCTACCAGCACATCAGCTACTAATAATAGAACCCAAATCAGTTGGGAAGCTGATCCAAAAAGATGAGGCAACTGTAGACTCACAGCTCACCTTCACTGCAAGAAACAAAGGCAAAAACTCCTCCAGTGGGATTTTGTGAGGATACAAACTTTTGTTGAGAATTGGGTCTTAAACAACCTCTTGATTTCTCCTTGATTCAGTTTCCCTCCCTCTACAGATAAAACCTCCCCACATCCAAGTCAAGCATAATCTGCTCAGAACATGAAATCTCTTTCCCTCTCTGTGTGTCTGCAGGGTCCAGGGGAAAAAAAAAAAAAGCCAAAAACAAACCCACAACAACAAGCAGCTTATTATAAGGGGTTTTCTACACTACTGGAAAACAAACCAAAAAATGAATTAACAAAAGTGACCCCTGGGAGAGGAGAGCTGCACTTAAGATAAGCTTCCCAGGTGTCTGGAGGAGTGCAGGGAATGATGATGAAATAGCTGTATCATATATACACACATTTGTTAGAGCACACACTGACACAGCTGGGAGACACTGACAGCTCTGCAGAGTAAGAGTGATTTCCAAGCACTGAAAATCAGCTTGGTGGTGGAAGGCTTAGGAGTAAAAATCATCCAGCCAATCTGACAGAGTGGTCATAATTTCCACATCTAACATCTCAGTAATGCCTGAGCCACAAATTCTCTTCCTGCCTCAGCAGAAAGCAGAGGTCTTCATGCTTTTTGTTGATATGGCAGACTTGATCAGTGGCTACAGTGATTTGGAAAATAAGACAGGTGGGGTTTAGGGCAAAGAAGGGAAAGATCCTGGCCTGTTCCCAGTTTGTTGAAGTTCCCTGCAAGCTCTAAAATACCCTTTCTGGAGCTCTGTAAGGTAAAACACAAATCCATGCACTAAAGCAGAGCTAAATTTCCCAGCAGTGTAAATGAAAGCCAGTGAAATGAAAGCCAATCTAGTATCTCTTTCTCTTAAACTAAACCTGGAGTAGGTCTCAGGTCATTGCTCAAATTTCATCAGAAAATGGTACCACAAAGACAAGAAAAAAACCTTCTCTCCACTGACTTCTGACAATGAACCACACACAAAACATGACTCAAAACCACAGCACCTACAGTCAGATTTTTCTGGTTGGTAGCCCATCATGCAAGTATTTTACAGCATTAATTACTGAAAGTTATGCACCACTAAGCCAAACAGGAGCACAATGCTGCAGTCCACACCCAAGCTCCAGGAGCAATTCAAATCCCAAATTTACCCAGCAGAAGGGGTAGGTAAGACATACCTGACTGCTCAGTGGATGGGCTCTCACTCCTTTTCCCCATGACAGTCTGTGCACTGGAGAACTGCAGTGGCACCTGGAGGGTACCTAAAACTGCAAGTGCTTTTAAAATATCCCTGTTTTTCTGCACCTGGAGGGTACCTAAAACTGCAAGTGCTTTTAAAATATCCCTGTTTTTCTTCCCTCCTTATGCTGAATCTGCTCCAAAATCAAAGGCTGAGTTCCCAAGCAGCTGTTGGGGTAAGACACTCTCAAACCCTTCCTGGAGTATCCCTGCTGATTCAAGGCACCTGTCAGTTATATAAGCCCTTGGTTACCTGATTACAAAGGCAGAGCAGCTGTGGCCACCAGGCTTGAGTAAACCAGCTTCACCTGCTCCACTGTGCATCAGAAGAGACAGCTGAGCTATCACAGAGCTCGTGGCCTCCAGGGCAGGCTCAGGTCCACAGCACCACCACAGCACTGAATTTATTTCCATGCTGGGCATTCATTGTAAACTGCTGATCAATAGCTGGAGAAAAACCCTCTCTTAGCTGAGTGATGCTGCTTTTACTGCCCAGAGGTTGCTTTTGATCCTGCTGACTTTAGTTCCTGCTGCCATGGTGGGCAATGTCACATCTCCCATGTGCTCTGGACCTGTTCATCCTTTTTATTATCACAACAGGAATAGGAGTTTGGGGAGAAAAGTTCCTATTTTGTCCTCCCTCTTGCTCTGCCCTTGGGCACTGGGTCTGTTCCTGTACCAGCTCCCCTTGAACAAGCTGTTCCTTCTTCCCTTACTTTGCAGGCAGTTTGTCCAAAGCTGTTGGCTGAGGAGGGGAAAGCACCACAGGTGGGCTCTCCTGAGCCTGATGATATGTCAGAGGTGGATTCCCCAATATACCCTCACACTGGAAACCCTCCCATCCCACAAACAACCACTGTCTCCCCATGAGGGGCACATTCCTACTCCTCACCTTGGTTGTGTATGATCAGCATGAACACCAGGCTCTCCAAGGACAAGGACCTCCTGAGGGGCTCATGGCCAAAAGAAGTCCTACAGGACAGAGAATCCTAAAATTTATTGGGTTGGAAAGGGCTTTAAAGATCATGCAGTTCCAACCCCCTGCCGTGGGCAGGAACACCTTCCACTATCCCAGGTTGCTCCAAGCCCTGTCCACCCTGGCTTTGGACACTTCCAGGGATGGGGCAGCCACAGCGTCTCTGGGCACCCTGTGCCAGGGCCTGCCCACCCTCACAGGGAACAATTTCTTCTGTAAATATAAAAGAATTTTTTCTGTAAATACCTACTTGTTTAAAGACACCTGCTGGTATTCTTACACCTCCTCTTATCTTCCAGCTGGTTGTGGAATACTATTGACAAATGGTTTCTGGGCTGGAGACTGTTCTTGGGCAGCTCAAAACAAAAATGAATAAACTCAGCATAGAGGGGGTTTAAGCTGGGCTGATCAAAATGATGAGTGAAGTGTTTCCTCAGCGAAAATTTCAAAATCTGTTTACCAACACTGATTTATTGTACCCTGTGAATGCTCATTATTATTTTATGGGCAAAGGATGAATCAAACAGGAAGTTTCTATTTTCCTGGAAAAGTCTGAAAGAAGTTGAAAAAAATCCAAATTACCCTCTCAGGATACAACGTGCCAAGTGTACTGAATACAAATACAGAATTCCAAATGGAAAATTTCAGTTAATGCCCATCACAAGATAAAATGTCTTTTTGCTCACCAATGGGCAAGTCCAAAATTACCAGCTTAGTGAAAATTACCAGCACTTGCAGTTTTAAGTTTTAAGCAGGATTTTTGTGAATAACTGCTCATATTCAGAAATGTCCATCTCCAAGTATAATCTTTGAAGTGCATACAACTACTGCATTCAAAAGGGAGAGAAGTGAGATTGCAGGGACGAGACAAATATGATAGACATCATTTAAATATTTCAAGGGGGCTACCCTTAAAATATTTTGCAGTGCATTACTTTTGCTGGAATTGTGTCAAGATCACAAGGAAAGAACAACTGAGTAAGCCTGTCCCTCCTTCAGCTCTGTTAGCAGTATTTATGTCAGGTAATGCTTAGTTCCCTCATCTGAAATTACATTTGTATATGAAGATGGAAACAGATTGCAGCATCATAAAAGGAGGAGCAATCTTTACCAACAGTAAATCTACTGCAAATGGTCCATGCAAGCCTTGGCAAGCCTTCTATGCTATTGTACAACAATATGTTATATTTTACCTGAGGTTTGCCATTTTCCTTAGCATTTAAGGCTGGCATCTGGATTCTGCATCGAGATGCACCATTCAGGAAGGTTTTAGAATTCTGAAAAAAAAGACAACAAAACACCACCATACTTTTGTTGCTTGTTTTTTAAAAGACTATATTAGTGTTAATCACTTCTCTGCAACAAGATTTTGTGCATTGTAACATAAACACAACCCCAAAAGGAACATCTTTAATTTAATGACTCAAAATGCAGAGTTTTTAAAGTTCTTAAGCAGACCTATGGCAATGCAGATAAAATGCAATCACAAATTTATCTTAAGGCTAATTTTCTGCTGGTTTTAGATGGAAGCAGCACACTGAATTCAGAGCACAGTCATGCTATTCTTAACATTTTTAGCTGATTTTTCCTCCACTGAACTCACTGATGTTGCAAACTTAGTTTTTTCTCATAAGCAGATGATCCCAGCAGAAACTACAGAATTTGGTATGTTTCAGGAAAAGCTTGATTTTTCACTTTCCTATCCCTTTAAGTTTATCCCTTAGCTTATATTCTATTCTTTTAACCCAGAAATGGACTTTTTGACAGGAGTGTTAATGAAGAGTCTGTGCAGCTCCAGCACATCCAGTAGACAAACCAAGGCAACAAGCCACATTTTAGGTACCAGATAGACCTGCTTCTTATACTTATTAACAAGTGCATTAGTGTAACACTTCACAACAAAATTGCATTCGATGGAAAATATAATTCTGAGACTTTGGGCCCAAAAACATTTACCAGGGGACATGAAGATTTGCCTGCTGAATTAAATATACAGTTTCAAAGTAAGTTTGCAGCCAGGTATAGACAACCTATTGCTAAGACCAAAAGAAGCACTGGGCATTCCTCAGGGAGGAGATGATTGTTTAAGTGTCTAATCACACACTCAATGCCACATTAAAAAACCCCAAACAAAATAAAACAATAAAAAACCCCAAACAAAATAAAACAATAAAAAAACCCCACAAACTCTGCCCCAAATAACACCCCCACCTCAAGCTCACCAGCACAAATGAGAAAAGAAGGCAGATCCTCCCTGAACACTCTAGTTCCAAACTGATCACTAGGTTATTCTGCCCCAACAAAAATACAGGGATATATATTGCAATATTCCTTCGGCAAACTGCCATTCATCACTCAAATCCTTCTAAGAAGGCAAAACACTTTTGAGGATAAACTAAAGTATTTCTGCTGCTCAATATAGAGCTGAGGCACCAACAGTCTTGGGCACACACTTCTCAAAATAAACCAACAACACTCAAGCCCTCAGGGTCTGATAGAACAGATTTTTACATTTTATCTTACAGAAAAATCTGTCTCTTGTCAAAAATGCGATTTACAATAATCCACAGGGAAGAAAGTCCATTATCCAGAGAAAAGTCATCTACATCTTTAATCAGCAGCTCAGCACAGGAAAAATGAAAGGCTTTTTCTTTTGACTGTCAAAAAATCAGATTTACTGTAGTAAGGAGAAAATGTCTAGGGAAAAGGACTAGACTGACAGGCTACACATTTAATATCTGGACTTCTCATTTTCAGAAGACAAAAAATCGCAGCATGGTAGTTTTTAAATGCATGAGCACTTTGCAAGAGGAATTTAAGAGAGCTAAGTTTCCTGGGAATGCAAAGCCAAGATAAAGGAAGTTCCTAGAGCATAAAGACAGGTCTGTATGAACACGATGTAACTGTGGGGGGAAAAAAGGGCCAGGGAGAAAATATGAGAAGCAATAAAACAAGTTCTAAATCACCACATTTCCCAAATGCTGTTAAACCTTCCATTTAAATTTCATAATGGAAGTGCACCAATGCTGAATAAAGCACTGACTTCTCACCTGCATTTGTCATAGGCACAGCCTTTCAGAAAGTCAAGGATTAAGCCTCCAACACCAGGATTTAAAAGCCCTTTATTGCACTCAAGTATTTATTTTGAAACAAATTTCAGATGGATAAATCAGAGCCAAGATGAACACAAGCAAATGAAGCACAGCCCAAGAAACCAGTGAATAAAGAATAAGAACCACACATTCAAGGCTCTGTGCCTGCCTCTCCTGTGATTTTGGACAACTCAATGAAATCACATTACTCACCACTACAAACTCTGTAGAAATACTGGGCTCACGATCACGCTGCAAATAAACAGTAGACCAAATTCATCCAGGATAGTGATATCACACAGAGAGGAATCTGATCTCTGAATCTTAATATAAATCCACCCTAAGTCCTTCCCTCATGCTGAGAATTTATTTTAGTTGTGATTAAATTTAACTGGCCTCATTCTTTCTCAGTGAAGTTTGGTTTTTAACACCAGTCAGCAGAGCTAACCAAAATATCTGCCCCAAATGACCTACCCACAACCTTATGAGAAAAGCAACATGTTTCTTTATTATCTCAAAAAAAAAAATATTTCTAACAATTGCAAAAACACAAAGGTTGTTCAGGTTGTCACTGAAATGACTGAACGAAAAAAAAAGGCCAGCAAACATTTTATGCCTGACAAATCCTATCCCTTGTACAACACAGCTGAAATATTTTGTTTCCAGTATTAACACAGTCTGTTTCTACTACATTAACCTTCCTTCAACTAGGAATCCATTTTCTTTACAGTCAAGCATTGTCATTAGCATATCTGCATTTGGAGGAGATTCTGAACTCCTACTCTGACCTCATTTATCTCCTTAATTCCTAAAACCACCCTCCTGCAGTGAATAGAAGCTGTGAGCTCCATTCACTAAGGATTTGGAACCCTTGCAGACCACACAGGTCTGGAGGGAAGTATTTGAGCAGTTCAAATAGGATACAGCTTCCCAAGACAGTGGGGAATCTTAATCTGAAAAGGGTCCAAGGCAGGTGGAGAAGCACTTTTATAAACCTCCTACAAGATTTCCAGACGTGAAATGGGAATAGGGAAGGAAGAAGCGATGCCTTTGGCTCTGGAGAGCAAGGTTTCCAGGGAAACAGAAGGTCAAATGCATCCCACACAACCAGACTATGCCTGGAGCAGTGATCTGGCTGGTGCCCTAGAAAAGATGAGGTCAAATGCTAGTCCTTTTCTGGGACTGGGGGGAAAGGTGGTGAATGGAAGGTTGAAAAAGCTATTAAAATAATAATTTTTTGTTAAAAATATCATGGCAAAATTTTCTATACCAGCTTTTTAAGACATATGAACAACACGCTGTGCAGAGCTCTTTAGCTGTGCTTTCCAGTCAAAATGTATTTGAAACAAATAAGAAACATTTACTTTCATAAGGCTTAACAGGAAATTCAGTAAACATGATGCTCTAGGTGTTTCTGAACCACATAAAAGGAAAGGAAAAAAAAAAGAGGCTCCTAAGAGGAAGAAATGAGAGGCACTTATTCTCACACCTTTCAGAAATGAAAGAGAATTCAATGAAAAATACAGAATATATTGTGAGCCCAGCTTGTATCACAGGAACAAACTAAGAATAGCAAAGTTCCACAGACCAGTAAAGTATTCAGGAGACTTATCAGAAGTACTTTATAAGAGGAGATAAAACCCATTATCTAGTAAAGAACAGATAAGAGACTAGAAGAGTTGCTTCAGTTACTATTCAATTATATTACATTTCAAAAAGTAAAAAGCCATCTATCTGAAAATACTGTGGAGTGGTAAAAAAACCAGCAATCATCCCTGTACAATCTACCTGTGAGACTTGCAAATAAAAGGTGTAGTTCACATATGCAGGTAATTTCCCTGTGGGATTCCCTTGGGACCTTCCCTCTGATGCTTTCACCAACGGCATTAATTTGCCCTCAGACGTGGGGAAACCTTTGACCTTCTCTGCCAATCACTCCTGCTACTCTTCAAAAAAAAATAGTTGAAAACTTGGCAGACATGATTGTCCACAGCTTTCTGGAAGCCAAAGGAGGAGGCTGGAACAAGAACTGCTCTAGGATTTTGTTACAATCAGACAAACACATACCAGAGTCTCAGGGACCATAAACCAAGATGAACCTGTAAATACACTCCTAAACACACTAGGCTACAAATGACATTCTGTTACCAGAAGTTATACACAGCTGCTCTTCCTAATGCTCTCTTTTTTGTTCCCTTTTCTTGCTTTTTATTTTTCTCATTCTATTTGGATTGCCTCCCTCTTCTTGGGTCACAGCTACACAAAGTAAGACAGGAAACAACCATCTTCTAATGTAGTAGTTAAATATTTCCAAAGCACATCCTTTTGCCATTGACACAACTTCCTACAATACTTCATTCTGAGCACATAAAATGTCCTATGAACTTTTGTTTCAAAAGCACTGGGCAAATATCTTGGTACCAGAGCTAAACCACTTCTAATCCACTTGCAAAATAGTGATTGAATCACCATGTACCAGCTTTCCTTTTGGAAACAGTTGAAATAGTCACGAGTTTTGCTGCCACAACGGCACACAAAGACACACATGAAACATTCAGCAACCCCAAAAAAGCTTAAACATTGGCACACACACATTTCAATCCTGCTTCTACAATGCCTTAAGTGGTCAGTCTCTGATGTGGACTTTCAAACCACTGTGTCAAAAGAAGGTCACATTTTCCCTTGTGATCCAGGCAACATGTGCTACAACTTGTGTGTGACAGTAGATTTACAGCCTAGTGAAGCTCACGACCTTGACAAAATTTAAGCCCTTGAGGTATAAGCTCTCATACAATAGCACAATCCATTGCCTTGATGCCAGTAAAGCATGTGATTAATGCATTCTAAAAATTCACTGTATATTTAAAAAAACCCTGAAATGTCTGCATATAAACAGCATCTCCGTCCTTGAGGATTTCAAAATTTGACAGGCCAGCCCTAAGCAATTTCATCCTATGTCAAATTTAGACCTGAGATAGCAGAGGACAGGAGCAAAGAACCACAGAATGTTTTGGTTTTGAAGGGATCATCTGGTTCCAAAACCCTGCCATGGACAGGGACACCTTCCACTATCCCAGGTTGCTCCAAGCCCCATCCAACCTGGCCTTGGACACTTCCTGGGATGGGGCAGCCACAGCTTCTCTTGGCAACCTGTGCCAGGGCCTGCCCACCCTCACAGGGAAGAATTTTTTCCTAATATCCAATCTAAACCTGTCCTCTTTCCGCTGGAAGCAATTCTGTCCTGTCCTGCCACTACATGCTCCTGTAAATAGTCTCTCTCCATTCCTTTCACAGGCTCCTACAATGTTCAGAGGTCCTGTCCCTTCCAATCTAAATTATACTGTGATGCCCCAAAACCTGACATCCATTTGTCCTATGATTTGTACCACTAAGCACAGATTATTTCTCTCTCCTTTTCACACATCTTCCTTAATGTCAGGTTTGGTTAAATAAACACTGTATTATAACATGACTAAACTCACTGCCACAAGACTTACTGACTGCTCCAGTCTCTTCATCTCAGCTTTATATCCATCACTTGCTTTTCCCTACCCATGTGCTCCTACTGTCCCTTCCTCTATCCAAGGGAACATCCCACCTTCCATCCCAAGCCCACAGACAGACTGTGTGTCAGCAGAAAGGCTGTTTGCTCTTTCTGCAAAGCCTCATACAGGGTTCCCAGTGAGACTTTTCCCAGGATATGGTTGGAGGCAATCTCACTGTGCCATACCTAAGAAAGGGAGGCAACAGCAAGGGATGTCATGAAGATACCCAGGAAAACTGGAGGAAAGTAAGAAAACTCAAGGAGGGAAGAAAAAAAAAGAGAGAACAGTTTTTACTTGTTTTGTTGTAAGATTGTCTATTCCAAAACTTTATTTTAAACAAATTATTTCACCTCTTGATTCACTTGCTTTGAGAGAAAATAAGGTCCTGATTTACCAGTGACGCACAGACAAATCATTCCCTCAAGTACAGGATCAGTTATAACAGACTGGCATAAAAGGGCCACACAGACTATCTGAATTCCAGAACTATTCTAATAAACGTGTGTATTAGGAGGCAAAAATCCAAACAGAAAAAGCATTCACTTACACTGGATGGTGTGCAGGAGCAACTTACATCCTTAGGATCTGAAATACAACACCACATACAGTTAACAGTGAAAAGGAACCTAACAAAGATCTCTTAAAACACTTGCAAACAGTGTAAATTACTGACAATAAACCAACAGTACAAATAACAAGGGCTGTTCTGGCAGTCCTGCTCATTACAGAATTCTAGTTGTATTGCAGAACTCCTTATTTCCAGATTGGTCAGTTACAGTAAAGTGAGCATTCACATCTCCAAGTCCTCATAGGGGCAAAATGGGGCATTCCTCTTTAATTGCTGATTTGAAGAGTCAAAACCTGCTCTACCAGCTGACATCTGTATTTCATGGCACAAAATATGGATGGCATGGGTTGAATGGTAGCACAGAATATCCACTGCAGCCAGGTGGGACGTTCTGCCAAGATGCACTTGAACAATTTATCAAGACAGGGTGCACTGAACTCTGCAGTGTTCTCTCTCAGGTGTGCTGGAGTCATTCTGGGGAACAGAGCTGGGAAAGGGTCTGGAGACCATTCATAGGACCAATCATATGAGGAGCAGCTGAAGGACCTGGAGGGGCTCAGTCTGGAGAAGAGAAGGCTCAGGGGTGACCTTATCACTCTCTACAACTCCCTGAAAGGGTTATAGCCAAGTAGGGGGTCTGGCTCTGCTCCCAGGGAACAAGTGACAAGACAAGGAAATGGCCTCAAGCTGTTTTAGGAGAGGTTCAGGTTGGACATCAGGAAGAACTTGTTCACTGAAAGGGTTGTTGAGCACTGGAAGGCGCTGCCCAGGGAGGTGGTGGAATTCCCATCTCTGGAGGAGTCCAAGAAACAACTGGATGTGGCACTCAGTGCTCTGGTCTGCTTGAGAAGGTGGTGATTGATCACAGGTTGGACTCAATGATCTTGGAGGTCTTTTCCAGCCTAAATTATTCTTAAGCAGCTGGTGTTTCTCACCCACAATGAGCCCCCCATGGCTCTATCCCATTAAAGCACTTACGTTCGATAAGAAACAGGAAGCAAACAATCCCCATCACAGCAACGATGACTCCGGGCACCACGAAGGAGAGACCCCAGCATGTAGACACCCAATAAGCAGCAATTAAGGATCCCAGGATATTTCCCACTGAAGTGTGTGAATTCCAGATTCCCATGATCAAACCTCTCCTGCATTAAAAAAAAACGCAAAAAACAACCCAGAAACTTTTTTTTATTACAAGCATTACTGGACTGAGAAAAGCATATAAAAAATGGCTGTTCATCTGGGGTGTCAGTGAAATATTTGCAGTCTCATGGTTCTTTAACTGATGGTTTCTTTATGCTACAGTCTCCATCTGGCAATTTCAGGGCACCTAAATATCAAGAAAAGTGTTGTAAAATAAGAACTCATCCTGCACTTAGTAGTATCTGAAGACACCATTAGGGCTTGCATGTTTCTCTGATTAAAACAAGTATGCAGATGTTGTGTAGCATATGGACACCAAGTCTGATGTTTTTGGGAACCAAAGTCCTCCTGCAAACACCTTGCACTGATAATCTGATGTTTTCAGGACACATTAGACTTATCATGAAGAAGAAAACAACCTGTACAGGGTATGTGGAGCAAATTCAGTATTTTCTGGTCACATTCTGGACTTGCTGGGCACCAGGAGAAGGGAACTCCTGTGTAAGCTTGGCTATCACACACATCAGGCTGCTTTCTGTCTGCAAATCCCAGATTATAATTGCTGTACATCAGTTCCAGCTCAGCTAATGTAAACCACAAAAATCCTACTGAAGTCACGACAGCAGGGTTTTTTTCCCCTCCTCGTACTTCCATATGGGAAAACTGCCTTGTCCTCAGCATTTTACTGGGAGCAATCTCTCCTGAACAGAGCCCAATCTTTTCCTTGGGCTGTAGACAAGGTCTAAGAGGTCTGCCCATGTTTTCATACAATTGGTAGGAACAAGAACCAGATCACTGACATTCAAACAAGACCCTCCAGTCCACTCTGCGGCCTCCTGAAAGTAAAGGCTGTTGCTTTTGCACAACACAGAACCTGAAAGATGTATTTATTTTGCACAGACTCACCAATTTTGACAGTTAACATTCTCTGCATTTTGCAACATTCACCTAAAAGGCTGCAGGGACCACAGAAAACCAATCTGAACCTACATTTTCCTAACTATCCTGTGATTTTATAGAAAGAGCATATATTTAATTTTTGTATATCCTTCTCTGGAACTGAGTGACAGTAATGCTTATTTATAGTATTTATCTACAAAGGATGGTACGACAGTAGCATTATTAAATGCTACATACACCAAACCACTATCACAGCCAATGGATTTATCATGCAGGTCTTGCAAAATTTATGGAAAACTACTGTATGGTATGACAAAAACATTATGAGTGATCTCTGTGCATGATTAAGATAAAAAAGCCCAAACAGGTGATTTAAAGAAAGTGACAAAAAGAAAGGTTAAATCAGTTGCCATATGTATTTTCTTTTTCAAATTAAATTTTCAAGTTTATGTGAGTGTGTTAGAAAAAAAGACATTAGACAAAGATGTTTTTTATAGTTACACCCTGACAAATGTTTTGAAACACAAATAAAAACGTGGGAAATGCCACATTAAAATGGCATAACAGCCTGTACTAGAAGTAGATTTGGACTGTTAATACTTGCAAGAATTATTCTAATTCAACTCTGAAATATTTCACCTGAAAAATTCAGTATCAGACTAAAGAGCTATCAGAGAACACTGTTTTGAGGGAGAATATTTCAAACCCACACATATACCAATTAATGTAACAAAAGAAACTCCTCAAAGTTCTGCCTAACTGATTGTTTCATCCCCCCAAAAACCACAGAAGCAAAGAAAGGTATTTAAACTGACTATAATATTACAGTCCAGAATGTACTGATCTGTACTTCCAAAACTTTGGATTACACATTATTTACCTTCCTTTTCCAAACCAGTTGCCAATACATGTAACGACACTCGGCCAGCCAGTAGTTTGCACCAACCCATTTGCTATCTGAAAGTATATAAAAGTAATAATAAATAGCACACCCTATAATAAGTCAGCTTCCTACACAATTCCTGCCGAGTGCTGCACTGGGAAAAGGAAGTCTTCACAAATGCTATGAATTTAGAAATACAGTGGAGAGGTTTGAAAGCACTTTTTCCCCCCAAGAATAACCAAGTTACAATGTTTTGCAGAGATTCTTCCCTGTACCTACACCTCTACCATTATTTTATGATTTAAATCACAGAATGTTGTCATTCATTCACAACGCTTACCAGAAATCTCATTGCACAGAGCTGAACAGAGAAGTGAATTGCCCACACTCAAACAGCAACATAGAAATTACACAGAAATTTCACAGAATGTTCTGAGTTGGAAGGGACCCACAAGGATCATCGAGTCCAACTCTAATGCTTACCTCAGTCTCAGCATATGGCAAAGTGTGTTCACAATCAAATAAAATGGAAAAAAAAGAAAACTTCAGGGGAGACTGGATAACCTTGAACATTCACTTTAAAATGCTTAACAGACAGCTATAAATAAACTGAGGGGAGGAATTTAACTTACTATATTCAGGCTGAACTAAGAACTACTTCAGCCTCCACATTGCAGAGATCATAACTCCAGCTGTCTCCACCCTTAAAAAGCTCCCTCTCTGGAATAACACCTTCACACAAAAATCACAATACATGTACAAAGGGCATTTGAACATGCAAAAAAACCCCCCATTCTACCCCACAGAAAACAATTAGGCTGGTGGTGTAAGACCATCCTTGGTATGACAGGAATCACTGACCACATCCCATGGGTGCAGAGTCAGCTTAACCCCAAAGGAGCCACCTGATCAAGGAGGGCTGGGGCAGGGACAGGGTTAAACAGATTAATTGGTGACATGGTTACACAAGCTTGCTGTGCCCAAGTTAGTATCTGTGCGTGCCAAGCTGCTCAATGCCATGCAAACGTGCCAGAGGTGAGAGTGTTGCTGCAGTAACACAAAGAGAGCAGCAGTGCAAGGTGCAGACCTGTCCAAAATGGCTCAAGTGCTGACCATGCCCTGGTCCTGATCTAAATTCTATCTCAGGCCAACAATAAATATTCTTGTGACACCTGATCAGTGCTCTGAAAAATTTCACACAATGAATCTCGTTACATAAGCTGCCTGCTATCAGCCACACCAGTGTGGGAGACTGTTCATCATTAGCAGCATAAATGTAATTTTCCTGCAGAGAAGGCCAGGATGAGTCACTCAAGTCTTGGCAGACTGACAAAAGTAAACAAGTTTGTTTTAAAACTCACCCACATTTAAGCCTGCAAAGATTTGATCACTGATTTTGACACAGAGTGAAACACGCTAATTTGTTTTCTAAAATTTCTTTCACGAGAAAAACATTTTTCAAAAATAAAACCTGGGGCTATCCACTGTATCATTGCTGCCTGTCATCACTGATAGTGTGTTCCAACATCCACATCCTCCCATCCAACCACTAATCACTGTGTGTTGTGTAAATACCCGACACAACACTAAAGAGCACCATAGAAACCCCTCAGTGTCTCAATAACATCGTGCCTACCTGGGCCATTATGTAAAACCACAGGTTATGTATGTTATAGAAATAACCCAATCCAAACATTGCAGTGAAGAGTCCACTGGCGAGCATCCCTCCTGTCAGGTAGTACCGGATAGGCAGCCGCTCTCCTATCAGGCCACTTGGAATGGGGAAGGAAATAGAAGAAAAAAGGCAGTAATTAAAAATGAGAACAAACCCCAAGCCCTCACAAATGTAGAATATTTTGTGCTGTTTAATTCTGATTGAGGAGAAACTTTACTGGTAAATGTTTGCCTTCACAGCAGCAAAGGAGTAAATTTTAGCATGACAGGAAAAAACCCAAACAAACATTTCATGTTCATTAATTGCTAAGTTCTGACATCTGCACAATGTTCTTTGAGGGAGATACTCATCTGGAGCATATTGGAAGTCATTTACTTACATACAGAGTCATTTTCCAAATGACTGGTAAGATGGGACATGTCTCCATCCTTTCAGACTGAGACATGTCTCCCTTGCTAACGATTCCAGTCATGAAGGTTCTGGTTTAAGTCAATAAAAAGAAGTATCTCCAAACAGCAGCTAATACTGCACACTAAGATGGGTTGGGTATTATTTTTAGGAGGTGTCTGCTTCCACCCTCTGACTCCACAAAAAGCCAGGACAACCAGCTTAGTTTACAAGTTGGAGACTGATGAAGTTTGAGGACATACACCCCAGCGTATATTCCCTTGGCACAAGGCAGCCATGATGGGTGCAGGTAGGAAACTTTCTATATATCAACATATATGATACCACTGGGACTCAGGATGATGTGGGATTTTTTTCCCCTCAACAATTAGTTTCTCACTCTCTTCACCAGAAACTTTGCTGTAGGGAAACACAGTAGCTCAGAAGTTGTACAGCCTCGTAAATCAACAGTAAGCAATAAAGAAGCTTTCCAGGAGAGTGTATTTACCTTAAATACATTCCAACTGCATATGCACACAAAAACGAGTAATCCAGTGCTCCCAGTAACTGTTTGTAGTTGTTCTTATCTAAGAATAAATTTCAAAACAAATTATCAGTTTAAAGGTACTAATTACTTTCCAACCATTTTTACATCTAACAAGAAAAATGTTAGTGAACATGCACCGACATTTATCTTTCAACAGGCACTTCTAAACTTAAACACATATTTTGCAAAACATTTAACGAAAAAATAAAAATAAACGCCTGTAACATATAAGGAAAATATTGGTAGGCCCATTCTTAACTCTATCTTATTCAAAACAGCATTCTATAAAAGAAGTATCAGCTACTAAAAAGGTGCCCTTTTCTTATATGCCCTTAGACAAAAGAAAATTCAAACTTTAACAGACTTGATTAAAAGTGGAAAGATAAGTTGCAAATGCATGAGGACCTAACAGTAGAAATGGCTAAAACATTCCATCATCACAGAGGCTTTTAAAGAATTGGCTACATATGCTTTTTTTAAATGGTTAAACCCTTCGCAATTCCATTTTTCAACTATTCACATGGCACAGAGAAGTTTTGCTTAAAAAAAAACCCAGGGTTCTGCTCTGTATAGCAAACAACCCCAATCAAACCAAAACTGGACTTGCAGACAGGATGGAGGGAGAAGGGTCTCCACCCAGATGGAAACACCAAGTCTACTCTCAAGAGACCTGAGCTCATACCAAGAAGGACAGTTTGTGTTTTTATTTGCAAGGAGCCACAATTGCCATTGACTTTGAGCATGAAGTCACAGATATTAGAGCATTCCTTCCTTCACTGTCACTCCCAGCTTTGCCAGCTGTGCTGCCTAAAAAACAGCCAAAAGGATAAGCCTAGAGTGCCATCCCAAAGGGGCAGCTTGGCAATGACCTGTGTGTTCATGGAAAAAGGAGGACACCAGAGCTCAGAATTCTCCATAAGAAAAGCCAAGCAATGAAACTCAGTCTCCCCTTGGTCCAGGGACAAGAAACACTAACCAAGTTTAACTGCATCCCATTCAATGCATTTGGAAACCTGTGGGACTAAATTATTTCAGTAGACCTTGCAACAGGCAGATAATACACTGGATTTTGTCCACAGAAAACCCAGAGCTCTGATCTTTAATTACCTCTGAACAGAATAGGACTTTTTTTTTAATTGCTAATTAAGGACTAATTAGAATGGATGGCTACACAGACTGGGGTGGACTGGCACACTGACAGAATGCACTATTCTACTTCAGGGGTGTTCCTGGTAGTAATAAAAGTGTCAAGGAACGATTCAAAGTCTGCCTTAAACTCAAATTTAATTGTTCAGTATGCAAATATTTGTTTTCTGTTTAAGTGAAAGGGCAGGCTCATAAAGCATTCAGGAAGTTGTCAAGTCTATTCTGCAATAAAGTCTCCACTTTTTCTTCATTAAAATGGAGAGAAGGATATTCCCTCTGGCAGATAAGGACTCTGAAAAGTTCCAATTTAGACAAACACCAAGTAATTTAATTTAAAGGATTGCTGGACCTTGAATTAAACCAGTAGAAAATTATAATGACTTATTTTATTCTTCACCCTTTTTCCTTAATTGACGTGCTAAAGACAAATCCCATTTTCTGACTGAAAACTGATCTACAGAAACTATCTCGTAGCTTAACAAGTAAAATAATGTCACATGTTTAAGTGACTTTAAGTAGGAAATACCTAAGTCACAACTTTTCTTTGGAGAAATCACTGAGAACATGGAAAACAAAACACCCCTTCCATGCACATCTCCTGAATCTCTCCAAACATGAAGAAATGGCAAGAAGCAAATAATCTGAGTATCAGCTCATTATTGGGAAAAACACAAAACTGAAAAACACAACCCTTACCAAATGGTGCCCAACCACACTGAGAGGCATTAAATGGCTTTTTGGCAGGCTGAATCTGGGCAGCATATTCTTTGTAGGAGTCTAGTTCAACTTCATGTGAAGCAGCACAATGCTTATGCAGCTCTCCCTGAAAGAAAAAGGACATTTGAAAATGGAAAATTCCCTTGTGAATTGGGGACTGTTAATTCCAACACAACATGAAATTTAACAAACTCAGATTTGTATGAACCTGTGTCAAACCCACCAAAAATCAGTAAAATTGTTAGCCATTATTAATTGCTTGGCATTTTGATGGGTGAATCCATCATTATATGAAATAGTTAATTACATGGTCAGAAAAAACATGCTCTAGTGAAATAGTGTTTCTGAGAGTGAAGAGCTTTGAAATTCTGCAGTAACATCATATACTTTGCCCATTGCTACTTATCAATTATATACAAGACAGCAGTTGGGGATTTGAGCTTGGCAAGTTTTGTAGGCCAACGATTAACAAATCTCAAATTATGGAACACTTTGCCACCTGCTTAACCAGGAAAAGAGTCCCAAATGACTATGATGATCAACAGTTCTTGGAACACTCTTATAAATGTCAGGGCAATGTTATTATGCTCAACTCATCAGTTATGAGCAACTTTTCTCAAAAATACAAGTGTAAATCTCTCAAATATCTATAACTAGATTAAGTGTATTATTTAGACATAGGCATAGCTGTTTCAGGTTTTAATCCCCAAACCCAGGTAAATATGCAATATTCTAGGCACAGTCTCACAAAAGTTTATCAAGCAAATGTCACTGTGAACTGGCTTTATCAGTTCTTCATCTTGAAGCCATTTCAAGTTAAAGTTTAACACTGCCTTTCACAACAGGAAATACAGAGAAAGACAACGACTTCCGTGTTTGACAGGAGCAGGAGGATGTTTAAACAAGGACAGAACCTTGCTTACCTTAACTATACTAATAGGTTTCCTTGATAAATGGAAGCTGGCATACAACAGGAAAGTGAGAGAGAAAATGAAGGCTCTATACCTACAGTACAAAATAAAAAGTATTTGGAAATTATTTTATTTGGATTTCTTTTGAGCACCAAGTTACACAAAAATATCTGCCTGGTTTGCAACCTTCCTTTGGGGGCTATCAAATGTCAGTTCAACATTAAACATATTAACAATCAGATTTCACTCCTCACTGTCTCGTTGGGCTTTCTGGTATGGTTAGGACAAGTTATGGCTCTGAGTTGTCAGTTTGGATATTGTGGGTTATTACTTCCTTCTTTTCTTACTGCTTTTAGTATTTGCTTTACTTTAGCCTTCCTCTGTAACAACAGAAATCAGCTGTTTCTAGAGATGGATGGTGGGACTGACAGGGTGTACTGGAGCACATGAAAATAATTAAGCAGCTTTAGGATTGGGAAGGAATTCTCCTTTGTGCGTCCCTGGGTCTTTCTCTGCAGTTCAGGTGAATTAAAAGGGCATCTCAAACTCCCTGTCACTGCAAGTATTAAACAAAGGTAATAATCTGATCTATTCTATTCTCTACCTTCAGTTTCAGTTGTTTAAGGACAGCACTTCATGGATTTGTGCTTTTAACAATACACAAAGTTGAAGGTATTTGCTGGTTCCTTCTAGCCTTGATCTTAAAATCAACATCAGTAAATAAAAGCACATATATAATACAAACATCTGATATCACACAGCCTACTATGGTCCCTGATTTTTAATTTTTTCAATAATTTTTTGCCTGACAAACTTTTATATAACTAAGAACTTGTTTTATAGTTTTGGTATATTCAGAGAAACACCACAAGTTATCCCACAAGCTGAGTTATTCACACTCAAAACTGGAAACATCCTAAAGGAATAAAACCGAAATTATTTTGTTCCTGCTATTATAATAGGGAAAACAAGTGATAAAATTGCTGAAATGAAAAAGGCTGGTCTTTCATTTGTCATTTTTTTTGTTATTCACACACAATTGACTCAGTATTCTATTTCAGAAAGCACATGAACTGATGCCTTAAAACTTCCAGAATTAGTTTTCCTGAAGCAAAGAGGATTTGATTTTGGTTTGTTTTTGCTGGGGGATTTTGTGTTGGGGTTGGTTTTTTTTTAATATTACAGTAGCAAGAACTAAATCTGCAATCATTACTAGTCTATATTACACTTCAAATTACTGGGGAGAAAATACATTTGTGGTTGGGAACCGCAAGCTAACCTTGAGCACTCCTTCTACCTAGGAGTTTGAACATAAAAATCTGCAATTTATCCTTTCAAATACCTTGCAAAGCAAAGGACAAAAGGCTTCATTCTCTAGCACACTTGACTAGTAAGGGTTTGCTCAGGTTTCCCAACAAATTATCTCACTTTTTAAATTTCAGAAAAATTTATTTATTATACAACTGACTATATTATCTTCCTGTGTATATTAAGTACTGAAAAAGCAAAGATAGAGCAGTGTGATCTTCCCAGATATAAACGCACACTGTCCACAAAATCACCACCATACTTCAAGACTTACCACTGATCTCGTGAAAATGAAGTGATGAAACGAATCCCAGGAGGAAGCTGAGCCATCTAAACTACAGCTGGTACCAAATTTTAGGTGACACAACTATGGACTTATGACAGTGTTTTCTGTTCTTCTGGATGTGTAACAAAGATGCCCCCGAAACCGTGGGATGGCAGGCAAAAAATGTGGAATATCTGCTGCTGAGCTGATCTCCTTGTAGGCTTTTTTCTTCTGCCTTCAGTCACAACGTGGCAAATCCTTCACTCTCTTAACTGCTGACCTTCAGATAAGAGAAGCTGATAAGTAAACAGTCTGATTGAGTTATTATAATATTTTCTAATCATAACATTTGAATAAGCAATTCTCTACTTCAGAGGCAAGCAATAACCATAACTAACCTAGACAGCAAAAACGCAGTGGAGGATTTTAAGCCAGTATAAAATGAAGCCTTTTCTGAATTTTATCATTTATAAGGCATTTTGAGAACTCGGCATACTACAAAGCAGAGGAGACACAAAGGAAAGACGCACTCAGAACTTGATCCAAAGCCAGATGACATCAAAACACTCTGCTTTTGTCCTAGAAAGACTACAAATAGGCAATTCCCCAGCTCACAAAGATCTGTTTAAGGACATCAGAAACATTCATGAGCTTGCAATTAGTTCAAAAATGGCTGTAGTGTTTCCAGCCTGGAATAGACGCCAGCAGCTTGAGAGTGGGTGCTGCTGAACAATGCTGCCAGCAAGACTTGACCAGCACTCCCTCTTCCACCCAGTCTCCCTGTCCCAGTATCAGAGCTGCATAAAGCATCACATCATCAGAAAACTTGGAAAAGGAAAAATAAGCGTTTTTTCACCACTTGAGCTCCCTACATCAGCACAAGCAAGAAGGCACGACCTTGTGCATCCATAACATGCAGTGAACAGTTAGACGATGGCAGCATCAATTCAGTTTGGTTTAAATTTCACAGAGTTCAAATGTGGGCCGAAGCCCCTCGACAGAAAAAACTGCACTTTACTACAGGTACTGCAACAGGGAGTAGTTGGCAGCAAGTCAGGCAACTGTGGAGTGTGATGACAAAAGGCAGTGTAGGCAAAAGGTGTGACTGCAACTCAGGCATGAAAACCAACCTTTCCTGTGTGCTCACAGCAAAGCCACCCCAGCAGAATGCCAAGTAACACACCAGAGTCTGCAACGTAACCCTACCACCTTCCTGGAAGTCCTGCTCGTGGGTTTAATGTCAGCACAAGCCACTGCCCTGCTCCTGATGGGCACCTGGTAGGATACAGGATCAGCTCTCCTGGTAAACAATGGGAGATGAGCCAAAGCAAGAAAACACACCTGTCAAGACTAAGGGTTGATCTTAACATGAGAATTTTAGAGGCTTCCACAAGTGTGAGCCTCTCATATCTTCACTGCCCCATCTTGTTACAGAAATCAAAACTACTCCTCAACCAGATGAATGACACTACCAAACAGGATCTGCTGTGCCCAAGCTGGCAACTTGAAAGCTTCACTACCCACACAGGCTTTCTCCCCAGGAAAGAAGGAAAACTACCACCTCCTTATATAACAGAGTATCCCACCAGAAGATCTCTACCCCACCAGAAGGGTCTGCTCATTTATGCTAACACATTTTTGTAATATCTTTATTTTTAACACAGTGTCCTGGTTCAGTTTGACACCTCCCTCCCATAGAAATGAATTGACTTGCTAATCTAGTTTGGCATGTTTCACCCCCCCACACCTCCTCAGCCCTGAATCAGTTGTGCAATTAATCAAACCCCAGGATCATTCCCACCCAACAGGAGTTTCCTACCTCCCCTTTGAGGTTGCAGAGGTTAGGGAAAGTGTAATCCCACATCCTCCTCTCCTCACTCACTCCCAGATGCAGGTCCCTGCCCTCCTCTGTGCCAGACCTTGTAGTTGTACAGCCATGGTTCAGGAGGCTGATCCATCAGAAAGCCTGCTCTGAAATACAGCTGATCCAACAGAGAGTATTAACTCATTCTGTGGCCACAAAACTGTTCTTTAGGATTAAACCAACACAGCAGGGGCACAAAGGCAAAGACTAGAGCTGGCACTGCCCCTTACAGCCATAGCTGGCTAGTTAGGTCAGATGAACTCAATTTCAAAACAACAACTTCTTGTCAGTAATCTGTGTTTCGTTGGTAGCTCCAGTGGGAGAAGAAAGGTAAGAAGAAAAATAGGCTGGCACAACCAGCCCACAGAGGGAGGGAATTTTTCTTCCAGCAGCAACAGATCCATTTCAGGGTGATCCCAAACCCCTACTTCTCCCCTCTCAAGAGTTATCACCAAATACCCAAACTATTATTTAATTGACCACACTAAGTAAGGTGACAGAAATATCTACTGGGAAAAAATGGAGAGGCCACCAGAGAGCAAAAAACTGGAGGTCAAACATCTCCTTAAAAGGTTCCCTGAAACATAATGGGACAAAGCAATTGTCCTCCTAGCAAAGCAATTGTTTAACACGTTACTATTTAACAGCTTTAGTGTAATCAGGAAAAGACTTCACAGACCTTACAAAAGGTTTCAGGACTAAGTGGTCATGCAAGGTTTCACATCTGTGCACCTGCTGCACAGATGGTACTCACACCACCTCCTAAGAGTAAATCCAGTCACAGGGATGCCAGTCATTTCCCAGCAAACATGACTGGACTACCAGCAGCACAGAGAGAACTGCATCCTAACACTGTTTGACAGAGGTTGATTTCATTTTATGTACTTCAGGCAGAAACAGCAGAGTCCTCATTTACTTGTCAACAACTTATCTCTGTCTCCACATATCCATGAGTTCCTCTGACATTCAAGTGCTTTTAAATAAACAAACATCCTCCACAAAAGCAAAGGAACTTGTGACAATAAAACTTGTGGAAGCAGGTTACAAACATCACATCCTGCTGTAGATTAAACCAGATTTTAAAAACCAAGCTATACTTCAGAAATTACATTAATAGTGACAACACATGTTAGTTTACCAATACATCCTTTGCATTTCTGGGTTACTAATGAACCTCAAGGAGAAACTCGAATTCAATCATTAAAACCCATTTTATGTTCTTTCATTTTCTTTTTTTCAAGTGAACAAACACTTCACTTTCTCTTTGCTGTACTGCAGTGTATGAAGAGTGGTATTCTGGTACTTACTTTGAAACCATATTTACCTTCCAAAATTGGTATCTTCAGGCTTCCCGCTGGCTGAAACATTCCTCCCTGTTACAGGAAAATAGTCTTTGGTGAGTTGGCCTTTCCCACTGCAAACACGGCAAACACGGGATCAGCTGTGCTGGAGAGGCAGAGGGACGGTGCTGCCTGGCCATGCACACCTCCCCAGAGGGCAGAGATTAATTCTGTGTCTGCAAACAGCGGGTAACCAAACCCTCCTCGGGGTGCCCTTACGGGCTCAAAGCGTCTTCGCGCAGACACAGATCAAATGCGTGCTGTGCCTGACACCCAGCAGCTCTCCACCTGAGCCAGACCCTGCCAATCCCATCACTCTGCGGCCTTGAATGGCCATATTCCTTCTGTTTAATACAGAATTAAAACGGCTCGTTGGTTTAGCCACAGAGGGGCACAGCCCCTGCGAGCACACGGTGGGCTGGTGCGCCGGGAGCGCGTCGGGGGCCGAGGGCAGCGCCGAGACCGAGACCGGGAGCCGAGCCGGGGGAAGGGACAGGCACACGCCTCCCCCGCACCCCCGGGCAGGGCAGGGCAGGGCAGGGCAGGGCAGGGCAGGGCAGGGCTGTGCTGTGCCCCTGGGGTCCCGCCGGCAGCCCCGCACCCTCTGCGGGCACAGCCCTGCGGCGCTGCCGGGAACAGCCCTCCCCGGAGCGGCAGCGCGGAGTCTGCGGGCAGCCCCGACACGGGGGAGATAACCGGGAGAAAGCGAGATAAAAGCAGCGCCTGAACCCCGCTTGCCCGGGGGGGCAGAGCCGGGGCCGGGCACGGCCGCTCCCCGAGCACCCCTGGCCGGTATCCCCACCCGGGCACCGCCGCTCCCGGGGCAACCTCGCCCGGTATCCCCGCCCGGGCACCGCCGCTCCCGGGGCATCCCTGCCCGGTTC
>JAOXXN010000001.1:3520973-3547392 GCA_026770055.1 Myrmophylax atrothorax | reverse complement strand
CGCTGTGCCTCACCTAAAAAATCCACTGTGCAGGCTGGAAGGGCTCACCCACGTGGGGAGAGCCCTTCCCAAATCTTTGTTCGCAAAGTCTGGCCATACATATACATTTACATTATTGCATTTACTATTATCTTTACTTGTGATTAGTAGTATATCTGCACAAGCATGTGGCAAACATAAAAAATGGAATAAACAATTACCTGAAGAGGTACATTGGTTATACTCCTTGACATACTCGGATTATGGGCTTCTCCATTCAGCTTTACGGTAGATTCCCTTTCAGTTTCGGGGGAGGATCTAGAAGCTGTCACAAACACATATTCCCTGCAGAGAAAGCAGAAGAAACATACACAAATATATGAGCACAGAAATAGAAGAGGTTTTTGAGTCATAATGTTGCCTACAGGCGCTTGTAAGTCAAGATTCATGTTCCATTCAATGCTTTTGAACACTTGCAATCCACTTCATTATTTCACTTTTGATTTAGAATATACCTCATAAAAATGAAGTTAAAATATTATGAACTGATGGCAGATACTGGATATAACCCTGCTAATGTGGAACCTTCAAGCCTCTGTCTCTGAGGTTTCAGCAAGAAGTGCACCTAAACCTCCCTGCTTAGAAAAACCTGCTCTAATCTACATGTGGCATCAGCTGTGCCATCGGCTGCAGAGTGAAGTGCAGGAAGCCAGGCAGGTGCCTTCTGATGGGTACATCAATAAGGAGAGGGTGGTCTCAAGCTGGTGGAGCAACCTTTGTGCAGTTTCATTTCAAGCTGACTTTCAAAGCTCGTGAAATGAGAAGAAAGAAGAAAGCAGAAAGCCAGGCTGAAGGCTCAGCCTGCCTGTCAGGATGTGGTCTTTTAAAATTCATTAGGGTGTTCAGGTTGTTCAGGAGCAAACAGGGGTCATCCCTTGAGCAGCTGAACTTATGAACTCTGGGTATCTGAGGGTGCATGTCCTATCTCTTTTCTTCAGAAGGTGTCTCAGCATTCCACCCAGACCCTCAGGACTGCCCTCTCCCTTACCCCTGTTGCCTCCACCTCCCGCCCATCAGCCCAGGAGGAACATTTAAAAAAAAAAACCAAAGTGGTTGATGTAAAGCAACACCCACAAAACCCCACCTCACCTGTGCTTAACCCACGTGTCTGACTCATGGGCCTTCTCAGTGTAGTTTTCTGGAAGAAACCCCCTGCAGCCGGTGCGGTGTGAGGTCCCGATCACCCAACCTTCGCTCACGTCGCATTGATGCGTTGGGTCAACGTAGATGAAATCCCCGGCATTGATCATGAGCTCATCAATATTCTGGGGCTTGTACTGGAAAAGGGCCCTCAGCCTCTGGTGGGGGACATGCAGCAGGGTCAGGGTGCTGCCTGTGCTTCAGTGGCTCAGGGGGTGCTTGTTCATTTTCTATTTTCCAGTCTGTGATGTGCTCTTTACTGGGACTCCGGCAGAGCAAAAGATACTACCACATTTGCAGTATGTGTAACAACAGGCACTTGGTTTTTATAAAAATACTTTTTTCCCCTGTACCTATCACAGACTGATTTGAATGCAAGTGTAGCAAAAGCACTATTGGCTGTTTTTGTGACTACTGAGTGTGACTAAAATCCAATATGAGACTTGTGACAAAGCAATTTGCTGATCTGACAAAAAAACTGTTCACCATTCCATAATTTAAATTTGAAAATGAGAAATGGAAAAATGTTGACTGGCTTTAACTAAGAATCTGTTAAGCAGAAAATCATCAACAAGAACTGAGCCTGTGCAGTTTTCATCATGGCTGGACAACCAAGAAAACTGCTTTTGCTGAATGGAATTTTAGTGTGAAACTGTGAACTGAAAAAATCCTAGCAAATTTTCAATGATCATGATTTCCTGTCTCTTTTATTTTTTCATGTCGTGGTAAGATTAGTTTTTTCTGATGGAATTTGGAATGAGATCTTGAGACATGCAGGTCAAACAGCCTACCATAAAGGTATCGTCTACTGATTTATGAGTCCAGTTTTTCAACCCAAAAAGGCACCTGGGACAACCACACTCTGAAACAGTGTGCTGAGCACGCATTGATTTTCTCTAAGGATGGAAAGGCAAGATGGTTGTAGCAAAGAGTCTGACCACAAGCTAAGGAAATTAAATAAATGTGGTTACAGTACCTGGTAATGCACAAAACGCATGTCCCGTGAGTAGAGAGCAGCCACCCACTGGCAGGGCTCCCCTGGGTTAATGCATTTGGCCAATTGTTCCAAAGTCTTCTGATGGTGAGGATAAAACTTGTGAGCCAAGGTGAGGTGGAACTGCTTCAGGCAGGGCTTCACTTGGCAGTCTAGGGATGAAACAATCACATCACAACATAGAAACACAGGTCATTTAAGGCTATTCTTGTTTTATCCTACATGCCTTGCAGGATGCAGGAAATACCACAGTAAGCAATATTTCGTGGAGGATCAAGGACACCATGCACAGACCAATGTGATCAAGTGAATGCCATCTTTTAATACACTGCAAATGGTTTATATAGGGTCAAAGCTACATGCTAATTGGCTAAATTGAATCTCACACCATGAAGCTACAATTCTAACTGGTTATTGTCCATATCTCACAAGTCCAGTGTTTTGATGAAAACATCCTGACTGTTTTCAGGAACACCTCCGGAGTCCTGTGAGAAACTTGAAGAGTTCTCGTGAGAAACTTCTGGGGAGTTGCTGAGAACTCTTGGGGAGTGTTTCCTCCCTACCACTCAGCAGCAGCTGTGTCTCTGATCATTCTTTGCTGGTAGCTGTTTCAATCTCACAGAGTCCATACAGATCTGAATTGTTCACAGTTCATTTCTCTGTACCAACACCACAGTAACTAGTAGTAGAGTAGCTCTACTAGATCTGTGAATAATGGTTTTGGAGAGTGGCATGATCAAAATCATGCCAAAACAATTCACAAATGTAGACTGGATTTGCCTCCCGGCTTCATCTGGGAGGAGAAAAATGATCAGGGTTTGAATTCCTCTTGGAATATCACTGGAGTGGGTATTAGGCAGAGACAATCATTTCAGCTTCTACACATGAACCTCTAGCCACTGTGCCTCCAAATCTGTATGAGAAAGGGCTCTTGCTGGCAGTAAAACATCAGCTAAGCTCCGCTTGAGACACAGGAAATGTTTCCAGTATTGTGCCTAAGCATTTGTGCTACGACCCACCCATTTTCTCTGGTGTTGGTCCTACCTGCCAGGGCTGAAGCCTCTGATGAGAACGCCAGAGCTAAGTCTTTGAGGACACTGGCATGGCTGTCATCAATGAAGAAGCCAAGGTAGCTGGGAGATGCATGTAGTGTTAGGGAAATGGATGGTGGGAAGCACTGGGAAAAGCTGTCACCAACTCGCTTTAAGGTGTCATACAATAATTCCACTTTCTGGTCTTCACACTGTAAAGAAACAGGGGAGGAGCAGGTTTTACCCACCAGTTCAACAGCCAGTATAGTAGCCTCTGTCATTCAGTACTGTCAGAAAACTATGAGTCATTAAACTTCTTGGGAAACACAAAACACCTATGAATTTGCCTGAAGTTCCTGGCATTAAAATCAGTAATATCATGCAGTTTGATCAGCACAGTGCCCTGGTTCTATAGCAGGAGATGGAGCCTTCAACCCAAGGTGTATCTAGCCTGAGTAGGAAAAGATTTCACCATCTAACAGGTGTGCAGTAACCTGTCTGAAATGAGACAGGGACCATGATTTCCCTCTTCAATTCTAAGTAATAATTTGTGTTATTGTTATCCTACAGTCCTTTGCTGAAATCGCTCCTGCTAAAACTCCAGGATCTCAGATGCTGACAACACACCCAGCAAAATTCCTAAGGCATCCCTGTCAATATGATGCATAGTCCTCCAACCACTGCAGATTAGCGGATTGTACAGAGCCATGCTTCCTTGAAAAAGTGTCAGTTAAGCAATGTAAGAAGTGAAGAGACAAAATGGCATTTGTGCCATTCAGGCCACAGGGAGGAAGGGGATGCAGAGGACACTGGGAAGACTGGGAGTGGAGGGATAGGGGCAGAGGGCACCCTGCACCAGGGCAAGTGCCACAAAACAACAGGGATTCTCCTGTGCCTGACAGCTTTGGGAGCCACAAAAGACGTGGGAAGCCAGGAAACAGGAGAGGACAGGTCAGGGAAAGGAGGTGGGAGCCAGGTCAGTGAGTCTCCCTTTCTGCCTGTGTGGTGCCCAGGTCAGCTCTTGCTGACAGCCAGGGAGCAGAGAACAGTCCTAGAGGGTACATTTATCCCTGGAAATATGCTACCTGAATGGGGCAGAGATGTACAAGGTGAGGGTTGCAATGTAGTTGTCTCTTGCAGACAGGCCTTTAGACCTGACACCTTCCAAAAGCATGGCATTGTTTATTAATGAATGATTTTTGTTCTGTGTAATTGTGTTTAATGGCCATGGAGTACTGTTCAATATTTTGCAACAAAATTTGTTATAGTCACCGTCTAAACTTCTTGGCATGGCTTAACATTAAAGTGTGATTAACAGATTAATTTTTGTCCAGCTGCTCCAACTCATGCCTGTTTCAGCATATCTCAGCTGCAGCTATACCATCAGCAGGTGAAAACTGGATTCCAGGTGGCTCCAGAGTTTTACCAGGCTAGTGACTCTTTGCTGTACTTTCCTGATTCTGGCACATTCCCATAGGCAGGAGAAGCAGCTCTGCTGGGAAGTTCTCTAGAGGGTTACCCAGCATACAGCAGGAGGACAGCAGCATCTCTAGAACCAGCAAACGGCCTACCAGGAGTTTAGCTCAGGAGGAAAACTTTCATGTTAAATTACTGACAAAGTGACTCAGTTGCACTCCTGGAGTCCAGTCTGGGTTCTCTTCCACCCCTGTGCATTTTACTTCTCTCTTTTTCACAAAAATCTTCAGCTTCAAAGAAAGGGTAATATCTGAGATATGCCACCATAGCAAAGATGGGGCTCTCTGGGGAAGGCAGAGCTTTCCCTGAGATTCCCACATGCAAGATAGTAAAGATGTCTGCATCCTATGATAACACTATCCCTGCTGGATGGTTTAACATCCTGGATCCATGAAAAATGGACACAGTTCCTAGAGCCTGAGAGTAGCCTGGACTGTGCAGGGTTGCTCTAGATGGACAGTGTCACTCAGCCACTCCCAAAACCCCCACTAAAACACTGAGCAAGCACACCTGGACCTGGGTCGTGCCATTTGATCACCAAGAAGTTCTGGTGTCAGACAAGAGCAGGTGTCCCAGCTCCACCAAATACCACCCAGCTGACATTTGCCCCTTGCACATCGGTTGTGCCTCACCGTGAAGAAGTCACAGAGGGTGATATGTGGGAAAACCTCATGGGCTCTGTTTTTCCCGCACTGGCGCTTGCTCTCCTTCCAAAACTCCTGCAGGCGGTTGAGGAGGCAGCCGGTGGGACACAAATAAAGGGCATATTCCTGAGGGATTGGGTCATCCAGAGAGGGGTCATTGCAGTGGGAATGCAACCTGAAATCGAGAGCATATCACTGAGAGTAAGTGTGTGCAATTCTTGCTCTTGTTTGCTGTGGTTGAAGACATCCATATCAGAGATCAGAAAAAGGAAATACAATTTTATTCTTTTCTTACAAACAAAAAGCTGAAGTAAAGGCTCCTTAGTTTTTCTCTCTGAAATATTAATAGAGAATGGGCATTTTCCTGCTTTTTCTTTTGTGTGTGTATACTTTACATTTTATTCTGTACCTTTGCTTCTATCAATGTCTGAAAATGAGACAACAAAACCCCAACTTTTTTAAGTGGTTTGTTCCCTGCCCTCCCTTTTCATAACTGGAAACAGAGGACTAGAGGAGGAAAAAGGCAGCGAGTAGAACATGTTAAGAATGGCAGAATTAAAATTAAGCGAAGGTAAAAAAAATACTCAAGAAGAGACTTTTCATTCTGCCCTAAGAAAAGCAAACAAGACCAATCAGAAAATGGACAAGCAAAAGTCAAAACTCATATGCCATGTGGTGATATCCTTCACCTTGTCCTTCACATGCTGTATGTTTGTCTTTGCAGCTGTTGGATTAGGAGTGATTGTTGGAAAGGGTAGTAGCATCCCTGACAAAAATTCTTTGGAAAGAACATGCCATTCTCAAATTGCTCCTCTGGCTTTTCACAAAAAAAAAAAAAAAAAAAAAGAACAAGAAAAAAGTAACCAAACCAAAGAGAAAAAAAAGCAAAACAAAAACCAGAAGGAAGTGCAAGGAAAGACTGGATTGAGTTTGAAGGTGAATTAAAGCAAAAAAAAATCAATCAGCAGCACATAAATTACATATAAAAACTCTGTGAGAGTCGTGGTAGAGGGGGAAAAACCTCGTGGGGTTCAAACCAACAAGCGATTTTGATTCTAATAACACCTCCCTCTGACCATCAGCCTTTCAGTTCAGTGTGAAAGCTGAGCCTTTCTGTTTCCCTTCTGTCTAACCTTGTGTTGTTACTGCATGTGTTTGTAACCTCAGTGATGAGTAAAATTGCTGCTTCTGCACCCTTTCCTCTCCTGCTTTTTAATTTACCTTCTGCAAGCTTCCCAGAACAAGTACAAACAGAAATAGTTCTCTCTCTCAGCTAAATAAATGCAAAAAAAAAAAAAAAAAGGTCAGATGCATGGGTTTGGGTTTGTTTTGATTTTCTTTTATGGCAGCTAACTTCAGATTCAGTGACAGGATCAGCACATCTCTGAGGATGTTTAACCAGGTTTAATGCAAAACACACCTTAGAAATCACACATACTTACCATTTTGCTGCATCTTCTATTGTCTTTTGTCCAGTAGCAACCAAGGCTTTTTGCCTAGAAAAACCACAAAATTGATTCCTCAGAATAAGAGAAAGAAAATTCCTAGAAAGTCAAGGTATTTAGTGACTGTGGTAGCCAAATCTGTTTTCCAGCACAGACAAAACCTGTTGCAACTAGATTTTTCCTGGCAAGTTTTAATGTTCTTGAAATCTTCCAGGGAGTTTTTTCCACTGCAATTCCTTGAAGGCTGGTACCTGTCCTTTCCACAGGATATTTGTGTTCTGGTGGTGTTTCCTGAGCAGTCCTCATGACTGTGTGGATTTCCGTAGGGTTAGGAAATCCATCCATCCATGCAGTGTAGGAGCAGAGTTTTCTTGGTTCATAGGAAAAAAGTTCTGATTCAAGATGCCAGGCCCAAGTCCCAACACACAAACTAAGCAAAAAATACTTATATTGGTGTTTGAAATTTGGACTGAGAATCTCCCATAGGCCAACAGGGACCCAGATTTAAGCCACCAGCTGAGTCCAAGATGAAGGAGAAAATCTCACATTTCCGTCTGCTAATGCAACTTTCATTTTCTGGGGTCAGATTTGATTCACATTTGCTTTTCTCACTAGAGCTTTTGATATGTCAGCAATATGCTGCATATGACCAAGTATTTGTGGCTAAATAGTAGGTGATGGGGGAAGGACTCCAGTGTTTAAGCAGTATCTGTACCTATGAAACCCATTGCCACACCTGAAACCCACTTACAAACTTCTCAGAAGAGACATGAAAGAGGCAAGAAGAGACAGGGGACAAAACCCCCACTGAATTACTTGGCATCTGCTCATCTCTTTTCTCTTGAGACCATTTTTTGTGGCCCCTGGGTCCTGAGGGCCTTGAACCATTTTACCTCCTCACATTTTTGTTCTCTGTCCATCCCTGTGATACCCAAACACGCATCAGCAGCAATGGGTGCTTTGAGCTGCTGGACTCAGGTTCATCCTTGATGCTTCCTCTGAGTCTTCTGTCTTCTCTTTGGTGTAAAAACTACACATGGGCTTGCTAAAAACATTTATGTGCAACCAAGCCTGGCTTCCTAGTGGAGACTCATCATGGATGAGGGCCAAGGTGAGCCTTTCCACTCACTTTACCTTCCACCTTTCTTCCCCGTAAAATAAATCAACTCCCATGGCCACATCATTTCAAAACCACGAGTTGGCTGCTCTAAAACTACCCTGTGTCTTCTATAACTAAATACTGCATGTTTCCTTTCCATGCCTCTGCCGAGCCCTCCTTCTCCATCACATCAAACACAAACAACCCGTGTTTTTGTCACTCTCCTCATTTTGTCACTCCCTTCCTGCTGTATTCTGTCGAGGTGCCAGTGAGTGCTGCCACCTGGCCAATGATGCCAGGCTTTGTTAACCACTCACTGCACCTCAAAGTGGGTGTTTTACCACTTTGTGCCATGCTGCTCCTGCTAGTCAGAGACAAGCTCTGTACAAGCAGCCCTGAAGCCAAAATGGAACTTGACTTCAGCTTCTCTCTACCACAGAGCCTTCAAAATCATAAATATAGTAAGACAAGTGAGACCTGAGGCCATGAACTGCTCGGTGGCATCTTGTTTTTCTCTTGTGCTCCTCTCCATAGCTGTCCACACCTTTTGTCTCATCATATGTGTTGGCTGTGGGATGATTTCCATCAGGGTTTAAGAGCCCTTAGCATAGGAGTGCATTAGGCTGTGACTAGACATCCTACAATTCAAAGATGAGCAGTGAAGATTGAAAGATAATGCAAAGAATAAATTCTGCATGTACCATTTTCTCTTAGATACAGAGTAGGAATAAACCATTGAAAACCTGTGTTGAAAGCAGATTAAAAATAAATTTACAGTGAGAATAAATTGGCTCTTCCCTAAAACAGAAACTGCTGACACAGTCCCATCCTCTGTAAGCACCAAGGGAGGCCAAATCTATTGATCCTGTGCTGGGCTTGACCCTCACATATTTCAGTTTTGTTCTTTTGGAAATGTTGCTTTGGCTTGTTGGTTCTACATTGTGAAAGGTTTTGTAGTACTTCCACCCTGCCTCATGTTCCTTGGCCAGGACATCTCAAAAGAAACCATTCAGTACTTTCATTTATGGTTCAATTCAGCAGGAACAACAGAGATACCCAGAAGGGTTTATAAATATGCAATCAAAATTTTGAAGGTCCTAAAGTCAATAAAAGGAAATAATTTTTATTTTAAAAATTGCTTTTGGACATTTTGTCATTTTAGGTCAATTGCCACTTCTGCCACTGCTTCTTGCTTTTGGCCTGGGAAGCACAAAACCGTCTCAGTAACAGCAGAAAGTGTTTCGAAGCGGATTTGAAAAACATCACCTACAGGACACAAAATTCAAGAACTGTCCCTTCCTTAGGGGTGACCAAACTTACAGTACTACTAGAGAAATGATGAGCCAGATTTTCCACCCACAGCTAAAATTCCACTGTGCATAGCTGGGAACAAGGCACCCACAGTTCTGTGCCCCACTGATGTTGTTTACTAACACAGCTGTTCCTAAAAAAGCAACACTTACAAATGGAGCATTTCCAACTTGTTCAATGTTCAGTTAAAAGGGAGATACTGCTCTCCCTTCTAAAATATTTTTGTGAGTTCTTCAACATTTAAATAATCGGAGCAGTTTGAACCAAAATGTCCATACTTGCCCTTCAGAAGTTGGAGAATCCTCCCAAAAACTTTGCTGTCCAACAAGAAATACACTTGGGGGAGGAGTGACCACCATATTTCTTTTTTATTAACTTAGTTACTTGCCACCAGTTAATCTCTCATCCATTGTGGTAACCAAGAATATATTCTTTACTGTTACATTTTCTAGGTAGAACAAGAATTTTTGAACAAGAGCCTGATTCAAGACAGAAAAATTGACAGACTTAGGTAGCATCTTGTTAAAGAAAGCTTAATCTTTTAAATCACTTTGCAGCTGGAAACATTCAAACATCCAGAAAGAGATCTGTGCCAGGCCCCTCCCCAAAAAATTGGTTAGAAATTACATCCACAGAAAAAAATGAAAGAGGTTGTATCCAAGAGCAAACTATGGTCAACTTCTTAAATTATTGTGAAGCCTCTCAGACTTAGGACATGGAAGGGTGCACATCTTTGGATATACTTTAGATATATTTTTTTATTTTAGATATAGTTATAGAAATGGATATTGAGCAGGTTGGTTTTGCTCTGTGAGCAATACACACTGCTCTACATGAAATTCAAGCAAGACAGGTCTGATCTCTGTTTTGGAAAATTACCCCCAGGAGCGGCACATTCTTCTGATCAAAAAAAATGAGCTACCTCTTGTCAGGATTTTATGGGAGATGCCTCATATCTTTAAATCTCACTGTGCAGAGGCAGGTGAATGAATTACTCACGCAATATGAGCCGGGAATCCTTTGGTGAGGAGGGACTCGAGGAGGGCAGAGGCACTTTTGCTCCTGTGCTTGTTGGACACCTTGGCATACAGCTGTGACTCAGCCACCGCCATCTCCTCCACTCTTCCCCTGCCCCTGAGCTGACTGTGACAGAAACTCAGAGGTGGGAGGAGGGCATAAGGAAGGGAGGGACGGAGGGAGGAAGAAAACGAGAGAGAGAAAGAGGCAGCTAAAATAAAAAACACCCTCAAACCTCTTGTGATCTCTTCTGACAAAAGCTGACATCCTGTTTTCATAGAATCTGCATCTCTGAATTTTTGTTGTAGGGTGGCTAAAAAAGCAAAAGCTATCTGCAGGCTTTTCCACCATGGCAGAACAGGAATGGAATCCCAAAGGTAACCGCCACAGTCAGAGTGGACTTGCTGAAGGGACTGAGATGGAATCTTTTAGCCTTTCAATTTAAACTGTCCCCTTGAATCCAAGAAATCCACCTGAGATGTGACTGCACTGTGGGAGAAGCAAGTGGGGCTGTTCTGCAGCATGTAAGAAGTTAGTCTGTAGAACAAAGCCTTTCCTTTTAGGCTCAGTTTTCATGTCCTCCTGTCCCTATCATACATGGCTCCTGCTTTGGTCTTCTCAGACAAAGGCAATGGGCCACCCAACCGTGTAAGATCAAACCAAATGTCTCATCTAGACATCACACCCTGACGCTGAGCTTGGAGCAGCTCAGGGTGGCAGCAGGGAGAAGAAACTTGTCCTTTCCAGTTGTGCCAGTCCCACTGTGGGAGCCTTTGCAGAGCTTCCCTGGCTGGTCCCGAGGCTTTCCAGCATGGCCAGAGCAGATAAATTGGTTGGAGACATTTTTTTTCTGGTTTGGGCTGTCCTCATTGTAGGCACCATCACTCCCTGTGAGGCACAGGACATCTCACCCCATGGACTGAAAGGGTCACCTGAGCTGCTGATCTCCTGACATGAGCTCTCACCCCTGTTTGGCTGAAGTTCCCCTTGGGACACCTGGCCAGTTTGAGCTGCTTCTCCAATCATTTGCAGTGAAGCCCAGCAAGGAGAGCATCAGAGCATTGTGAGCAACTCAAGAAATGCAGCTGGTTTTATACATCTTTGTCAGATTTCTTACTTTATTCTTATGTTTCTCTGTGTTCCCATTTCCAGGGAATGCTGCTGAAAGAATGACACAGGAGATGATGAAGAATTCTTGATGCCATGGCTCAATTTAACAGTATTGCAATATGGTGTCCTCTCCTTTGAAAGTGCCAGTTTACATTGTGCACAGCAAAGGGTCTGAACAGCTTCCCTTATTGCAGCCATATTCCAGGGACATGGGTTTTGTCATGGAAAACCTAAATTTCTTCACTGGCTCTCAGGAGCCTTGTTTCACTTACACTGCAGTGGTGTTTTGCTTCATCTCTCCTCCTCCTTCTTCCCTCTGCCACCAATTTCTCAGTGAAAAAAAGGAACCAAATTATTACTACTCTTGAGCACTTGTTGCAGCTGAGCATACATTTTCATTTCCTAAATCCCAGAGTACAAATGAGTTGATACTTCAGAAACATGAGACAACCACTTGCAACCTACTTCCAAAATACAGTGCAGCATTTAATTATAAAAACCATCCATAACTAAAGGATGGGTCTTTTTCAAAAACCCTGTGGAGGCACACAAATGCTAAACCAAGGGAAAGAATAGCTGAACAGTTGAAGCTCTGAAGCTGCTGCCTTCTGCCACCCACAGCTCTGGATCATCACATCTGATCATCTGGATCATCAGGCTCCTCAGCTGCACGAGCTTTGACTGAAGATGAGCAAGGATGTGCCGTGTCTGGTGCTCCTTTGCTGAGGGGTTACAGAGAGGTTTGCAAATGCTACAACATTGCCTGGTGTTCTTTGGCTAATTAGACAGCATGGTGAATTTTTATCTGCCCCTTTCCATGGCCAGCCACCTGATACCCCTCACCAGGTTGGGTTACACAGGCTGCTGCCATAACACCACATGCAACAGGCTGAGCAGGCTCAGGGGAACCTTCCCAGAGCCGAGTGGCTTAGCAAACTCAGAATTTCCTTTGGGTTGCTTTTGATAATGAAGAAAGAAAACAGTTTTGCTTTTAGCTATGACTTCTCAGGAAGAGGTGAGTGAAGCTTTGGGAGCATGTTATAGCCTCTAAATAAATGAAATGTCAGCGTTCAGATTTCATGTAATTTGCTTCACAATGCTGTTTTGTTTCCTGATGGGCAAATTATGCACCAGTCAGAAGACTTTTTGATTTTAATATTTCAAAACTATGCTAGTAGGTTCTCTACAATGTTTAATTTATATTCATTGAAATGTACATCAAATTTTATCAAATGAAAGAGTGTCAACCTTATTGCAGTTATTTGGTGTAAGGTGAAAAGATATTCCAGGTGACTTAAAGACAGTGTCATGAATAAAACACGTATTTTTTGCCTAAAATGTGTCATTGTAAGCCTTTTCTGGGACTGGCTGCTAACATGCTGCTTTTACAGCTTAGCAGCTTCACTGTCTTTAACAAACCTGGACTTATTTGCCATCACTGTGAGTTCAAAAATCTGATTCCTTTTGCCAGTGTTTAGAACCAGAGGCAGAAATTACCATTTCAAATCTATTTACCCTGAATTCTAGTGTAGCTCACTTTAATTGTGGTTTTTTTCACTGCATGCAAAGTCATCAAAAGTTTACAGGAGTAAAACTCAGGGGCCCCTGAATGAGGATCCTGTCGGGTTCTGTGTGGGTGTCACATGCTTTTTAGGCTTTCTCTTGTTTCCTATTGCAATTGTAGAGCAGGGGATGGATTCACACCACCTGTGTGAGATATTAAGAGTAGATGTGGTGCTTAGACAAATATGAACAAAAATTAACCTCAGTAGTTTGCTGATATATTAATTGTAAGTGCTCCTCACATGAAGTAGGTAACAATGTATTGAGTCCAGTTCTGGTGTCCTCAGCACAGGAAAGACATGGACCTTGCTGGAGCGAGTCCAGAGGAGGCCACGAAGATGCTCAGAGGGATGGAGCATCTCTGCTATGGAGACAGGCTAAGAGAGCTGGGGTTGTTCAGCCTGGAGAAGAGAAGTCACCAAAGAGATCAGTTTGTGGCCTTCCAGTACCTAAAGGAGGCTACAAGAACGTTTAGATTAGATATTAGGAAGAAATACTTCACTATGAGAGTGGTGAGGCCCTGGCACAGGTTGCCCAGTGAAGCTGTGGCTGCCCCATTCCTGGAAGTGTCCAAGGCCAGGTTAGATGGGCCTTGGAGCAACCTGGTCTAGTGGAAGGTGTCCCTGCCAATGGCAGGGAGGTTGTAAATTGGATTATCTTTAAGGTGCCTTCCAACCCAAACCATTCTGTGATTCAATGGCAACATTTGACAAGGTGATTATTTTCTTTCTCTTTTCTCTTTTTCTTTTGTTGAGTCAGGTGCAAGAGACAAATCCTACTACTGGAAGTCTTGAAATCATCTCTGTTACAGAAGATGAATCGCCAGTACCACAAATTCAGTTTACCTTCAAAAGATTTTTCTTCATTCCACAAGCAAGGGTGGACCCCAGTGCAGATGGATCTGGTAGGGATACTGCTCAGACTTTTGCCCTTTGCAATCTAAGTGGCTAATGTATACAAAACTATGCTTGCCCACTGATGAAAAGCAATCATATAGTGGAAGAAGAAACACAACCTTCCTCCCTCAGTGAGGTTTGCCAGCTTAGTGATGGGATGACATCTTGTGTTCACTTGCACACACAAACATTTTTCACAGCCACCTTATTCACACACTTCAGCCACACAGCAAACATTTCCCCCACACTTTTCAGATACATTTTGGAATGGCTCATTTGAAACTTTACCAACCTGCAAATCGGTCCATCAAAAAAACTGAATATACAACACAGTAGCCTTGGAGTTTGTTGCTTTCCAAAGGTTTCACGACAAAATAACCATTAGCTTCAACAGAGGCAGGCTGAGCTTCCAGAATGAAAATAGAGTCATTTAATTTTCTGGTTCATTAGCTACTACAGCTGTCTAAGATTTTTGGCACACAAGATACCTATTCCAGTGCCAAAACTAGTTACTCAGCTGCTGCTGAGAGATCCTGTGTAATCTGGGATGTACTAGAGCGTCTATAAACCCTGGCAGAGACTCCTTACCCTTGACTGATTGCAAGTGTCTGCCAGTCTCAAATTTGAAGCTTGAAGAATGAGGGGATGAAGAGCTGTATGACCTAAAATTGAAGACAAGGTTCTGCCAGTTCCTGTGTGTACCCATGACCCAGCTGTGTTTGCAATTTCCCCCTAGTTTGCCCTTTGTATATCAGAATACATTTGAAACAAGTGAACTGTTTGTTATTTTCAGTGGAATCTGTTGTTGTATTCCAGATTGACAATACCAGGTCAGCTATGGAGGTCAGTGGTTGGTAAGCAGGTCCAGCTCATGAAATGTGTTCAGCAATTACTACTGATGTATATTTTAACTTTAGATACATCTCTTTTTTCACATGAAAACTCAAGACTCAGCCTTGAACCATTGTTCAGTTCTCTTCTTCTCTTTATAGCAAAACTTTGAATGATCACTTCTTCACACAGTTTTCAAGACTGGATTGGGGATCCTGGGCTTTTTTGCCAGTTTAGCTTTCTATAATTTTCAGTTAACCTTGCTTCCAAATCCAAAAGGACCAATGACTTTCCTGCTACTTGTCTTTTTTCCAATATTTGTGCTCCTGTTTGAATTTTTAGGCTCCTTTTACTTGTTATTTTGTCTCCATTACCCTGGCTATGGAGGAATGCATCACTCATGGGACTTAGCTCCCTGGTCTATGAGACAGAACTGTGTGGCCTCTGGCCTCATCCCAGAGTTCCCAAAATTCCAAGGATTCCCAGCATCCAGCTGGGGCTGTGGTTGAAAGGAGCACTGGGACCAGCAAGAATCAGAAGACATCACTGAGAACAGTCATAAGGAGAAGTCTCAAACTGGTTCATTCTTTCCTTCTTCCACTGAAAGAGTTTATTAGTCCACTTGAACTTTCTGAAGCCTTCAGAGAGGATACCTGTGCCCTGCACAAAGGTTTTATGACAAAAACAAAACAGGCCTGAATGTCACCTTTATTCAGGGACTCACATGGTCAGGAGAAGTGCTCATATACTTGAAAACTTTGCAGTGTGGTGTACACCATGAAAATTCTCTCATATTCTCCATTGCAATGAGGACAGGCAGGGGCTCTGTAGGGGCACAATTCAGACACCTCACAAGGCAAATGCTGAAGGGGTATCTGAAAGCACCAGCAGCCCCAAAGCACTTGGAACCTTCTCATCCCTGAGACAGAGGATCCAAACCATTCCAGGTCAGATCAGCTCATGAAGTGTATGCAGGAGTTACTAGTGCCATCTAGTTTAATGTCAGATAAATCTCTTTTGTTGCAAGCTCAACTGGGTTTAACTTCGCAGGAACTGTTCTCTCTTTGTTTTCCAGGAGATATTGAACCACCTTCGATGTGCCATGCTTTTGCCTCCCTAAAATACTTTCCATATATCTGTGGTTTCTTCCTTGCAGTAATCCTAGCAGCTGCCATTGGCCTGGGTGGTGAGTGCCATTAGTTATTCATGAAGTTCTCACTTAACCATTCAAATATTTAATTTTTCATGAGCCTTTTACTGAGAATGGAATTAACCTACTACTGCAGCTTGTTGGATGAAGTAAAAAATCTTGTTGATGTGATGGCTTTAAATTTTATTTACATGTAGGGATGAAATAGGTCTGGCACTCCTGAGAGGATTGGTGTAGTATTTACAACACTGGGGAACACACAGTTCCAGGAAACCTTTCTCTAATAAAACTTCACTGACTCCCCTTGGGTGATAGGCTGAGTTTAGAAACTGGGGGAGGCTTCATGTAACCCACAACACACTTTTGTCCTGTAATTCACTTCTCTAAGATTGCTTTCAAAGAATTAAATAACTTTTCCTTATCAAAAACAACTTCTACAAAGGAAAAGAAAATGTAGAGTGAGTTTAGTTGCAACTGGGAAGTGTGACCCTCACTGGTCTAGAGGCCAAACACATTGGTGTGTCTTCACACCTGCAATAGGAATAAGCTTACAGGAGGTTGGGCATCCCCTTGGAAATAATGTGCTCTTTGGCTGTGTTTTGCAAGTTTCTCCTTGCTTGGCTGCTGAGGGACTGAGGTACCAGGCAGGAACTCCTCTTGGAGTGAAACTTTAACTTGGTAGAGGGATCTGGGAAGGAGTCAGCACAGCCAGCAAGGCTGACTCCTCCTGGGAGTCATTATTAATGGATGAATTTAACAGCACCATGTAGCAACCTCCAGGTTGTATTTCAGAAGTTCCTAGAGTACAGGAGTTGCCTTTTCCTTAGGAAGACTGAAATTTGGCCAGATATTGGAAGTCAGGAGTGTTAAATCAACATCCCAGTGTGTTTTAATCACCGTTTTCTTTCATTCTTTTTAGTCCAATACAACTGCATTGGGAAGTTTCGCTGTCGATCATCCTTTAAGTGTATCCAGAAATCAGCCAGGTGCAATGGTGTCTTCAACTGTAAAGAAGGAGAGGATGAGTACAGATGTGGTAATTTAAATTTGATTATAAGTCCCTCCCACCTCCTCCTGTAGCAATTGTCCCAATGCATGTTGTAAAGACTTTGGGTAGTTTGAGGCAAGAAAGATGGAGGCAGATGGATTATCTAAATCAGCACTTCAGAGGAGCAAACTCTGAGGTACTGATTTACAGTTTATGAGAAATCAAACTGCTCTTAAATGGCATCTTTCTCCATTAAAAGCCCAGATGCTTTTTGACTGCCAACATCTTGTCTGCCTGCAAGGTATAACCTCACTGCAGTGCGGTGTGTAAATACAGAACTGTGTGTTCACTGGCACACAGTTGCACTCTTGCTTTTGAAGATTGCAAAATCCTGATATTATCTTAATGGATGTGGGAATGGGAGGGACCAGCAAATGCCTTTTGTGCATTCAGTGCTAGAGTTTGCTGCCCTGTGTGTGAAATTTATACCTGTGTCCGAGTTTCTCTCTGTGATAGTTTCAGGCATCACAGGGCCATTTTAAATGATCCCTCCCTGTCCTGTGCTATGGAAAAATGAACACAGCCCCTGGAGGGAAAGGAGTCTAATATTAGTAAACAGAATAACTGGGTTTCAGATCAGTGCACTTGTAATTCTGGCTCCTGCAGGTGAGGAGGCAGCAAAACTTTCTCTCTGTGCAACACTAGGAATGAAATTTTGGCCCCAGCTAACCCCATACAAGATGATCAGCCTTCAGGCCTCTGTGGAGCCTGTGGGCAATACCTCTGCTTTTTTGTCTTCCTTTCCAATTCCATAACCCTGGCTCATGGACACAGGTGGGAAGTCCCTGTTCAGCAGTGACCACATGCACAGCCTCCCTTCTCCCTGGCATGTGCCCTTTCCCAGGTCCCGGTGCCTCCTGAGCAGCTGGGCACTGGTGCATCCACCTCTCTGACTGTGCTATGGAGTGCAGGAGGTGCCAGCCACCTTTAATCACTTATCCTGTCCACAGGTTTCCTCAGGAAATTCCTGCCAGGAATCTGCAGCTGCAGCTCACTGCAATCAGCAAGACTTGGTTAGGCTCAGTGGAGGACAAGGCAGCCTTCTCCACTTGTATCAAAGCTGACATTCCCCAGACATTCCCATGTATTAGAGCTAACATTCCCTACACATTCCCATGAGCACAGACTTTTTTCTCCTGGCTGTTCTAGCTCAGAGTACCTTAGTTCCCTTTCTTAACTGGGGGGGAAAAAAAGCACAGAAAACTTCTGTCAAAGAATCCAAGGGATGAAAAAGACAAGTAGTAAAATCTCAGTGAGCCAGAAAACAGAGAGGCCACAGTGGTGTTGTGTACACTGTTGTGTACCTGTTGTATGCCTGATGGTTCAGCTTCACAACTCACTCAGGCTTTTCTTCTCCTGAATCTCAAAGTCAGGTTGAGTGGCAAGAAGGCAGTGCTGCAAGTGTTCACTTTTGGATCCTGGAGAACGGTCTGCTCTGATGACTGGAGAGCAGAGTATGGAAATACTACCTGCAAACATCTGGGGTTCTCAAGGTATGAACAGCAAATACCAGAAACTTTATTTGGCATTTTGAACAAACTCTGAGGTTTTCAGTGTTTTTAATGAAACCTTGTATTACTTCATGCTTTAAAAGAAAAAAGGATTTTGTAATTCACCCATGTGAATTAAATGGTTGAGAAGATTTGGCATGATGTGGGAAATAGTCCTGAGTACTTACACACTGCAAATAACTTTTATTCTGGATATAAATTCTGCATGACGGCTAAATAGAATGGTTTGGTTAAATCTTACCTATGGGATGCAGGTGCCTGAATCCTATTTGTCACTAGTAGCTTACAGCCTGTCAGAGAAGTACTAAAACTGTATGAGCATTTTCCATTTATTTTACTACTTCTGCTGGAAGACTGTATATACAATTCATTTTGGCTTTCTCTGTGGAAAAACTGTATGTACAATTCATGTCATGGCATTTGTTAGGATTTAAGGTCCATCTCACAACTGCAGAACTTGGTGACTCAGTTCTTGCTGGATTGATCCCCTTCCTGAAAAAGCATCAATTCTTTCACAAACTTTCACAAAACTGAGAAGAGTTGGAAGCTGTGATTTGCATTGGTGTGCTGTTATTTCTTACAACAGCATCTTTCTAATGTCTGCACATTATAGTTAGCACTATAAAGCCTCTTTGAATAAACTCTTGTTGCCTTTGGGACAAAATACATCTCAATTGTTCAACAAAGAAGACAAGAGAAAATGACAATTTATTCATCCTTCTTGCTGCAAAATGTAACTCTAGAAAAAGGGGACAATGAGCCTCAGGAAATGTGCCAACCAGTTACAATAAAAAGCTTGATTGAAATACTAGAATTAAAATTTACTCTCTCTGCCAGTTCAATGCATTTCTGCACTTGTGTCTTCCCCACATGATTATGTAAAAAATAGATGCCTGTTGTAAGAAGCATAGGAGGAGAGTAGAATTACTTTATCAAGTGTCAGAATCTGATTATTGTGGTTGCTACCCTGGGTTTTCATTTGCAAAACTGCTGAATTATTTAAGCAGATTGCTGAAATGCTGTCTGAGGGAGCTGTGTTTATGGTTTATTTGCAGTTACGTGAGTTCAGGTTACCTGCCCGTGGCTGCAGTTGAAAAACAGTTTCAAAGACATTTCGTGTCCCTCGGCCACTGGTTTTCAGCTGATCGAGTGACATCCCTGCACAATGCAACAAACCTCAGGTATGCCTCAGCTTCTTCATCCTGACACAGAGAGAGCAGCCAATAAAAGGGGAATTACTGATAGTTTGGGATTCTTGCTTTTCTTCAGGCATGGAGTGCTTCATAAGTGGTTGGTGGTGTTACACATCACAGACCAAGAGTCAGTAGCGGTCTTGCTGGAATAAAAATTGAGTCTCACCCAAGACCCATTAAAATCAACAAAGGCTTTCAAATGAGCTATTTGAAAAGACTGTTTGTCCCATGATCCCATTTTTGGCAAATGGATAGACACCAGGCACTTATCTTTTCCCATTATGGAGCAGTTTGCTTCGGTTTACAGATCCTTATATATTTCCCAGTGGGTTTATGAACCTTTTATGGTTCATTTCTTACTCCTGACAAGTGCTTGTTTTTCTTAGTTACCTTCCACTGAGAAGGAAGCTCTGGATCCAAGGAGACTACAGATCACATGTTGAAAACTGCTGATGTGTCTTCCTTCATGGAAGAGTGAACCACTCTTCAACAGGGCAGCATATGGTCTGCAGGCTTTTGGTGGTGGTCAAGCTCCTGACAAGTATTTCACTTAAATGCCCTAATTAGGCCATTCATGGCTTTGTACCTGTTCCAATATATGAGCCACTTATATTTATGTGTGCAGGAAAATTACACAATATTGAGAAAAAAAAACCCCAGTATTTGTGAATTGGAACTAATTCTGCACTGTTTTTTCATCTCAGAGAGGAATGCACTTCTGGCAATGTGATCATCTTAAAATGTTTGGGTAAGAATCAGGAAAAGTGAAAATGAAATCAGAAACTATTCCTCTTTATCCATGGCATGGCAAAATTGGGAGGAATTGTGCAGTCTGGGCATACTGTACTATCCATTTATCACACCAAAGAAACATGATATTTCTTATGTAAAGTTTGAAAGCATTTCAGAAAGTGAAAATAGACTGGGAAGGCCGATTGGGAGCATCAGACAGCAGGAGCATTTCAGTGAGAATCCCAGTAGGAAGTAGACATTGAAGGATTGTGATTTGAGTCCATGGACTGATACTGCAATTCCTACTCTTTGCCATCTTGGAAGCGAAAGGGAAATTCTGCCTTAAGATTTGAGCTTTCATCCCACACTTCTCCATGTCACCTAGTTTTCAGATTGGGATATGGAAAACCAAAATACAACAGCAAAATAGTCAGGAGGGGAGAGGAGATGCTTCTGCCTGACTGTGTGGGACCCTGTGCATGTAAGGAGGGCAGAGCAGTGGGGTTTACAACTCAGCTAAGCATTCCCTGAAGGAGAGAAACATGAGCCCCACAGCCCCCAGGACAGGAATGATGCTACAGGGATGGGACAGAGGAGGAGAAACTTCTGGGAGCCACCACAGCCTGGTGGACCATGGGGTTGGGGTGGGGATGGTCTGGTTGCAGAGACCTCCAAACCTCAACAAGGCTGGGAGAGGAGGGGCTGAGAGTGACCAAAAGCGGGGCTGTGTTTCATCCACGGACTTTAACCTTTGCTGTCTGGTAGCGTGTGGGACCCGGGCGAGTTACGGGCCACGGATTGTGGGGGGCAACGCGTCATCACCCCGGCAGTGGCCCTGGCAGGTCAGCCTGCAGTTCCAGGGCCACCACCTCTGCGGGGGCTCCGTCATCACCCCCCGCTGGATCCTCACGGCCGCCCACTGCGTCTACGAGTGAGTCCCCAAATCCCCCTGCTCAGAGTGTCTCACTGACCACCCTGGGTGGGGCCACTGCGAGTGCACCCAGTTTGCTCCAAAAACCAAACTCCAGCACAGGTTGGGTTATCCTTATTTCATGGGCTCCAAAACATTTAAGCCATTTCTGTCTCTTCTTGCATGAGACTTCATTGAAAAAAGCCTCCCCTAGAACTGATCCAAATCCAGGGCCTCAAGTTTCCAGATGTTCTGGGCACTCCCAGCTGCCTGGGAAATCAGCTTCAAACAACATTTAAATGCTGGATTTTAAGTATCACAATCTGAAATTTCTGTACATTGCATGTGAATTAACAGCTCAAGGGGAACTTGTATTTGTCTCCTCTGATCCACGGGAGCTCCAAATTAAATTACAGGATCCTTTTCAAGTTGACAGGACCAATCAGTGGTTGTCAGTCAGCTGGACTGTGCTTAATGCCCTTAATGCACATTCTCCCTGCTCCTTTTTATGCAGTTTGAAGAGGTCTTAAAGTTGTAAATAGATGTTAAATTATTTAAACTCCTTTCCTTTGTGTAATTACAAACTTAACCCTCTCTCATATTCATAAGGAGCTGTCTGGTTTTACAGTCTTGTTTGATGCTATTAGTTCAAGGGAGCTCTTTTTGCTCTTACAAACCCAGGCCACTTTCACCAAAGACATTTGGGCAGCTGAAATGAGATTTGCCTGACCTCTTTTAAGCACCCACAACATGGATTCCTTCTTCTGAACAAGTCCTGTAGGATGTTCTTTAATCCAGTAGAGACAAAAGATGGGAGAGACAAATCTCACTACTAGATCCTATTTAGAGCCCTGTGTTGGCATAAGAATAATTAATTAGGATTTAAGTGTTTTAGGACTTTTGTCCTTAGCTCTGTCCCCTGTAACACAGTTGGTTGTGGTGTGTTTAAAGGCTGATGGGGATGGGAGCTGGAAACAACTCACATCTCTGGAGCCTTTTCCTTGCTCTTCTCCTATGCCAGTGGGTTGAAGCCAGGGAAAGAGGAGCTGCTCATGTGCTGGAGTCTGAAAGATGTGCCTGCTCATGAACTGGGAGCAGAAATACCTTCCAGAAGGAAAGTTTCTCCTTGAAATTTCCTTACCACAAGTGCTGCTGGGGTATGGCTGAGCACAGATGTGCCAGGCATCAGCTGTGGGGTTTCACAGGAGACAGCTGGGCTAAAACAACCCCCCCATTTATTTGTAGAAAGATAAGATAATTGCACAGATAATACATCAGTTACCCAGTTGTTGGTAAGATTAGTCATCCTTTCTACATTTTTAAAAATTAGGTGCAAAACACAGCAAATATTAATAGCTAGGTAAGCAAGTCCAGCAGACTGGAGTTATGTGCCTGTAGGGTTTTATGTGGTCCATAAGCTCAGAGGACAGTCAGAAAACGTGAGGGTTTTCTTAAAGGTTTTTCATTCTCTCCTACCTCTTTGTTTCAGCCTGTACTTGCCAAGCTCATGGAGTGTTCAGGTCGGTTTTGTGACTCAGCAAGACACCCAGGTTCACCCATATTCAGTGGAAAAAATCATATACCATCGAAATTATAAACCCAAGACAATGGGCAATGATATAGCACTGATGAAACTGGCAGCACCACTTGCTCTCAATGGTAATTATCTCTGTTAGCTTTCACCTGACTTTCTCCCTTTTCCAGTTGAAAGCAAGAAGGGTCTCTCCTGGTACAGAGAGGGGAATTTCTCTTAGTGCCCTCTCCCTGCCCCAGGACACTAGAGAGGATTCCCATCACCTCTAAAAGCAATGAGAGAACTGTGGAGCATAGATGTGGCCAGACTGCTGCTGTGATGGCAAGGCAGTGATTCCTGTTCAGACAACACCAACAGAAACCACCCAAACCACCCTGATCAGTAGCAGGAACTCCTCTGCACTCCATGTCCAGGCATCAACAGCAACAACGTGCTGCAAAATGTTCCCAGTCCATTCTGGTATTGATTTACTGAGGGCATTTAATAATAAGCAAACATTAACTTTATTCTTTCTAAGTACTTTTTCCTATCTAAAATAAACGCCCTGCCTCATTTTACTTGGAGGTCACAGAGATTTTTATCATGTCCTTTCTGTGAATATCAGGAGATTCAGCAGTGCCTAAAGCTGAAAATCAAGCTTAAATCTCAAAGAGAAGAAAAGGCAGTTTGAATATGATGATGCTTTTAAATTTAAACTACTTTTATTTTCTCAGCAAAATTCTACCTCCAGCTGACACAGTGAGTTGAAATAATACATAATAATACTGTATGGATTTATAGGATCACCTGCCAATGCCTCCTAATCCCTGTGAGCTCTCTGCAAAGGGGAGCAGGTGCTCTCTGGCACATCTAGATTGTCAATTCCAGAATCAATTCTCTTGTAATAATTTAAATTTTCATATTTAATGAAAATTAAGTTTGATTCTGTTCTGGTTTATATCTTGGTTAATGCTGTTTTCTTTTGCTCAGGAATAAGTCTGGGAGGCTGTCAAGAACAGCAGTGGCTCCACACCTTAGTGAGATGCCCACTGTGCCCCAGGGGGGTTGGATGCTCCGTGCTGGGGGCTTGATGCTTTAGGCTGGGATCATTGCACTGTGGAGAACTGAACCACTGGGAGCTACCCAGTAATAAATTGTATTTTCCCTCCCCTTCTACAGCATGAGCTCATCTTGACACATCACTTTGCCCCTGCAGGGCACTGATTTTATGGCATGACGTTCCATATCCCAAAGCACAGAGGGACAGGAACTCCATGAGGTGATGGGTGGGAAGCAGAGAGCCCCCCATGTGTCGTGTTGCCCTTTTAGAAGGGCACAGAGAATGCACAGCTCCATCTCTCACCAGAGCAGCCATGCCATGGGGCCTCTGATCTGCCCATCAGCTGCCCATGCCATGCATTTTGTGTTTGTTCATTCCTCAGTTTATCAACCTACCAACATCTCCTTCTGTTGCTTCATCCTCCAAGCTCGTCGGTCATGGTGTGGGTGTTGTTCCAAACCCATCATGTTGGCCACAAGACAAAATACCTGCAGAACTGCCAGGCTATTTATGTGGGGAGTGGGTGGTGTTCGCAACAACTTTTCTGCAAGCCAAATCTTCAAGTTTTTCTGAGGCATAAACTTTTTTTGCTGAATTCTAAAAGCATTTATCTTCTCTCTCTCTTTCTCTCTCTCTTTTTTTTTTTTTTTTCCCTAAACAGGTCACATAGAACCAATTTGTCTGCCTAATTTTGGTGAACATTTCCCAGCAGGGAAAATGTGTTGGGTGTCAGGATGGGGAGCAACTGTGGAAGGAGGTATTTTAAATGGTCTGCTGATGATTACACTTCCTCTAAACATCTTACATACAGTAAATACAGGATTTTGTTGGGGCATTATTCAACATTTAATTTGCTGGAATATCGGGGGAGTAGGAAGGGGGAGAAAGAATACATATTCCTAAATTTTATGGTCATTCTGAACTGCAACAGCTGTACAAACACTTATCACAAGGAATGGATGAGTCCATCCTCTGAAATGGAGAGGCTGGGCTCTTCATAACTTCAAGCACAGAAAGCACAGCAAGAATGCAAGAATTGACCGTCCCTGTACTTTCAGGCAGGTTGGGTGATGCAGAAATTGGATCTGTGAATAATGTCAGAAAGAAAAGGGAATTACTTTTTTTTTGTTATCATGACTCATAGGTCATGTTAATCAGTAATTTATACTGGATCTCTTTCATGTGAAAATATGTGAATTCTCAGGTAATTGTTCTTTATCATTCCTCATTCATGTCATTTAACGTGTTCTCCTTGTTCAGAGAACAAGAACAGAATGTTACCTGACCTACAGATAACAGTGAAAGGTGAGGAGAAAATGAAAGCAAGGCTTGCCACATAAAAAGTCAGCTCTGATCCAACAATAGGCAGTGTGCAAATACTTCCATTTGTGGAAATGATCTGTTCAGGCTCCGAATAAAATAAAATAGAGTAAATATTTATAAAATAAATCAGATATTTGCAGATGATTCCTTGACTAACAGAACAGGCGATAAATTTGAAATTCATTTTGGCACTAGTATTGCTGACAATGTTCAACTAGCTTTTTAGTTCATTATGGTCATTGTTTGTCTGGTTTGAAGTATAAACATTTAATGTACAGATTTGTATTATATACTGTGATAATCCACAGGTCTACAGAGTGGATAGTTACTATATTCTGTAAATGATGAGACACTAAGTTGGCCTGGCTTGTGTGTTGTCATTTTAACTATGTTTCTTTCACCCTTCTTTGCCAATTGTTTGTATACTAAACCATTTTCTGTTTACAAATGGTGATTATTTTCAAGGACAGAAAGTTTTCCTTTTCTTTGTTTTTCTGTTTTTTTTACAGGTGACACATCAGACACCATGAATTATGCAGGTGTTCCTTTGATTTCTAATGCAATTTGCAATCACAGGGATGTCTACGGTGGGATCATAACTTCTTCAATGCTTTGTGCTGGTTTCCTAAAGGGAGGGGTAGACACTTGCCAGGTATGGAAGTTTCCAAGTTGCAACTGTGCTCATTGACACCAGCAGTGGAAAAACATGAGTGATAAGTTATCAGAAGGCACTCCCAGAATTTTCTTGGGCAAACATTTGAGTTTGTGCAATTTATTCTGCTTACCACAATTATCAGTCACTGACTGTGCATGCATTCATATGCTACAATTTCCTTTTTATGTTTCTTCTGAGGACTTTATCTGCTACTTCTGAAGATAAATTTACTTTAGACGTATTTTGATTAGTTGCATGTGCTGCAGCATGGTGCCATCCTTTCTTTGCCTTGGCTGTGGCCTCTGCACTGTGCTGAACTGCACTTCCCTGCACTGTGAGCAGAGCCAGAGACCTGCAAAAAGCCTCTGGTGAAAAGCAGCCATCACGTATCTCAACAGAGAATCAGAAGTGTGTCATTTTTGAAAAGAGTAGTGAGGTGGGGGAAGGAAGAAAGTGAGAGGTGCTTAAGTAACTCAGAGGGCTAGTAATGACTCAAGGGGGCAGGGATTCATAGCACTGATGAAGCAGAGCATCCTTCACAACACACGGTGGTGATGATTCCAAACCACTGTCAGAATCATGGTGGTGCCAACCTTGTGCCAGGTCTCATCCACATACACACTCATGTGGACTCACCTAACTAGCCATGGAGCAAGAAGGCAGGAGTTTCTAGTGGAAGATGTCCCCTGCCCATAGCAGGGAGGTTGGAACCAGATGATCTTTAATGT
>JAOXXN010000001.1:3495179-3511226 GCA_026770055.1 Myrmophylax atrothorax | reverse complement strand
CACAATGCTCACCACCCACTGACCGATGCCCAGCCTGTCCTCCCGCAGTGATCAGCCCCTCACGGCCAACTCCCCCTTGGTTTCTGTACTGAACAAGACATTCCATGGTATGGAATATCCCTTTGGCTAGTTCGGGTCAGCTGTCCTGGCTGTGCTCCCTCATGGCTTCTTGTGCAGCTCCTCACTGGCAGAGCATGGGAGACTGAAAAGTCCTTGGCTTAGGGTGAGCACTACTTAGCAACAACCAAAACATCCGTGTGTTATCAACATTATTCTCATACTAAATCCAAAACACAGCACTGCACCAGCTACAAAGAAGAAAATTAACTCTATCCCAGCCAAAACCAGGATAAGGAGTGATTAGGGGACTGGGAAGCCAGGAGCAGGAGGGCAGACGTGCTGCCTTCCAGGAAGAAACAGGCAAAACCCCACAGGTATCCCCAAGGCATGGGATAATTTCAAGCCTTCATTCCCTTCCAAAGGCAGCACCCTCTCCTTTTACTCAACTCTTCACCCTCTGGAGTGAAGCCTCTTGTCATGCTGCCCCTGACACAGTCCCGGTCAGTCCTTGAGCATCCTCACACTTTTCCTGCTGTCCCTGCCACTCTCAGCAGATCCTCATCCCCTGCTCCAGGGAGGGGTCCCCATGGTGTTTGTGATGTGTGGGCACCAAACTCTCCTCCTTCCTGAAGGAACCGAGGCCCCACTGGCCTCTTTGTCCTTCAGCCTTGGGAAATGGAGCCTCCAGGGTGTTTGTATTCCTGGGCGAAGCAGAGAATAGAACAAAGTCTCAAAAAAGCAGATAGGCTTGAAGATAAACATAAGCCAGCAAACCAACAAAAGGAATGAAAAAAGCTTTGGAAAAGTTAAAGAGCTTTATGTTTGTGGTTCATTGCCAGCATCCTCCAGGACCTTCTGCTCCCTGTTTCACAGCCATAAAAGGGTTTGCTTGGTGGAGATTAAACTCCACAGAAACTTGAGCCCAGGTCAGTGGCTCCTGAGGGCAGAGCTCATCTCACTGCCTGAGGGGGCTGCGAGGACCACTGTGGTGGAGCCCCTGCCCCATAAGAGGGACTCAGAGCTGTTTCCCTCTGTGCCAGCAGCAGGTAGAGCAAACTGGGAGCATTGCAGTGTGTTGCCAAATGCAAGGTCTTTATCACTGGCAGCCCTGCCTGCTGTGCAGTGCCAGGTATTCTGCATGTGTGCTACACTGGGATCAGCACTTCCCACCTGTCTGATTCCCAGGGTCACAGAGTAATTTTGAACAAAGCCAGGGACCACCTCATACCATGCACCAAAATGACTTTTTATTTACAAGTTGAGATGCTTCTTTATTTATGAGGTTTTCCCTTTCCTGTTCACCCACCAGTATGGATGGGAACATGTTCATATTTATAAAGTTCTTTTTTTTTCTGTTTTCTTTTTAGCAGCTGCTGTGCAGATCACCCTCTAGTCACTGACAGCCTGGGTCTGGAGACTCAGAAATGCTTCTCCAGGTGATTAATTAATCCCATTCCCATTGCAATAGGACAGTAAGAAAACACTGCTTCCCCTGGGACCTGAAGTTCCCGGTCCCTGTCTGGGACATGGATGATCTGGAGAGGAGGGTGGTGGCTGCAGTTCCTGGCAGTCCTCTGAGCACTGCCAGCATGCCCTTGTGAGACACCGGGGGTGTCACTGTGAGACCCATGCAGGGGGCATTTGTTACTCGTGAGAATCACACGAATCACACACACAACTAAAGTACAAAGACTGTGACAGGGACAGAACAGGGACAGACCCAAGACCATCCCAGGGAACAGGCCAGTGCCCACCTGGGACTTGGGGAGAGCTCTCAGCCCACACTACAGCCTTCCCCCCAGGAAGGGTTCCTGCAGCCCTGCAAGGGCTGTCTGCTCCCAAAGGTTGCCTGCTCCCAAAGCTGCCTGCTCCCAAAAGCTGCCTGCTCCCAAAGCTGCCTGCTCCCAAAAGCTGCCTGTTCCCAAAAGCTGCCTGCTCCCAAGGGCTGCCTGTTCCCAAGGGCTGCCTGTTCCCAAAGGCTGCCTGCTCCCAAGAGCTGCCTGTTCCCAAAGGCTGCCTGCTCCCAAGGGCTGCCTGTTCCCAAAGGCTGCCTGCTCCCAAAGGATTGCCTGCACCTGGCTTGTTCCTGGCTGGGTTAACCCCTCTACCTCCATGCTTGGCAGGCAGCAGTGCCACCTTTCTTACCACACTGACGTCACCAGCTCTGCAAAGTTGACTGAGCCTTTATCAGTCCTTGTGGATAGCAATTAATCATAATAATTAATAATTATAATATATTCATTTAATGGTCCTTCTTAAGGCCCTGTTGAAGTTCCTGGGAAGCAAGAGAAACCACAGAAGTGTACAGGAACGTGACTTCTGGACTGTTTCGCTGCTGGTGGTTTTGCAGCATGAAGGAGAGAAGTGCAGCTCCACCTGACCCATAGTCCCAGTTTTCCCCAGTGCTGCAGACAACCAGTGCAAGCTCTCCAACAAGGCAGCAAGAGCTGGGAGTGGAGGAGCTGCAGCACTGCTCCCTTCCCATTTACCTGGGAGTGCATAACCACCAAACACTGCTAAAAGAAAGGAGGAGTAATAACAAACCCCTCTGCAAATCCTTTCTCCTCTGGCTCTGTGCTTATGTGCCTCACTAAAGAAGAAATCCCATTTCTTCCTTTTTTCCTAGCACTTGTAGCCCCTGTTCATTTTGTCCCTGGACTGAGCACTGTTTGAAGGCTCCCCATGACCTGCATAATTTAAGAAGTAAATAAAAAATATTGCTGTACATACATATAAAAGCATTGACTTGGTGATTCACCATGTTGAAGATAACTTATTTAGCAACAGGCAGAACACACACCCAGTGATAAACGAGCGCCAAGCTGGTGAGAATGCCCAGTTTGAGGGTCAAACCTCCCTGCCACACAAACCTGACACTGAACTGGGAATCTTTGCCAGCCTTTGCCCAGGATCAGCCACGTGCCTGATTATGGGACACCACATGAGCTAACAACATGTCAGTCAAGAGTGACTAAAAAAATTAACACAGACAAAAGCTCTACAAATGTAAATCAGTGTGTTTGGAGAAACACAACTGATGTGAAATAAAAGCCTCAAAAAAGACTGTTTCCTTTGGGCACACGTTCTGCCTAAATCCTGCACATAGACATTATCCTGACTTCATCTCCTGTGGGGCTCAGCAGCAACCCACAGATTAAGCTCGGCAGTTTCTCCATCAGCATCCAGAAGATGTACTGAGTGTAAAATCAACTATTTGAAATTAGCTTGTGCTACTACAGAACATTTTTTCATAGGGATCTTGCTTCATTATCAAAAAATACTAAACATTAAGAGAATATTATATTCATAGGTGTAAAGCCATGTGCAGAGGTAAAATATAGTTCAGTGCAAGATCATGATGGTCATGATGGACACAGCAAATGAAGACACTTTCAGCATCATTTCTGTGAGAAGGAGGATAGAATTTGGGATGCCAATGATTTGTGTTTTTCTTAGCCGTGGTAGAACAGTGACATGCACATCTGCTTTCCCAGCAGTGCTACTTTTTGAGCAGCTCAAAAATAACATTTTTCTGAATCAGATCAGGAATTACTGCAGCTTCTTTTCTTTCTTTTTTGTGTTGCTGAAAAGCTGACTTAATTTTGGATTCGAACCATTTGACAACTCAGAGGGAGCAGCCCCACTCTAACCAACAGAGAATCAGGAAGTGAAGCTGTGTAGCTGCTTTCAAATTGTGTGTGGGGTGCCCCTCACTGTGTTGTGTGAGACATCAGAAAAAATTAAGGGGCATTGAGAACATCCCTTAAGGATTATGCTAAAAAAGATCAAATCAATTTTCATTCTCCAAGTTCAATGAACTAAAAAAATAATCCAATATTCATAAGAAAAATGGATTTTTTTAAATGTTTAGTAAATCCACTGCTAATAATGTAAGTAAGATTTATTTAAATAAATTTCTATGGCATCATCCTGTATAATCCTCGCTGCACAAAGCTCAGAAATGTTCCTTATGCAGATGCCTTCAACTCCCCTGGCAAAGGAGGAGGATAAGAGTCATAGGGTCAAGTCAAAGAGTCTCTCAGGTGTTGTTGTATGGGCAGTACTTGATGAAATAGAGAAAAAGGGTTTGTGCTGGGGGTGTTAGTGCCCAGGCAGCTGTGATGCCTCAGACCTTCTGGCTTGACCTCTGGCCCCTGGGGCACCCTCAATGAGGTGGCTGTAGCAGAGCTTTCCCAGTGGGTGGAGAGGAAAAGGCCTCAAAGGGAACTGGAGGCAGGTACCCCCTGGACCAAATCCATCATCACTGCTGCACTGGAGATGAGTCTCTTTGCGTGAGCCCTTTGCTTGTCACAAGGAACATCCCTGACACACAAGGCCCACAGTCCCAATGGCATCACTCTCATATCACACCCAAGTCACCCCCTGTGTTTACACCTACCCAGACTTTCATGGCTGATGTTCACAGCTTGCCAGCACTGCCAGCAGCCTGTTCCACAGGGAGGCAGAGCAGCACAGTCACCCCCTTGGAAGCCACTCAGGGTGATGTTTAAGGTCATACCAGTCTGCACAGCAACGTTATGGCTGTAGGCACAGAAAAAAACCATTAAACTGTGAAGATTAACATATTCTGCTTCTGATACTGGGCCAAGACCATAACCTACTTCACTAAGTAGCCCGTTGCTTAGAGGGTTGACCTGTCTCAGGCCTATTTATAGTGGAAGACAATACACCCTTGAGTTCACAGCTATTTCTGATAATTGAGCAGGCAGATCAAATATCAAATGGAATCCTGAAGCATCTGCATTGATTGGTTAGGAAAAAACTTGTATATCTCTATGCTTTTATGTATTTATTATATAAGTGTATGTATGTACATGTATGCATATGTTTGCATGGCACATAGGTGTGTATATCAGTTATATATATATACACACACATGTTGTTGTATTTATCTTTTGCTTTAGATAGACTGTAACTAACCTGGTGTGCTCCCAAAAGCTAAGGAAAACTGTGGGTTTCTGGGCATTACAGGGTCATTATAATTCTTACAGCAGAAATGTTACTTTGACCCAGCTACTCCAGATGTGCCATGGTGCTTCATACAGTCTGCAAGAGGTCACTATCCATGAGAAGCACTGCCATTTCTGCTCAGTTTTTAATGACAGGCCTTTCAGTCTGTGCCTTTCTCTTGGATCTGTGCTTTGTTGAGGCCTCAGCACTGGTACACCTGCATTTTGAGATAATGCTGGATCTTGCAGAACAGATCCCAGGGTCAAGCACACATCACACCACCTGCAGCTCTGTTTCTCTCTTGCTGATAGAACAATGCCAAGGGTTGAAGGACAGCAGAATGTGGTATAAGGGCTGTGGGTTTGTGGTGGACCTGATAGTGTTAGGTTTATGGTTGGGCTTGATGATCTTAAGGGTCTTTTCCAATCCAAATGATGTAGGATTCAGTGATGTAGATACAGAGCTGGTGCCTGGCAATGTGCACAGCAGCAAGGGCAGGTGTGGTGGCTCTGATGTTAATGGGAAGCCAAGGAGAGGCTGCTCCTTCCCCTCCACTCTGCTGACACCATGACCCTGTGACGTGGCAGAGGGGTTCGAACTAAATGACCTTAAGCTGCTTTCCAACCCAAAACATTCTGTGATTTTGTGCAGCCTCCAGGTCCTGCCAGGGAACAGCCTGTGGTGTGGTGCCACCTTGGTGCTCAGGGTGATCCATGTACTGGCGTGAGCCAAAAGAAAACAACTCTATCCTGAGGTCATTAAGTACACAAATTAACTAGAAACAATCGATTCCTTTCTCCTGCAGCAGGTCTGGCGCCTCAGGCAGGAGTGTGCTCAGCCGCTGGTGGAGGGAGGGAGCCAAGGGGGAAACAGGAGGATGAGTCCTCAGGTCCCCAGTGCCTGGATAATAAAACAAGCAGCATTGGACCACCTGTACACAGTGAAGAGAGGCACAGGGCTGGATTGGGATGCTCACACCTGCACACAGCCAGCTGCCCTTCTGCAGGGAACCACCACCTCTGTCCCTGCTCTTCCTCCCTCCACACAGCTGGTCCCTGTGCCAGAAGAGGGAGTGCAAAGCCCACTCACAAAGCAGGGCACAGAGCGGTGGATGTTCAGCTCTGCCTACATTCAAACGTGCTCAGTTTATAAAGAAACAGTAAAGACCTCTATCTCCAGTAATTAGTGCCTTTGTATTTCCTGTCCCAATATTGCTGAAGAAGAAAAAATCTGCAGGAAGACCGGGGGTTTGCAATTATCAGCCCTTCCCATGCAGCCCTGGGGGCTGGCAGGGCAGGACTGTCTCCAAAGCTTCAGCTCCTTGGGATCAGAAACGGCCCCAGGACCAGAGCTGAGGACAGGCAGGGACAGGGAGGGAGTTCCAGCCATGGTGAGTGCAGCTTCTGCCCTCCCTCCCTGTAGCTCAGTTAAAGCTGAACTCTTGCTGCTTTATCCCTGGACACTTGTGTTTTCAGAGGCAGTGGGGAAAACAGTGCTGAGCTCAGGGTTAAACCTGCCTAATGCAAACACTGTGACCCTTCCCCACCTCCTCCAAGGATCTTCTATTTCAGAGGAGGTTTGCTTCCATCACTTCAACCCTGAATAATTAATCTCACCCTACAGCCTGTGGAAGAGCATTTCAAACACAGTTTTGCTAACTTTTAGGCCCAGAATTCTTGTTATGGAGGACCAGAGAGGAAAGACCTAAGTTTAAACCCTAAGTTTAGCTTAATGGGAAGGGAGTGAGACACAAGTCCTGCTGAAATCCACTTTCCTCCTGCTCTGTTCTTGCAGAGGGTTTGCTGCTTGTTGTCCTCTGAGCAAATTGGGCTAGGCAAGACCTTGGGGCAAAAGGCTGGCACCCAAAGCTGGGGACAGAGAGCTGCTCGACCATGTCCAACCTTGTTTCTTAAGGAGCAAGCACTGACTCAGCATGAATGGAAGTGCCCAAGACACCCCTGCTGCCTCCTGGAGGGGGAAGGCAGGTGCAAACCAGCCATCCAAGTTTAGGGCTGCTGTTGCATTTCCCTGGAATCAGACTAAAAGCCATCAGCCCAAGCAGGAACAAGTCAAGACTATCAGCATAAGCCTTCTGGGCTGTTTTCTGCAGTGACAAGGTGCAGTCACAGCAAGCCATCTGAAGCCATCACTGGCCCACAGTGACCTTCAGGTGACATGTAGTCACAGAGATAAGCTGTGGTGCAACCAGGAACCCAAAGTTGTTAAAGCAAATATTCACTATGGCATATTGATTTTTTATTTTAAAATGTCTATAGAGCTAAAAGGATGCTAAGATAAAATTATTTCCTTCTCCTAAATCTCATCCTCCTTCCAGCTGTGTCATGAGAGAGCAACGAGTTCACAACAGGAATGGCCCAAACATTAGTGAAGCACAGGATTTGCAGCATATCTGCTTTGTAGAGGTCTATATGCTCAGGGCCGCTTTGATTTAACCAACAAGCACAAGAGAGAGAGAAGGAGAGAGAGAATATTTAAGGGTTTATTTTCTCCCCATCAGTCCTGCAGAGAGAGGACTCACATTTTTATATCATAGAGGAACATAAAGATGACAGACGCAGCATATAAAGCTGTTTGTCCTCATCATGTTCCCATTCATCCATTTTGCTATGACCACAGCACAGGAATTGGTATCTCCAAGGTCACAAGTAAACCTATTTTCTTTCTTTCTTTTAAAAGGTGAAGTGAATGAGGCCAGGGCAATACCAGAAAGACCTGTTGGCATTAGGATAACCCACCTAACATGAAGGGCAATGAATGTTCATCTCAAGCTGAAGCCCTGACCCTGAGACCATCTAAAGCAAACAACTCTCACCTTCCCAGCTCCCTCCATGGCCAGACGTGCTTCTTCAAAAACTGAGCAAGTCTCATTGCCAAGGGTACCCTTTGCAGGACTTCACAGCTGTCCTGATGGCATCTCCCACCTGAATCTACTTGGATGCTGTTTTTCAGCAGTATTTTGGCTGAGGGTAACTCATCAGAGTCACTCTTTCACACCATCTGCAAGTCTGCAATATCCCAAACAGGGTTTTGAACATGGAAAATCTCTGAGACTAATCTAATATTAAAAAAAACCCCACCAAATTAGGTAGCAATCACTTTGTTACATCATGCAGTCACAATGTCCAACTTTAGTTAGACCATGGGATGAAAACCTGACTGAAATTCCTGACCAATGTGTTCACTCCTATAACTCGATAGGGAAAGATCTAATCAAAATTTGTATAATACTCTTAGGAATGGCAAACAAAGCATTTACTAAATAACAGTTATTGTGAATAGATCACATCAAAAATATCTGGACTTGTAAAAGTGAAAACAAATCATTTAAATGACATTTAAATTTCTCACTGCTAATGCAATTTCAGTATGTAAAAGTATTTTAAAAGGGGAAAGGGACTGAATGAGGGATTTATCTCCAGACCAAATCAGAGGAGAGAATGAAGGGAAAAGTCCCAAACCTGAAACCTTCAGGTGAGGGCACGTGTTTGGGGCTCCCAACTTCCAAGGCTTCATTCTGACTCACACAGTTCTCCTCTCAGCTTCTCTCCTTGCAGGTGGCCCTCCTTAATGCAAACAATTAAATGGGCATTAGGTGAAAGTAGCTGTTCCTCTTGCCTAATGAGGAGAACATTTGGCAGGCAGGTAAGGGGGCCTGGCTTATTGTTCAGAAATCAGGCCCTTATAGGGGCCTCATGTTCACATTTCTAAATGTTTCTCTACTTTGTTATCAAGGAACTGAATAAAGAGGTTTTGAACCTCTCCAAACAAATTCCAACCAGCCTGAGACTAAAACCGAGAAACAGTGTTTGTAGAACAGAGGAACAGGAGGTTCCAGCAACAAGGAACTCATCATTCAGTCTGTTAGCACTTACACCCCTCTGGCAATGAGTGCTGCCACTGCAGAGCCCTTCACAAAATCACAGAGTGGGGCAGGTTGGAAGGGTCCACAGTGGGTCATCTGGTCCAACCTCCCTGCTCAGGCGGGGTCATCCCAGAGCACATGGCCCAGGATTGAGTCCTTGCAGTTCTGGAATATCTGCAGCGAGAGATCCTTGGCTGCAAAGTGCTGTGTTCCTGTGCTCTGCACCAGTCCCTGGCTCAGAATTTCACACAGTGGGTCTCTAAGGGTGCAGGAGGGGGACAATTGCCACCAGCAAAGTATCCTGAGAGGGGCAGGGCTGGTGAGAGGGCTGGTCTGCTTTCTATTACCTTGCTAGGCTGAACATGCCTGTATAGGCTGGGCAAGAGCCTATTTCTGCTTTGGAAAAACTGGTTTCACTTTGGGACAAAAGGAGTGTTTGTTCTCTGGCTGGTGAAATGAGAAGTGCTATGAACTCAGCCTGAAGCCCATCAGGCTTGCATTCAGTTCATCAGTGGCAAAGCCTGCTCTCAGCACATGTGTTGCTTCACAGATGTCATTGCTGTTGCCCTTCCAGAAGCCCCCGTGGCTGTTAAAAATCGCTGGATCTCACCAGCACTTCTTGTCCAGCCTGGATGTGGTTAATGGGCCTTTGCCTGAGAGCACAGTGCAGCTGAGAGCTGTCATGCAGATACTACAGGTCCTGGGCACCACAGGACAAAGTCAGGGGTGGAGGGACTCTGTGCACAGCTGATCCCACCAGCACTGTCCACACCTCCTACAGTGATGTCCTTATACAGTCCAGGGTGAGGGTCACCTCTGGCATTCATATATCATGGTGAAGCCCCAGGGAAGCAGCAGCCACTGAACTCCCCAAAAGACTTCTGGAAATCTAGAGCCAAGCCAGGCTGCAGCATGGACTGTCAGGAAACAGCTACCTGTTGTGTCACTGCTGGGGCAGCCAAAAGTCACCAGAAGTAGGAGTGTCCAGGATGATCTGGTGCTGTGTCTCAGAATTTATCATCACCCTTCCAGAGGGATCTGTGATGTTACTGGGAAGTTTTGTCTGTTGGGATGGTTTACTGCCCTTTTGGTTTACCAAAGCCACAGATGGCAGCCCCTTCCTTTAGAAAAGGTAAAACCCCACAGGACACCTCAGATTGTGCCACCAAAACTTCTCCTGGAGTGGCATTTGTCAGGGCTGATACCAGCATGGCCCCAGCCCTCTCCCTTCCTCAGCCTCCCCTCACACCACCACACAGCTGTCTGAAACAGTGCCCAGCTGTCTGAAACAGTGCCCCGCGTGCTGCCTTAGCTCCTTTTTTCCTCTCTATTCTTATTTGTAGTCCCTTCATCATTAGTTCCCACAGGAATAGCATATTTGTCTGACACAGACAGTTTTACTGCTATAAATTCTCCACAGCCCATTGAATAGAGACTTTTTAATTAGGTTTTAAGAATTTTTCCATTAGCAGAGAGACATTGAGAATTCAGGTCTCACTTCTGAAAAGCAAAATACGTTAGGGAGGGAAGTTGCTTGATTTACTGCAATATTAACATTTTCCTCCCTATATTTAGGGGCATGGATCAATTGCTGTTTTGCTACTGTGGACAGAAATATGTTTGACAATTTATTTTATTGTGCTGCAAGTAAGAGATTTAACCCAGTGAGCAGTGAGAACCTTCTTGGGCTATGACATTGTCTGTGTGACACATACAGAAAATGTGAACAATGTCTTTCATCATCAGAATTTGATTCCTTTCCTATTTGCACTAAACTGGTTTTGTGTTCTTACTATCAAAGGGTTTTTCTGGCTTTAGATTTCACTTTGCCTGACAGGTCTGAGGTAGGGCTTTATATGGAAGTGGAAAAGACTGAGCCTCTGCCATCTCCTTGCCAGGTGTGGAAGGGCAAAGCTGTGCTGCCTTGGGCCCTGGACACACTTGGCCACAACAGGAGGGCAAGTGTCCACTTCCAGTGCACTCCCAGCTCTTGGGTATTGCATACTCACAGAATTCACAAACCAAGGGTGATATTTGGTTTTTTTTTAAAAAAAGCCCAGATAGATTTTCCCTTCCAGGAACTGTTGCAAATGGCTTTTTGTTGAGCTGACAGGGCAAGCTTCTGTCTGTCCCATCCCCAAACACCTTCATATCAGGAAGAACTTGTCACAGTGGTGTTTTGCCAATGAAATCCTCGCAGGCGTCAAGTTTCTATTTCAATCTACTCATCCTGACAAAATGTTATGTTGAAGAAATCCCAGCCAGCTCCAAGAGCCATGTTTTAATCCTGCTGGGTACATTTGATCTAGTTCTTGCACCTCAGTTATAAACCAGTGGGTTGTTGCATCATTTCTTGTGGGGTTAGCCCAGGTAAGCAGGACATGGCAAGGGCAGCCTCAGGTGCTGTTTCATCTGCCCTGGCATCCTTCATCCCAGCTGGAGTCTGCCAATATGCTTGTCTGGGCCTGAGCTAAAGACGTCTCTGGCTTCTGCAATGCTCTCACCTGCTTTAACTTATTGTAAAAAACATGCTAATGTAGGATGTTCTTTTTAAGGTTTTAAGGAGAAATACTTTTTTTCCTTTTTTCATTCTTGCCAGAACTTTGCAGTTCACTTTTATGCTCATGCTCTTTAAAATCCTTAGAAGGAAGGTTTCAAAGGCATTCCATAGCCAGCTTCTTTTTCTGTTGAAATGTCTACTTTTTTCTTTCTACTTTTTCCCTATCATTATTTTGTTGAATCCCTTGAAGAATTGAACTGTAGAGAGACACCATTCCCCCCTGAAGTAGCTCTCCCATTTATCCTTGTATACTCTTGCTGACATTGGAGCTTAATATTTTCCCCTCTATTTTTAACCACATTTAATTGGTGCACAACAAACACTTCCTGACCAGTATTTCCTCCCTTCAGTGTCATCAATGAAAAGAGCAATAACTGAAACTCGCTCAAAGCTGCAATTGTCTTGACTTCCCTCTGCCCCCCTCTGTAGGTAATTTTTGCCAGCAGCTCAGCTGAGTCAGCCCAGGTCACTCTGCCTTCTAATTTGTTTTTATAGACCCTGCCACACTGGCCATCCCTCTGAGCCTTTCCAGTCCTCACCATCAGCTGGAGACAGCAGTTTAGGCAGTATTTTTATTCTGCCCCTTTTGAAACTACTAGGGCAAAACTTCTCTGAAATTACCTTTTCCTCCCACATGATGTCTTAGGTTCATTTATTATTTCCTAGGTTTCCTCTTCTCCTATTTCAGGTGTTTCTCATTTGTATTTATCTCTTTAGCTATTTGTGCCAGAAATAACCTTACAGCCCTTCCCCTTCTTTGCCTGGTTTTCAAGTTTTGATCTCCCACTGTTCCCACAGTAGCAAATGAGAACCATGGATTCTTTTTTCTTCTTATGTGTCCCAAATAATATTCAGTCCCTGACATGTAAGGTGAAACCCAGAGATCACAGTTTGCTTTAAGAAGCTGGAAGAAAACTAAGAGGGGAACATTTCCCTTTAGCTTTCAGGCTAAATGGCTGCTGAGCCCTGCCTGCTCCTATTTGATACCACTTGCTCTGGAATTAATACATGAATTATGCTAAAATAATATAATATAGGCAGTATTTGTCAGCTGTTCCACGTCATTGCCCCCAGAATGTCAATGTTTGGAGCTGCTGAGTGATCTCAGTGACTCGCTATCTCTTCCCCTGTCCCAGGTGCAGGTGGAAGGTGTTGGCTCCTACCCCTTGCTGGCAGATGATGCCGTTCCACCCACCAGTTGCCTTGGAAGGGAATCGACCCACAACCCCTCCCCACTTCATGAACAGTGCCAGATGTGAGCCCTTCTTCTGACAATTGCAGCCAATCCACCATTTTGGATTTGCTTTGGGTTTGGTGAGTCTCAGAATTATCTTTGAAACTCCACAGCATCTTCCGTTCTCCAAACCAGGACTCTTTCAGCAGAGTCAGTGTTAAACCCACTTGGTTTTGAGCTCAAAACTTTCACCATGTGATTGAACTCATCAGTTCGAGAGAGTTTGAAAAGATGTCCCTAATAAATGATGAAAATCAAAAATGCAATGATAAAATCATAGCATAGCCCAGACCAAATTAGCCCATCCCTAGCCCAGTTCCCTGTGCCATGCATGGGCAGTTACAGGTTCTTACATGAAAACTTCAAGGAGGAGTGAGGAGAATACAGTTACACACCATATTCTCATTCCTTACTCCAGCCCCACCATTTTATTGATGGTGGTTGTATTCTGGGAAATTATGAGGAATATTTGCTGAAGTTCAGCCAGCCACAGGCAGTGATACTTTCACAGAATATCCTTCCAAACTGCAGGGTTTTGCAGCTTAGACATTTCCTGAGATAGATGTGTAGTTTGGGGACTTAATAGACCTAACAATTTTTTTTAATGAGTTGATCCAGTTGCTTTTCAGACCTGTGGGAAGTTGTAGCATCCATGAGGAGCTGCAGAGGTGAAGCTCCACAGCTGAATTGCATTGTCCCCACAGGCTCAGTGAAGAACTATCTTCTATCAGGCTTCTAACCTAAGAGCTGGACTTTTACATTAGATGGGACCATGAGCTCTCCCTCCTGTGACCTGTATGGAGCTTGCAGCCTGGAGATACGTGAGCATTCCTGGTGTGGATGCTGTCCTCACCACCATCCCCATCAGGGGACCTTGTGCAGACTAGAGACTGCAAACATGGCACAAAAATGTAGACATAGTTTTAGTTCATAAGATGACAAACCCATGTGAATCTGTGATTCTCTATCCCTACTAATTGTTAACCTGCCATTTGCTTTTCTCACGGTTGCTAAGCACTGAGCTGGTGTTTTCACAACCCTGTCTGTTATTCTCCATATGCTCATGTCATTCTTACACTGCACTCACATGAACCCGAGTGATCACAATCGGCTCAGGGCCCATCATTTTATTTGAAAAGGTAGGATTGCTCCTTTCCCAGGTGTGCATCCCTTCATCTTTACAGACATGAAGCATCACCTGCCATCTAACTCTGCAGTCATTCCATTCTGCACAATCCAGCTGAGCAACAGGCTCATACTTTTACTATCACAGAACTATTGTCATCAACAAATTTTACCCTCTTGCCACCTCTTCCAGATGGTTTATGAGTTTGTTCAGCTCCAAAGGTCCCTCCTCGTGACCTCTCCCCATGGTGAAAATCATCTGCTGTCTCCCAACCTATGCTCGTCACCCTGTTTTCATCCAGAAGAAAATTTCCCTGTCTGTTCTGTGACAACTTTTTTTCTAAGATCTACTCAAAATCTTTTTCTGTAGCTCATGCTCCCATGAGCCAGAGGGATTTTCTCAGCATCTCTTCTAATTACACCATCTCCTTTTTAAGTCAGGGCAGAACCTCCCAAAGCCACGTGGGCATTGGAGCAGCAGGGAGTATCAGAATGATGTTTTCTGCTTTGTACTTGGCCCCTTTCCTAATATCTACTGAATCACAATTTGCCTTTTTGGCACCTTGAATATTCAGTTGTCATATGCACAGTGATGCAAAGCTGTGTGAGTGACAATAGCTAATTTGCAGCCCATCTTGGTGATTATATACTTAGGTTACTCTTCCTCCATGCATTTGACTTTGCAATTCATTTGCCATTTATCATCCAGTCAATATCTGTATGATATTTCTACAACTGTTCAGCTAGCAGCACTTCTGAAAAAATATGAGAAATAATTCTCCATCATCAGCACATTCATCGCCTCGTTCTTCATCAAGCTTTACTGATCATTTATGAATATGTTGAACAAGAAAAATCCTCTTCTCTTCCTTGTGATTACTGATCTTTGCCTTCTGTCCGAAAAGAAGTTATTTGTTTACCCCTTTATGATTTTACTTTCCTACAGTCAGGGTGGGGTTTTTCCTGTTTTCTTTATTTGACTTTGAAAAAAGGTTGTTTTTCTTCTAGTAGCTCCCTTTAGTCTCTCATTTAATTATTCTGGGTCTATATGTGTGCCTGAGGACACTCTCTTCCTATTTTTTGTTTGATGGTAAATATTTACTTAATCTTTCATATTGTGTCTTTTAATGGCCTCCTGTTGTTTGTGAACATTTCACCCATTTTACTCTTCCTTTGAGTTCCATTTAATAAGTGTATGGTGTATGTTTCTGTTTTTAGAAGGTAATAAGTCAGGATTTGGACTTTCTTATTGCCTGGGGCATGATAAACTGGAATGCATCACAACCACCGTCATAAAGAGACCTTACAATGGCCACATCTTGAATCAGATCTTCATCAGTATTTCTCAGGAGTTTCTTCCTCTCTCTGGGTCACTGCAAAACTGATGGGGTCTAGGAAAGAATAAAAATGCATATTTCCCTGCTTGGCTGGTTACAGTCAGCGTGTCCTTCTCTCCACAGGCTGGTCCCCATCTCATCTCAGGAAAAATAATAATTTTCTAGTGTTGCTTTGTGATCACAAAAAAGGGCAAATTCTGGCAATTCCAATATCATGGGCTGCTTGGAGATCCCAGAAGCATTAGGGAAAATTACAGGCTCAGATCTGTATTTCTAAATTGGCACTGAGCTTTGGAGTCACAACCAAACCTTTTTGCAATGTATTGGATGCTGAAATTCAAGCCTTAGATCTGAGTCAGCTCCAGGTCATATATTTGATTAACCCTGAATAATTATTTTTTCATTTTACCTTGTGCAAGGATGATGGCCACAGAAACATGACAAAAACCCCTCTGGTTTGCAGAAAGGACATATTTTTTTACAAAATTCCCCTGAAGGAGTTTGCAAGTTGGTTTTGACACCTACATTAATACATCTCTGGTAGGGATCTTTATCAAAGATGTGGATTTCAGTGGTTGCTTTGAACTGTCCGTTCCCAGGATTAAGTTGTAGGGGTTTCTCTGTTTATTTTTGAGCCCACAGTGTTATTTGGTAGATAGACAGATATCATCCTGGTTTGAGGGCTTTTGTGGTTAACTCATTTAGTCAAAATGAGTTTGACTAACAGCCCTCTCCCTCATTTAGCCCAGGAATGACAGGGTAGGCTCACTGCTCCCAAGCATGGATCAACAACAGAATGGTTTGGGCTGGAAGGCACCTTAAATATATATCATCCAGTTCCAATCCCCTGCCATGGGCAGGGACACCTTCCACTAGA
>JAOXXN010000001.1:3474245-3495079 GCA_026770055.1 Myrmophylax atrothorax | reverse complement strand
TCCACTAGACCAGGTTGTTCAGAGCCCCATCCAGCCTGGTCTTGAACACTTTCAGGGATGGAGCAGCCACAGCTTCTCTGGGAAACATGTTCCAGGGCCTCACCACTCTCACAGCAAAAAATTTCTTCCTAACGTTTAATCTAACTTTTCTCTTTTTCAGTCTGAAGCCATTACCCCTTGTCTGTCACTACAAGCCCTTGTAAAGGGTCCCTCTCCTGCTTTCTCAGAACCCCTTTAGGTACTGAAAGGGCTCTAAGTTCTGCCCAAAACCTTCTTTCCTCCAGACTGAATAACCCCAATCCTCTCAGTCTGTCTCCATGGCAGAGGTGCTCCACCTGTCTGATCATCTATGGACTTGCTCCGAGAGGTCCATGTCCTTCTTACATTGAGAGTCTCAGGGCTGGATGCAGCATTGCAGGTGGGGTCACACCAGAGCAGAGCAGAGGGGCAGAATCACCTCCCTCCTCTTGCTGACCACGCTGCTTTTGCTGCAGCCCATCAAATGATGCAGTTTATCATCTATGCAGTAAATGGTGCAATGCATCAGGGATGTGTGATACCCACACAGAGGGGGTTTGTGCTGGTAATACACAAACTGCTCATATAACCCTTCGTGGGCAGCCCCACAGCGTGGTCCTACGTGCCCCATGGAAGTAAACCCTGAAAAATACAGCCTGGTCCTACAGGCCATGCTGGGGGGCAGAGCAGCACCTGCACTGCCTGTTCCCCACATCACCCTCTGTGTACCTCCAAAGGGGAAGGGACACACAGCAGGGCAACAGTGGCTGCTGTGAAACAAGGCAAACAGCCTAAAGATAAGGGAGGGAAATGCTGCTCATTGCTGTGGGTTCTAGAAACTCATTCATAAAAACCAGTCCTACAGTGAATGAGTAGCATATAGTGATCTTCACCTGAGTGGTGCTGTCAGACTATCTATCCCTGCTCCTGAGGCTCTGCTGCTGAGAGCCCCTTGCACAGCTGGAAGGAGCAAATTGAAGATACACCTCTCCTTTGCCCCCGATTTATTTCCTCTTTTATGAGGATTTATTTCAGGGAGCACTCAAAACTTGGGATGTGTTTTGTGGGGTCACCCAATAACATGTGATGTTTGGTCAATGACAGATTTCTCAGGTCAGCACAATTACCACAAAATGAAATTTCCTTTAGGAGAAAACATTCCCTTTAGGATGAAAATCCAACTGTTGATTGATGGTTCTTTGTTTTAAGTGAAAAGAGATAGAAAAAGAATACCCACATCCTCTAAAAGTTCTGGATTAGCAGAATAAAGACTTGCAGACTGTTACTGATCTGCAGCAAGATCCAGAGCAGCTGAGGTGATTTCTCCATGTCCTTGCTGAGAAGGAAAAGAGAGCACCACAGTAAGAGCCCTGTGGGACCAGAGCAGGGTGGTGAGGGAGGACAGGGAGACTGGAGAGGAGGAAGGAGCCCTCCAAGCCCCTTCTGGCCATGGGCACTTGCAGAGCCTCAGTGCCCTATGCTGACTTACCAAAAGGTTTAGGCAGGCACTGGCCTCACAGAAGGAAACACATTTGCAGGGAAACCCCAGATAATTTTCAAGGCTTTGCTATATAAACATATTAAAGATCTTAAAGTAATCCCCTGGCAGAAAGCAAGCAGCTTATTTCTTTCAGTGTGTTTGCTTTAAGATGCCAATCAAACTCTCTTTCCGCAGCGAAAGCTCAGGGGTAGATTTGCCTTTGTGCTTGTGGTTGGGATCGGGCCCAGGAGGTGACAGCCAGCAGATAAGGACTTAATTAATGTCCAGAAAGAAGCAGGAGGGACTAATGTTATCTGCAGTTTCACCTGACTCACACGATGGGCAGATAATCTATTGAGAATTCCATGGAGGTCCAAAAGCAGAGCGTTCTCCCCCTCAGGATGACAGATTTCCTCTCGTGCATGGGCAACATTTCAGCCAAACTCACTCCTTGGCTATGGGAAGAAAGCTGATGGAGAAATTACTGATGACTCCTCGGGACCAGGCACCATGGTGGGCCTTTGGGAGCACTGCTGATGTTGCATGTCTGAGAAAACTGGATTTTTAAGTTTTAACTCTGATGTTTTCTCTATATGATGAAGGTAAATGTGTGCCATGAACTGATGAGTGATGGAACACTGTCTTCTCCTGCCTGCACCTTGGTGTCTTGTGAAATGAAGGATACACAAAATATCTGGTTTATGAATTGACTTTCAATGAGAGGTGCTATCCACGTGTTAAACAGGGATGGATATAAATAAACTCCATGAAGTATTAAATAAATTAACCATCAGGAAAATGAACTCTATTGCTAATGGAGTTTTCCCTGTAGACCAAAACAACTCCCACTTTCTTGAAACACTTTTCAACAAAAAAATTGCCTGCAAAACAAAACTGTAGAAGTTGAAAGTTCTCACTTTGAACTTTGTCAAGGAATGAGGCACAAAACAAACTAATTTATAATAATCAAAGTTATGAAGACACAATTCTGACAAAGATAAAAAAAGTGCATTGAGTCCTTTTTTTTGATGATGAACAGGAAGAGTTACCTGGTGGTTTTCCCATGGGAAAAGTGATGCTGCAGAGCACCGAAGGGTCTGCAGCCAGCCCTGCCTGCTCTGCAGGTGCTTTCTATGGGGAGGGTGCAGAGAAGGTCCCACCATCCCACTACTTGTCTTCACCTTCTTAGCACTGTTCTGCTTATGCTTAAGAGTTGAGAAGTAGCTAGAATTTAAGAAATGTTACAGTAAATGGTAGAAAAATGTCCAAAAAGGAGATTAAAGCCTTGGGCAATTCCAGTCTCAAGGCCTGTTGTCCCAAGCCTGACTCAGAGACCACCTTTGAAATGAGGAGAAAAACATTCGTGAAATTAATAGATTAAACCTGGTGTTTCATAAATTTGGTTTTAGCTGGTGATGATGGATGGGTTGTGAAGCAATTCATTGCTCTGGGGGTTGGGCAGAGGGAATGGGAGCTGTCCCTGCTTTGGCTCCCCAGGACAGGACCTTATGCAGGACAGCAACTCCAAAATACTGGCTGGGACACTCAGGACAGACCCCTGGATGAGCACAGCACCTGTGGGGCAGGCTGAGGTCATACATGCCTTCTCCTTCCTTCTCTTGAGTCTCTATGCTGTTGATCCTCTTTTTTTTCTTGATCTTACCTTCTTTTCCTATATTCCCCTGTGTGGAAACCAACAGTGGCCTTAGCTGGACTCAAGTATTTCACAGCCACACCTCCCACTTTCTGTGTTTATGTATTCCTTCACCTGCCTGGGTTTCACTGTGGTCTCTTGAAGCCTGGATGTGTCATACCTCCAGCTCTCCTGCCTTACCTGTTTCAGAGTAAGCATAACCAAAACCTTAAGGCCAGGTGAAAATTCAGGCAGAGAACATGCACTTACATAGGAAATATAGGTACACATTTTTTGAGCAGTGCCAACCATTTGAAGCTGCCCAGAGGTCTGAAATACTGTAATGGCAATGAAATCAGCTGGTACTCAGAACACCCAGAGGTACCTCTGGCACCCAAAGTCAGAGCCTTTGGCACCCAGAGGCACCCAGCAGCATCCATTTAATAGATTATAGCATCACATAATAGATAAGTATCTATAGGTACGTAATAGATACGTGATCAATAGCTCACAGAAGCCCAGAAATTTATCTCAATGATATCAAAATATGCACAGCAACATTTCCTAATTAAACAAAAGAAAACCCAACCTCTGGGTGAAGCATCAGATGGAACAATGTTATCAGACCTCGCTGGGCAAACATGAGGAGCGTATAAAACCAGCTGCTCCCAGAGAAGGCAGCACCTCTCATCTACCACCTGCCAGGAGCAATGGATCCCAAGGTGGTCTGTGTGCTCTCTGTCACCCTCGTCATAGCCCTCAGCACCCTGGCAGAGGCAAATCCACCACCAAGTAAGTACATTCACCTCCTGTTGCCTCCCAAGGTATGTATGGGGGGCCCTGGTCCTACCAACTGCAGCCAGAGCCTGTCTTTATTAACATATCAGACAGCAAATGGCTTCTTCTGGTGATATTTATCACCAAAGCTGGACTCTGCTTTTAATTTTTTTCAGAGAAATCTATGGCAAATTGTAAAAGACTGCAGGTGAACTCTTGTGTTGGTGGAATAACCAGGAATGTGCTCCAAAGGCAGAGGGACAGACATGCCCAGGAGCTCTCTAGAACAGGACCAGGGCTGGAATGGGAGCCAGCTTTGTTTAAATAGTCTTCTGACAATTATTTCATGCTGCTTTGCCATGTGAATACCATTTCAAAGGAGTCTATATGCCTCCTCATTAAAAGATGAGCCATTTAGACAGCTTCAGAAGCAGAAAGCAAGTAACTCAATGCAAACCAGGGGCAGCTTCAGAATTTCTTGGTTGTGGATGACTGTGCAGCAGACTTAAAATATTACAAGTTTAGTCATAACTATTTGCACAGGATACTGTGTTTTTATAGTTATCTGACAAGAATGCAAAGATTTTGAACCTTTGCACTTGTTTGAATATCCACTGGACTCAACTCTTTTTCTCTTCATGAGAGGTGGGCAAATCAACAACATTTATTAGCACCATGTTTGAAGTTCTTGTGTTTTCCCATTTGATGTGGTCAATCTAAAGTCCACAAACCTCCCTGTGCTGTGCTGGCTTGGCTGCAAGTGAGACCACAGGCCCTCAAAGGGTGCAGTACAGCCCTTAAAAAATCAGTGAGAGCTTAAAAGCAGCTTTTAAACCACACATGTTCTGGTCTTGGCAGGAAACACAAAATGTACACTTGCACGGGTGGACAGAGTCCAGGGAAAGAGCATTGCTCCTAATGGGCATCTGATACCTGCACCTCCACAAACGAGTGTGCAAACTGACACCCAGTAACTTGCTCCTTCTGTCTTGAACAGCAAAATGCCAGTGTAAACTACCCCAAAGGGAGAGGACAAACTGTGGCTACCCAGGAATCTCAGCAGCAGAGTGCAAGAAAATCGGGTGCTGCTTCAATGCTTCAGTGAATGGTGTTCCCTGGTGCTATACTCCTAAACCAAAGAAAGGTAATATCTCTGCCAGAAACACTGATTTACCTCATGTTTGAATATCCAGAAATGTGTACAACCAGGGAGTGGTTCTTCTTTTTTATTAGGCAAGAAAAGTTAGAGCAAACCTTTGTTGGAACACCACTGGTAGTAAAATGAGAAGTCAAACCTTGCTTGCTCATCAAACTTCTGCCTCATCCTCTTCACACAATATATTCCCTCTTCCTTCAGGCTTCTGGTTATCAAACAACATATGCTGATTTCTTAAAAACATTTCTGTGCCACTTGTGGTTTTGTTCATCAGTAGAGCAAGGGATCCTCAGCTCACGGTTGGCTCTGTGGCTGAGGAGGACTTGTCTGACACCTGTACAAAAGGCCACAGGCACCCTGTAACTTCTAAATTTTTGCCCTTTCCTCTAGCCTGTTTTGATAATTCCTACTTTCTTCTTCTCCTTCATGTTTCCCAGCATAATTGCACTTGATTGTCCTTTTTCCTCTCCCACTTTTGCTCCCAGTCTTCACTTGAAATCTCCCAGGGAAAATGCTTTTCTCCATTAGTTTCCTCCTTCTAAAGCTTCTCAAGTCCTGCTTCCATTTTTTGTCATTATATTCTCAGAGAGGGTAAGAGCTGCTGTCCCAGTCTCTCAAGAATTGGGTGTTTATTTTACATAACTGTGTTAAGTATCTGAGTGTAATTAGCTGTGTTAATTAACTGGGTGTAAGCTACACTTGCTGGGCTGACTGCACAACTGCTTAGAACTTCAGTGCAGTCTCTGCAGTGGCATAGGTGAGATGAGGGTGCAAAGGCAACATTATCCAACAGAAGAACTTGATATAAATTGAGATTGGTCAACAGGAATCACAACTGATGGAGGAAAAAATAATTTTACTTTCGAACACTGTTTGCATTTTTTGTAAATCTTGAAAAATGAACATGCCATTTTCAGAGAATTGCTTTGCTGAGTGGAACAGTTTCAGGAGAGGAAAACTGAATTATTCAAGCTGGGTGGTCTGACCTCTTTACTTGTGATTTTACTTTTCATTGCCTGGAAGAGCTGTGATTTTTCTCCTAAATGACCCACCTCCTTTCTGCAACTCGAGCTGGTGTGCAGAGGAAGCTGGGTTGTCCTCCCTGCAGTAGCCAGGCTGCTCTGGGGTTAACATTGGGTCAGGGCATGGATATACCCTGGTCTGAGGCCAGTGCATGTGTTACCATTGTGGAAGACACACAGCTTTTCACCCCATTGCTGGATCTAGGAAAGGTAAAGATGGGTCAGTGCCAGACACTTCTAGGGGTGAATTTTGCCTCTTCTGGTCCCCAAGGCACAGCAGCAATTCATCACCCCTTGGTATCCAGCTTTGCCTAAGAGGCATGGTGAGGATTTGGGTGAGCCTGCTGGCTGAAACTGGGCAGCATGGCTGTCACACCTGCTCACTGACCTCACCTTTGTGTCCTGCCTTTTATTTGTGAAATACATCACCAGGTAAATGGAGCATGAAGTAACACATTCTCCTTCCTTCCTTTGGTTTTTTTTTTTGCTTCACACAGTCAAGAAAGTATGTCCCAATGATCCTTACGCCAGGATAAACTGCGGCCACCCCGGCATCTCGGCCAGGGATTGCACAAGGAAGGGCTGCTGCTTCAGGGCACATCCTGCTGGTGTGCCCTGGTGCTTCTACCACCGCGTCACGGAGGAAGGTAATGAGTGCCCTGCACGAGACATCGTCCCTTGTGTCCCTGTGGTGGTCCCAGCGGGGTCTGTGCTCTGCCCAGGCTTGGTGTGCTGTGCCAGCCAGAGATTCCTCACTCAGGGTGTCAGCAGGAGGAGGTGGCTAAACCCTAAAAAACCAGCTTCTTGTACAGAGATGGGGGTGTTGCCAACACATCTGAGTTGGGGGCTTGTGGACAATGTGGCTGCATGAGTAGTCTGAGCTCAGGTGTGAGCTCAAGCCCTCAGCCAAAGCCGTAGCAGAGGTGCAGCTACCTAACTCACCTCTGCCTTACCATCATGAGAGATAAATGGCTTTGCTTTAGAAAGGTGCAATGAAACCTACAGAAATTTCTGATCCTCTACCACCCTTTTTTTAAATTAGGATTGACCTTCCAGCATATCTAATGTAAATAACCAATAGCCTCAGCCACAGCCTGTTTTGTACTTGGTAAAATTCACTATCATATGGATTTTCTGGTCTGAGTCATAGTTAGGAACCACATGCACAGATGGGGGTTGGGAGAAATTGCTAAGAAGTTGCTTTTTGGACGTCCTTCATCTAGGCAAAACAGTTCCTAGCATCTTGTGTAATTTATAGACAAAACATGGCTCTTAATATGCTTCTCCTCTTTGCCTCCTCAGCTTGTTAAAGGAGAAACTTCCATCAAGACCTTTGCAATCTTTGGATCTACTCCAATGGAACAACAGATGGAGGTCCCAACTCAGACTTTGTATTTTGCAACAGCCATGATTTGTAGGCTGGTTTTACCTGGGATTGACTCCTTTCTGGAAAGTTACTGGTAGCTTTTATTCTCTCAGTAGGATAGTACCGCACAAGTTTTCACTGTAATAAAAGAACTAAGACACAATTTTAAGGGTTTTTTGCTATTTTTATTTTAAAGCTGTGCATTTCTCTGTTTCCAGGAAAATTCAGCACCTCAGCAACCTGTTGATGTCAGAGCAGTCACTAACACTTCTAAAAGGAACACGACACTCAGCTTTTTGTGTTAGTTACTCTTCACACTCGCAAGTGACTGCTTGAATTTGTTAGCTGATCTGTGTCTTCACACAGGCCACTCATCCTTCTGAATGCTGAGAATATCCAGCATTTCCCATTATATAGATATAGATGTGGGTTTGGGCTTTTTTTCCTCTTTGAGACATAGGGAAGGATGCCTGCCTTAGCTGATCACCGAGCTGGTCTGACTCAGACACCTCCTGCTCTGTGCATCACCGTGTCTCTGGTGCTGCCAGTCCCTCAGTGCTGCTGCCAGTGGGGCATGGAGCAGCTCAGGAAGGCAGGAACCCATCTGGTACCCTGAAAAACCCAACACAGCCCTGGCTGCTGGTGCAACATGCACCTGTTACCACCAGGCACTCTCACTGCTACCCAGTGTCCCCACAAGCAGGTCCCATGGGTTGTGCCCAGGAAATGCCTCTGCAACACTAAAAGCAGGCACAGGTTCCCCTGGCACTGACCTGTGCCTGAAATGGAGCTGCTGTGTCTCAGCAGCCACAGGAGAAGCTCCTGCTCTCCAGGTGAGTGTGGCTGCTTTCTCCTGAGTGTCTTTAATGTTCAGCACAGCAGCTCAAAGGCTTCACAGCCTCGGCTGAGTGGGAGCCCAGGAAAGAGCCTTTAAGAGCCCTGCTGAGCCTCTCAGAGCTCTGTTGGGGAGTTAAAAGGGTAATACAAGACTAAAGCAGCAGCAAGCTGTGCTCAGGGATTAGCAGGGAAGAACAACTGTACAGGGTTGGGTTGCAAGGACAGAGAAAAGAGTGGAGACAAAATCACAGAATTATAGAATGGTTTGGTTTGGTTTGGTTTGGAGGGACCTTTAAAGGTCATCTAATTCAAGCCCCTGCAATAAACAAGGAGACCTTTCTTCTAGACCAGGTTGCTCAGAGCCCCATCCAGGGTTTCCTTGAACTTTTCCAAAGGTGGGGCATCTGCTTCTTCTCTGGGAAACCTGTTACAGTTTTACCATTCTCATTGTAAAAAACTTTTTCCTTAACCTGCCCCCTTAGAGATTTATCCCAGTACACTGTTGTGATGAGTATGTTTATCCAAACAGGTAAAAATTAGTCATTCATAAACCACTTCAAAAGGCTCAATAATATGAATACAGTAGGATATTAGTTGTAATATGAGCAATAAACTGACGAGTCTCCAGTTGTCTGCTGGAGGTCTGGCACTGCATCCCAGGTGAAATTTGGTGTCCTCCTGATAATACTGCACTGCAAAATCTGGCGACACAATGAGGTACCTTCACCAGGTAACAGGGCCTTTACAGGAGCCTCGTGGCAGAGCCAAGGTAGAGCAGAGGGAAATCCCAAGCCAGGCATGCTTGGAATGTGCAGGACCTGCAGAAAGGTGGCTATAGAAGGAGAGACCTTCTTGTTCTCCCCTTCAGGGTCACTCTGAGGGCTCCCATTACATGAGTCAGTGTCCATGGGCCCCATTCTCAGCCCTCAGAGAGAAAAAGACACTTTGTGGGGTACATCCCTCCTTCCCTTCCTCAGGACGCACTATGATCCAGGAATGCTCTTTGGTCTTACCAATGGCACTGGGGCAGTAAAGCTCCCCTTGAGCTTAACAGGAGCACTGTCTGCTCCCAGGACTTCTGTTGTCTGATAAGCTCCCATTTTCCAGCAAAGAGCCTTGAAACATTTTTTTGTGTGAATATCAGCCCAAGTGGAACAATATTATTGTTATTGGACTTTTTCAGGAAAATCCAAGTATCTACTGACCCAGACTGTGGCCAGGATGGAAATTTATTGCTGACTAGCCAATCACCTGGTGGCACTATGAACAGTGGTCCCTTTGATCTCTCTGTCCAACAGTGACCCAAGTGGTTGTCTGGGGAGAGGTCCTGGATAATCACATGATGAGGCTTCCCTTCTAGCAAAATGCAGGATTGTCACAAAAGTGGATCAGTTTTAACAAGCAAATATTAGACATCCAAATGAAAATTTACCTTTTGTATCTGCAACTCTGCCTGCACACCCACATCACTGTATAGTGAGAGCTGAATAGGTAAACAAAGTTCTAAATATCTTTCTGGAGGGAAAAAAAAGTAGGTCAGCGAAGTGATTTTCGTCAGCAAAGGTGCTGCTGTAACAAGAACCCATTTGTGTCAATTTGTGACACAAAGGCTTTGTGCTGATGAGGCCATTAGGCAGGGAATGACGTTTCAAATCACAAATGCCCAATAGTCCTGAACTGCAACCAGGCAGCTGACAGCAACCAAGGCTTCAGCTCCTAATATAGGCTCAATAGAACATGTTTGACATTGCAGATTGTTTGCCTGTGGTGCTTCAGTGAGTGAAGATATTCTACTGGTTTTTAAAGCAATTGTAGCAAAGGAAAACATCTCAGGAATCATTCTTTTTGAAGCAGTGCAAGAAAGCTGTACTTGGGTGACATGGAGAATTAACAGGGGGGGAAACTAGGACAGACAAGGAGCTCAGAGCAGATGGGTGCTAGCAACAAAGAACAAACCTGTAGCCATGTGACGAAGGGATATAACTGCAAACACATCCAAAAATGTGGTTTTAATGTGCCCACTTAGTTCACCTCCTGTTCCCAAATGCCTCTGGGAAGGGTATGCACCCTGCCACAGCGGGTATCACACACTCTTTTGGCAGAGCTCATGTTCAGAAGGAAGGTTGAAGGAAGGTTTCAGACAAGGTGCTAAACTGAAGTGCAGAAGAATATGGAAACTGAAATCTTCCTCTGTTGAGAGCAGCTAAACCACACGGTGCTGCCACAGGTCTCCAGCAAGTTACTGGTTTTACCAAAGCTTGAAAACCTGACAATGGAAAGCAGAAGGTAAAACACAAGAACCAAACCTGACTCCCTGTGTGAGGGAGTCCATCAAGATGTGAGTCAGGACATCCCAGGCAGAATGATGACCTGAAGATGCAGATTCAGTTTCCAAGAGATTGCCTTCATTGCAAGACTGAGTTCAAAAAGGAAAACTCACAGCTCTGAGGTGTGAGCTGCAAAACCTTCCTTAGGAGCAAAGTTCAGGGGAGGGTTTTAGAAGCTCTCAGGTGAGTTTCCCAAGCAGAAACCTGACAGAAACAAAAGTGCTCTTTGGATAGAACAGTCCATTTTTACTCTATAGGCTTCTTTTTCCCCATCTGAGCCTTCTTCTAAAGCATTTGAAAGCTGCCAGTGCTGGTATATAAAACAGTGAGCTGCCCAACTACCTTAAAGAGCATAGAGGGTCCCTGTCCTGGGACACTCCACCAGATACACAATGGGACTAGAAACATGCCCTCAGTACTGGAAGACAACAGCCACACAGCCAGACTTTGCTGTTAAAGGTGTGCTGCCATGCAGGGTGCATTCAAGTGCTAGAACCAGCTCAGTAACACTTGGGTGATGTAAAAGAGGACACTGGTTTGTTCCAGTGTTTGTTGTCCTTGGGTGCCCTGCCAGTGAGTGGTACAATTTCCATTTTTTCATTTTATAAAATTTCCATTCACCAGAGGTGGGCAGGGTAAGAAAAACAAAGCACTTTTCTGCTGCAGACCAGTGTATCATCCATATAGCTGTGATAACTTCCTGTGCTTTGGGAGCAGCCTTTGCCTACTCCATGTGGCAGCCAGAAATCCCCCTTGGAGAAGACACTAGACAAAGACAGGCTCTTGCAGAGTCCTGCTCCCACCTATCTCAGAGTCAGGTCTCCCAGGCTTCCTTCCACACTTGCTTCCTTCCATCTCTGAGCATAATAAAAGGTTGTTTTGGTTAGCAGAATTTTTGAGGGATTTAATACTGAGAAAACACAATTGAAATAAAACAGTGAAAGTCTCAAATCCAAGTATTTCACTGCAGCTGAGCCTATACCTTTGTTGTTGACTGGTTACAGAAACTCTAGGAAATTCTTAAGGTTCTAAGCCCACAAAAATTTGTTGGGTCTGACATCTCACCAGAGTAGACTTCTGGTTGTCTGAAGGCAGTTTTTATTAATTCAATGGATTGATCAGTGATGTTTCCAGAAATGATGTTACCTTTGTGGAAGGTAAATTTGGTAAGTAAAATCCAGCTCCTTCCTGCCACAAAGTAGGATTTCCTCTGCTTTTTACCCTTCTTCAGATTTGGCATTACTACCCATCCAAGGGATGCTTCACCAAGACTTAGGATACATGTTCCAATGAACCAAAGGAGCAAAATGACAAGCTTTACTGTCACTTTTGTTCATTCTTTAAGTACTTTGGGGTTACTGTCTGATTCTTACACAGGAGAAAGACAAAAAGCACCTTTAACACTCTTGATGAAGCCATGAAATCTGCTTCATGTTTGACTCTACAGTTGCCATGGGGATGAGCAAGAAAGTCCTGGGAAGGGGGGAGCTTTATTCCACCTGCGCAGCAGTGGGACAAGAGAATAATTGTGCTAGAAAGAATTGGAGAGAAACAGTGCAACTCCATGAGGTGTTTTGCAATCAGAGGCTGACAATGGATCAGCTTCATGCTTTGATAATATTTTCCACCTGTGGAAAAGATCAAGTATTGAATTCCTTCTCAGCCTTCCCATGTGTGTGAGGGCACAGGCACAAAACTGGAACGACAGGAATCCAGCAATGCCATTGCACAAAGTTAACAGTGTATAAAAAAGATTTCACAGGTCTTGAAAAAATCCTCAAGGCACAGAAAAACATAAAAGAAACCAAATGAGGCCATGGAAATTTCAAATACACTAAATAACAGAAATTGATGCAATTAGTGTCAGTTTGACTAATCCAGCCCTTGACAGCTTTTCTGCCCTAAATTGAGCTGGTAACACACACTTCTCCACCAAGCCCTTCATTCAGGCTCTCCCAAGGGAAGGTGTCAGGGTAACAACTGACAGCACAGCATCTGCTCATTGCTCACCTAGGCACTGCTCACGTCCTGGTACCCTCCCATGCTGAACAAGGCAATCCTTCTTACTGTAGCCCCTTCCCTGGCTTCCCATGCCTTTCAACCTGCATTCCAAAGCAGCTTCTAAATGGATAGCTACTAGAAAGTGCAGCATAAAAATTTCCTTTATTTTCCAAAGCTCTTTATGAACCCATTTGGAGTACACAATGGATGGTAATTGCATGTGAGGTATATTAATTTTTGCAGTGTTGCTAATGAGAAGTTTATGGTTGGCTTATTTCATAGCACTAACTGCAATGTAAAATACTTAAAAGTCATTTATGTTGCCAATCAGGCTATGAAGGACTCCTGTTCCTCCTTTTCCCTTCCTGATCTATGGCTAACAGTTGGTGCAGGGAGGCATTTAGTTTTTGGGACTATAACTCCTTCAATCTAGTATTATTTGCAGGCCTATAAAATGTCATATAAAGTATGACACCTGTTATAATTAGAAAAATGTCTTAAAAATGCAATCCTACTGCATCCTTAGGACAATTCACCCTTTAGTCATCACTGCTCGTGTTATTTATGACTGGATATTAACTAACCTGTACAAGTTAGGGCTGTTATCCTTGAACTGTGGTGATTAAGGCAGGTGACTTTGTTGCTGTGGTGGTCAGGAGAGGTGGCACAAGGGCAGTGATTTTGTCTGGGCTTGCCTTTAAGTTCAACATACAAACACTATGGAACAGCCTCACAGCTGCATGAAAAGCCATCCAGCCAAACCAAATATATGGCAAAGCACAAGACACCAATACTAAAACCTCCTGCAGACACTGCTCTTCTTCAGGCCTTACACAGGCTGAGGTTTTGCTCAAGAATTTTTCCTTCCAGGGCAATAAGAAGCAGAAGTCCAGCAGAAACAGTAAGCATGTCATTTCATGGCCAATGTGGATCTGCAGGAGAAACACAGCAGCAAAAATACTGGCTTTTGAAAGTAGCTGAAGACTCTCACGGTGACAGAAATGCACAGAAAGCTGCAGAAGAATAGCACAGGTGTGGCTGAACAGTGTTTGGTAAAATGGGGAATGGACAGGTGTGACTGGCAGAATAAAACACGGCTCTTCTTCAGCAGGGAAGAAGGGAGAAAGAAATTCATACATTCCAGAGTGCCAAGCAGAAGGATAACTGGGAATGATCCTTTACTGCCTCCCGGAATGCAAGAGCATGGGGAACATCTGCTGCCACTGGCAGGCAGCATGGACAAGATGAACAGCAGATTAGTCTGTGGAAGAAAAATACACCAAAGATGGATGAAAAGATAAAGGTTATTAATTCCACTGGTTCAGGAAGTCCTTAAATTGTATAGGGTTTCTCAGAGAAGCACCTGCTCATGCTGGCTCTGTTTGGGTTGGAAGGGACCTTAAAGATCGAGTTTCAACCCACAATGTGACTGCACTTAATGTTTTCAAGAATTTTTCCTGCCTATTTCCTAACATTCTTGTATTTGGGGTTACCTGAAACCACCACAATCTAGATCTGAAACAGGCAATTCCACATTCTCATTGGCTGCCAGAATCAAGGAGAAGGCAGTGAAAATGTGTCACTACCAACACACCTGCCACTTCCCTCTGGGAGAGAACAGGGACAAAGGCATCTGTCTGAAAATAATAACACTTTATTCGATTTTTTTTTTTTGTTACATTATCATAAATGTTCTCTAGTCTCAGAAAACAAAGCCCTAGTTTGGAAAATAATGCACATACAAATCTCTTCTTACAGGTATTAAGTATACAGAAATATACAAAGATTTCTCTATTACTGTAATTTATCATCAGAATGCCCCACATCCCACATTTTCACTCAGGTCCACTGTACCGGTAAGCGTAAACTACAAAGGTAACAAGCAACCTGAAAAAGACATGGTTTGTATAATATAATTATATATATGTGTATATATATATCTACAACAGTGCAAATATATCACAGCGTGCAGGCAGCAATAGTCTCTAGAGAAGCATAATAAAATTGATTCATAGTAATGCAAATGCATTACAGAAACAAGAGACAACAATGACATATTAGATATACAGAATATGCACACTTTAGCACGCTGATTTAAAATCATACCTTGCATTGACTCTTGCTTTGAAAACAAAAGAACCAAATGTTAAATAATTCAGTGACAGATTCAAGGGCAGTATCTCACAATAAGGTCAACTGACTCAGGTAAGGAATTTGACAAATCTTTACTGACACAGGTAAAGGCTTGGCTCCACTGCAGGACTTGTCTTCTTTTTAGATGTATCAGTGTAATCTTCTTAAATTTAATTTACTTTTACCATAATTTTAGAGAATTTTTTCCTTTTTTTTTTTAAATTGTTCAACAACTAATTCACATTTTTAAAGATTGGTACAATTATCACCGAGGTCAGGAAAACTTGTTTCTAGAAGCAATAGAAAGGAGTTTGTATAATGATTATCCTAAATGGGCTACTAAAATAAGCTACCATGGGGTCAGGAAAAAAGACATCACAGATGCCACTGAAGTAGAAAACCACGTCAAATTTAGAAGTAAAAACTTCCATGTTGCTTTGCAATCTGCTTAGAAAGACATTTTAGTACTTTTTTTTCTTCTTGAAAGAGTATAGCACACCCAGAGATCCAGCACATTGGGTATTTGGTAGCTCGAAGAAGTCTGAAAGTCATCCCTCCACCTCTGACTATCTCACCATGTTCCCAAGCAGCTCATTTTCACCCCCCACATGGACAGCAACCACAAATATCCATCAATAAGGACACAGGCAATTGGTAGAGATGGGCTGAGCTGCACAGGAGCCCCCAGAAAGAAAATGGGTCGACAAAAACTTGATATATTTTGAAGGCATAAACAATGCAGAGAATGCAGGCTGAGCCATGGGCATGTCTCGTGCCAAAGGAGACACATTTTGCCTAGTCCCCCTTTGTGCTGGAAACAGGTCTCAACAGAGATCTAAATATCTTAAAGGAAGGTTCTATAGCTGACAACTGCATAAAATTATCATTCATCCTAAGATTTCAAAGTAACAAAACCACTGGAGGCAGATTTTTGTGCTCTATGGTATCATTACTCCTTCAGAAACTCTACGTGAAATATGTACAGTAACAAAGTATTAAACAGAATTAAAATGAAACGTTCTGCTTGCAGGCTCAACCTGTGACTTTTGGACTTGTAATATGAAGAATGATATGTGGGTTTATAAAGATCACTCAGTGGGATACATTACAACAACCTCTTGTGTTATGAAAATAGGGATTTAGGAGGAGGACAGTAGGAGCTGGTCCCTGAAAATTCTACTGCCCCTGTCCACTAATGGCAGAGCTCATGATTAACTTCAGTGACACTCAGCACTTAATTCCTGCTCTCCCCAGTGCTGTGTGGGTGTCACGGGCACCTCGAGGATCAGCCTGGCACAAACTGTTACAGAGGACATGTCATGTGTCACTTTCTGCCCATTTCTAGTACCCAACAGCTTTTCACATGATCAGACTTTTTAAATGGATCTCCACACAGAACTAAAGGAAAGAAATTCCTGAGCAATTGCACCCTGTTGTGTTGTTCTGGTAGGAAAAAGGCATCCAGTAAAGGATAGAGATTCTCCTTAGTGCTGTATCTACAGAAGCATTTTTTATTTTTTTCAGCCAGATTGAGTTCTAGTTGGGCTTTGGCCCTTCTAATTTCTCCCTGCAGAACATCACAACATCCTTGCAGTCCTCCTGAGTTGCCTGACCCTTCTTCCAAAGGTAGTACACTCTGGTTTGTTCCCTGAGTTCCAGCCAAAGCTCTCTGCTCAACTGGGCCAGTCTTATTCCCTGCCAGCTCACCTTTGGGACATGGGGATGGTCTGCTCTTGCTGTGCCTTTTGGATTGCCTTCTTAGGAATCTCCAGCCTTCCTAGACATCTCTGCCCTTCAGGATGGCCACTCAAGGGACTTTGTCAACCAGGTTCCCAAACAGGCCAAAGTCTGCTCTCCAGAAATCCACGGCAGCAGTTCTGCTGATCCCAATCCTTATCCCCACAAGAACCAAAAACTCTGTCATTTCATGATGTGCCCAAGATGACCTCCAATCATCACATCACCCACCAGTCCTTCTCTCTGTTCAGATGACCAGACTTCTTAGAGAATATTTCATCTGCCTCCCCATCTGTAAACAGACTCCCCACCAGGGTATCTGCTTTGTTTGCCTTCCCCCTGATTCTTAGATTCTGAGAATCAAAAGCATCCCTCTAGCATTGTGTAAACATGACAGGTAGGATCACTGGCATGGCACAGGGAAGTGTATGCCACACTTCTTTCCAGGGATAAATGTTTAGGAAAACATTAATTTCTGTTGACAACACAGACTTTGACATAAAAGCATAAATTGAACTGTCAATCACCTGATACATCCAGTACTTGGACTCAAGTGTTCATTATCACCCACTTACATAACCAGTTCTCCTACTACATGTTTAAATATTCCTCTCTTTTAATGAAAATAGACAACTTGGGCTCCAAATTCTAAGAGCTGAAGGGGATTTCAGCACCAGACACTCTTCTGTTACTCCCTTTGACCTCCAAAGATAAAATTTTCTCAAATTCTTATGAGTAGAATCTGCTTTCCAAATCTTTTATTTGATAGCTACTAAAACTGTTTCAAGTTATTTTTTAGAAACTTCCTGGGTGTTTCAGATCATATGCAAGTTCCCACAAAGAAAAACAACAAAAAGAATATGAAGCACCTAAAGTCTTAACTCATGCACAGAGTAACCAAAGCAACATGTCAAAACAAGTCAAAATATATCAAGGAGGCCAACAGAACACTAAAGTCTTCTTGCATTCCCAACAGAAATCATATATTCAGTCCTCAAGTGACCTTTAGAAACCCTTAGCCTGTTATGCAACTTTTAGCCAGGCTGTGACTGGTTCAAATGATAAAATAATGGCATTGACTTCAAACAGGTTATGGCTCTTTATATATGGCTATATAAACTGAAGATTTGAAGACTTTAGAACATTGCTGACCTTATTATTCTTCCATGTGAAGCCTCCAGAGCTTCACAATGTGCTGCTTAACACAACAGCACATGAATGCTCAGCCCATTAACCTGGGAATGCATTTTATTCCAGCCTGCTAGAATTTATTTCCACATAAAGGGAAAAAAGCCAGCCTGAGACTATGTTAAAAATCTTTGCAGTATATGAAAATATAATTGGGATGGATTTTAATTACTTCTGTCCCACAGTAGTGACAAAAGAAAGATCATTAGTTAATTTGCGAGCTAAGGAGGGAAAGAATGATTATCTCATCTATGGGTACCACTGAGTTCCCAGAGAATTATTTCTTTACTGGGATACTACCATCTGAAAGTGTTCCTTAGAATAGTAACTTTCAGCTAAGTGCTGTCAGCAGATGGCTGGGGAAAAGCATATCCACCCCAAAAAAAATGAGTGCCAAAAACTATTTCAGAGCGTGCATTTTCTTAGAACACCCGCCAGGCCCAGAGTTTTGACTACCATAACACAATATGAAGTTACAGGACAGGAGAGCACGTTGCAGACTAAAGAGGTAAGATAATAAAGTCTACAGACAGAAGAATAGGCACAGAAAACAAGAGAGCATCCCAGGAACTCGTACTGCTAAGCTGGTCTAGCTGGGGGAAAACAGCATCATGGAAGTCACCAGTGTTGAGATGTCAGCGAAGTTACCTCCTTTGGAACACTGCAAGGGATTGTCAGTGTGGTATTTGGTAAGTGGTGCTGGTAAACATGACACATGAAGCCCTGAAGGTATTCATTGCCCTGGATGTGACACTCTCTCACACTCAGCCAGGCTGCAGCTGAACCAGCACTGTGCAACCAAAGTCATTTGGCAAATGCAGTCTTTTGTCTGCTTGCAAACAGCTTTTGAACTGCCTGTAAAATATTCACAAATACTTGGAGAAGTCCTGAAATAATCAAGGCACGTTGTGCCAAGGGATTTCAGACTTGTGAATTATTTACAAACTGTTCACAGTTATGGGTATTATTTAGAATAGCTAAAATTCTTAATTTCTCACATCTGACAGCCATATAGGTTCATACCTGCTTGTGATTACGCCTGGAAAAGCTGCAGAATTGTACAAAAGCTTTTTGAGAAAAAACAGCAACAAAAAACTATGCAAAGAAGCTGTGAAAGGATTTTGGTTTTCTTCTACATTGAAGACTGACCTTGCTTTCACAGGTCTATCTTACTTTCAGGGAAGATTCAGCTAACCTTCCTAAAATATGTGACTTGATTTAAAGTCTTCCAGAACACAGGCTTAATTCAAAATGTCCTGAGTTTATCAGATAGATGTATTCTGTATTAGTAAATTAAACAGAGCCTGGGCATGGGCCAGGAAAGTTGGGAAACAATGGCAGAGCTGCAGCCCAGCACAGCCAGAGCTTTTCCAGGCAATGTTTGGGCTCTGTTTAGAAGTGAGTACAGGCACCATTCCTATCAGCCCCAGTCATTTGAGGACTAACAGAGCTGGCCCTGGCACTATTTATTTCACTAGTATAGATGTAGCCATGGAGCCTTTGAAACAATCGTGACTGCACAAGGTCTCCCTTATCTACTCTACTGCCACAAGCTGCTGAGCTCCTGAATGTTTTCCTGACATTGAGCTGCTTCCAAACTACAAGACTTCAGCATCCTGGCAGGATTAATGAATTTCCAGAATGTGTAGGTCTCACTCGGAGGTCTGGGACACCAAGATAAATTCACAGGAATGGCAGAAGGTGGTAGAATTTGCACTGAAGTTCACCAAGGTGTCCAACATGAGTATGGGCCCTGCAGTTTCACTTTGGGTTGAAAATCCAAACCCATGAAAATCAGTGGCAAAATTCACATCAGCCAGGAACCAGATCTCCCCCTGCCAAATTTACAAAAGTGAGATACACAGACCAACAGTTTCACTGATGTTTAGATCAATTAGCTATTAATTCCCATGTTGTGCACGTGGACTTCGGGATGAAAACAAAACTGCTTGGCATAATTAGATGTGCAGGATTACAAGGTCATTTCTGTGTTTTGAGGAGAGTTCTACACAGTGTGTTGCAGATAAAATGACTGCTGCTGCATGAACAAGTCACAAGTGTTTTAACAGAGTACCCCAAGCTTTGATCTCTGGACAGCTCTTGCACTCCATCAAGGCTTTAACAATCACTTTAGGGATAGATTCTGTGTTCACAATTTAAGGAAAAAAAGGAGCCTCAGAGTGCTTTGATTTTTTCATTCACAGGAGGTAGATCAAACAGATAATGAGCAGAGTTAGTATTTTAAATATCACAAATACCAAGGATTTAAAAGACACTGCAAAATAATGTTTTTTCCAACCATTCAGTGACAGCTTGAACATGTCTAACCATGTGTGCTATTCAGTGATGCTTCCAAAAAGGACCATGGGTTTAGTGCAGACTCAGAAACTGCCTTTTCCTCCTATGATTACAGTTTTCAGATATGAGACCAGCTCGACAAGTAAAGCACCAAAATTCTAAATTCAGACAGAAACAAAAATAATTACTTGAATCACCTTAGGTTTGCTTTAAAAAAGTATCCATATTAAAAAGACTTCTTTATCTTATTAATACATTTACAGACTTTTGGCCAGAAGGGGTCATTCTGTGAAAAAGAATTGCAAAATAATATATAGAAAACTGCAAAGATGAAACTCTGGATTTAAAAAGATGAGAGAATCCTATTTTCTTTGCATTCCTCATTTTGCATCTCATTACCTTGTCACCTAGAGATTACATTATACTACTCTGGCTACCAGGACTATTATCCCAGTCACCTTATCCCAAAATTGGTTTTCATAAGGAAAGCTCCTGCAGGCAGGTTTTTTTTATTACAGTACACTGCCTCAGTTTTGATACTCTGTGGTGTAAAATTCCCTTCTAGTTCTTCTTCCTAGTTAAAGCTAGAAAGTGTAATGAAAATGTGACCCAACCCAACTGGACTGATTGGCTTAACACTGTATGTCCACTATCCCATTGTGGCTCTCCATGGGCTCGGTCAGAACAGCATCTGGCTGGCACTGGGGACCAGCCTGCCACAGTGAGACAATGTCAAGTGCCCTCTATTGCATATCTAAAGATCTCCCTACTGCATTGGTTGAGCTGCTTCTCCTTTACCTCTCCGCTCGGATTTTGTATCTGAGAACAAAATAGGCAATCAGGCGCAGAGAGAAGAAGAAA
>JAOXXN010000001.1:3434890-3474187 GCA_026770055.1 Myrmophylax atrothorax | reverse complement strand
GGATGGCCTCTGATTTTTGAAAGTGGCAAGTGTCATCTTTGTCACAATGCAGATCTTCCCGATCCAGTCCATAGATGGAGAGAATAACTCCTTCGAACCCATACCTGGAAAGAAGAAGAATGGATTACAAGGAGAAGTCCCAGTGAAGTGTTCAGAAATACTTCAGCAACACAATCCCTGTGAGAGCTCAGCTGAAGCACTGAGGGATTCGATACCATTCTGACACATGTCTTGGGGCAAAGTTCTATCCCTGTTACAATCAGGCACATGACACGTCAATGGCATTTTACATAAGATGGAACAAGGGCAGAAGTTGTGCCTTTAAACACTTCCAGTTAGTGTACAGAGCAATTTCTTCAAAGAAAAATGTTAAAACAGAAAGCAGCCTAATTTCAGCTCCTATTCAGAAATTTTCTTTTTAAATGTGACATCATCAATTCACTTTCTTTTTTTAAATAAGCAACAGGGATACAATTATGGCTTGAAGTCAGAAATATTAAAATCAGCATCAATCTGGAACGTCTCTTCTGTTTCCCTCCATGCACTAATGGTTTCACCAACAATGTTCCCACATCTTCTCTGGCACTTGGTGAGCTCAGCATTTGATTTTACGAGCAGATAAGCTGTCATGGATCCCATGCACATGACAGCTCCCTCCAGCTTCAGGAGACCCCACACAGGCAAGGCAGTGGCCTGAGGCCTCACCTTGAATTCCAGGTATTAATTCAGGGGGTGCAGTCTCATTATCTTTGATAGGTCTCTGTGTAAGTCCTCACTTGCCACATGAGAGGATATTTTTGCTTGGGTTTCCCCAGTAATAGTGCAGCTTGGGCAGTAAGGAAAATGGGATGGGAAAATTCATCTCTCCTAATTCCAGCTATAAACATTTCAGTGTCTAGTCTAAACTATTCGTGCTAACCTCCAGAGGTTTCCTGATGGGAATTATCCCAGCTTAGGATAGCTGTGTCAGACAGTAACAGACAGAGATGTGATATAAGGTGCCTATGGATCTTAAAACACAAGTTCAAGGTAGAGGTGACACAAAGCCCATGTCTCTTGTGGCAAGTCTACTGTAAAACTTAAAAATGGGCCTTTATCCAACAAGTCTATCTAGGATACAGCAGTGATTTATACATCATTTTCTTTCAAAATGAGGGGCTGGCATCAATTTTTCAGCTGGGGATACTGTCCCTATTAATTCAGAAATGCACTACTGCAAAATTCAGGAAGATCTGCATTCTGTGCAATCCCACTCTTCAAAGGGACTGACACAGACTTGTGGCCAGTAACTGGTTCCTACTTATGTCACGACACGTAGCGCATAAAATGAAGTGAAATAATGTATTTGTGGTTTATGTCATATGTATGTTTATACTCTTACAAGAACATGTCCTGAGTCTCTTAGCACCCAGAATAACCAAACAACCAAGCAAAGGCAAGCAAACAGCATTTCCAGGTGGGAGGCTGAAGGCCTCCTTAGCAGTACCTGACATAGGAAATGTAGGACATCCACTGGAGGTATGTTGGGATGGTATCAAAGCTGACAAAAAACCCAGAGAACAGAAGAACTGGGATGGCAGTAACTGGGCCCACAAACGTTGCCACCTGTGAAGAGAACAAATAGACAGTTTCTTGTCAGAAAGGTAGAAAAAAAAATTTAAAAATAAACCTGCTCTTTTATTACTCTTGCAAGTAATGCTACTCCTCAAAATCATCACAGTTCCAAATAGAAAATTACTGATTTCTTTTTTCTTATGAAATTTCTTCTGATGGGGAGGTGCTGTTAGTGGAGGAAAAGGGGTCCCTCTCCTCTTCCTAAACCCTCCTACTAGTTGACAACACTGCTGTGCTGGGATCTGTCCTTTGAAGGACAAGAACACACCAAGGAGTTTACAGAGCCAGTTGGGCACTATTGATTCGTTTGTTTTTATGGGTGTGAGACCTCCCTTCTAAATATGATCCTTTCTCCCTCACTCCCCAATGAGGACACACAGACCTCCCTTCTCATTAAATCCCACATGAACAGTAGCTTCAACTGGTCTTAAAACACTGGGAAGAGGATAAGGAACATCTCCAGTTGGGTGGCTTTGGTAGGGATGACAGATCTGGACCCAACTCCAGTCTGTCCTCTCTATATCCCCTCAAGGGGAAAAAGCCATGTAGGCATCTCTGGGAAGAGCAGAAGCACGGGGATCACACAATAGGGCTATGCTGGTCTTCACAGGGTGGCACAGAGAGGGATTCAAGTTGTCTACTGCAGAAATCTTGGTATCATCAATGCATATTGAAGTCAGTATCATCTGTTATCACCAGCAGCACAGAACAGCTCTGCTGTGGAACGGTCCCCTCAGCACATCTACCAATCAGCAGAATGGAGATCCACAACCAGCTTCCAGCCATGCCAACAGCTGCTTCCCTCCCTCCCTCTGAGGAAGTCTGGTTTCCTGGCAAGCCTTTTCCTCCCTTGCCTCCTCCAACCTTTTTTGACATGTGTGGAAGAACCTTCTCCTGAGATACTGATCCTACCTCCACTTTGTAGGGACACAGAAATGCATCAGAGTCCTGCAGTTTCCAGGACCTGCTCAGTCTGGGATGAATAGGAAGTGACAATCCACTCAAGCAGGGGCAGGCACAGCCCCTGTTCAGGTGAGGAAAGAACTTCAGAACCTCACATGTTTATGTTGGTGCTAATGGGAAACACCAAGAGCTCTATCAGACCGAGACAACTTTTTGCCTGTCACCTCTCAACAAGTATCTTGGGGACACAGCAGCAGTCACAGCAAGCAGTGTTAGGAGACAGCAGGGTTCTTGTGAGACCACAAAACACCATCAGTACCTGGAGGGATGTAGAGGCTGCACCTATGAGAAGGCCCAGGGACTGAGCCACCAGGGATGTCATGGTTCCCAAGGCTGCGAAGAGGACAAATCTGAGAGCATCAGATGGCTGTGAAGTCATCCAGTACACAATGCTGCAGTAAGCCACAGGAAACATGATCTGAAAGGAGACAGATGCAGAGTCAGTGCATTAAAGCCAAACTCTAAAGCCACTGCTACACCAAAACAAAAACATAGGTAGTTCTAACTAATCCACAGGTCTCAGTCTTTCCATTGCATGACAGGCAGGGCTGAATGCCACACACTGTGATCTCTCTCTTACTTGGGCATTAGAAAACAGATTCCACTCACTTATGCCCTTTTGAGCTCCCCTTCTGCAAAAAAAGCAAAGATGGTCATCTATTTATTAAAATAATATTGGGTCAGATGTCAGCTTTGGTGAAGTCCTGCACTCTTAGGGTGCTTCTTACTTGGCCCTGAAGCTTCAGCAGACACACATGGACAGCTGGTTTCTCCACTGTTCAGAGGGATAAAATAATAGCACTAATCTCCTTGGCAAGTGGGCTTGTCACGAACTTATATGGTTCTTATTTTACTGAAGAGTGGAGTACATACCTGGAAAGGAACATCAGCCATGGTCTTGGCAAGGTAATAGGCTTTCAGACTGTACCAGTAGTTCAGGTGCTCTCTGAGAAACACTCCCATCTCAAGGGGAACTGCAGAGAACACAAATTATCAGGTTACATTGTCAGTGTGCAATTTGTTACACACAATAACACAGTTTATCCATATCTAATCCTGCACTTCTGCAGTGCCATGGTGGGACTGGAACTCTCAGGTCTCTGCCAGAGCAGCAATGGTTTCAGTGATTTGCAATGGTATGTAAGTGGTCAAGCCTGAGAGTCGCTCACCGTTTATCCTACAGACCAGTTCACTCAGTGATCTGAACCTCCCTTAAAAAGAATTTTTCAATTGACAGTGGTGTCCAAACTTAAAGAACTTGGTTATTCCTTTTTGGTCTAACAGGGAATCCAAAATAACACAACTCCCAAAGGAAGTCCCACACTCCCAGACAGCCCAAACTGCAGAAGTTTCCTTCTGACACCACATGAATAAACTGATTTTATGTAGCAGTTATGACTTAGAAGTCCTAAGGAAATTATTAAATCCTCCCCAAAACCAACTCCAAGCTCATGACTTGGCTGAGATGAATTTGCCACAAGGGGAAATTCCAGTCCAGGACTGTGACACTGAATTGTCTGTGTTGAGAAACAGTAACAGAAAGCAGGGACAGAGAAGTGCTACTGGCCAAGCCTACCTCTGCTTGCAGCTGTGCTCCTGTGGCTGCAAGATTTATCCCCCCAGGGCGATAAATTTATCTCAGAGGCAGCATCACAAACTCAAAGTTCTCTTACACAAAACAGATACAACACCCTCCCACCTTTCTGCAATCTCCTTCCCCATTGATGTAACAGAATTACTGCTACTCACAGGTGAGGACAGTTGGCATGAGAGCAGCAAACATGAGAAACAACATGGAAAAAAAGAGGAAGCCAGAGTTGCTGAGGACTTTTTTGGCTTCGTTGCCTATGCCCAGGTAGAGCAGCCCGATGAGCAACCCGATGCCGATGTGCGAGGTGATGCGCAGGTGTGTCAGGACCTGCGAGTAAGGAAAGAGGAATACTCTGATCAGAAAGTCTGGGCTCAGAAAGAGTGACAACATGGCTGAAATCAGATATTCAGACTGCAGAATGGAGTAGTTATGTGCAGAAGACCTTACACAGAAATCACAGAATTGTTTGGGTTGGAAGGCACCTTAAAGTCCATCTAACTCCAAATGTTCAATTCCTACTGTTAAACTGGGCTTCAGCTAAGAAAAACTATAAGCTTCCCAGTTTCAATCAGACACATGAGTATTTCTTCCAGTAAATACAGGCAGAAACTGCAAATGCTGGAACCTGAAATCTTACTCTGACAATGTCATGGAGCCAGTGGCTCTTGTTCATCAGGAGAAGGAGACTTTCTCTCTGACTAAAATATAAATTTCCCAGAGCAGAAGAGAAGCAGAAAAGGTATTTCAAGCTTGTATAAACCAAACTAACTCCATCAGGCATAAATTAGCTTTCTGTGTCATCTGCAATACAGTATTCCTCCAAGAGGCTTGGAAGAACAAAAGAAATAACAAAATGAGGAACTGCAAGCCTTTAGAGTTGAGCAGAAAAAAAAAGCTTAAAAATGACAGTGTTCTTCAATCTATTCATCAGAAAATAAGTAACAGCTTCCCATGATCTTAATTCATTAACTTAATTAAACCTTGTTGACAAATGCAATGTAAACTGCAGATACAAAACAGCAAGAGAGAAACAAGTTATGGCAAAGAAATGTGCTGGAAAAACAACGAGGCACCCCAAACATTTAATGAATGTGTGTCCTCCTGGGACCACACCTTGAAGGAACACTGCAGGGCTTGGGATGAGGGTTGTTTGTTTTTAAGAAAAAAGGTGAAAGATATGCCTTTTCTTTTTCCTTGGGAATGAAGAACTTTATTATAAAGTTTATTATGAAGCACTTCCTTCATCTTGATATTAAATGTATGAAAACAAAAATGTTCCCTTTCCAGAGAAGCCAATTTTTTATCTACCAATTTCCTGTTTCCAAGAATAGAATTCAGGTATTAACTTTACATCACACTGAAGTCATTATTTCTGTCATCCCAAATTTTCTGGAAAACCTAATTTTCTGACACACAAGTATAACTTCTCATGCACTTTTCAATAGGATTAAAAACTGTGTAAGGAACCTGCCAGCACAAAGGGGATTTAAGCTTTAGGTTTTTTAGGCCAGGTGCTTCTGAGTCCTGAGAAGAAAGCTGTTGTTCACAATGAAGATGGTACAGTTAGCAGCAAAGAGTGAAAGATCAGTCTCTCTCCTTTGAAGTTCTGTGATAATCTCCATGGATGGGCTGTTGGACGTGACCTTTGAGGGGTATTACAGTATCTCACACCCAAATGAATACACCTTTTGGCTACAAAAATTGTTATAAGGGCAGTCTTACCGAATCCCTCATGATGGTGAGAAAAGTTCTTTTGAAGAGGATACAGAACTGGGTTAGGCAGCTGGCAGAGAAGCTGTGGCAGCCTTCTGTGGAGGAGGAATCCTGCAGAAACACACCACAGGATAAACTGATTTCTTTGCAGTACCTTGCTTAGTTTCATTCACAAAACCCCACTCACACCAAGTGAACGTGCCCAGAAACCTCTGCTGACCAAGGATTTAAACTCCCTTCCTCCCCCTCCAGCCTCCAGCCATGCCCATTGGTTGGGATGTACAAAATACCTCTTCAGAAGGCCGGTGCCAGAGGAAGGGGTTCAGCTCATTCTCACCACCCACATCCCTCTTGTAGTCCGTGTCACAGATCCTCTCCCGCACTGCCCGGACCAGTCGGCTGTTCTGGTCTCCATATTCCCCAGATGCCACTTCCATGACTACAAAACCAGAATTTAAAGTTACTGGTTTACACTACTGACTAGTTACAAGCCTTGATACCAAACCCCCATGATTTTGTAGCTCTGACAGAAGTTTTGTCTGGAATAGGCTCTAAAACGCCACATGCAAATTATTATGTATATACACAAAATTTAAGCCTATCTTTCTATAAATCTTCAGAGAGGTCTCTCCATCCTGGAGGTTAAGTGAACCATTTTAGAGGATAGTCCTGCTAATAAAAAATGACAGGTCTATTTTTGTGGTCCTTACAGCTTCTCTGGAATTAAGAAACACTGAAAAAACCCTCAGTGTTATTAGCTGTACAATACCTCAGTGGTATTGTTCAAGATTAAGAACAACAGAATACTGGAGCCACTTTGAAAACCCATTAATTACTGAAACACTAAAGAATATCCTGTATCTTTCATCTCCTGGACTTCCACCAGAGAGAAATACTAACTAAAATGCACCACTAGATGGCATTCAAATTACTTAGGAAAAAATCTGAATAATTTTATTTTGAATTTTGGTACATATATGTACAGACACCCCTAAGAATATATGTACAAAAGTGTAAAATGCACCATGGTCCCCATTACTCTGAAAGTGCTAATCTAATACAAACAAAATGAAATGAACTATTCAAATTGTCCTTACCAAAATCTGCTGGATTGTGGTAGGTTGGGCAATTCAAACCCAAATCCCTCAAGTAAGGGACTAGGTTTGTCACCTTCCCACGGTAAATGCACTGACCTTGACTTAAAACATAGAGCTGGAAAACAAGGCAAAGAAAAGAAAGGAAAAAAAGAAAAATGTGAATTAGTATCAAAATATTTGAACCTGCTACCTGTATGATAGCAATCCATGAACCTAATGATGTCTTCTTGTCCCTGTGGGAAGAACACCTTGGGAAGATTTGTCCCCACTTGAAATTACTTTTGTATGACATTATAACTAATGGAAAATTGAACACCTAAGGTTTGAATTCTGCAAATGTTCCCTCCAGGACTTAAAGCACATTAACACAGAAACACACTCATTCCAGCCTTAGACATATGCTGAAAATAGGCAAGAAACTGTAGAGCCAAGCCATTTAATTTCCATTTAATTATGGATATTTTGGGCTGGAAGATGAGGCTGGTGCATGCAGGAATGGAAGGAGAGGTGGGACAGCACAGCAATGGGGAACAGCTTGATTATTCTTACTTTTAGCCACATTATTGACTTTAAATAAATCTCCCTGCCAGACTGGCAATCTGCAAGAGCTTGTTCACCCATAGTGTAGTAGGTTTTCTCTCAGCTCTCACAAATCTAATTTAAATCTCTCAACAAGATGAAAGTAGATTTATATCTAATCTAAACACACATGGTCCACATCCCATTGTTAGGCTGAAGAAAAGTTCTCCAACAGACTTCATTTCAATTATTATTATTCCCTGTGAATAAACTCTTCTGAATCTACACACCTGTGTATCAAGGATGAGAATACCTACTAGCAACATTGCAGACATTGACACTAAAGCTCTCCTGCTTTTATAGGACTCTAATTTATTTTACTGACAGGCCTGTGCACAGAAGCAGTGGTGGGTGAAGGCACAATAATCATGATTTCACATACCAGCCAGATTCCTCTAAAAATATTACATGCAAATAATGTAAACAGGCAGAGAAGAAGGAAAAAACATAACCAAAAAGTATATTTTGCTCTTATGTATTTAATTTGTTTAGTTGATTTGTAGCCGCAGACCAAAATAATTCATGTTTTCACTTAGAGAGTGTAGCCTTGAAAGTATAATTTACCTAAACCATGCACAGAGAGGAGGTTTGGGAATGATACCTGGTCAAACAGCTCGAACAGTTTTGCACTGGGCTGGTGAATCGTGCAGATGATGGACCTGCCACCCTGGGCTAAAGCCTTCATCAGAGAGACGACCTGAAAACATGATGCACTGTCCAAGCCACTAAATAAAAAGAAAGAAGTTTGTTATCCACAGGTCCACAGGCACATGGATTTGCTAACTTGGTCTCTCTTTATTATCTTTTTACAAATTTTCTCTGTAGCAGTTTAGTTTTATCATATGCCAACCTTATGCTTGTATTTCTCCATCAGTCTTTTAATTAAGTTGGAAGCATGCCTGAGAATGAAAAACAGAGTATTCTCAAAGCTGCCTTAAGGGACTTCTACATTTTAAGACTGCAGATTTAAATTCTCCCAACTTTAATGAACAGATACATATTTTCAGCTTTCCCAGCCTCCTAGACTGATCACATTTGTTAATAAAAGTCACATTTAAAATGCTTATATTCAAGCTACCTGTGGTTGAAAAAGAAAATCCATGCCACAAGCTGAAAATAGTTTCCTCTCTCCTTTTACGCTTCAGCTTGTGTCTTCTTTAAATATTATTTATAGGCCCATGGTCTGGCAGTCACAGCAGTGACCCAAGGCACTAAGTACCAAAATCAAATTATTTCTTGTGACCTTATTCAGTGCTTACAGGCAACACAAAATGAGCCTTTCCCAAGGACTTAGAGGTGAATAACTTTTCTGTAGTGCTGCTCTGCTATATAAACCACTATTTGTCTATCTTTAATTTTTGGCCTTGAAATACCTGGTTGGTTCATCAAAGAACATGACAGGGGGATTGTTCACCAGCTCCAAAGCAATGGCAAGACGCTTTCTCTGGCCTCCAGAAAGACTCCCAGTCCTCGTATTGGCACATGTCAGCAAACCGAGGGCTGTCAGTATCTCCTTTACCTGCAGGAAACAAAACACTCCAGGCTGTTAACACACACACACACAAGCGCCTCCTTACAGATTTTCATGCAGATTGTAAACTAGCTCATAACTTCTCATAACTTTGTTTCATCAACCACACACCAAAGCCTTTTTCCATCCATTGTAGCCTTTATTAAATTCAGTGGGCATTAACAACCTATCATTTGCTATTTTGACCCAAATTTTACCTGTTTGTCCTACAGGACCTCACTCAGTAAAAAAGCCTTGCCTGTGAAAGTGGAGTGGAAATCGGTTCTGTTGCTGTATAGATATGGGAATGGCACTGACATGAAAAGAGCTGTGCAGCATGTGAGGGGTTATCACACAGAGAAACCAAGAAGTTTCTTTCAATAGAACTTCTAGGCTGTATCTGCAAGGGACTGGAGAACTGCATAACAAAAGTCAGTGGTTTCTACAGAGCAATGACCTGCTTTATCTCATCTGTTCTTCACAGTCTGCTCTTTAAAGTGCAGCCATTGATTTTAAGTCCTTTCATTCTCCCCAGAGTCAATTCAGTTGTCACACCTCCTCTCAGATGTTTGGGATTTCCTCGAGGCACAGCCTCAGGAAGGGCACAGCTTGTCCCAGGGCCTTTAGAGCCAAAGGAGAAAAATCCCAGGCACTATGAATTTTTCAGTTTCAGTGACTGCAGATCTGCCCTGGTAGCTCTACATAAGGAAAATAGCTCTTTGGCATCAGTAAAAGCATGGACACAAAAACAAGTGAATCCAAGCTATATTGCTCAGGCATTTAAAAAAGTGTACCACTTCAAAGGTAGAAAAAATACCAGGTATTTAACATTTCACTGTAGTATAGGAAAAGGAGCCCATCGTTTTTGCAAGTATTAATTGCTTGGATGGAGGGAGTTTTCCAGAAAGGGTGGCTGACTTGGTAAAAATTTGTTAGACTAACCAGGGTCTGGCCCTTTGCTTGTCCTGATTTTGATTTCCAGGAGCAAACTCTCTCATTGAAAGGGAGTGAAAAAAGAACAAATCCCACTAACCCTTGTTCTCAGACAGGAGATCCCAAGCTCCTCATTCCCTTGATGTCTGGGAAGGATGCTACAGGACATGAGCAGCACAAGCTGAGCCAACCAGAAACAGAAACTGGGGGATTTTTCACTTGTCCCTGTTTTAAACAACTCTGTAATCCTGCTAGTACAAGTGCATAAATTCATAACATTTATCTATGATCTAGTCCAGCACAGGCCAGTAACACTAACCAGAAAATGTCCTAAAATGTGTTGAATAAACACATACAGCATAGTTTTTCCCTCAAAAAGTGGTTTGTATCGACAGTGACAGTGTGAACAAGTGAATTAACTTGCCTGTTCTCACTTACTAAAGTGTAAATTACTCAAGACTTTTATAGTACAAGTAAAATCAACAGTTGTTTCTAAACAATCTTATTTTCCAATTAAAAAAAATCTGTGTTTAGCTTATTTTAAAAAAGTATTTGAGAGAATGTAACCAATCTTGAGCTACCAAACACATGTTGGTTCCTGTTCAGTTTACCTCTCTGAAGCTCTTTCTGATTTTCAAGGATTCTCTGAGTCTGAAGAAAGGCCAATTGCTTCACCTTGGAAATAAATACAAAGAACAGCCACAAAAATAGCTGTTCTTGCTAGGAAGTTGCCATTTCAGGAAAAGTGTGTACTTTTCACCACGGATGGGTGAGAAGAGGACACTTCCTAGTGCAGGTCCCGCTGGGTTACAGATCTCCATGGGCAAAACACACCAGGACTTCTCTGCCCCTTTGTCAGCAGCAGGCAGGGCAGGGTAGCAAATGTGCAAGAGTAAATGCTGCAACTCATTCACGTGGTTTAGGAAAGATATAAGCATGTTTTAGCCTGGTTTGCTGCTTGCCCGAACCTCAGTCACCCAACACACCTTCAAAATACATTGGTATGGTCTTAATTGCAACTGCATTAACTTGTCCAGTGCAACAATATGCCCACCAACACAGCTGGAAACATCTGCTCTTTCAACCGTGAGCACAGAGATTTCTACACCAGTTACAAGAACTGCTGAGCTTTTCATCAGTCCTTGGAAAAATTAAAGCCAACACTCACCATCGCTACACACAACTGATTTATCTCACCACACATGAGATGCCTGAGCCCCCAGACACACACATAAGAGAACCTAAGCTGCCAAGGCACATTAAAAGGAACCCCACAAAACCTGTGAATTTATTTCAGTAAATGTTCTGCAATTCTCCAGTCTCATACTGAAAGGAACTTTCATGGAGAGTGCAGTGACCATTCCCTTGTAATGACACATGTCAGCTTTGAGGTTATGATTTATTTTATCATTGCAAGTCCAATGGAATTCCAGGTTAGATAAAAATGTCTGCTTTACAGAGCTCAGTTCATGGCTCTTTGGCATCCCCTAAAATTCTTACTTTGATGGACAGTGTACATACCATTTCTCTCCTCCCTTCATCTTTCTCTTGAAGTTTCAGATGAGCAGATACCTGGAATGCAAAAACAATGCAATTTGATTTTGAACTGGTCTGAAGCAGAACCACCAGTTACAGCAGATGTCTCAGGCACAACACTGCAAGGTATAATTTAAACAAATGCTTTCAATCCAGTCAACAAATCTGAAGTTGAACTGTAATGTTCAAATCACAAGCATCACATATGCCTGTGCAGTAAACTGAGTGTAGTTTGACTTGAGCAATCACTGGAGCACCTGACAAAAAGTGTATTAGAAAGAAAGACCATTCTGAAAGTCAAAGAGCTTGAGAGGAAGATGGAAGAGTCATGTTTTTTGCAGAGCCAGTAGCTTCCCAGGCAACACTGGAAATACAGTTTATTTGTGCTTCATCCATATCACAAGGATAACTTCAGCTCTGCCATTCTCCAGGATGCAAACAAATGAGCACAGAAATAAATAATCTTGTGAAAGATGTCATCTGCTGTCCTGAGAGGCAGCTCCACAAAACATCATGATTAACCTTTATTAAAAGCAATTAAACTGTTAAGTAATTATTTTTGTCAGAGCCTTGACTGATTAATTCAGACAGCAAGTATAATCTGAGCCCAATTCTACAAAAGTGGTTTTGTGGGATTCTGACTATAACACTCAAGTAAACAAGAGAGAAGAAAACTTCCTCACAGAAAAGAGCCTTTGCTACATAAAAACTACATAATTAGCTACATATAAACTACAGTGATTTCTTCTGGCCTTAAAATGCATGAATTGATGCCAGCATACAGTGAGAGCAACCTTAGCCTGATATTGGTAACGACCTCAGAGAAAAACTGGTTCCTTTCTCAGGCTGAGCAAGAAGCACTTCTAAAATAACTGGTCAAGCTGGCAATTTGCAAACTCCTTGATGCTAGGAGAAACAGTAAGAAGAATTTATGTTGCCTGGACATCTTGGAATTATTCTGTTCCTGTGGTTTTCCATGATGAAATGAAAGAGATTTTATACAATGCCTTTAATAAAGAAAAGGTACAAAAGAGTAGAAAGAGCAGAGACACCATGGTGAAGTAAAATTACAATTAGCAGTGAGAACATGGAAGATGGGTAGAAAAGGAGAGATAAGGTTACTCATCAAGCAAAACCAGATCATGCTTACAAAGACTTATTTGTGAAGAATTTCAGGTTCCATTCCCTAGGAGGTCTCAGAAGAGCCTTAGATATTCTTCTAAATCACAATGCTGGTTACAAATTGAAAATTGCAAAGCTAAGAAAGCTCACACAACCCTTAGAAGAATGACCCTGAAATGGAATTCAAGGCAACGTTACAGTCCGAGCACTTTCACTGAGCAAGATCAGAGATAACAGGTTGTGGCGTTGCCAGGAGTGAGAAAACATGCAAGACACACAGAGATTTCTTCCATTTTTTCCTAAATTAGAGCAAGAAACAAAGCTCACCATCATAGCTTCCTGGACAGTCAGATGAGGAAGGAGCATGTCATCCTGCATGATGTAGCAGGAGACTTTGCGGAACGAGCGCAGGTCACGGGGCTGCCCATTGATGAGGATTTCTCCTTTCATGCCTGTCTCTCTGCAACCAACCAAGAAAATAACCAGAGGTGAATCCTGCCCTCACTTGTGCTGCCATAGGCCTCAGTGAGTGGAAGTGTTAGGTAATTATTGCCACTATGGAATAAAATTGATACAGTGGCTAGAAATCATTTTATTTCATGATTATGCTCTCGTTCCTACAAGGCTTCTTGCAATGTCGATGGAAATTTTACTCACAGGTAATAAAAAATGTGTGCTGTATTATATGAATGTCTCAAAAAATAACAAAGCATTAAAAATAGGGGGTTTTTTAGGTTTCTCTATCCTGTTCCTTACGTCCCAAATGACAACAACCCAGAGACACTTTGTATTTGGCCATACAAGAGAGGATTCAGGAGGATGAAGCAGAGTCACTTCAGTCACTGCAGTTTGGTCAAGAAGACATCAAAACTATGAAGTGGTGACTAAAAGAGGAATTTCTTCAAGTGGCTATAAAATGTGATTTAAAAAATGTCACAAACATAAGACACTGAGTCAGATTTGTTACACAGCCAAAAAGGAGATTTTGATTTGTTTTTTGTGTGTGTGTGTTTGGGATTTTAAATTGCTTCTTATTTTTGGATCAGACTTGTTAAGAGATAAATCCAAAGTGATCAGAACAGGACAAACAGAAAAAACATAAGCAAGAATCTAATTCAAATCTGTGAAATGCCTGTTTTCTACAAACACTGGGTAAGATTTTTTTCTGCTTATCCTAACTTGGGATTTTCAATGTTACTGACCTGTATCCTGCCAGAATGTTCATCAGCGTTGACTTCCCAGCTCCTGAAGGACCCATAATTGCAACAAGTTCTCCACTGCTGAACTTCCCTGAAATTCCTTTCAAAAGGGTCTTAAAACCTGCAAGAAGAAAGAAAAGTTCACTGAAATTTTCATCATTCAATCATTTCTAGGGAGCAATGAAGGTTCATATCCACTGGTGACGAACAGGCACTATCAGGCACCTACTGAGAGTGCCTGAGATCAGCACACTGCAAGAATAATCACAAATAACTATCAAAAGCCAAATTATGAGTGTGAGCAGCAGCCTCTTCCCACAACACAAGTAGTTTGGTGGGACTGCAGGATCACAAACTCTTGGTTCACTCCAGGAAGACTTTCAAACAGGGCTGTGAAACCTTGCTGCCATTTTCTAAGTGTCTTCTCACAGTATTTTACTAGAATGCTGTTAAAATATCTAATATTTCAAAGCTAACATAACTCCAGAGCTTTGGAGCAGACTGCCCTCCAACCACTGCAGCTTCAATGCCAAAATTCTGCCCTCTCACCGAAGTAACAGCCAACACCTCAAGCCCTTTGCCTTTGTTCATTCCCCACTAAAAGAGATATGACAAGAAACACCACAAAAAGAGACACACAAACCTGCTTTATTATCTTACCATAAGGACTCTCTTACCAAAAGAACTCCAAAGGCTTGTCTAGACAGGGAGACTGACCACAATAACTCTGTAAAAACAATTCCTAGGGAAACACTTATTCCAGATTTAGAACATGCAGGTTTTTTCTCGTTTAGATTAATCCACTTGAAAACATCATACCATGATAATTACATCCTCAGGCAAAGATGTTCTAGGATAACACCTTCCTCAAATATTTCGACTTATTCCTGAGTGACTTACCTTTGTCAATTAACCTTTATTTAAAGCCTAAACTCCCTGTTACTCTGGGTGTCAGCAAACTAGACTCCAATGGGAATTCCAATTTGGACTGGTTGCCTCCACCTTGCCAAGCATGATTCCCACATTAAGGCATAAGAAGTGTGTGGGGAGGGTGGAGAAAGCCCTGAGCAGCTTTTCAGGAACTCTTCCCTGTTTATTTCATTTGCTTGCTTAGTTCATTGTAATTGCAGCTTAAAACTTTTAATAATAAAAGAAATGTTAAGTAAGGTGTCAAAAAACAACCTCATATGTTGACAATGTTCCTGTAGTTAAATTAAAAACTGAAACAGAAGGGTGGAAAATCCATTTACATGCAGCGTTAGGATCTGACAATCCATTTTGCCACACTGGTGCAATATGTAGGTAGAATTTATATTTCATATGTAAACTATCCCAGTCCTCTGATTATCACTAGCACAGGTTGTAGCTGGAATATTGAAATGCTGTAAAAAAACATTACATTGTCTGCAAGCTCCTAGAAAAAAGAATGGTGGATTATCTTCTTCTGATTTATTAAATATTGTCATGTCTGAAATTTATCTTTCTTCCTAACTCCATAATTTGTTATCCTTTCACCTCCACTTAACATTCTCTTCACATTTTCTTCTCTTCTCTAGTCTCAGTTCACACTCTTTTTTTTTTTGTGACACAAAGAGCAAACTTTGCACCAAAACCATTAATGCTGTGCTGCCGTGGGGTCTCCCAAATCCACAGCAAATACCCTTCCCTGAGCATTCCCCAGCCCCAGGGGAGAGTAGTAACCACAAGAACTCCAGAGAAATACCTGATCCTACTGTTTTCACGGCAAATACCTTAGGAAGTGTAATGAACTAAAAGTATTGAAATAACTGATTTCTCAAGTGCCTTTTTTTTCAACAGGCCAGTAATTTTTCACCACGAATCTTGTCCTGGACTTAAGGGAAACAATTTGTTTGGGAGCTACAAGGTAACATGGTTGTGAAAATAGCAGTGTGTTCATGTTGCCTGCTCGTGGCACAAGTCCTAAGTATAAAAGCAAGGACAGTCTATCAAAAGGAACAGCTATTTCAAAGAGAGAAATTCATGGCACCCTGACAAGGTTAACAAGCTTGTCCTTCCCACCAATGTCACCATCAAATCAGCATCTGAAGGACAAGTGCAAGGAGAGATCAGACCTTTCAGACATGACAACATTTAATAAATAGGCTGTAAAGACACAAAGTCCTTCATTCTAACCCCTAAGTGTAATAACCAGCTCCTTCCCAAGCCTATTAAACCTCCAAGGGCTTAAACACTAGACTGTACTTCCAATTATTTGTATTATGCACCCACACAGCACACACAAGTTATGTGCAGCTGGGAAACTTTGTTCCACTGGTCACCAGCTGGCCAAGGTGCCTTGCTATGAGATTCCACTGGGACAGGATTTCTTTTGCCAAGTCCCACCATGTACTGCATAGGTTAAAGTACTCACTGGTGTCTGTCCCTACTCCCTGTCTGCCCTACAAAGCTGTTCGACATGACAGAACATCACATGCCAACTTCATTACAACAATTTCTATTGTTTGGGCTTGTTCTGACCCAGATTTCCAGGGAAAATGGTTCTTGTCAGAGCTCCTGTAATGGTCAGCTCATTGTGAGCTTCAAGACCAGAACAGTAAATAGTGCACAAACTCATAAGGGAGGATAAAAAATGTGTACTGCCATAAACACACTCATTGTCTGAAAACACACATACCATGACCTAAAACTGAAACCCTTCCTCTCACTACATATGACTGTGAGAGTTAACATTACACATAATAAAGTCATGTTTCCAAATAGTGTCTCACAAATGATGATCCATTTATCTTTAATTGCAGTATCTTCTGCCTCATGACCTGCTCTTGTTTCTGCCCCTCTGATGGAGGTTGCCATTTTAAGGATCGTGCACACAATGTTAACTCAGAGCAGGACACATCACAGAATCACTGATCAGGTTGGAAAAGACCTCCAAGATTATCAAGTCCAGCCTTTGACTGATCACCACCCTGTCAACCAACCAGAGAACTAAGTACCACATCCAGGTGTTTCCTGGTCACTCCAGGGATGGGGATTCCATCATCTCCCTGGACAGCCCCTTCCAATGTTTGACAACCCTTTCTGTGAAGAATTTCTTCCTGAAATTCTCTGCAAGTCCTTTGCAATACAGCAAAGGAACATGCTTTAAGAAGAAATAGAAAAAAAACCCTATGAATTTCAGATTAGGATCCCAATCACTGGCATTTTAAGCTGCTACAAACTCAAACCCATCTCTTCTTTTGACTGGAAGCCCACAAAAAGCTTTTCTATTACAAAGGTTAATTTAGCAAACCCACAAAAAGCTTTGACACTGTGGAAATAGTGTGGTGCCCAGTATAATCCTTTACAAGGAATTAAAGTCCCTAAGTAACTACAGTCTTCTCTTTCAGAATATCAAGGCTAATCTTTAACAGAATCAGTTGACCTAAAACTTCTATACCAGGCCACGTGTCTTTCATGAGAAACAGCTTATGCATTTGGAGGGGATTGTACTCTTACAGTACAGGGACTCTTTCATGTCCATCTGCCATATATGAGGAATTTCTCACTAACTTTGACTCCAGAGCACCTTGTTTTCCTTAGTGCATGACCCACACAGCAAGAAGTTTTAATACCACAGAGTTTCTAATGAAAGGCTGAACTTCAAAGCCAACTCATCCCAAGGTGGAAGCATCTTACAGGCCACCCAGTTCCAGCACCACAGCAGCCTCTCCCTTTGGACTGCACTTACGACAACAAGTTTTAGCATTTTGACTTTCATTTCTCTTAAAACTGTTTTGATTTCCAACAGAAAATATCTCGGATCTTTCAGTTCTCCAAGATCCCCTCCTGAAGTTACTGTGATATCACTGTTAAAAATATATTTAGGGGCTGATGCCCATTGGGAATCCAAATACAAGTTTTCAAGAACTACTTTAAATACAGATTTCCTAACAGGACATTAACATGTCATCTCCAACCAGAGCAAGCACTCTGCAACTTTCTCAGTCCAACCCACTAAAAACAGAACACAAAAGAAAGAAATCAAAACTGAAACAGAAATTTCAAGTGACCAAAAATTTTTTGGTCTTAATTTCACCACACGTTACATTCCAAAGTTCAGATGCCTCTCCTGAGAAGCAAAATGTGTTTTGTTTTCCCATGTTAGGATTTCCCATGAAAGCAAATGTGAGGCACTGTGATGTTAGACCAGTTTCTCAGCCACAAACACCTGAGTGGCAAGAGCAGATCCCCATTCAGGACGTGGATTTCCCTCCCTGCCTGGAAGCAGCACAGAACTCACAGCAGCCTCTTCTTCAACGAGCAGAGTGTGACCTCATGTCTCTGATAAAGATGCTCTTGTTGCTCAGGTCAACAAAACTTTTGCTGATGGATTCAAGAAAAAAGAAATGTGTTGATGGTTTTATCTGCTGCATCACGGGTTTTACAAAGATTTGTGGCGAGACCTGGGTTTGCTATTCTCACAGGAATTATGATCAGTCTGGAAAGAAGGAAGACACCCCCTCCTCATCCTCAGGGTGGGAGCATATGCTTCAGAATGTGCCTGAATCTTCACCAACAAAAACATAACCAAAACTCATTCCTACATGACAGTGAATTTCTTCAGGTAAACACTATCTCTAGGTGTTGACTGAAATGCTTCATTCATTTGCATCTCATTGCCAGCAATGTACTCCTTTGTTACTCAGAGCAATGTCACACAGACTCCTGGAAGTTTCTAGGCATTGTAGCCTAATTCTGCATCCATCAATAGGCACCAAGAGCCTGTCTGGGTCCCGGGTGAGCACAGCAGGCTTTCCCTGATCACCACAATTAGAGCAGGATTTGCCCTTCCCAAAGTATTTGAACTGCTTCTCTTTCATCACAAGCTCCTCTGAAGGCAGGAAATCACTGCTGGTGCCCTGCAAGTACCACTGGCCTGAAACAGTTCAAAGGTCTCTAAGAAAATTTACTATAGCAAAAGGTAACATAAGGAATTTCAACTCAAACAGTGCAAGTTTGGCAAAACTGTAAACAACTGAAAACTGATCCACAAAGAAATCAGCATTTGGCACTTAAAAATCAAAACCAGAGACATCGTAGTCTGCTCTTTCCACACTCCCTGCCACATAGAAGTACAGCATTTCTTTATTAAAAAAAAATTATACAAAAACTGTATTTCTTTGTCTTTTTGTGGTGCTTTTTCAGATAGGATGTGAAATCTGCAGCTGGAAACAGAAGACACCTTTGGCAAGTACTGTATTACTTACTAATTTGCCTTACTTTAATACCTTCAACAAGAAACATATTTTTAAACAGTAGTTTAAATTTCAATACAAAAATTTGTTCTCTTACAGTACCATTAGTCAATTTGTTTCTTAAATTATGACAAGAAAACACAGCAATTACTTGACACTGTATATTGACCCTGTTCCATTAAAGAAACTCCACTGTATTTTCCTATTCTAAAATTTATAGGCTTGACCCTTCATCTCATTTATAGGCTTAACCCTTCATCTCATTTCCTCTTGTTTCAATCAAAGAAAATTTTGTCCAAATCCAGGTAATTCTCCACTGCAAAACCTGAATATGGGAACATGGGATTGAGAAGTCACAGGTACATCTTTCCCCCTGAGGCAGGAGTAGGGAATCCTCCTGCTATGCAAAAATGCTGCTGGAAAATTTATGACTTTGCTGCTCCCCCTGAGATCCATCACAGTCACACCTCGATGGCTAAAAAGACCATTCTGTGGATTAGGTACTGGACAACCACTGCAAAAGTGAGGGGAAAACAGACTAACTTGGTCACATATCCTATTAAAGGGAAAGTTAGTGACTTATGGATTACAGAAAGAGCTTGCAGAAGTCCATCCAGATGCAGAAAACATCCTCATGTTACCTGGCAGACATTTAATTTGTAGACTCTTTAGATTTATATCAGAAAGCTGAACAGCTGGGGAATACTGGCAGAAGCTCTGCACAAGATGAGAAACACACATGCACACAGAGAGAACAGCTCAAGGCCACATTTGCACTAGAAACATTTGGAGATGTAATAAAACATTAGCTAGGAAACATTTTTATCATTTTTACCTCATCATTTTCCATACACCGAGGTGTAAACATGCCAACAAAAAATTCTCGTCTGCTCCTTCTGAGTCTTTTATTCGCTTTCTGCATCTCAGCCCTTTTCTCACTCCTGAGAAGCCACTCTCACAGCAACACATCCATGTGTTTCCTGGTAGAGACTACACCAATCTGATTCATCTAATAGAGTTTTATATATGTTATATATTAGGAGTAAGCAAGGAGTGGCAGTACAGAGACTTATGTAAGTCCCTGGAGAAAGCTACCCCATATTGCCATCCCATGAAGTCTCTCCTGTTCTCCTCAAGCTTTGCTCCCCCTGTTGCCCCCTGTGTACTCAGTGGGCACCTTCCCAAACCCCAGAAGCAAAGTCTGCACTTAGAGCAGAGCAGCAGGTTGGCTCTGCAGAGCACTGAGGGCAGGGACAGTAAATATCCTGCAATGCTTGCGCTACTTTCAAAATGCACAGTCACGACCACATTGTCTATTTGCACATGGAAAGAGGTGCATGTTCCTCTTCTTTGCACATAAACAAGGCAACTGCACAGGTAAACTAGCTCCTGGTGATTTCACAGTTCCATTTCACAACCCAGCAGTCATACACACCCAGTTTGGGCAGGCAAACATGATATTCCATAGATATTCCAGAGGATGTGTGGAGCAGCCAGCAGCCATTGCAAAGCAGCGGCCCAGTTTGTGAGTTTGGGATATTCAGAACTTGCAGTTTCAGAACCAGTGCAGCACTAGAAGGTGATGATGTTACTAAAGTGGACAGTGTCCCTCTGCCCTCTCTCCCCAGAACACCTTCCCATCACTTGCCCTGAGCTGGGTTTCAAGTGCACCTACACACAACCAGTGAGGGACACCAAGCCCACCCACCTGGAAATTTTCCATGGGAAATTAAGAACAAAGAGGGTTTGTTTCCTGCTACAGGGGCTGCAGGACTGTGTCACTGCTTGCCAGGACAAGTTCTCGGTGGCACAGGGGTGATGGGACACTCCTTCCAGCAGTTGGGGACCTTCCAGCAGTTTGTGCAACCTGGGAATCACTCTCCCGAGCTGCCTTTTCTTCCCCATTCTGAAACACAAATAGGACTTAAATTAAATTACCCCTTCACTCATTACAATTCATGCTGGGCCATTCAAAGCATTTCATTCCAAACTGGACTGCTTTTTTGCTTTGTTTTCGTATAAAACAAAAGTTAAACCGCTTTCCAGTGATAAGATGAAGTAACTCTGGGCTTTTCACCTAAATCAGTGTTACTACAAAGGCAGGGTGTTTCCCTAACTTGGCATATAGTCAGGGAGATGTTTGCCATACATTTCTAACTCTGCTATTAACCTGCCAGGACATGGCATTCTCCACTCACTACTTGAGCACAGAATGTTTTCCCCTCAGTGGTATCAACAGGGTTTGTTAATATTTAAGTTTGTAAATTCTCAGTTGAGAGGGATTATCTGTATCAGTTGATGATTATTTAAATAATTTGAATTTTTAAAACCCTTTTGATGGGGATTATCTAAATGGACATTTCTTTCCCAAGCTCCCACAGAGCTCAAACAAGCTTAAGTTAAAGTGAATTACAGGTACTGATACTTGGGATGAAAAAAGAACATTTTTTAACTTACAGAAAATGTGAGGGACAGAAACAGCTTTCCTGACAAACAGACTGAAAAAATACATTGCTTTAATAACAGGAAGTTTCCTAATTGTATATTGGCCTGAACTGTATGCCTATAAAGCCCAGGAGGGGCAAAGTCACACTAGAAAGAATGAACATGTTTAAGGTAACTAAATAAAAGCTACCAAATAAAAGCTATACATAAACTCATATGTCATTGGTTCATGGCTTCCACAATCCATTGTGTACCACCAGTGAACAAACCTTAGGAATCATTTCTCCATTCCAGCCTTAGAATCAACACATCCATATATTTCAATTCTGTTCACACTTCTCTCAGGGACATGGAACAATAGGATTTTCCATTGTCTAAGCTCTAAGCCCTGCTTTAGGACAATTAAGGGAATTTACAATTGTAATGTGTTCTTGTACCTTGCCTCAGAGAAACGACCTTCGTTATGTAAATGTCTATAAAACAGCTTGCCAGGCACCAAAACATCAGGACAGAAAGGGCAGAAAAGCTAAGTGAGTGCTTGAAGTAACCAAATCAAATTCCTCGCCTCAAAGTCCTTTCCAACTCAGAAATGAGGAATTCATTCCTCTCAACCTAAAAGAATAAGTCTTTCAAGCTTAAAAAAAAAAAAAAAAAGAAAAGAAAAAAAAAAGAAATTCCCCTGTGGGCAGCAAAGCTCTTTCTTTGTAGTGGACTAAACTGCATTTCTTAATATAGCCCACAGCCAGGCCTTCTTAAACATACTGCTCTTGATCCACAGCCGATTTCCCACTTAGTGATCATGGGACGGATTAGTCGTAACTCAGAGGGAGAGCTTAGTCCCTGCTCACAGAGAGCCTTGTAACATTCAATCTACCTAATTTTACACATCTAAATGTTGGATGCTTAACCTAAATTCATTTTTAGGACCCATAACATATCAATAGATAGAAACCAGCACACCTCACAGGTAATTAATTCTACCTATTCTGCATTCCTGTTCTGAGATGGGATAAATAACCCTCTGCATGTGCCTCTTTCTCTGAACTATAGTGAGTTTAGGACAATTAGCTCAGATGAGACACCAAACCTCTAGAATGCTGCAAGAAATCTCATCCATGGCCAAGGAAATTATGGCTGATTTTAGTATCAGTCACAAATAAAATGAACATCAAGACATCTTCTGTGGTTTTAAATGTCAATTTGATCGTGGTCCTTCATTTGCTTGCACAATTGCAGCAGTCAAACACGTCAATTGCACACTCCAAATCTCCAAGCTGGATTGACACTTCCCATATTCAGATGCTTCCTAGGATGTACAAACCTATCAGACACTGTTTTCACTCTGATTTTAGTAGTTAACACTTACTTTGCACTCTGATAACTGGGGACAGTACAAAACTGCAATTTTTTTCTTCACATTATCTATTACCTCAAACACACAGCACTGTACTGGTATCACTCAGTTCAAACTTAACCAGAACATCTCAAAGCCTGAAAAATTAAAATGTGCTTTGGAAGTTGAGATGTTAATCAAAAGCTAAATGTGTAAGAACAAATTTTAAAGCAGTTTCTGAATTTTGTTTGGGTGGGTGCCTACGATTTGCTTGCTATCAATGCACTTCCTTTGTGCTAAATGTGTCAGCTTTCCTTCTGTGGCCATACAGTAAACTGGAGCCCACAGAGAGATCATGAGCTCCCAAGCCACTATTTATGACACAGAATTCCTAGTTACAGTAGGCCATGTTGTATAATAAAAGCAAACAATGAGAAGATGGGAATCCAGACAAGTAACTGAGTTCTAGCAGAGAGAGAATCATGAACCAAACTGTAAGTCATAAAGAATCCAAAAAGTCCCTTTAATTTAATTTTCTCTCAGATCCCTGGACTAGATACTAAACTTATGCAAGACACTGGATCTGACAGTTCACATTGTGCAGTCAAACAAAAAAAAGCCCTGACTAAGATTTCACTCCTTTGAAACTTTGAAGTAAGAGTTGTGTGCATCATGCCCTTTCTCTATTATCCAGGCTGCTCATCATGCTATTTTAGCATCTGAACACTGCTCTTCTCTAGAATAACTAATTAGATGTGACACTGTTAGGCTGCAAGGTCTGCCACCCCCTAATTTTGAGTTTGCAGGTTTACCAGACTATCCAATCCCATTCCCCTTGTCTGGCTGGATCGCATTCCTGGCCAGGAATGTTTCTCCACAAAGAAGATCGGGTTTGTGTACGGAGAACTCACCCCTCCAAGTGAGAGGATACTGAAGTGCTGGCAGGTGGGCAGAATTTACAGACTTTCTTGAAACATGTTGCTCCAACAGTACAGAGGTGCAGAACAGTTGTCAGCAGCATTTTGGGCAAAAGTCCTGATCCTGCAACTACAAATTACACTTCCCCACCATGATGTGTGATAGATGGGTTTGTGCCAGTGCCCTTTAATTCTGTGTTCTTTACGGCTATAACCAGATAGAGTTGAAGCACTTAAGTAACCTGCATATGCAACCTGAGCCAGTAAGAGGCCAGGTAACTACCAGACACCCTTCTTGTTACATAAATATCTCATATTGGGTGACAATAGTTCCACTAGAACAGCTACTTTTAGCCTTTCCTCACATTCACCTCTTCTGTATCCCTTTTTCTGGTCCTACAGCAGTTACAGCCTTCTACTGATGTTTACAGGATGCTTATGCCTATATATGGGTCCTACCTATTGTTATTATTGTTGTTGTTGTTGTTGTTATCAAGTCCACAACAAGACTCAGTTGTTTTTTCTGTTGAATGTTTCTGCCTGAGAGAGTTAAAGCTGTTCCTCTTTCCCTGCACATGCACATGAAGCCATATCCCTGCAACTGAGGAGAGAGAGAATGACAATTAAATAGGTCAATGAACGAGAGTAACCTTCAAACATGAATGCAAATAAATCTCTACTTGCAGCAAGACCTGATGGCTTCAGAAGCAGTATTTACATGTTGAAGCATTTGGAGATCTGGGGCATAGCTTGTACTTTGCCTGCACAGAAAATAGCTACCCTAATTTATCTTCAACCCTTAGGAAATATGAAAGGGGGGAAAAAAAATATGAATGACGCACAGCTTCATCTTTCTTCTGAATCTAGTGGAAATGTCTTTCCAAAGCAATATCCATAGCCTAATCCTTGTTTGATAATTGCTTTTTTGCTGCCTTTTTTTTAATTGCCTTTGTTTCTGTTACTTAAGCTCACAAGGTCTTCCTTGACAAAAGAAAAGCCAACTCAATTTGAAATGAAAGGCTGACAAATTCCCTCGAATGACAAACCAGAGTCACGAGCCTGATACACACATTTTGAGATGAAAGCTGTTTACGTGTGACAGCCAGGCAGAAAGCAATTTCTCCTAAGTACCTTCATACCTCCAAGTACAAATAGTATTATTCACAGTATTACAAACAAATAAAACCCAACCCCTTCCCAGCATCCCTTCCCTTTTGGAAAACAGCGACAAGAACAAAAAAAATCTTCAAGTAGGATATATTCCAAAATAGCCCAGCAGCTGTTCTGAACCGAACTGCCCCATCTGCCTTCATTTCCAAGTGCGGATCCAGCTGGGTCACTCTGCAACAAGGGAGACAGAAAGCCTTCCTCCTCCAGAGAACACTGCTCTGGGTCTCCTGTGTTGATCTTCAGTCATCTTTGACTGTTACTGTCTGCCTTCCTCCTTCCAGCATCTCTCCACTCATGTGTGTGCACAGAGCAAGGGAAAAAAGTAGAAGAAAAACTTCATCTCTCTCCTCCTGTCCACCTGTGTAAGGGCTGGAGTGGAAGCCCTGGGGCTCTCCAGAGTTACAGCAGAGGGAGCTGAAGTTATTTTGCATCTCTATCATCCCAAGTGGGCCTCATGACAATATCTAGTCCAAGTGGTGCATAAAGGAAAGCTTTCCCTAAATACTTCTGTGTACATCTTCATCACAGAGTCTAGATTAAACTGTAATGTGATGAAATGTCTCCTGTAAAATGCACAGGAAAAACCATACTTTCTCCCAGACTATTTGAAATAAAAGTTGTTTCAAACAGACTTCTGCAATGATTCCCATGCTCAAAAGACAACACTTTGTCCCAGCCCTTGCAGACATGAGGAGATACATTTCTTGGATTTTTGAACATGTTTTCAGTCGTGGTCACTGCAGTGTAAAAAGCTGCCAGAGTGCCTGAAGTTTAAAAAACCTCCACAGTTCACAAGTCAGCTTTGATGACTCAAAATATATCACATGTGACTCCAAACAAATACCACATTTTCACATCAATCTTATTCAACTGCACTAGTGATGGGCTGGTGCAGGAACTATCTCTGAAGAACAGCCTGAGTACCATGGCCATCTGACCCCTGAACTTCTCCTACCTCTTCCCACCCCCTCAAACCAATTCTTATCTGCAAATTGCAAGAACCACTTCCATCCCCTCACATTCCCACTGCTCCCATCCCATTCTCCCCCACAAGCCCCCCGAGGAACACTTGGAGCCAGGAGGATGCTTTGAAACACACTCAGAGGCAAATATCAGAGGTGTTTCAAAAAGCAAATGTTAAACTCATGCACTGAGTCTTTAACCCTACTTCAGTGATTGGCCTTCCAGCCTGGAAGAGCTGGGTGAGTGAGAGCAGGAGCTGTGTTTGGGAGAACTGCTGAGGATGCAGAAGCTCCTGCGGCAGCGGGACATCCCCGTGGCCATATGGACAGCTGGAACACGTGTCCTGGGAGACTGCTATTTTCAGAAATAGCCATACTGATTCTGATCGTTTCTCCTTAATGCTCTCAAGACTTTAATGAAACAGAAACACAGGATAATACAGTTACTTTATTTTAGCACCAATCTAGTAACAGATATAATCTAAGAGCCTGAATGTAACAATATAGGAAAACCTGAAGTGTGTGCCGAAATAAACCCTGAAATACCTCCAATTTACTTGGAACAACCGTGTTTTTCTCTCTCTTCTAGAATATTTACACTAATGAAGTTGCCCAAATTAAAACACTTTTCACTGACAGCAAACTAAATATAAAATCCTCTAAACACCACTGAACTAATTATCATCTTCTGTAGCATATCTGTGCTGAATATGTTACAAACAAAACCCACTGCACAGGGCACTGCTGCTTCTGGAATGGGAATGAGGTAGAAGGAGCATCTTCCAGCAGCCTGATTTCTGCTTTTTTGCAGTTTGGAACTGGAGAAGTTGGCAGCCTTACTGGGACACATATCCATTGAACTACCATAAACTACTAAGTTTCCATCTGTTTCTAAAAGCTCCAGCTGACCTACATTTTATGTTATGGATTAGTTGAAGCTTATAGAGTAGCATGAACAAAGCTTGAGTCTCACTGCTTACCATATACCCTAAGCAACTGAGTGTTTCATCAGTAATATGTCCCATGTAAAGATGTGCATTTCCAAGAGGAAAACTCAAGTATTTCACACACAAAACAGAAAAAAATCATTTGGCAGATACACTTAGATTGTAGTATAAGTATCATCAAATCGATTAAATTTTATTTCACGTACTAAAAAATCTCAAATGTGCACATGAAAATGATCTGAAGTTTAAAGAAAAAAAAGCCTAATGAACTTTAATTCACAATTTCAAGACATTAAAATAAAGCATCAGAATCATTCAGCATTTTGGAAAATCTGTCTTTTCTAAATTACCTACAGAAGTATTACTAAAGCAAGTTGGGAGGCAGTAACTCCTTTTGCAAAAGCACCATTTTCACCTCAGAATTCCATTTTATTCTTATTCTAAGGCAGAAAGGAAATTCAACTTAGAGTTCTGGTGTAGGATTTGTTATTTGGTTGTGTTCTTGGTAAATCAAAAGTGAGTCACTCCAGAGGCCAGTGGAAGTCACTGAGGCAAGGATGAACCAAGCCTAAGTCCCTGAGCTGGATCAAGAACTCCAACTTGGGTCTCTTACAGTTTCAAGAGACATGGCCATCCATTCAATTGGATTTTCTCTCCTCCTAACTAGAAGGTCCTTGACCTAACAAACCTCCATGAAAATGTAGTCAGAAAAAAATATAATGAAGAAGCAACATGTTTCTACTCTGACGAACTATTGCACCATCATTTTCCAACTAAAAGAGGATATTGACAATTTCCAGAGGGATTTTCACTATAGGCTCATCAGGAGACCTTTTGTGTTAACAGCCCCTTCCCTCATATTTCTTCTCTGCACTGGTTCATTTCCCACTAACTGTAACTTCTTTTGACACTTTCTGTCCTTCTTTACAATTAGGTTATTCAGCTGTCCAGTGAAGAGGTAATAGGTAAAACTATGGACTGACTTAACCTGGCTGATCCAACTGGTCTAATTAGACAGGCAAAATTAGGTAGTAAAAGCAGCTGCTTCCTCTATAAACAGCAAGTCCAACAAAAGAAATGAGCTATGTTAATGGCCTGAAGACTCATGTATATCATTAGTAAGAGAGATTCATAAAAAGTGTTGGTCTTCTCACATCCTTCTAATTAGATGGCTCTGTAAACTATATTCCAAAATATGTATGTTTTTCCAAAGTCAAGACAACAAGTTTCCTTTATTCCCTGACCACCAACTAAACTGACTCTGGCATTTCAAGAAAATGTTGGTTGGATTCATTACCAGAAAATTAAATTTGACTTGTCACTTGAGGTTTCTTTTTTCCCTTATTACTTTAAATCAATAGACCACCTATACTTAACATACTTCTGTAAGTCATTTATCTCTGCTGCCTATTAACACACCAGTACACACAGGAGAGAAAAAGGAGGTAAGAGTCCAGAGTCTTTACATGGTTTTCCTCACACATACTGTCACTTTAAATGAAATAATGAAGAGACACAGTTAGAACAATACCCATGTCACCTCAAAACACATGCTTTGATCCTAAAAATCACAGGCACTCTCCAGACTCAGCTCCTGTCAAACAACGTGGCCCCACTAAAATCAATTCAGCAGCTCAGGCTTGTGTTATTTCAGCAGCTGACACGGGCTCAGGGATCAAAAGCAGGGATTCCTGACAACCTAGACACAAGGCAGCATTGCAAGATTCAAAGGATGGAAGATGCAAAGGTTCCATGGAGGAATGCCAATATATCAGGAACTCAAAATCTCAATGTGAGGTTTATTTCAACCAGCTGCCAACATCTGCAATGTAAACATTTAATATGAGCTGTCCTACTGGATCTGGCTTGGATGGAGTTAATTTTCTGCAGAGCAGCCCTCATGGTGCTGTTTTGGAGCTGTGACAATTTTGATAACATGGTGTGTTTTGGTTATTATTGCCCGGGCAGTGCCTGCACTAAGTCAAGACTTTCTTTTTTTAGAGTAGGCTGAGGTGTGCCAAAAGCTGGGAGGGCTTCAAACTGCAATAGAGCAGGGTTAGATTAGATAACAGGAAGAAATTCTTCCCTGTGAGGCTGGTGGGACCCGGGCACAGGTTGCCCAGAGAAGCTGCGGCTGCCCCATCCCTGGAAGTGTCCAAGGCCATGTTGGACAGGGCTTGGAGCAACCTCGTCTAGTAGAAGGTGTCTCATGGCAGGAGAGTTGGAACAAGATGATCTTTAAGATCCTTTCCAAACCAACATCCATAAATCTGTCTTGCTATGAAACATCTAAAGGAAAATGCAGTGTACTACCTATTAGGTACAATCACTCATGCAATCCATGTTTTTAAAAATACCTGATATACCTAAGCATAATGCAACATGTCATTGTGAGTTGAGCAGCTTCATTACACACAGTGATAAAGGTATTGTGGTTTGCTGGGCTACAGACAGTTCTAAGGGCAGCATGTTCAGTGCCACACAGGTGATGCACAGGTTCAAAGTTTTCAAACAATCTTTTCTAAGTGTATGTGACAGAACAAGAGAAATGAATGACAGCTGAAGCCTGTATGCAAGCGGAAAAATAAGCACCTCTAATATTGTAAGTTTTCATTGCAGTGCTGGCTAAATGCTTTTGATCATTATGTGCAAGTGATGAATGCACCACCTGTGCCTTCTCTGTCCTTGTGACAACAGGTGAGATTACCTTATGCTGACAGGGGCTGCAACAATCTGGGTAATGGCACAAGCACAGAACATGGCTCTGTTACCAGATCACAACATTTTCAAAATATTGCTGTATTTTTAAATTTCTGTATGTACACAGTAAAACTGAGTCACCACTCCATTTCCAATGGAGGCCTGAGTGAAACCCAACAAACTGCTTTTAAGTTCTCCTATCTGCCCCCAGCAGAAAAGTTTCTGCTTCTGCATTTGTGATATTTGGAAGAGTTCTTGTATATTTACAGATGATATTACTGTTAGCACAGTAGCCTCCACATGCCCTGGTCCCATGTTCTTAATCTACTGACAGCAAATATTAAGATCAAGATCTTGGAGCAGGGACAGAAACTGATCTACTTTATTCTCTCCCACACTCTCCATTTATTTGGTGATGATAAATTGCCCTTACACAATTGAAGGGTTCACTACAGCTCCTAGAGGAACCCAAAGCCCTGATCTCCAGACCCTCATATGTCAGTAAAGCAGGAATCACACCAGGATTAGTTTCACATTGGTATATTCAAAATATAATCAAACTTACAATTTGGTTTTGCCCACAAAAATCCCACCATCTGTTATGTCAGAATAATGCTTAGGGAAACTGCACAAGGCATGCTCTTGTAGAGGGATGTTTGCTGAACCTAAAACAGAAGGTCATTTTGGAACTGATGCAGAACCAAGATCAGAGAATCAGGCATGGGTCCCAATGTCCATAAAGCTCGAGAATGGGACCTGGTCTAGTGGAAATAGCATGGATGATTTGAAACCAACAGCCTGTCTCCTCACTGAATTACAGGCAGACTTCTGGCTGTGACCCATCACTCCAGGGACAGCAAGGACAAGGGTCACCCATGGAGATCATCCACAAGCCAGCGGTTCGGGGGGCAGAAGTCTCCAAAGGCAATGCATGTAAGGAGAACATGCAACTGCTTTTGGAGAGGTTTACATCTGTCACTTTTTCCATCTTGCAAAGCCACAAAGAAAATGGTGTAGGTGGACGGCTGAAGATTGCTCTTCTCAAAGGCTTCCTCCTGAAATGGGTGCCTACGCTGTAATACTGACTAAGCTGCTGGGCTTTGCTTCTGATCTCATTAGATAATGATACTGTGATACAAAAGGAGAGGTTAATCTTGACTATATCCCCAATCTCCTTTCCTTGTGTACAGCTGTAAACACCCCGGAGGCATTTGGAGCTACTTCTTCTGATGTGTTTAAGTGTCAGCACTTGCAGAGAATGGCTCTGAGTGTGGATAATTAGGGGAGCTGGAGAAGATAAGACACACTGGGCAACTCACACGTATCACAAGATGTATTAGTGCCATTAGGGCTGGCAAACAAGAAAGTGCCAATACAGCTCTTGTCATCTCGATCCCACTCCCCTTATCCCTGTGGAGACCAGCAGCATTCCTGCTCCCTCCTCTGAGATGTGTCAGGTGGAAGGCATACAGAGTATCGATCCTCCCAAGGCTGACCACAAGCAGACAATATCCTCACCAGCCCTTTCCCTTCCCCACACTAGAGGTGCTCAGAGAAGGCAAATGGAACATTTCTAGCCGCCAAGAAAAACTGTCAGAACATCTCTACCACATTCCTCTTCCTTGCACCATTCTCTTGGTGGCTCTTGCAAACTGAAGCACATTTCAGTTTGTCTGCATAAAACCTCGATATTTTCCTCCTGTACCCCAAGATACACAACTCCTTCCAGTTCTCACCAGCAAACCACTGTTCAAACGAACAGAAGTCGCACTCATTTATCTGGCACATAAACATGCTCTCCTTTACACCCAGCAGGAGAGCACATTGCAATAATGCTCGGCTAAAACAGAAGGAAATTCAATGATGTCAGCAGTTAGAAACAGGTAAAATTGCCCAAACAGGTATGAATTGGACCCACCACTGGCACACACAAGAGCTCCAACCCATTCTTTCTTGCATCTTCTAAAGAAAACAAGAACAAAGCACAAACAATCTGATTATGAGAGAAATGACTGAGAACAGAAAATTACTCAACTTATGTAATAAGTCTCTATTGAAAAGCATCTGCAAAACACTGTCTTTTCTTTATACCATTCTTTACTCCACTGGCACTCAGGTAGATAAAATAGCATCCATTTTACAGTCATTTTTTCAACTATTTTAGCCTGTTATGTTGTTAATCCAGTAGCAACAGACCTGAACCACTTCTAAGCAACTCTTTTGCTTTTCATTTAACAGAAATCAGGTTGTTGCTGCTTTCCTATAATTACATCATCTTGTCACTACAAAGGAGGAGGAGGAGGAATATACACCTCTATAAAAATGTTATCTTCAAAATATCTGTTATAGTGATACACAGCCAGTTTTTGTACATAAATAAATATATCTGAGTGTATGGGGGTGTGTGTGTCTATAAACATGAAAACAGAGATAACCTGTATGTATATATACTCACACACTTATATTTACAGGTATCTACGCAGAGATATTTAATATAATATTGAAAATAAATTGAATGTTGCCTGCTGACACATTTCCACCACCATATAAATATTCCTTGCACCCTCTCACTTGTAGTGGTGAATATCTGGACAGAAGTTGGAATACAAGCTAGGATAAGTTTTCTTAGGTTAAAACTGGGTGATGGGAGACAGTGGGAAAAAAATGGCCCTTGATTTATTACAATGGTAGTCCAAAGCCTATTTGGCCCAAACAGCATATTGGTGACATTCACCACTGACATTCAAAATGAACTGTACTGGCTTCTGTATATTTTAGAATGCAGTTTTATCAGTAAAACATACAAATAAGTGAAAAATTGTCTTTTGGGTATTAGGTCACACTTTTCCTTCAGCAAGCTTTACTCATTTCAGAAAATTTCTGTCAGGAATGAATTTGGTTCAAAATGTTCTGATACAATAACAGTCCCAGCAGAATGCTGATCCCTGTTTCTTGGGTAAACTCCATCCAATATGCCATTGCAGTGATTTTAAGGTTCATTTGGCCCTGAAGTTTTAAAGCAGTATAGTATGAACATCTGAGATGAATTGTAGGTTGGCTTTGAAGTTATTTTTATTTACTGTAGAATGTGTGTCACCTTTTGTCCCAATTCACTTTGCTTAGGGAGCTTATTTTTACTGCCTGTCAATAAGAATCAAATGCTGAGTGCTAAAATGTCACAGCCATGCCCTATATGGGACAGCCTGCTTTATTTTCATTTGTTTGGTTGGTTTATAATGTGTACATGGTATATTTAGAATATATGGAATTCAGGAGACTGGTGCTAATGCTTCTGTTTGGAGACTAAAGAGTAAACACTCTAAGTATCATTATGTATATTCTTAAGTTTCATCTTTTTTTTGGTGTCCCCAGGTATCAAACTAACACTGGACAAGACATAACCATTCTTTGTGAACACTAAGCCTTACAATAATCCCAGGGTTCATGGACTTGTGACTACTTCAGGTAATTAATTTCTCCTTGAGGTTTACATAGTCTTTCTCCCAGATAAGAAATCAAATAGTCAGCCTCCTTCAGGAATGTCTGTCAAGCTCCTCTGACTGTTTTTGAGATAGCAGCTCACACATACTGTCATAACTCAGCCTTTAAGACAGCAGAATCTGATTTATTATAATCACAAGTGGCAGGAACTCGATTTCCTATTTGCAGTTACTCACAACTTTCCTCAAACTTTCACATATGAGGGTAAAAAATGTGCCAGTGTGACTTCCACTTCTGTGATGATTTACAATACAGGGAAACTATCCACAGGCTTAAAAAAAGGACAGGGCATCCATATTAGTTCATTTGTTTTTAAATACAGAGCTTAGAAAAATCAAATCAGCCAAGAAGGTCCAAAATGGTCTTGGCTGAGTTATGAGATAAAAAGCCAGTCACATTGAGCACAGAGACTGTGTTGAGGCTCAGAGGACCAACCCCACTAAACAACCCAGTGCAAACACAGCCCTCTGAATCAGCCACTCTGAGGATGCTCAGAGGAAAAGGGCTGGACTTCTGTTTCTGAAGGAAAGCCCACCAAGACATGTCTGTAGGGAAACTCTGTCCCTGGAACACTGTGCAAGAGAGAGGAGGTAATGGCCTGATGGGGAACAGAATTTTGTCATGCAGTGGAACAAATTTTGTGATGGTGTAAAACCAGCCATGGTGTGGCTCTGGGCACTGTGGGGAGCGAGAAATACCTATCACAGGACTTTTAGGGGAGTTGCTAAAGGCAGGGAAAAACATTAATCAAAGACTGAGGAGGAACAAGCCTGACAAAAGAGATGGAAATGGGGATTAAAGGGGCTGGACATATGTGAAGGGCAGCTGGCCCATACACCTGTCTGGCCAAGACCCCACTTGCTGCAGTCCAACCTGAACTTCTGCACTATTCCCAACTTCCTACCATATGAATGCACTCACTACTGTGAGCTCACGTGCACAAAATGCCACAAAGGATCAGTGGTGAGCAGCACAAGTTTTCACATCAGCTGACTGAGCAAGAGGTTGCAAACCTGAGGGCTGGTAGGTCCAGGTACCAACAACTGAAGAAGACCAGAGTCTAGGCCAGTGCTTGGATTGACAGTGTCCAAAATCTGTTGGTGGAGAGACCTACCTTGTCTGTGTGTGTGTTTGTGTGCCTGTGCAGCCACAAACTGCCAGCAAGGAGCAATGGCAGCGTCACACTGGAGCTGGTCAGGTTTGCACAAGTGCCACCTGTGTTTAGATGTGTGTTCTTAGGGGCCCCTGTCCTTGTGCTGCTCTGTACAGCTGGCTGAGAGCACTGCCTGTGCCTATTGGGAATACTGGGAATGCACACCCTGCTCCATCACTAACCGGACCTGTACATAAAGAACCAAGGCTGCCACACACCAGCTGGGCTGGAGCAGGAGGAATCCCCTCAGATCCTGAAGCCCCATCAGGTTCAGCAACTACCAACAATCTCGTTACAATCACCACAACTAGAAACCCTTGCAAGCTTCTTGTGAAGAACTCACAGTTCTGATTACAGAACAGACCTGACCCAGCTGGTTGTCCAAAACATTCCCATCAATCAACAGCATACTTAATATTTATATACTGCCAATTTGCTCCTCTTGGACAAATTCTCCTTCAAATAATTCTTCAAGACTCAGGGTGAAAATGAAAACCCAGGAGAGTAACTCTTCATGGCCAGCTGTGCACAGATGTGTCCTTTGTGCATTGTCCTCGGTTTTCTGTCTCCCACATTTCTCTATTGGCAGCATATGACCTTCACCTCTACGAGTGGAAAAGGAAGACAAACTCAGTCCCAGCCAGCCACCCACAGGCTTCAGCTCTATGAGCCTCAAATAGTTATTTCAGACAATCAGGCCTTGATATTCATATGCAATAATCTGGCAGAAGTTTGTGGCTTTTTGACCTAGAAAAAATAACTCCCTTCCTCTAATAGCAAATTTAGCTTCAATCCCCTTTCTCTTAATTGTCTACTCATCTACCAATTCTAGCCCTGTCATGCTGGTGTTATTAGAGTGCTTAATTTCCCAAGCACTTAAGGTAATAACAGGATCATGACAAAAAAAAATTGCACTAGCCACGCTCTGTTGGTGCAGCCTCATCCACTTGACTGCTTCCACAAGCACAAAACAGATGCAACAGGGCAGAATTTAACTCCATTGCTTATCAAGGGTATTAAAACCTCCAGATTTTTTTTTTCTTGAAATTTATGTGCACATAAATTTCAAGAGCATGACTTCATTTGAAACTACTTTCTTCTCCTGTCTGGCATAACAGCCTATCCTCTAAAGAGCAGCAGGAGACAGAGCACAAGTCCATTCTCATTTCTCACCCAGGAACCTGACCACTGCATGCTCTGCCTTCTCCTCTCTCCTGCAGCAGATGTACTGCAATTATAAACAACATTTGTCATTATTCTAAACATGAAAGCAGGAAGAAATATGATTCTTACACAAAAGATGTAGGCTGTAGATACTCGATGAGAAGCAGATGGTAAATTAGCTGGTAAAGCCAAGGTCTCTTTCATTTATTTTTATTTGGAACAGATACATAAGAAAAAAAAGCCGAACAAAGAAACAAGAGGTTAACTCCATCCGACTATTATGTAATTCCAGATAGTTCTGTCTGATAAGAACTTGGATGGCTTCATCCCTATACCCTCTGAAGAGAATTAAGTCTTCAGAGTGCATCTGTTTCCTCCACTGAAATCAGCAAAGTCTAAATGAACTGTAAATGAGAATACAAGCCCAACAGTGACAAGAAAATCCAATCAGGAAATGCCGTTGCACGGGTTCCCACTGCTGCATCTTGAGCCACACCATTTCCTAGACAGAATTATTTTGTCCCCGTTCCAGAGACACTTACACAGGACTAGTCCTCCTGTGTTTTATGCCACCACTTACATTCTGATCAAATATTCATTGTAAAATCTTCTTTTCTGAGAGACAAAGTGCCCAAAGGCCAAATTAAGCTCAAACATCTGCACTGAAGCACATAATTCACAAGGGAGCCACTTTCAAAGATCCGAATCATCATTAATGGTCTATTCCTACAGTTGTAGGAAGTTACTGAGATTCAAACAGCTACTGAAAACAACCAAAACTGGCCTTCTATGTATGTGCTGTTACTTTTTGCCATCATACTTGGGATGAACAAGTTGAAAGATTGGCTGAAAAGGGCAGTAATTCTTCCATACATTTTGTATTATATATTCTTTTCATGAACTTGGTGAAAAAGTCACTATTTAGACAATTTGGTCTTTCCATTTCCTAATTAACACAGACTTTGATAACAAGATGTGGGTTAAAGCTCAGTCCTGGGCTTGATGAGTGGGGCTCTGTCAGTCCCAGGCACTAAAGCTGTGCTTGCAAATTACCTTCATACTAGAGAACTTAATTTTTCCAGATAGTAAAATCTAAGTAAGGGCTGGTGGATTTGCTGTGCTCTGTATCAATGGTGTTAACCAAAAATTGCTAACTTCTGGGTTCAAAGCTTGCACAGTGGACAGGCAATCTGAGTCACTAACACATCAGCTTCTCACTTTTCCAATGCTTTTCATAGAGAAAAAAGATATTGTGCAGAAGCCTATCACACAAGATTTGGTAATATTAACTGCCTGTGATGTTTATTGGAAGGAATACCTAGAAAAGGGAGGGGCATTTTGTAATCTTACATGGATGTCGTGTTTCAACAAGGTCTTTTATTAATGCTCTTAAATAAATTAATCTGATAAGAAGGTAGATGGCCAGCTCTCATAAATGAGAAAGCAGATAAAGGAACAGAAAACAAAAGGGTAGGAGTCAGTGGTCAATCAGTGAAGCCTCAGGGAATTATGAGCTGTTCACATTCCTGCTGAAAGGTCTGAAAAAGGAGGCAACTGGGGAGGTGACAGCATGAACACCAAAGGTTCAGGGAGCAAGTGAATGATTTTACAAAAGCAAAAGAAAATCCCTGGAGAGCTAGTAAACACAAAGATACCACACCCAGATGAGGAAACTTCTGAGCTGCAAGCTATGGGAACCCACAAAACCAGTGCCACACACCTGCCTGCATTTGAACTCCTCTCGACACACTCAGCTCTGCCTGCTGTCAGAGAAGGGACACCAGGCAAGCTGGCCTAAACTCCCAGCTGATTTTTGTCAAAAACTCAGTTGTATGTTAGACATAGATCCTCATGTGCACCTCAGCAGAGGCAAGTCACAGAGGTTCTAGGGGTACACCATGGCTAATGCATTTAGGTCTTTCCTCGAAGGACATTCATTTAGAGAATGAACACCCAACCTTCAGTTTGCAGTGCTTTAATTTTAAATCCAAATCAGTTAGTTCCCATGTGCTAAACTGTCATGTAGATTTGCTGGGATTCTCCTGGCATATTGTTTTGTGTAAGTCTTAAGATCTTAAATTTAGTAGTAAGCCCAAACACTGTTTTCTAATAGAGGACAAATGTACTCATCAGTTTAATGGGTACAGCTGTGAATTATAAAACAGTGAGACCCTAGTGAGGCTCTGCCACATTTTGAATAGTATCATGTTCCCTGTCTTCCCAAAGCCAGCCAGCTCACCTACAAGAACAATGCTACAGGGAAGTGAGAAGCAATTAACTTCTTAAGAGAATACAGAGCTGAACTCTGAGATACCAAATCCCCACAGGACAAAAGATCTGCCCTAGTAAGCTGGTAAGACCCCATGGACTTCCAGAAGGTTCTTTCCAAAATGGCATGTAAATACAGGACAAAAAATGAACTTCAATGGCATTTTCACTAGAGCCAGTTTCTATTCTTGGTTGCTTTTGTGATTTTGCTTTCCTTTTAGGGAGAACCATGATCAACCATGTGATGTCTGAAGACTTCAATTGCAAAATGAGTCTTGCTTCATCTTCCTACTTTGAAATGTGAAAAAAGTACACCCAGATTGTGGTGCACAGTGTCTCTACCTCCTCAACACCTCAAGCAAGACAGGACTGCCTATGGGCAGAGGACAGCAAAGCATTTCATTAAATCCCACTCAGCACACAGAAAGTTGTAGTGGAAGGCTGTCAGGGTGAGTTAGAGCCATTCTCAGCATGTGAGTACTGTGAGATGGGAACAGCAGAGACCACAGCTCAGGCTCCCAAAAACTCACCATCACCACTTCCTGCCATATAAATTCTGATATGTTTTAATGGATCTCTCTCTCTAACACTTCCTTCCTCAGTCACAAGTTTCCACAAGAGCAGTTAATAAAATTTATTGTACTAAAACATGAGCTAGAATGAAAAACAGTCAGGTCATTGTCATGTTTTGTTTTAATGAACAATACAGCAAAGAGAAAGAAGAAAACTATGTTCCACTCACACAAAGATACAGCGACCAAAAATCACTGAGTCAAACTCAGACACATTTCCAAAAACACTCCAGGTCCAAAAAAAAAAAAAAAAAACCAAACACACAAACAAAAACCCCAAACCCCAGCAAAAACAAACCCACAGTAACAATGGGTTCTGCTTGGAGGAAAATAAGTAATGCTGAAGTAAGATCATACTCAGCTGGGAAACAGTAGAAGGATCAAAGGGGCTGACCAAGATTTGTTCCCAATAACCTCTATTTTATAAAACCCATGCTAAGAAGAGTTATATATCACTTAATAAAACACTGAACTATTCCAGTAACAGTGATTACTCAGTGTATTTTTACCATCTTGAGACAGCTTAAGTGTTAAAAAGAAAAACTGCATGGATTTTATCAAGGTTGAAACACACATTCAGAAATCCTCTGATAAAAAATCGTGTTTCATTTTTATTAATTTTGCTAACATTTTAAGTCACTGAAAAAGAATTCACACAATGAGCTGGTTGCAGAGATTTTCACTAGGGTTGCAGCCTAACTTGTTTATCCTTTCCAACATATGGATCTCAATTTGCATACACGCAGCTCTCAGAAATGAAAACACACTCTCTCCGACAAAGCGGGCAAAAAAATGGTCGCAAACAATACAACCCATCTGTCAGAGACAGGCAAGGAAGGAAAAAAAAAAAGAAAATAAAAACACCAAACCCCCGAACCCTCTCTGGGAAAGTGGGTTTGTTCTGCATCCTCTCCTCCCTCCCATCTTAGCAACAGAGCCTGGAGCAGCCAACCAGGCTGGGTTACTGCAGTGCATTGCCCGCCAGTAACCGCGCCGGGCTCACCCGGAGCGGGCATGCGGCACCTCTACTGCAGTGCACCTGCCACGGATGAGGACAGGCTTTTTCCGACTCCTCCACCAAGGATTAGCAAA